>LKUV01000018.1:0-650609 GCA_001414455.1 Hymenoscyphus fructigenus
CAGTCCAGAATGCTGTATTTTGCCCTCATTTTCTCCACCAGTCGAAACCACGTACTAATAAGCTCGGGATCTTCGCATAAGGCTCTTTGGAAGTCGTAAACGCGATTAAAACGCGTCTTTATGGCTGGTTGTCGTTGTACAAATCGATGCGCCCAGAGCTTCCCAACGCGTCTCCCCCCCCCGCGATTCGAGGATATAATTCGCCATATCTTCCACACTAGCTAGCCGGGGTGCAAAGCCTCTTATATCCAAATCAAGTATATATCGAACAATAACCTCCTCCTCTAACTCGGTCAAATTCGTATTTGCTGGCCGACAATCGGAGAGTGGAATATGGCCGTTCATTCTAAGGCGAAGTGTAGATTCAGGAACTTTATAGATTTTTGCAGCTTTTCGACGACTTAGTTTTCTTTTCGAGGTTCGAATAGCTTCAATAGCTAAAATAATACGTGCTTCTTGAGTTTGTACCTCCATTAGAAAGGGTAAAAAACGCGTGTCAAAATGATGGGGTTAGAGAGTCGGCAAAAGTGCGCAGGGTCCTGATATGCGCAGGGTCCTGATAAACCACGTTATACTTAATTGAAAAAAGTCGAATAAAGAAATTAGTTAACAGTCATCGAGGAATAGCGAAATCCGCATACATCTGGAGTGAATAAAATACCATCTCTAATACCCACCACTTTCCCTTTACTTACTCCCACTCTCTTTAGTCTAACAACTCATACTTCAATTCCACCACTTCCTGCAATACCCCAAAAACACTCCCAAGGCTTAAAGACGAATATAAACAGCATCACAAACCATACCAAGTACACGCCAAATTTGATACATAAACGAAATCGTCAATTTATCGATTGTATAGCGTGGAAAGGTTGACTTGAATAAAAGAAGATAGGTTATTCTTATTCGTGTTAGATGAAATCAGGTGTGATTCACAATGAACTTCTTTCAAGTCAATAATAGCCTCCCCATTATTGTCACTCTGTGAGGGCTTTTCGAAGTAAACAAGCGATGTGACATCTCGAAGAGAAGCGAGTGACTCAGTGCACACTCTCAGCCTCCCTTACCCTCTACCAATACACCTCCGTTCAAACCTTCAAATTCTCCTAGATAAATTAGCATCAACCTTCCGAGAATAATCACAACTCCCCCCCTCGCAGTAGAGAAAAAAAGCGGCAGTAAATAGCTCGTTCTTCCACACCTTCTAGATATTACCCAAATACTTTGAGACAATCAAACTTCATCTTTTCAAGCTATCTAGGTAGGCAGGTACGAACTAGAAGTATTTATTACAGCTTTTATTGTCTACCGCGAGCCCCCCGCCCCCTCTCCCCTCCAAAAAGAAAAAGCTCCCACCAATGTGAATAAAGTAAAGTAGTTCATGATTCATCGTAAAAAAATTAAAGATCCTCGCTAGCTACTGTCATTATCTCCACTACTATCTCATAATATTACACTCTCAAGTCTTCCTCGTATCTAGACCCAAAGATACCCCGAAGGTCAAGAGATATTTTGTAGATTTCGCAAGTCCAGCCATTTCCAAAAAAATACTCTATTCTAGACTAGGAGGCGGAACAGAATTGGCTGGCCACATATCCAATGCAGACAGAGCTAGTGGATATCCAAATATCGCTAGTGTTACGGGAGTCCTTCGACCCCGGACGGGATCGTCTGTCTATACTGGAAACAGCGCATGCTCGATTCAGGATCTATCCTATCACAGCCTACAGGTGTAGGTGGACATGTCGAATAATGCTGTCTGCGCTGAGAGAAAGAAATGCCTTCTAATGTCGACATGGTTGGTATATCGTATGGATGGGTCGTGAAACTCGCCGCTGCATTTCTTCGTGGCTCGTGGCTTGATGGTAGTTTAAGTAATTGGTGACCGAAGTTTCGGGATCATCAAAAGATAACCCCTTCACAACTTGCCCTCCTGTTTCTGGGTTGGATTCCGCCAAGCCTCCAACTGCTCATCATCGCCGAATTCCTCCACAATCCAATAGCAGAAGTCTTCCCACCGCTTCTCCCATTCCCGCGTAACCTTTTTCTTCAGTGGAGGTTCCATGCAACTGTGCTCTAAGCTCCACATCGCAAGCTGTTTCCAGCCAAATAAACTCATGGATTCAGAGCCAATCATGACTTGGTAGAAATCATGTGAGAGTGAAGATCTAAAATTGTCAACTTTGCTACAGGAAAAATTGGGTCGAGTGACTTACCTGTAAAAAGTCGCATTGTCGCTATTAATCGTACATGGCACCTTGTTCGCCAGTAAAATCGGAAGGCTGTGACCAGCAATATTTGGCGTGAGTCCCAGAATTTCGTTGGAGATGGGACATGATTCGATCGCAATATTCTTCTCCCTAAACTTCTCCATCAGAAGAGGATGTCTTGCCAAAGCGTAGCCATGGCCTATACGTTTGGAGCCCAGAAGAATCGCATCGTATAAATTGCCGTCAACTTTGTCGCCAACCTCCAAAGTTTCGCCACAGTGGAAGAGGAACGGAATGTCCAATTTCTCCGCGTCGCACTGTTCACGAAAACGGAGAAACTCAGGGATGAACTTATTCAATTCATTGCCCATTTCTTCGTGGCCAACAAGATCGAATCCTAACCCATTAGTTGTTTCCCAATGCATTGTTGACTGAAATTTTTGGTAAACTTACCACAGAGCAAATCCTCATATTTTCTTTTTAGAGAAATGCAATCGTAAAGTTGGCTTTCGACTTGCTTGTTGTCAAACGACCGTGGGGTGCAGTATATAACTTTCATCCCTCCGAAATATTGGCCTCCAGCCGCAAGTTCGCTCATTGTTGCCGCAAGCTCCTCTTGGATAATGGCCATGATGCCATCGTTGTCAATATTGTATTCACCGTCATCTGATTTCAGGGTATTCGTTGCCATAAAATTTGGCCGAATTTCAGCATATTGAATATTGTCAGCGACAAAATCCCGGATGCATTCCCGCGTGTAATTTCTATAAGCAGAATCGTATGCAAACAGCCCCTTCATCATCTGAGTCCGGTGATTGAATTTCTCCCAAATTCTACGAATCATTAGCTCCCAAAATCAAAACGAAAATCATCAGCGAAAATCATGACTTACCCACGACCTGTTTGGTGGGTTCCATGGGCTTCTTCCTCAGATATCTGCATTTTCTGAACCAGCCAATCCTCGGTTCGTGTAAGCCGGTGTGGGGGACGAGGGGGATTTGGAGTGCGGAGGTTATCGAATTTCTTTTGAAAGTCGCTGTACCGCATCCATGTGTTGCTGATATATCGCGTCCTGAAAATGTCCCCCAAACCAATGTGTTTTTCACTGCCATCCTTTTGCTTTTCATGAGTTGCTTGGTGCTCCGTCATGACCATAAATGAAATCCGTGAGGACTCGAAGTTAGCGGCGGTCGTCAGAGGCACAGTACTTCGGATGTACATAGCCTTGATTTTCCTTGCTTGCTTGATCAGGAACTCGGCTGATAAGCAGGAATTGAAATGAATGTGAAGATGCGCTCCTTTTGGCATATTCTTCGCGACTTTGAACAGCTTCGACTTGTTGATGAGATGCACATTCCCCAGAAAGTGCTGCGCTTGAGGTCCCCCCATGGAGTCAGGTGATGAATCCCCAAAGGTCTTTGCTCGATCATAAGCTCTGATATCTCGAACTATCTGAGCGGCTTTCCTCTCGATATCGAGAGGATTTCTTGCACATTCTGCACCGAATTCTTGGTCTTTTTCTTCTCTCACAAGGTTTTCCCGGAGGCGATTGTACTCTTCCGGAGTCATGTTGTTGGTGGGCTTCTGAGACCGCGAAAAGCGAGGGAGCTTGTGAAGTCGATGCGGCCCGTCCGAAATAATATGATTCTGAGATTTGCTCTCAGATGGCTCGCCCCCGTTCTTATCAACGGTTGAACAAAGAACGCCCATCCCCGCTGCCCATTCAGCCTTTCCTAAATTCGGCGGTACAGCAATGCCTACGCTTGCGAGATAATGGCCTTTGTCTGGGTTTGAGTTTGCCGGCGTAGAAACCAACACGCATAGCGGAGTTAGGCGCGGTCCCGTATTTTGGAAGCTATGTAGTGGGTAAGTCGCTCGTGGGTCTTGACTCTTGACACAAGATGATGCTGATGCGGTTATAGTGCAGCTCGTGTGCAGCTCCCTCTCAGGTCCTGCCTTGTCTTTCTGCTCAGCCACTTCGCGCTCGTTCGATGATTGGCTGAAGATTACCCCAGCCTTCTAGTTGGGAGTGGATATTGGCGGTAGCGCTTGTAAGATGCAGGCCAGGTGCGGGGGTAAGGTGGTGAGAGAATCAAGCTACGAGATCGTCTAATAAAGAAGGGTTTTGTAGGAAATATCTGGAAGTTTGCGTCTTGGGTCTTCTGGTGATTGTTGTTGCGGGGAGTTTGTGAATCCCGCCATCTGCACTTTCGGCGCCTGTTTCTCCGGACCTGCAGGAGCGACCGACGGGAATATTGGGGGCCCGAATGCACGTGAATATCACGTTTCTCTGAACTCTCTCCTGTTCTCACTCAGCCGTCATCCTGTGTTAAGTTGCTCGTATCCTCTTACCCGCTGATAAGGTCATTTTTGTTGCCCGTTGGGTGACTGCCAGCATCACTAAATGCTACTGGTTTTTCTCTCGATACTGAGTAAGTATCCAGGTAGCAACCAAGACTACCCCAACTCAAAGCGAGGCTGTACAACACAACTAAACTCATTTGGACCCCAATATCCGACCCTCTAGGGCAAGGCTGCGTCAAAGGCAGAGAGACCCGATCATCGGGCGACAAGACAGGGTTCATCATCTGCACAACATCAATGACTCTCGCGAACTTGTCTTGCCCCCGCGTGTCAATTCCCCAGCCTCATTAATAAGTACATGTGCTCGAAACATGGGAGCGGAGATTATGAGACGTGTGTCACACCGTGGATTGCTGTGGTACTTGGGAGATACTTGGATTGTTTTCTAACAAATAGAGAAACTAACAAGTTATATGTTGGTGAGAACAAAGAATGCGAATTATGTGGAATGTTGGTTACGGTTTATCGTATGACTTCTCCAATCTACTGACAATTTTATTATCTATGTGATAAGTTGCCAATTGGTTGTTGTACGAAGTGACTGTTTACCGATACGAAAAATAAGAGAGGCTAGGAAGAGAGAGCGAGAGGATGGAGGGGCTACCATTACAGCGCTACAAAACTTTAGAAATCCAAGAAGCTTCGCGAGTCATCGTCGCGAGATAATGTCATGATAGCTTAGGCAACTACAAGAAATTATGAGAACTTTCTCATGTCATGAAGAGAGTAGTAAAATGACAAGGAGGCAGTGCAATGAAAAAAGTTTACCCCACTCCCCCTTCAACTAGCTCGATGGCGTGAATACGTTGAAAGTTGAAAACAAGCTCTTTTGTATGAAAAAGGTCTGATTGCTCTATTGTACTGCGCTTTAAAAAGTACGAAATTAGTACTATCTCCAATAACGCCATTTTTTCCAGTCTTGCCACCATCGCAATTGCCTTGAGGCTATCCATTCGCTTTTTTGCACACTTTATTCAACGCTCAATCAATCCTCAAATTTAATTCCCTTCTTGCCCTCAACGTCAATGAACCCGCCTCGATAACTTCCCCTCTTCTTCTTGTTCTTCTCCTTGGTGAAGCCCTTGCCTTTTGTGACAATGAGATCCTCGTGTGCCTTTTGAGCATAGTCGTATGGGACAAAAGCATTGCTTGCCAAGCGCTCGTCAACTTTGATGTCTTTTGGAATTCGGGAGAAAGGGACGTTCGACTTCTTGAATGGCTTCTTTGGTTCAGGGGGCAATGGCGGGTCAACTTCCATCTTGACGATTTCAGTCTTGACAACCTTGACCTTCTTGCTCTTTCTGGGCTTTGAATCGGCTGAGGAATCGGAAGAAGAGCTGCTTTTCTTGGGAGCATCGGAGAGTGTGGCACTTGTATCTGAGCTCTGGGACACTTTCTTTTCATCATCGTCAGAACTATCCTCGGAACTGGAGGTTTCGGAGCCGGATTCTGGCAATGCAGTCTTTTGCGCAAGAGAGTTGGTGGAAGAGTCTGAATCGCTGCTGGAATCTGAGGAAGATTCGCTGTCCGAGGATGAAGAGGGAGATTCACTCTTGGCTTTTCTCGTTTTCTTCACAATCGTTTCTTCGGAGGAGGATTCGGATTCAGAGGACGAGTCGGATTCCGATGATGATGAAGATGATTCGCTGGCGGAGGGGGAAGCAGCCTTTGTTTTTGCCTTTTTCATCTTTGGTGCCTCGTCCTCTGAGCTGGAGTTGGATGCTGAGGAGGATTCGCTGCTGGATTCAGCTTTTCGCTTGAGGACATTGGTTTTCGATTTTGGTGATGGAGCTTTGGCAATTGGGACTTCCTTCTCGTCATCCGCATCACTGTCTGAGCTGCTCGATGAGGCTGAGGACGATGAAGAAACAGACTTTCGAGAACCCTTCTTGACTGGTGGCGCATCTTCCATCTCCACATCATTATCCGAGACATCGTTATCAGAGCTTTCAGAGCTACTACTCTCACTGCTGCTGCTCTCAACCTTTGCCTTTTGCCTTGCTGATTTGACGGGCTTCGTGGCCTTGGTTGCCTTGACACTGCTCTTTTTATCCTCAATTACTGCGACAGGTGCTACCTTGACGTTCTTCGCTGCAACCCATTCATCGTAGATCGTGTTGAGTGGAGGTGTATCGGCTGCGTTCGATTCTGCTGGGACTCCTCGCTGTTTGCGCTCGGTGAGAAGGGTTCGACTTGTGCTCGTGAACTCGTGTTCAGCGAGGAATGCGCCGACGAGATCGAGAAGCTTCGCAGGGGGTTTTGGTCCGGAGGATTCTTTGGAGGCATGCTTGAGGAGTTCGGCTGCGAGCTTCTTCTCTTGTTGACTTTTGTGGTTTTGACCTTGAGGTTTGCCCGCGGCTTTTGGTTGCTCTACGCCGTTTGGGAAAAGCCAATCTGCCTGGGGACGAGCTGGGGCTCTCCGCTTCCCAAGCTTCTGGGTGTTGGGGTTCGACATGATTGACGATGGGCGAATTCTGTCTGGTTGAAGTTGAAGTTTGGAGATGTCGCGATCTATGGATGCCACCTCTAGGAAATATTTTTCTTATCGCTTAAGATAACGAGCTTTTTTTACGCGCTAATTGATGTGGCTGTGCGTCTCCACTAGCCACATCCCAGCTGGTTTCTTTGCCAAGCCGTCAACTTTTGAAGCCCTCAGGTTTGTACACTGCCACTCTTTACTTTGTGTTACTACGTACTACCTATCGCACTAGGTTATTGTAGATTCTATATGGCAAGAGCCAAGGTCTGTCTTTCATTAAACCCATTTGTAAGAAAACGGAGGATCAATAAGGCGAAAGGAGGAAAAAGTGAAATTAAATACAATTAATCACTTTCTTGCCGGCTGCTAATTAGTACGAAAAGGGCTACCCTTGTAGCCACATTCAGATGAACTATCTTGAAGGGCAATTACCATGCCTAGATCAATCTAATTTATTAATTAGTTTAATCCGGTAAAGTGTCTAACCAAATCTTGGATGATCTATATAAGAACAGCATTCGTGGCAGTACTCGACCACCATACCAAGCCTTTCTTCCTCGCAGGGATTATGTGGTGGATCCGATCGCTCCTCGAACCTCGAAATCAACCTCACGCGCATGAAACCGTAGATGCGTCTCCCATCATTATCACGTCCAACAAATTGCTGACGGGCAGTCCAATACCACCCATACGCATAGCCATGAAGCTGGAGCTTCACCACGACCAATCCCCCAACTGCGCACACCCATAGATGACCACCGAACGGATATATAGACAGCTTCGCCCGCACGACGTGGCTCCGCCAAATGGACGGTTCTTTGAATGGACCTGGCGGGGTCAACGGTACAGGCAATGGAATGAGTCGGGCTGAGAGATTTGAGGACGAGAAGCGGAGGATTATCGAGACTTGCTTTGGCAAAAAAGATGAAGATGGATCCTGTGCGCCTCCCCCCTTGAGACCGTCTTCCGTCGTGAGCATACCGTAGGAAGCTATATACTAACTACCGGACAGTATTGGAATCATACATCACCCATATCAGAATTATCGAAGATGCGGCATACCCATCCGCCCCCCCTCCCTTAAATTCCAATCCAGCTACGAAGAAGCCTCGTCTCATTATTGTCGCTGTGCGCAAATCTGGGCGAGTTCGTATGCACAAGGCAAGGGAAAATGCCAACGGAAGCTTTTCGATCGGCAAGACTTGGATGCTCGATGATCTATCAGGCGTAAAGTCTTTCGGGGGCTCAACACCTACGACGCCAGAAGAAGAACAACACAAACTATGGGCAGGGGGCAATGGATTTATCGTCAATATTGGGAAGCCGTATTACTGGCAAGCAAATACCCCCAAGGAAAAGCAATTTTTCATTGCAAGTCTCGTCAAGATATTTACAAAATACACTGGAGGGAAAAATCCCGAACTTATTGGATTCGACCAAAGGGAGCGAGACCAGCTACTGGGTGTTTCTGCGGCAGCCACTGCTCGGCCTATTCCACCTTCACTGCAGCCAGCTGCTGGTCCACCACCACCACGTTTAGCTTTTGGCCAAACTCAGGCTCGCCCATCTCCCCTACCACAAGAACGAGTTTTGCGTCCGCAACCTAGCCGTGATGGCATGCAGAGGACCTCCCCAGGGCCGGCGCCTCCTATGCCCCCCAGCGGAGCATCATCCTTCGCGTCTCAAACCTCGAGACCTGCGTTACGGAACCGTCGCGAGGAATCACCTAGTGGGAGCATGGAGTCTGGTGGCACAACTCCTTTGCAGAGTCCGCCAGTTCTGCGAAGACTGGCTAGTTCAAATCAGAGCCAAGAATCATTTGGAAGAGGGGATGACAATACTTCTGCAAATGTGACCCCGCGTTCTCGCGGCGGGACAAATGGGGTTTCCCCTGCCCCGGGAAGATTTGGGGATCGTAGTATTACTCCAAACTCGTTACGAGTGGGAACGCCAGACAGCAGTTATTCCAATGTCAAAGACCCCGTAACCGATGTTCCACCTGTGCCAACACCTTTGGCGTTACCTCCCGAACGACGTAGACCTCCAATAGCAAACCTTGGTGACTCTTCACGTCAACGTGGTCAGAACATGAACGATGACATGATTCCCGCGCCTTTAGCCAGCCCCGGAATGCGAAGAGAAGATTTGCGCCCACCAGTTCGTAGTACCGAACGAACGCAGCCCCGGGATTCAGATGTAGCTATGAGCAATCTGTCAGGGAATACCAATGGCTCTGGCAGGTCGGACAGACCTAGAAAGTCGTCTGAATCTGCTCCTAGAAAGTCATCCGAATCTGCAGCCAGATCTGAATCCCTCAAAAGCTCGAATAGCATACCTATAGCAGCACCCGTTCCATCCCCTGTCCCCCCTCCGACTGTGGAAATACCAGAAGTTCCCAAGGTTCCCGAGATTCCAGACACGCTATCACCTACCTCGCCAGAAGAAGAAGCGCGCCCTGGGCTTGGCCCCATGATTAAGAAAAAGTCAAAGGGCGACGTAGCAGGTTCTTTCCTCAAGGCTGCAAAGGCTGCGAGTGCCTTCAATTCGTTCAAGCCGAGAGCAGGAGGTGCTGCTGAACGTCTTCGAGAGATGCAGGCAAAACAGACCGATGGACCAGATGGAATAACAGGTGTTGTTCCGGCTCCCTCTCTTGTGCGCGGTATGAGTAGTGACAGCACGAGTTCGCCCACACCAGCTGCCGCCGCCGCCGCAGTATCCCCAGGAAAGTCGCCCCGAAAGAATAAAGATAGTATACCCGAAGTGAAAATCACAGTCCCCCAGACTGGCCATCCTTCCAGTGTCGAAGCCCCTGCAAAATTATCCAAAGAAGTTGCTACTGTCGAAAAACCAAAGGCGCGAGAGGCCAGGCGGCCGAAACCGGTGTCTGAGACGATGCACAAAGAATTGGCCTCCCTGGGTGTTGATTCTACTATCCTTGGTGGCCGGGGCAGTGATTTGGTTGAGCTGTGGGAACAGTTTGGATGGGTGGGAGAAGGAATTAGGACCAAGAACATGGACCAAATGCAGGACGAAATTGACCGAGAACTCAATAAAATCCAGGCCGGGGGTTGGTTAACGAGATTAGATGAGGAAGACGAAAGAATAGAAGGAATCAAGAGTGGTCTGGACAAATGTATAGAGGAATGCGACGAGCTCGACGGCTTGCTCACATTGTATTCCGTTGAACTTAGCGTAAGTTTTCTGTTTAATTTTGTTGGTCAAAGTGCTAACTTTTTAGACACTGAACGAAGATATTGCGTACATCGAGGCGCAATCGCAGGGTCTGCAGGTTCAAACTGCCAACCAACGTTTGTTGCAAGCAGAACTCAAAACTCTTCTCGATACGATTTCTATCTCTTCAGAACAGCTGGGTAGTTTGCGCGAGGCGTCTCTTGAATCACCACGTGGTCTGGAGCAAATCGAGTCTTCTTTGGTTACCCTGTTTAAAGCTATGCTCACCATAGATCCTTCTCTCGGTCTCTCTGGTCCTCGACGAAGCGAAGATGGAAGCGTGAATTCTGGAAAGCCCGGTGGCTTCAATAACTCCGAGATTGGAAGCATGCGTGTTCTGCAAGAAAAGAAAGATGTATACAAGAACGAGAGTGTCTTGTTTCTTCGTCGCCTCAAACCCTTCCTTCAAGTCAAATTCGGTGCTGCTATTGACGAGACCCGGAAGGCTCTGGAGCGTGAGAAGGGAACCAATCTTACCAGGTCGGCAGGAAAAGCAAAACTTGATCCGCGGAATCATGAACTGGCTCGTGATATTCTTTGGAGGTATAGCCCTCTAATGTTGTTCTCTCGAGAGGTTGACAAGCCCGAATGGGAGGAGCTCATCAAGACATATGAGATGGTTTGCAAACCCCTCTACCAGGACGAGTTCAGAGATGCGGTGTTCTCTTGGAAACGAATTGCAAGGAAACCTACCGGTGATGAGGCCGATATTCTTTTCACATCTCAAGTTGAAAAGCAAGAGCAAGGTATTGCTACTACGGCTCGAAAATTGACAGTCAAAAGGAGTCAAACCCTTGCCAAGAGTTTGCGTTCTCCAATTGGGGAGAACTCTAGTAAAACCTCCATTGACAAGGCAGACGGTCGACTACAGCCCCATGAAATTTTCTCGGGGGCCCTTGATGAAATGGTACCAATAATGAGCATGGAACAGAATTTCATTGTGAACTTCTTCCACGTCACTTCTCTCGAACAATCAGACTTCCCAGATGCAGTCGCTGCTGCTCCGCCCGATAGAAGGCGGGGCGGTGACTTGAGAAAGCCTCAAGTAATGGACCCCAACCGAGATCTAGCAAAGCTTGTTGTTCAGTCAATGGAAGAAATTTACACTTTCTTCCCAGCTGATATGCAAGCACTTGTTGACTGGTCAATTCAAGCAGATCCATTGTAAGGACCCATGCTCAATCATGCAAATCTTTAATTTTTATTTCATGCTAACAAGTTAATAGACAAGGTGTTGGAGTCATCGTTGCCATCGAACGCAAACTCATCCAGTTCGAAGAGTCGAGCCAAGAATTCCTCGCCAAGACACTCCAAAGACTCCACACAAAACTTCTCGGTCTCTTTATGAGATTCCTCGACGAACAAATACGTGCAATTGAAGACACCAAAGTCAAGATCAAAAAGCGTAAAGGTGTTATTGCGTTCATTCGCATATTCCCATCCTTCTCCCTCTCACTCGAAACCATGCTCGCAAACGCAGATGACCTAGAAATTCGAGAGACCGTAAACAATGCCTATGTTCGAGTCAACAAAACCATGTTCGAATCTCTCAAGGTCATTGCTAGGGAAAACCCAAGCGCACAAACCTCTGGCAACGACCCAGAAGATAAGGAGGCCCTGAATTATCAGATCCTTCTGATAGAAAATATGAACCATTATTTGGAGGAAGTCGATGCCCGATCTAACCCCGTGCTCGAGGACTGGAAACAAAACGCCTCGCAAGAAATGGAAGAACACATGTCCCTCTACCTCGGCGCCGTCATCCGACGACCACTCGGTAAACTTCTGGACTTCCTCGAGAGTACCGAGAGTTTGATGCTCTCGCGTCAACCTGGGGAACCAGCTTCGAAAATCTCGGGGATGCCAAGTCATTCCAAGTCGACCTTTAAGAAAATCCTTGCAGGGTATGATTCTAAAGAGATTAAACGTGGGATAGAGACGCTGAAGAAACGAGTGGAGAAGCACTTTGGAGACGCGGATGACCCAGGTCTCAGTCGTGGACTGGTGGCTAAGGTCGTGGGGAATTGTGAGAGGTACTATGAGAAGGTTGAGGATCGTATTTTGACTATTAGTCGGGATGTGTATGATGGGGATGTTATTGCTGAGTGGACGAGGGGGGATGTCTCGGCGGCTTTTAGGAAATAAAAAGGGGTGCCGCATGGGTGAGGGTATTGTTTTTTTGTCTTTGTCTGAAAGGGAGAAACAGAGGTTTTTTCACTCTCATTCTTGTATTTTGAGCGGAATTTCCTTTTTTGAGATGGTCCTGATAGGGCATGGCGTTGGGAGCTCGTCGTTCTTTGGTTGTAAGCAGAGAGCACTTGTAACAATGTAGGAATATACCACCAGAGTAAATGCATGTATATATAATGATTCTGAAAGTGTCTTGTGTGTTATTGGATTCCGATTTTTACCTCTTTCTGTAGTAAATGTAAGAGTCCCAGTCCTCGTTTCTCGTACACCTGAAATATATATTATTCTAAAGGTTTCGGTTAATGAAATTAAATAAATGAAGTTACCAGAAGAGGTTACTTGATAGAATCCTATTGATTTTGATTGTTATTTGCTACCCTGTTGGATTAAGTTGATTGTTCTAGGCGCTCTGGAATAATGTTCTTTGATTGTGTATTGTTGAGATGTACGAGGAACTTTGGTAGGGACTCTTAATCCTGTGAATTATTAACTTTGATGGGTAGTAAGGCCGAGGTTTTAATTTTAGCCAAGGAACGCATTGTTGCTTTAGAGAGGGAGAATAGGGAGCTTGAAGGAGGTGAAAGAGGTGAAAGAGGGTGGGGATGAGGGTGGGAGGGAGAAGTGAGGAAAGATAACTCACGCGGCAGTAAATTCAGGCTCATACTTTGGTACATACCTCCTTCTCATTGTTCCCAACTTCTAAAGTAATGAAAAGGATTATCCTAGAAACTTGGGACAATTTAGAATATTAAACTTGCTGCTTGGAATCAACAGTATCTGGGTGGGGGTTTGATACTGGGGACCATCGAGGGAGTTTGGTAGTGATAAAAAGATGGGCTTGAAAGGATATTTTGAGCGGGAGGTTCAGAAGGAATGGAAAATCTTGAAAGATTTGGATGATAGGAAAATGTTTGGGGTTGCAGTGGAAGTTGGAGGAGTTGAAGAATTGTACTATTATTTCCATGTATCAAGAGTTTTCGCTTCCTTCTGCCCGCCACGCTTTCGTCCTATTCCCAGTTATTCTCCCCTCTCTCCCTACTTCCTCGATCTCAAACTCTATATCCACTTGTCGCAAATAAATCGACCTTAACCCATACCCCCACAGTTTTACGAGCTTGCCACAGTAATCTTTCCATTCTTCCGTGGAACCAGTGAAGGGGATCTGGACAACTAGGTAATCAGCCGTATAGTGTTTTTCGAAAAAGCCGGTAGATGGTTTCCACCCTGGTCCGCCCTTTGATGTGATTTAGTAAAGTCTTGTAGATAAGGAAGGAAACTAGGAAAAACCATACATGGCTAGCTTTAGAGTGTAGTATATTTATGACCGCAAATTCAACTCGCACGAGGGCGGGGTCTGTGTGGAATGTTGAGGCGTGGAGGTTGGCGATTTCCCGGGTTAGCTTTGGGGCTGTCTTTGAGCTTTCGAATGGCTCGCTGGCGTTGAATATGTAGAGTGGCATGTTTTTGATGGTTGAATAGAAAGTCTACGGTTTGATGTCATGGAGCAAATGAATGAGGTTATATATGAGGGGCTTCGCTTGGTAGAAACAAATTCTGGTTGTGGCGCAGCCCTGAAATATTGCCTGCCTGACAATTTTTCCACTTTTTTGGTTTAGACACAGCCTAGTGTTGCCTTCGAACTAAAATTCTTTAGAAATATTATTTCTGTTGGTGTAACTTGGTGAAAAAGGGTCCCATATATATGGTTCCGAAAGTGGTGTTGTATTCTTGTCTGTATTGCTAAAGAGGCTGTTCCATGTCCTGCTTATACAGACCTCCCAGGTCACGTGAAAACAGTGATTTTCACCCTGCTTATATAGCAACAATTTCTATCAGGTAAGTTATTATACTGCTTCATCTAAACTATTGCAATGCACCTGTTCGCTAAACAGAAAGACTCAAGTTTTGGAAACGACCATGGGTCGAAATTGCCAAGATTTATGGACGGAAGACAATTGTGACCTGTGCTTACTCTAAATGATAATTTGGCGTAGGAAATAAGAACAGACATATTTTGACACTCCTTCCTCAACCCCACTGGGGTGTAACTAATATCTTTCGACTCGCTTAATGTTCGCCTACCTCTGACATGAAAATACCAGGAGAAACGAAAACTGTGATGAATTTGCACTTGATCATAGAGAATTTCCTCCCATTTTGTGTATAAGTAGGAGACTTTCGGTTCAACTTCGTTTGCGAGTAAGGATAACTAAGGCTAAAGTTGGTTGAAGTTGGGATAGGACATGCCTGGTTTTTTTTTTTTTCAAAACACAGTCATCTCCCAGTCAATCAGTGAAAGTGAGAGAATTTGATTCATATATGTTTCAAGTATGTTGTCTCGCTTTTCTTTGGTCACATCCATATAAGGCTGTGTTGCGGAAATGGGTCAGTTTCCGGTTTCTATTCCTTCCAACATACCAGTCTTCATCCAATAAGACATGTCCTTCTTTACAGAGCTTCCTATTGATGGATAATCTTCACTAGTGTCTTGATGCCATGCCTCTTGACTTATATTGCTAGCGAAATCAAGGCAAACCCCGCGATATCTTCGTGCGTGTAAGCGCAGCCTCGCGGTATTTTTGGCAATATTAGGCACCGTCGGGCATCACCAAGGCCTGCTGCTGTCAGTGTCAGTTTCAATATAATTGGGTGCCGGCTTTTACCGGACTATGCGAGGTAATATTTATGGCAAAGGTTTCGACAGGTGTAAAACCTTCACATGGTGCTGCACCCAGCTGAGTTCGATATAGTAAGGCTGTCAACCGAAAAGCCACACACAATTTTAGGCCATTATCTATGAAGCATTCCACCGAGTTCCAGTAAATACAACAAATATTTCATGTGGCAAGTGGATGACTCTAGTGATCCCCTGAACTCGAAGTTCCACTGAGATTTGAACGTTATTACCCAAATACCTTGCGATGGGCAAGAATGAAGGAAAGGGCAAGGAAACAGCCTATTGTTCCACTCCCCACTATCCGTCACAATGGAGCGAATGGAGTTGGTTAGAAGTCAAGACTGGCAAGTATCGGTATGGATATTATCGCCTTGTCGGAAAAGGTTTGAATTTGTACTTTTAAACTATTCTATCATACAATAACACCCATCTTTCAGATAAATATGATTATTACTTCACGGATCAGGACGATAGTACGGCCTCTCAATCAAACGAAACAGGCTCAACCTCAGGGTTTTCAGCGTTGCAATCAACGGATTCGTCTTCTTCATCATTTGGAAATATTCCAAAACCTCACCAAGAGACAGCCGTAGTGTATGGCGAACCATCCACAAACCCCAGCAGCATCTTGCGCACTTCACAAAACGACACCACAGCTCAAGGGAAAGAAGCTTTGCCAATTCAGGGAAGAGTAACAGAGATACGAACTGCGGAATTTTTGAACATTGCACGAAAAGCCCGCAACCCCATTGCCTTCCTAGAAAACTCTGAAATGGTGAGCAAGTTCTCCAATATACCGTTTTATTTGCAATCTTCCAACTTCATTGTTGTGGTACTAAAATTATACTTCTATATTAAGCCCAGCCGACTATTAGACTCTGAAGTTCTTCTTCAAGACGTCACACCATGGATGCTTTTCGGAAGCATCTCCAACCAAATTGGGGTACGATATCTTTCAACCGTCCAAGACAGAGGAAAGGGGAGAAACTTTTCGAACAATATCACCGGTATTTTGACCCAAGACTCGATGAGACGACCAATGCTATCACTACCTACATCGCCAACGCATGGGCGAAGACCTTCCTCTAATGTAATATATCTTCTGGATACAGGTTCGCCGTATACGTGCCTTTCGCAAGAGGTATGCAAAGTTGAAAGCCCGACGAAGCACACAACTAACTTTGTACCAGGTTTGGGACCACCTCGGTTTGAATAACCGTCAGACAAATAGAAATGGGGTAGTGGCAGACCAAGTGAAAATACGTGGGGTTGAAATACATGTTACGAAGGCAGAACGGAATTCGATATTCGAGGGAATTAATTTGCTGGGACAGGACACTTTAGAGAAGATGGAAACAACATCCTTGAACTTCTTTTGGACCGAGGATAGGGTGGAGTTGCTTTTTGACCGCGAATACGATCCAATTAAGGACCGATTTAAGAGAAGGTAGACCTTTCTTTCATGGCAAACTCTTGATCACCCACAATCGAGCGCCCTTCTTTAGCTTGTATAGCTCATTAGTTGCCCTTGAACTCGATATTGATAACCACCGCGTGTGAAAATATCGTTTTGGAAAAAAAACCCCGTTTACATTTCTACAATTTTCGAGAGTTACACATGTCATTGCTGAAATGGTTGGATCTATGGATAAAAATTCCAAGGAAATTTCAGTGACTTGTGATACGTGCGCCTCCCCTTGAGGACGGACGTGGAAATAAAAAAGGTATGCTGTGGCGCTATGAATTAATTTTAGGTAATGCGAATAGTTTCTTTACCACATGTAACTTACATCGGGGCACTCACAAATTTGAAGTTTCAATAGATATAGAGATATTTTAATGAAAATCATACGTGTTTTTACATTCCATAGTGGCATCTATCTCAAACCAGACGCGTCTCATCTCACCTATCTCCTAAATCCACTTGAAGGGGGTAAATTTTGTACAATCTCATAGTATGCCTTGCACTTTACCGGTGCTCGATTCATATATTGTGGTCCAACCCGTTCTATGCCCCACCATAAGTAGTAACCCCCTTTGCCTTCGTCAATCAAATCATCGGTGATATAATGTGCTCTAGCTACGCATTGATATCCATTTCCATTTCTACGCCATCTAAATCCACAGGGACAAGAGCCCGTCAACTCAAATTCCCGTTGCGCACACTCTCCGTGGTTTAGGTTAGTTTGTCGAGCTGCCATGCTTCGGTCGAGATTCGATGGGAGGATCGAATAAGTTGGGTCTCGTGGCTGTCGGTCGAGTTGTGGATTCATGACGGAGATACCAGGTCTAGAGTATTGCTGTGCTTGGTGGTTGAGATTTGAAGGTAGAATAGAACATTGTGGATTCTGGTTGTTAAAATTTCTTGTTGATCGACTCCTGCCTCGGCGATTTTCACTATTGCCAGCATTCCAGGCGGCTTCCCACTCTGGGATATTACTACTACCTGACATTTCGAAGATTGTTTTCTTGGAGCTGTTGATGTCGAGACGATTCAAACATTGTGAGAGCTGATTTAAATGGATGCTGAGAATTTCCAAAGAGTGAATAAATCTTTAGTCGCTGGGAAATTTTTGGTTACGGAAAGAAGGATTCATTCAATACAATTAATTGGGGTTATCATATGATGCAAATGTTATTCGCTTCTCTTCATCTCCGGTACAGAATAGAATAAAACCTTCAAGTCCCGCTTAACTTTTCCTTTTCTTGTTAGACAGGTATCTCATTCTTGACTCGAACACAAGCATTGTGAATCACACATGATTAGAATTGACAAGATTCATTGGTACAGAGTGCAGTCTACCACCAAGGCGTTAAACTAAAACTTATTCCTTGTCCCCCCGTAATATAAAACAAATGCAACTAGGTACTTTTAGAAACAAGTAGCCCACCATTGATGACAGATCCTAGTAACTTGGCAAATTCAATATGGAGTAATGGCTTGGACGATGGGTTACGAATAAGCCTATGCGACTTCATCTAAACTATCGAAACGTCTTAGCCCAGCCGTGGTTGACACATTACGAGCGAAGGGACTGAGTCGATTTACCTGTACATCTAACAGACGAAGTGTTTGATAAAAGAAGCAACCGAGTATAATTTGAGTCACGCTTCTTATTCGACGTCCGGAATATACCACATTTCTAGATCCCCATGTGAACTGAGTGTGTCAGAGTAGAGCTCCGTAGTTCGGCGCGACGATGTTCCACCTTATCTATTTCTGAACTTATTAGCCTCGAAACTCGTTTAGGAAAAATCTAGAAGAGGGTAGACAGAAAATTTTGCGACATAGAAAGTGCTGGTAGCACACGGAGATCCGTACCGGATTTTTGCTCTCACTTAGATGGACCCGCCCTTGCTAAACTATTCACTTCCCCAGATTATGGTTATTCACATGAATCACAAGAACAACTGGTCTCAAGCTCATCATAAAGTAGATATCTTTGATGAAGCCTGCGGCAGGATTCACCAGTATTACAAAGCATATATTGATTCGCAAGTGCAAGCAGCATTGAATCAATAATCTCTCTTTATAAGCAATTATACGCAATTTATGCCACTGCTCCTTGACAATATCATTATACTTTTCGTCGCTGTCTACTATCCGTAGCTATCTACGATGTTCAAGATGCTCAAATCATTCCTTTCCGGCAAAAGTCGTCGACGAGATAAAGCTAAAGAAGAAGCAACGACGCCTCAACCACTATCGACTCAACCTCATCCCCGCCAACAAGATGACATACTACCGCTCGGTATTCTAGAAGGAACTTACGTCTTTCTCCGTTCCGGGATGATAAAAGAAGAAATAAGTGCATTAAGCGACATCAAAATGTCATGGAAAAAGCTCCCAGACGCTCAAACGAGCTCTAACCACTTCCTCTCGATGCAAAAAAAATATCGACAAGAATCAGAAACGAAGGCAACTTTTCTCGAGCCAAATTGGAACGCGGTATCGCAACTTCTCGTCCATCTCCTAAGCTTCATAATCTTCCCTGCCATCACTTTTTCAAGTTCTTTCGATCCCCGTTGGAATCTTGTTTCCGCCAATCTGGCAAACCTAGCCTTCGAGCTTCAGATTGACGGTACCAAGTATTTCCCTCCGAAACTAGAAAGTTCGCACTGACGATTGCAACCAAGATAAAAGCGAAAAAGAGAAATTGCGCCATTGGGAGAAATGTCGTAGACACGCATGCCACGGTCTCTGCCCACACATATATCCTACCGAACGCTTCACCTCGGAAGATCAGTAACCTCGAAGCAACCACCAGATTCACATAAGCAAGAAACTCGATGCATTTATCAGAGAAGCGCTTGAACCATACGTCGAAGTAAACGAATTCTACTTCAATGAAGAGCTGGAATTCCTGCTTACTAGAGCGGGTCACTTCGGTGTAGTTCTCGGAGCGAACCTTCAGAAATGGTCTTTCGGGGTTGACACCCCTCCCAATTGCGTGTAAGATTGTCTAGTTCCTGTCATGTTAATATCAAGGCTTATGCATCCACTATAGGCTCATGTTCCCTTCACTTCTCGCGATAACTGATGCCAAGGGCAATGCATTCGAGGAACCCAGGGAAGGGAAACCTTCAATGGTTTGTAGGGATTGGGACACCACGGGAAAAAGAATCTTTTTTGGTTGATGAAAGACTCTTCATTCGGAATACCCAATAGCCTTCCAAATTAAGAAAAATACCAAACTGAATCCCCAATCCACGCGGGTATTTAAAGTAAAAGGTCGAATAACTTGAACCTATACGTTTCAGTCAAGTAACGTATTCGTACAACCCACATACCCCTCCCCTTCCTCCAAAAAAAACTTAATTTAATCTAACCGCTCCCCTGCCATCCTCCCGCCATCCCACACTATCTCTAAGGATCCCCCCTCTACGTCGCCCGTCAAAGAAAAAAATCCCGACTCGAAACCCTCATCAAAAAGAATCTTTAACCTTATTCCTCGCTTTCTACATCGAATCAGTCAAGAAGCACCTACCACCCAAACCTTCCTCAAAACCCCCTCTCGGATATCTCATCGCATATACAAGTTTTTTCCCCTCTCACACCTTAGCCAAATGCAAATCATCAGATGCGACAACGCCCAATAATGCAAATGCAAATTTTGAATGAAGAAGGAAGAAACCATTAAAACTCGAACTGTGACTGTAGATAGACTTGGCAGTTCCATGGAAGCCAAAACGAGATTTGAAAAGTGAACACAGTGATCGTAGAGAGAGGACTATCATTCATCCACCCCAACCTCTAAATCTCACACCCCAAACTCCCCCCTCCGAACCCTCAACACTAACTCAACATGTTCCAAGCCCAGAGGCTTTTCCTCTTGCTTAGCGAGTAACCTCGCTGTCTTGACAACATTTTTAATTTGCCGTCCATTAATCTCATTCTCCGTCGCCAATCTATCCAGGTCCCCATCACTAAGCGAACTCTCCGCGCCCCCAATTTGGATAAATGTTTTCCAAATGTGGAGTCTACTTGGCATATCGAGGGCTGGGTAATGGACTGTTAGATGGATTCGAGAGGAGAAGGCTGCGTCGATGTTGGTTAAGAGGTTTGTGGTTAAGAAGAGGAGACCTGGGTAGTATTCTAGTTTTTTTAGGAAGACTGTGTGTGTTAGCTTGCTTTCAATTCACTGTTGTTTTCAAGGAGAGGAAGGAAAGCGGTGGTGAACGAACTAGATATTAGACGATTACGATGTAAATCAGCAGTTGTTCTTGTTTCGAGGAAGATATCGCATTCGTCGAGGAGGAGGATGGCGTTCCATTTACTGGTAAGTTCTAGGACTAGCTCGAGAGAATCCTCGACTTCTGTTGCAGTTTCGCCTAGTTCACCGGCGCTCATCGAGTAAAGAGGTTGGTGCATTTCTTCGGCGACTGCGGGGGATTTAATAAGGCAGCTGAGAAAGGAGGGCGGGGAGAAGGGCGACTTTACCAGATTCTGCTGTGAGTGTTTTGCCTACTCCCGGTTCTCCACTAAGGAGCATGATGAAACCTAAACCTGTGGTGGAAAGTTTTAACAAATTCGTTGCCAAGTGAAGAATAGAGAATACCTTTTCCGGTGATAATATCATCGAATCCATCGTCGCAGGAAAGTTGCTCTTGAACAAATGCGTGGATGATATCCTTGTATCCAGGAGGGAGAACAAGTCTAGAAAAAGCATCCTCGGTCCAGCGAATCAGGCTCACATTCTCAACGTCGAATTCAGCTAGGGAAAATTAAAAAATTAGCAAGTAAACCGGTATTTGGACGCCTTTGAATTCTTACCCCAACATTTGGACGTGAGGCAATAACCTTGGATTATTGGTGAGCAGAGTAAGCGTTGCTTGGGAGTCAGAGTTCCAGCTGATGTTTATGTTAATCGTGATCTAAGGGGATGAGATTTTGACTTACGTGTTTTTCGCACACCATATTTTTCTTTTTCCAATACTTTTTCGTAGGCTTGAAAAGCTTTGCTGGTTGCCTTGTATATCACATTGTCATAATCAACAGAATTTGCAGACGAATTAGACTCAATCGGTTCAAGATTGGGTCCAGGCATCCCATAGATATTGAAAGTTTGCGGGTCAATGACTATGCGTCCACTTTCTACCTATATTAATAGTCTTGGTGAGTAATGTGATGCCAGAAGGTTTCATTTTTCACATACATGTCGTTTCCGGACCTGTCGGGAGGACCTGGCGGTGAAAAATCCAGAGTATGACATGTGGTAAAACCCATTGAGTTGCTCAAGCTTAAGACCACGATTGTACAGCCGTTCTACAAGGCTCTCAGTATTGGGGTGTAGGTGGCTAGGAATTGCATCGAGGTCTATGAGCTTCTTCACGCCATTGAATGAGTTAATTTCAATCGAGGTTTCGGCATAACCAAATATTGAACCGTCGCAGTCAATATAGCGACACTCCAAAGCAAAGTACTCTCCGCTCATACTTGCACCATATCGACTATCTCTCAATAAAACGATACGATCGTGGCCATCTATCTTGGTGTACACTTCCATACCAGGAGCAAAGAGGGTCCACAAGTATTCAAAACTGATCACTTTGTTCTTGGTAAAGTCCTCCATGGCCTCAATATGAGGCAGAATCTCCTTGCTGACAACATCATAAAGTAAATCAAGGTGATTCCTAGTTTGTTGGTCCTTTTCATCTTTCCGAAATTTTTCAAATCGATGCCATCGATAATAAAAAGGATGAAAAGGAGCCTGGAAAGTCAATTGTTTGAGCTGGGCATTGAGGCCCTCAAACCCCTCAAATATGACATCAAGCACTTTTTTTATCAAAGGGCTTTGAATCGTGATAGAATGTAAAGCTGCTTGGTTGTTGTTGCTTGGATGAGGTTCGCGGCGAACAACGAGAGCACACTCCTGAGCATAGGAACCAGCCTCGACATCGGTCCGGGTTTTGCCCGGTGTCCAAGTGTCCCACGTTGATCGGCCGTTGTCTCGATATAGCTGCTTTGTTTCTGGTCTCATTCCCATTGGGAATTCTGGGGTGTATTCCGCATCGACGCTCATCTCAAACTACTATTATTAGTTTTGCTTATGAGGTCTCCAGGGCAATGGGGATTTTGAAGACAAACCAGGCTGCGAGATGAAGAACCCATACTCCTCTGATATTGGAGAGAACTCGCGATTTCCGACATGTTTGACAATAAACACGATTTGCTCGTCTAGTAACGGCAAATAAGAAAGGGATCGAATAAGGGAGAAGTCCCTTATTATAATACTTGTCGTGCCTCATGTCATCGTCGCGCCCTTCTACCTATGTAAATGGAAGGTTGGAAAATGTGGCACGTGCCCATCCGAACTTCGCCAGCTTCTTCAAACAACCTCTTCTCAACTTCAACCATTCTTCAAAAAAAAACAACTCAAGACTTTTTCAAAATGGCAACAATCTACCGAAATGGCCGGATTTTCACTGGAAGTGACGATAAATTCGCAGAGTGCATGATCGTCAAAGATGGTCTTATCCAGCATGTGGGCGATGAAAGCCATCCCACTGTTACGCAAGTGCGAGAAGGAAAACCCAAAGAGGTCGATATGCAAGGAAAAACCATTCTACCCGGGTTCATAGATGGCCACATGCATCTCATGCTTCTCGGTCAATCCCTCAAGAAGCTAAGTTTAGAGAATTGCAAAAATCTCGAGGATATCAGAACAACCATCAAAGCTTATGCCGTCTCCGAACCATCAGTTCCGAGAATTTTATGCCGGGGATGGATGCACTCTATGACGAATGGAGTTGCATTAGCTAGTATGCTTGATTGTTTGGATGAGAGACCCATTTTTATCGATTCTAAGGATCTTCATTCTACATGGTGCAATTCTGCAGCGTTGAAGGAACTCGATGTTGAAGAGAAAGATGACCCTGCTGGTGGAAAGATCTGCAGAGATGAGAATGGGAAAACTTCTGGCCTATTGAGTGAGACTGCTGCTCAGATTTATGCTTGGCCTCACGTTGCAAATGTTTCTTCGATGGCGGATAAATTGGAGGCTATCAAAGGAGCTGTTGCCGCCTATACTGCTGTGGGCTTTACTGGTATGGTTGAGATGGCTATGGATGAAAATGTTTGGGAAGCTCTTCAAGTCCTTCGTTCTCAAGTAAGTCAACTTATTGGATGAGATAGTTTTTCCTATTTCATGGGAGCTGCTGTTTCCATCTACCTATAAATTGTTTCTCAGTATTGATACCCTCTAGTAAACTGACTTCATATACAGACCGATTTACCATTCCGACTAGCAGCCTACTGGCTCATCCAACCAAGTCCAGACGACCAGAAGACCGTTTCCCAAGTCAATAGAGCTATAGAACTCCACCAAAAATTCAACCTCACATCATCCCCAGATTGCCGTATAGCTGGTATCAAGATAATATGTGATGGCGTAGTAGACGCCTGCACCGCCCATCTCCAACAGCCCTACTGCAACGGACAAGCCCCCGAATCCCTCTGGAACCCCTCCCTCCTCAAGAAAGTAGTCGCCCACGCCGACTCTCACAATCTCCAATGTGCCCTCCACGCCATCGGAGACGGAGCAATCAAAATGGCAGTCGACGTCCTAGAATCCGTCGGTACACCCGGAAAAAGACATCGCATAGAACATCTCGAGCTCGCCTCCCCCTCTGACGCGAAAAGACTAGGCCAACTAGGAATCACAGCCTCAATCCAACCTGTTCACTCCGATCCGGCAATTTTACGTGCTTGGCCTAAGCTTTTAGGTGAAGAGAGGGCTAAGAGAGCTTTTCCTTATAACGAATTTCATGAGGGAGGTGCGGTTTTGGCTTTGGGGAGTGATTCTCCGACTGCTCCTCATGATCCTTTGGTTAATTTGTATACTGCTACTACACGGAGATCTGCGAGGGATTTAACGAATACAACGATTGTCAATGAGAAAGCTAGGCTGGAACTGGCGGTTGCTGTTACGGCTGCGACGATGGGTGCTGCTTACTCGTGTTTTGCGGATGGATATACGGGGAGTTTGGAAGTGGGGAAAAAGGCTGATTTTGTGGTTGTGGATATGGAGTGGAGTCCGGAGAACTTGTTGGAGGCGAGAGTTGTGCAGACTTGGTTTGAGGGAAGGAAGGCTTTTGATGTTGAGAGATAGGGGTTTTGATTTTGTCGAGACATGCTTGCGGGTTTGAACTTCAAAAGGGTACATAGAACGTTCCGTAATCGCGAGAATTGATAAAATTCTTCCGGATTTGAATATCCTTATCTTGAAAGAGCTCGATCGCAAAGCATTAAAGAACTCAAAGTTTAAAGAACGTCTCAAAGACGGAATTTATGCTGCAGGACACTGGTGTTTATATATCGTATTACAATATAAACGACAAACTGAAACCAACTGTAAATGGTTCAAACGTTGATAATGTTAGGTATGCTAAGTATCCAAATATGGGAACAGAAAGAGGACGCAAAAGAAAGTAAGTATGAAGAAGAACATCTTGGGTGATGATATATAAATTGATCTAAATTGTTGTGAATTATAGACAAGAATTGAAGTCGGACTATATACGAAGGCAATATCAAGTATGAACAAAATAAAACGTCTCAAAGTCCACCACAAGGTGTCTTGGTGTTTAGTCTCGAGGTAAATCTAGCTAGACCACTAAACAAATAAAATAGTCAGTCCATGCCTCTCAAACCCCCTTCTAATTCCCGAGGACAAAAATTAAAAGCTTACAACAGCAGGTCCCGGAACAGTATAATTCTTGAAATTATTATAAATGTTCACCGTATATCCCGGCTCAGTGCCAGTGATGAACCCAGGGATAGAAACGAGAGGAGCTGGTTTGCCGGCTCCACCATTGGTAACAGTGACTTGTGCGCAGCTAATGTAGAATTGGGGGATTCCGGCTGGGTAAGGGTTGTGGATTGCTAATTGTTGGGTTCGGAGGAGATAATCGCCTGATGGGAGGGAGGCGGGGATTTTGGAGGTGTAGGTCTCTGAGAATGGATGTTAGTTTCTCCGGGACCAAAGGAGGGAGAAGGGGGAGGAGAAAACGTACGAAGGAGAGACCAAGCTGCATTCCCGGAGGCATCAAAAGTAGGACCAATATCTTGGATTTTGAACCATACGGCTCCTGAGCCATCGAATGTTGCGGCGGTTTGACCTGTTGGAACCTTGGCCATGTAGAAAGAAGTAGGTCCTTGATGGTAGACTGCAATATCTGCTGTGATTGAAAAGGCATCTCCAGCTTTGAGCGTTGTGGTGGCAGTTGATGCCCCGGAAGCACCACCAACGTTGCAACGGAGGTCTGTCGAAGTCAGGTCGGTGACTGGGGAGTTATAGTTGGTGTTGGGTCGAATGTATTGTCCGACGGGGTTCTGGACAGTGGTGGTCAGTTGTTGGAAAATGTCTGATCAACTGATTAGCAAGGTTTGGTTTGACTTCTGGGATAGATACTGGAACTTACAATGACCAGAGGCCTGGCTCATAAAAGCCGAGAGAGCTAGGCTCAAAGAGGTGACGGACTTCATTTTGGAAACAAGTTGAAATGTTGAAAGTAGAAAATGAACGAACAACAAATTTTTTGAATAGAGACAAATGCAAGAATACAAGTGGGATGAGGTATTTATGTACTCAGCATCTTCAAGTGGGATCTAGTTGTTCCCTTGCTAGTAGAAGAAATTCCATCACACTAATGAGAGTATCCCAGCGTTTACCCTAGTCGCTCCAAAAAATGTAGGTCCTCACTGGAGGCTTTTGGTGATGTGATTGTGGGATGGTCTGGAATACCTCATCATTTGATCAATACTTTTCATGGTATGGATGCTATCCCTGCTAAGAAATAACATAGGTCCGAGGTTGGAGGGGCAATACAGGTATGGCTACGCCCTTGAACACGAATAAACGCCGTCGCGGATAAAGGCATCGGGAAGCTGCCCGGCGAACCTCGTGATGGGTTTCGTCCCAGTCGCCATAATATGATCAAAGAGATCTGGAATGGTGACTTGGGTCGTGGATTGTGACTTCCAGTCCAAAGCATAGAAACAATTCAGACGAATTCCAAGATGATGGTAGGGCTAGGCTCGAAGAGACTATCTTCTCTTTGGAACCACCAACAGAAAGATATTCAGATCTGCAACTATAAAGAGACGAGATGAAGAAGTCGACAAAACTCAAATGTCAGTTCCCAGCAGCCCCTAGTTCGCTGATAACGGCCGGCCCAGGGGCATTGAAAATTCCTATCTGGATGAAAGGAAGCAATTCAGCCAATACTGAATAGAATAAACAAATCGTGGTAAGAAATTGGCATCTCGTGGTATCGTGCAGAATTTGAACGGAGCAATCAATCCGTTATGGCGAATAAATTGGGAGATAATCAAATCTCGGAGCGTGTCGTGCCTTGAAATTTGGGTAGGGCGAGCATCACGTGCAGAACGACCTTCGCAAGAAACGTGATCATAGCAAGTCACTTCGATCCAGAATCAGCAATGAACCAGGGACTTTAAGTAAGTTGCTGATAAAATGCTTGAATTGTATAGAGATATAAAGAGCTTTTGAAAAAGTCTCGTGACACGCTAAAATCAAGTAACCTGGGCAGAAAGATAAGCTTTTAACAAGCACCAACCTCAACACTATGAATTGAACAACACACTCAGGCTGCCACAGCAACATCCATCTTCAAATCTCCTTTCCAGTGGTTGAGATATGTCAACATGAGCTTATCGTCGAAGTCCGGACACTCCAGTCCTCCTGGATAATCCGACAGAGCTTGGTCGGTGTTGTACGTCTCGTACACAGGCATATGCTCGTACAACTCCCATCTCGTCATGCCATTGTGAATCTTCTCCTTCAACATGGGCAACAACGGCTTGAGTCGTTCGTTGGTGCTGTTGGAGAGAATCTGGATCCATTCTCCATATGGGAGCCCTTTCAAGTCGGGGAATCCATTGAGATTGACGAGGCGGAATGTCTCGTTCATATCAACAGACGCGTTTCGGTCTTTGGGCACAATGTGGTAGGCATGTCCAAGATACTTGGTCTTCGCCATGTGCAGTATCGCTGATGTGACATAGTCGACGGTGATGAATTCTTTCCTCTGGTTCGGGAGGAGAGGATAACAACCAATCTCGAGACATGCCGACATTAATCTGCTGAAGAAATCATCCGGGTTGCTGACGCCAGTCACACTATGGCCGGTGATGAAGCCGGGACGATATATGGCGACAGGAAACCCACGCCCGATGGCCAACCACAGCATTTCTTCAACCACCCATTGGCTTTGGGCATATCCGTGGTCGTAAGGAAGCGCTCGCAGATGAGGGAGCATACACGCGTCCTCGGGGATCCGTGATGTCCCAGTGAATCTGCCAGTTGGCCCAAAGCATGAGATGCTAGAGACATATTGAAGTGATTTGGGTTTGCCTGCGGCCACAAAGCGAAGGATGTTGACCGTGCCTACCACGTTAGCAGGACGGTGGATGGAATACGGTTGCGTGTAGTTAACATGGGCCCCGAGATGGAAAACGACACTCGCCCACTCAGCGAGTTCTTCAAACCTCTCCTGCCCGAAACCAAGTGTCTCGTCCTCTAGATTTCCCGGAAGTGCCATAATTTTGTGGGCGTTCGCAACACGCCAGAGTCCGTACTTTTCCAAACACTCTCGAATACGAAGGAACCCGCCTTCGGCGTCCTTTGCTCGGACTAAGCAACCGACCTTTTGGACCTCACTCGTCTCGAGAAGTTGATGTAGGAAAAAGGCTCCCACGAAGCCAGTGACACCGGTCGCAAAGACCCTTCCTTCAGTATCTCGTCGCCAATCAACAGGCTCTCGCTTTGGTGCCACGAGGTGCTCAGCGAGCCTGCTATCTGCCAACCACAAATCTGTTTCATCCTTAATAGCACAAACCTTCCCATTCTTGTTCTCGTCAATGATTTTGGCAAGCGCAGTCAAACTCGAGTTCTCGTACAAAGCCAACGATGAAACTTCAGTTGCAAAAGTTTGCCTTATCTTGTGAATGAGAACTGCGGCTTGCAAAGAGGTGCCTCCTTGGGCAAAAAAGTCGGCATGTTCCTCAAACGTTCCCACAGGACATGCGAGAATTTCCATCCAAAGCTTTTCCAATTGGGAGATGGTCGTTTCCCCTGCACCATTTGGCTTGCGCGATACAGATTGGGCTTTCCATCCTTCCAAGTACAGCTCTGTCAATTTTTTACGATCAACTTTGGCGTGTGCATTCCAAGGCAACCTGTCAATCAACTCTATTTTGGGGACCATGTAGTGAGGTAATGACTCCTTCAAACTCTTCATTGCGACATTGATCGTGTCCTTACTTTGGGAAATGGAGACAGCGTATGCAACCAAAAGACCGCCTCCACCTTCCTGTGGCGATTCAATCCTAAGAGCTGTAACCTCGGAGAAAACTCCTGTCTTCAACATGGCTACTTCAACTGCTTCAAGTTCAACGCGGAATCCGCGAATTTTCACCTGATGGTCCACACGACCAACATAATAAACAAGCCCGCCCTTTCTCTTCACGATATCTCCCGTTCGATACAGTCTCAAATCCCCAATTTGTACAAACGCCTGGGCATTTTTCTCAGGGTGGTTCAGATAACCGCGCGACACACCAGCGCCACCAATAAGTAGCTCCCCTGGCTCTCCGTCCTTGACCGGTTCCATGGAATCGTCTACGATCTGTATGGTCGTCCGTCCAATGGGTTTGCCAATGCTCACTGATTCATCTTGTGTATCTGACATTGATAATTCCCGCACCAAAGAAAAGATGCATGTCTCTGTGGGGCCATATGCGTTGAAGAGGTGTTTTGGTGGTCCAGCAGCCAAAATAGTCTTCAGCGCTTTTGGGTTTGCTGCTTCTCCTCCAATCGTCATAATTCTTATCCCCGAAAAGGCTGCGGGGCATGACACTGCTACAAGATTGAAGATGGCCTGTGTTGTTGCCCATACAGTCGCCTTGTATCGCTTGAGTGCTTCAGCCATCGAGTTCGGGTCCAGCAGCACATTTTTTGGCATGATTACGATGCTCGCACCACGCAAGAGTGGAGCCCACACATCGAAGAGAGCAACATCGAAGCTTGTATTGTTGACGTGCACCACAATATCAGTTGGCTCGAGGGGAACAAAAGGTGCATGGTACACAACCTGAAGGATTGATCGAGCCAATATTTGGACTGCCTTTGGTGCTCCAGTGGTGCCAGAGGTGTGGATCAAATGTGTGCAATGGTTGAGGTTTGTTTCCGCAATTTCCTTGGTCTCTTTAGGATGTCCGTTTTGAAAAAGTTTCTTATCGTCAACAATGATGTGGCGAAAAGAAGTTAGGCGACCTTGGTTGGCTGTGTCAACGAGTACATTTTGCGTGCCAATTCTGGATAGACGTTCTTCCAACTGGTTGTCTGGGAGTGCTGGATCCAGAGGAACGCAAGTGCCTCCAGCATACAGCACAGCAACCTGAGTGATGATGTCTTTCGTGCCAGGGTTGACGAGTATTCCAGTCGGTTCTTCTTGTCGACAGTCGAGTTCACGAAGCTGTGAAGCCAAGTCCAGTGCTTTCAAGTGAAGCTCGCCGTAGGTGATAAAGTAGTCGCCCTCAGTCACAGCAATTGCTGAAGGACTGAGTTGTGCCTGAGTATGAAATAGCTGACCGAGCCCGCGGTCTATTTCGAGCAAATCGTCGTATCCATGTGGTGACAGGGATGTTCTTGATGGCATTTTCAGGAGGTAGGAAATGAGTTAATGCAGCACGTGTATCGCTACAAGAGAAAATGTTGAATTGCTAGTTTTGAAGCCTTTGCTCTGATACTTGAGTTATATCTCAAAGAATCCGAGCCAGACTCCGAGGCAATCTTCTGATTTGTTCCGAGCAATGTGTGCATTTCCTGTCCTCCGTTACGACTTTGGATATCTGGCGTTTTAGGTTACAATATTCCCGCTCCCTTTGGGCACAGAACACTGTTGAATTCTCTTGCCAGCCCCTCCAGATTCCAAAATCCGCTGATGTGTTCATCAATGGTCTTCTGCATCACGATGCCTGTAGATCTACTCTACTTTTGACTTTGTTTTTTGCTTTATTTTCTTTACGGTAGTTTTTACGACCTGGAATATCCCAGCAACATTAGTGCATTCAATCGCGTTCTTGGCCTCAGCCCATCCCCAATTGCCCCGTATTATCCCAGGGCCTCGGAGAATATATTTCATCCATCAATTCAATGCCAATTTTTCGACTTGAAAATTCACAATTTCTTAGACCTCTTTCGTTTGAAATTATATGCAGTGATAGGTTGTCGGGGACCACAATTACACAAGAATTGTGCCCTGAATATCACTTCGCATATTGCCTTATGGCGTAGGAAGAGGACCTCGGCCCTCGGTCACATTGGATTATGTTGTGGTACCGACTGCATCATGTTGTCTAATACATGAATTGATATGTAGTGGTACTGGGTGTACTGAGTTATTGGTTACAACATTTCGCTTACTGAATTCCAAACATTTATGTCCTTGTTTCTACGAATCAATTTTCCGAATCTGCAACACGCATTGGCACGAAATCAACCATGCCAATCGGCCAGTCCTGCGTTCGACCTTCGAATGTAACGTCTGACAACGTATCCTAATTCGAATCTCGGTTCTCACTAACCGAGTTATCATTCCGTAAAGCTTAAGCAACAGTGGTTGGAATGAAATGGTTACCACCATCGGAAACCCAGTGGCTTCTTACATCTCCATCGGAATACAAAATGCAAAGTTCCGTCCCAACTTCAAGACCGCTCTTTTCATGGTCATCATCCAATCATTCGGACATGAATCCATATTTATACTCATGAGGAAATCCAACATTTTCTAGTAGCACCCCACCCGCAGCTCAAGTCATACTACAACCGCTGATCTGACTGAAAGCAGAGAGAAGCTGACTGGCAGCTCCCACCTACCAAGCCATGGGGCTTTTCCAATTGACTTGTGTTCTTTCTTGTTTCATTTTCTCTCCGAGCACATTAGCATGAGGTATGATGCCGTGATATTTGCATAAGTACTTTTAGTGGCTTGCACAACTGAGCTGGTTTTGTATACTTTTTTGTCTGTTCCTGAATCTTCCCTTCCTGCTCTGTTTCCTTCTCTGCAATTTTCAAGATGACCCAAGCACAGACCCTTAATGATGCAAACGCTGGACAGCAGCAGGTAAGATACCACGTTGTATGATGACTTATCACTGATATGCCATCAGAGTGTATCTGCCATGGGGAGCTCCAAAGAAGATAGTATGTCTTTGAATCCTAGGGTATATACTTTGCTGACATGAGTGCTCTGCAAGAGGTATTTTTGATTAGAGAGGTATGGTTTCTCAATTGAGACGACTTTTAGACAAATACTAAGTACCAAAAGGAAGAAGAGCCTACCTTGGGTATACCAACTGCTCTACACGCCTCAATCAATTTGGCCGCATACTTATTCTGACTTCAGATGGACTGCATGAAATATGCCAGATTATTGGACCTCCTGAGGGGAAAGGATTACATTGGGCGCCGATAACAAATCCACGGCGTGTATTGGATCTGGGATCTGGTACGGGACAGTGGATTAAAGAGTTTGGTGAGTTGCGTAACTTGCAAATCCTCATCTCACGACGACTGATGTCTAAAAGTGCAATGTTATGATGTCCAAAGGGTAATGTTTCCTGGACTTTTACCCCGCGAGACAGGCCTCACAAGTGATAGATCGTGGGTTTAGACCTCCAGTCTCCTCGTTCAGCAGAGTAACTTGCCCCATCGTCGTTACAAGAACGAGTACTGATTGGAATTGAAAGTCTCCCACCCAACTCCGCCTTCATAACCGGTGATTTGGAGAAACCGTGGCCTTTGACTGAAAAATTCGATTTCATACATGCGAGATTTTTGGCGGGCTGTATTGAGAATTGGCCCATGTTTTTCCATCAGTGTTATGAGTATGAATTCTTCGATTTCCTCATCCACCCCTTCCCCCAGCTCAACCATGCAGGTGCCAGGGCTAAAAATGCAATCGACAGGAATCTACAACCAGGAGGTTACTTCGAAATAGTCGATATTCTAATAGTCCCCTCTTCCGATGATGGCTCACTGTCGCCCACCTCTCACACCGTTCTCTGGAATAAACTCATCGCTGAAGTCTCTGCTTCCCTTGGTCGTCCTCTTCTTATCACTGAGAAATACTCTTCTCTTGCTAAACAAGCGGGATTTGAAGATGTACAGGAGGTGGTGAGGAATGTACCGGGGAAGCCTTGGGGAGAGGAAGGGGTGGAGAGGAGGTTGGGGGGATTGAGTAGGGATGTTCATGCGACGGTTAGTGGAAGGCTGGGGATTGATATGCTTGTTAAGGGGATGGGGTGGGAGGAGGAAGGTGTTAGGGCGAGGTTGGAGGGGGTGATGAGGGAGTTGAGTGATGAGGGGGTGCATACTATTTGGCCTTTGTGAGTATTGCTAGCGTTATAAGGGGCTTACTAATTTGATTGTGTTTAGTTATGCTATTTTGGGGAGGAAGCCTTTGGACGGTTAGGACGAGAACGGAAGTGCAAGGGGTGAGCAGATGAGGAGTGACGAGTTCATGGGGATTGAAGTAACGGATGTTATGCCATGTTATCTTTTGGAAATTGAGAATTTGTTTATCACGTCTTTGCCTTCTCGAGTTTTCAACAGTAAACGTTGCGTTTTGATATTGATTTATTTGTCTGTAATGAGGCTTCGTTTGTGTCTTCTCTGTTATGAAAATTGCTTTCGAACATGCAAAGTCGCACACTTTACGCTGTCTTGCTCTCTTGGTGGTATGCTCAGATTTCAAGCCAACACTCTATATCTTCCTCAACGGTGTAATGTTGGCATTTCCTTTTTTCTTCTTCTTTTTTTTGGTGGTAGCCCCTCACCGGTGGTACAGGTCGCACCAGTCGCTGAAAAGTCTTGATCGACATTGCACACAATATTGCCTCGGGCCTTTGATTTTCGTCCTCCGCCCACTCGTACAGCCACTTTCTGTGGGACATGAAATTGTGAGCTTCTCAATGGCACCACCGAGGTCTCCTCAGAAGAAGCTGAACCGCGAAACGGGGCCCGGGGTGTTTTTCCACAATTCTACAATTCCTTGAGGTTCTAAATCTCAATACACTTTCGTTTAGAAGACGCTCGTTTTCTGTTTGAGCTCGGGTGTTTTCTTACTTTGCTTTTGTTGGATTTCGTCTAGGTCAAGATTGGCTTTGTATACCAAAATTCAGTTCGACTCTTCGTTCTGCTTTGGTTTTTCTGCATTTCGTCGTTGACACCATGGGTCCATTACTGTGGCTAGGAGCCGTTGTTGGAGCAGTAAGTAACAATTTCCCTTCCAAACTTAGTTTTCTGAAGCTATTATGCTAACGTCAATTTCAGTGGATGGGAATCCACATTCTCATCTTCATCTACAACATCTACCTCCACCCCCTCCGCAACATGCCAGGCAACAAACTCTCCGCCCTCTCGGAGCTCTACACCTCATACCTTCTCATAACCGGCGAATACTGCCGCAAAACCCTCGATCTACATGAAAAATACGGCTCAGTAGTCCGTACTGGCCCACGAGAACTCTCTTACAACACTCTGACAGCTTTCAACGAGATCTACGGCGGAAGATCTCGAACTGATCATGTTTATGAGAAAAATCCTGTGGCGTATATTCAAGGCACACATGAAGCGAAGAATGTCTTCTTTGCTCAGTCAAAAACTCATGGACGACTTCGGAAGATCATCGCTCCTGCTTTTTCAGAGAGTAGTGTGAGAGAGGTGGAACCAACGATTAAACAACAGGTTGATGGATTGATTCGCGCATTACATGATAGGAGTGGGAAGGGGAATTTTCCTACCAAGGATGGAGTTGTGGATATTGATGCTTGGGCTACTTATATTGTTTTTGATCTACTCTCTGCGCTTTCTTTTGGGGAACCTTTTGGTTGTGTGGAGAAAGGGGAGGAACATCCTTGGGTGACGAATATCTTTGGGGTTATTACTCATGCTACTTTTGTTCAAGCTGCTCATCGACTCAAGCCTTATCACAAGATCCTTGAGAGGTTCTGTATCCCTGAGTGGTTGGAAGGAAAATTTGAGAGACATCTCGATTGGACAAAGAAGACTCTCACGAAACGACTTGAAAATCCTAACTCGACGAGGAAAGACTGGCTTACCTTTTATGAAAATGGAATGGATCGAGATGAGCTATTTGATAGTTTCAATGTGCTCATTGCTGCGGGTGGCGAGACTACCGCTAGTACCATTGCGGCTGTGCTCTATTATTCTACACATACCCCTGGGGTGATGGAGAAGTTGGCTAAGGAAGTGAGGGGTGCTTTTACGGGGGAGAATGAGATTAATATTGCGGAGAGCAAGAAGTTGCAGTACTTGAGGGCTGTTATTGACGAGACTATGAGGATACATCCTGCTGTTCCTGTTGGACTGCCTAGAATTGTTCCAAAGGGGGGACGGTTTATTGATGGGCAGTTTGTTCCTGGTGGTGTAAGTTTTTCCATGTTCTCCTTCTCCATCCCTCTCCTCCTTTCTTCTTTTTTAGGTGATGGATGCTAATTTTGAACAGACATGGGTATCAGCATCCCAAATGTCAGCCTGTCTCTCGCCAATGAATTTCTTCGAGCCGAGAACTTTCCACCCTGAACGATGGTTGGGTGATCCACGATTTGAAAATGACAATCGTGCTGTTTTCTTCCCTTTCTCGCTTGGGAAGAGAAATTGTATTGGTCTACAGTAAGTCCCACACCCCTTGTCTGACTTTTTTCCCCCTGTACCTCTAGGTGGTGTTGACTTGAATGGAATAGTTTTGCAATTGCCCATATCACGCTTATTCTAACGAGGATGATCTGGGATTTCGATATTGAATCGATGCCGGGAAATAAGAATCCTATGAATTTGAAGGAGATGGGGATTTGGGAGCCGCATAGTTTATGGATCAGGATCACTAATCGGGTCATTGATTGAGGGGTTTCTTGTTTATTCCATGAGTTTTTTTCTCGAGAAGGAGAGGGTGGGAGAGGGGAAAGCGGAGATTTGTATGATGGGTTTAGATTTCTCAGCATTTTTGTCGATTGGGAAGTATCTTTCGCTACTATAGACTCTCAAACAAAAGTTAGTATTTTGCATTAGCAATCAAGTTGAGACAACAACTTGCAATCTCACGCACTGATCGAAAGCTGTTATTGACAGTGAGATTATTGGGCGTATTGAATGCACGCAACTACAGATGAAGAAAATAAACTCATCCCCTGCTAAATGAGGACAGCCCTTTTCATCATCTCATGAATTTTTGATAACCTAGGTTTCCAAAATTCGAAGCCCATCGAGTCATCATTCAAGATTCTGTGTTTCACTCTCCAGGTCCTTCGCCGCATTCCATATCCCCCCTCCCCTCCTTCCATTAGCCTCAAGACAATACACCATATCCTCTCATTCTCACAACATCCCAACAATTTCAAATTAGCCCACATCGTGGTTCACGAAAATAAAAACCTGCACTTTCCCATACTAACCTTACATCCCGGTGCCACGGTCCCATGAACCTTACCACGTTTCTTCCCCTCTTCATGGATCTCGGATTCTTGCCTCGATGTCCTCGGGGTGTTACCTACGCACGTTGTACACATGGTTACAACGTACCTGAGGCGTGTTCGGCTGTTTCCTTAAATCATTGGTAAAAGGACAGACAGCGGGCGTATCCTTTTACGAGGGTGCTCGGTCCGTGTCAATATTGCACCAATCAACCAGACTCAGTAACACAGCGGCCCGCCCCTGGACTGTGTAACTCCTAAATTTGCATTACACGACCCCCTCAATCTTCGAGGCATTACTTCATGATTCTAGATATGATGTCGTACATATATTCTATGGGAATCTGCACTTGCCCTCTTACAAAATATCTTGGCATTATGATTGGACAATCAATGCTGTGAGATATAATTGTGGGATATGACGAGTCTCCATACTACCATGTCTAACCTCGGAAGTACGAAGCGTAATACTGATACGGGAGTAAAGAGGCTTGGATGGCGTTTGGTTATACGGACCAGCTTACACTAGACAGCCGATGCCGATCACCAAAATCCGTTACACCACCAAATTCAAAGCGAGACAGGAAATTTTCTTCCCCATCAAATTTGAGAGAGAGAGGAGTAATTGAAACTCACCATTCGATCCCATTATATCGAAAAACATACCAGGAACAAAAAACTTTCTTGACTTCCTCACAATAACATCCTTTTTCAAGATCAACCTTAAGCGAAAGCGAGATTTCACTTCCCAGAAAACTCACACCCACATTCACCCCTCTCAATACAAATTCTATTCCATCAAAAATGACCACAAAATTAATCACCGTCTATGGCGCAACGGGTAACCAAGGAGGTTCAGTCGTCCGTTCTCTCCTCCAAAACCCCAATGAATTCAGCGTCCGCGCTATAACAAGAAGCCCCCTATCGCAAAAAAGCAACGAACTGAAAAATCTCGGAGCGGAAATTGTCAAGGCAGATGGATGGGATAGGGAGTCTTTAGTCCAAGCTTTTGTTGGTTCTTATGGGATTTTTGTTAACATGAATTCGGATGATTTTGTAAGTTTGAATACCGATCGATACGAATTGGAGGATTTATTGATTTTTGAGACTGGAATTTGGTGCTGATGAGGGGGGAAAGGTATTAGCAGATGAAAACGCACCATCTGAGTTCGACCTTGGACAATCAATAATCGACAGCGCTATCACTGCCGGTGTCGGACATCTAGTCTTCAGTTCCGGACCATCTTGCAGCGAGCTCACGAATGGGAAAGTAAATATGAAAGCCATGAACAGTAAACCTCTCCTTTTCTCACTGTCACGCATACATTTCACCTCACTAACCTCTTCCAGTGAAAAATAAAGTCCAGAAATACGCTGAAGCCCAGCGAAAATTCAAGACCATAACCCCCATCTGCGCCGGTTGGTTCCTAGAGAACTTCCTCGAAAAAGCCGTCGCCCCAATATTCGGCGGCTTTCCACACATCCAAGATAATGAGGGCATTCTGACATTCAATGTCCCTTATTGGGGTGGCAAGAACGATGTCCCGTGGCTAAGTATCACGGACGACTTCGGGGACATCGTGCATGGTATATTCCTCGACCCCTCAAGATGGAATGGAAAGAACATTCACGGTCTTAGCGATATTAAGACTTTTAATGAGATTACTGCTGTGTTTCAAGCTGGTGAGTTTCCGGAGATGATAGAGTGGGAATAGGGATGGGCTAATGGGAAACTAGTGAGTGGCAAGAAATCACGTTTCGTACCACTCCTTCCATCTTGGGAAGCTTTTGATACCCATGGAATTCCTCAACTGATCGATGTCAAACTCATGTTTGGACTTACACAAACTACCGGTGGAATCTACTTTGGAGAAGTGACGGAGGGAAATACCGCTGCCAGTCTCAAGATCGCTGGTGCAAGAGCTTGTGGGAAGAGTGGGAAGGATTTACACTTGCAGACTGTGAGGGGTTGGTTTGAGAGAGCTGTTAAGAATGGCCAAATTTAAATTATAGCAAGCTGGTACTGTTTTTTCTTTTGATGGCTCAATGGTTTATGATAATTTTGAACGTGATGTTAACTTCATACTGCGAGCGTAGAATAATGAAATGGAAGGAAATTCTCAGTCACTTCAAGTTCGTTCCAGTCTATGTCTAGGTTCCATATGAAATTGAATTGATAAAGTATATATTCTGCGAATGGCTGTGAATTCATTTCTTCTAAAACAAGTTCTAATCGTTAGGTCGTCCAAATAAGGGAGAAATTTGATTCCCAGGTAAATTAAATAATAGCTACGCAACCTGCTCTCAAACCCTCACTGCCCCTCCCCCTGTTGGTAGGTAACCTACCGATAGACTACATATTTTGAAGGACAATTTGTAGGTCACTTACAAACAGCAAGAACTTCTATTCCCGGGTAACCCACAAATAGCAACTACTATTCCCAGGCAACCCAAAAATAGCAGCGCAGTAGCAAAATTCTTTTAGTTCTCCAAAAAAAAAAAAAAAAGCTATCCGTAGGTGGCCTACCAAAATAAACAGACCTCGAAATTTCAAAGGCACAATTTATAGCTTACCTACGAATTGCAATTACTGCTATACCCGGGTAGTCCGGAAATAGTTGTACTTGATAAGGGTTATTTCTGTGTTGCCCGGAAACGGCAAGAGCTTATATTTCCAGGTAATCTATGTAATCGAAGCACACTCAGGTATTCCGTATAGAAAAGCAAACCAAAGCAGCGACTCATTATGAAGAGAGGACTAAACAATTGCACTAAGCTAGATGCCACAACCCCTTCGTGAAAAAATGACAAAAGTGAATAAACCTTATCTAAATAAACTCTATTGACGAAAAACCAGCAATGTAAATACCTACCTCAATTCGGCATGAAATCCGAGTTCTGGAGCCGTGCAAGAAGCACCTAGGTGGTAGTCGGAAGGGGCTGTCACGTGCGCGGGAGCGAATGTGGCTGATGTGGATCTTCCTCGGTTACAAGTAGCAAGTCGCTCAGCACGAAGGCAATTCAGACCAAAGCCAAGAAAAAGTAGACTGCCTAAGCCCCGAGAATACAGGGGAAGCAAGCTGTTACTTTCCCAAATACTTTGTCCCGGCCGCCTCTCAACCAAAATGCCACTTGAAGCAAGAGCCGTACACAGATGGAAACGAATAATCATTTGAAATATCAACAAAAACAGAATTAGAAACAAAAAGCTACCCCCAAAACGCCTCCCCCAGCCAACCAGACCAATTCCCACCCAGCATCATTATTCATAACATACAATCACGATTAACCAGTCATCTCAACATCATCATCATCACTCAACAAACTCTCCACCAAACTATCCCTCGTACTCTTCCCCTCCCCAGCATCCCCCTCTGCAACAACAGTAGCCGTATCATCCTCCTCTTCCTCTCCCTCCTCAACCTTAACCAACTCCGTCTTATCAGCGTCCTCAACAACAGTCCTGTCAGCCAGAACAGTATCTTCGCCAACACTCGCATCCCCAGCCAGACTAGGGGCAACGCTGCTTTTTCTGCTGCCGGTCTTAGGAGCAGATTTCTCCCTCTCCGTCAAATTGTTGACGATCTTCCCTAGACTGACGTGGACCTTGAAAAGTGCGTTTCGGCCTGTTGCGTCGGGTATGAGTTTCTCGTCGATAGCGACAGAGACTTCTTCGTATACCTCTCGGATGAGGGCTTCCGTTGAGGCGGGGGAGATGTAAAGTTTAGCCAGCAAGGGGGCAAGAGATTTCTTCTCTTCTCCTACGACGAAATTAGTACTACTCAATGGGTGGTAAAGGGAAAGGGGGAACTTACGAGAAATACCACCACCTAATCTCTCAATCAAATCCCTCGCAAACTCCAAATGCACATCTCCATTAACCGCCTTCTTCGCACCCTCATCAGAAAGAGTAAGTTGGTTCCCCGGAACATAACACTTCCTAGGATCCGTCCAATCAACAAGATGCGCTCCAATAGTACTTAAACTAATCATCTCTCCCTCCGCATCCCCCTCATCATCCATCGTCTCTCGAATCTCAAAGAGTTTATGTATAGCATCCAACGCCACCTTCTGCATCTTCTCCTGATTTTCCTTCCTCGAGAAACTATACACAGGAAGGAAATAAGACAAAGCCTGTCTTACTCCTTGATTGGATGCTGAAGCGGGATCGAAGTACAAAACCACAAGAGTCTTGAGAAGTTCATCAATTGCGAGGGAGGAGTCGGAGATAACGCGTCCCAGCATGAGTTTTGCGACGGAGACCGTGGCTGCTGCTTGGACTTCTGGGCCTTTGGAATTCGACTTGAGTGCTTTGAGGTAGATCTTCAAAAGCGCAGGGTTGGATTCTAGGAGGTGCGCACCGTGTGTATTGAGGATATCGGTTAAGATTTGGAGTGCAGTGATCTGAAGCGTAGAATGACCCTTGGTATAGAAATGCATGAACAGCGTCAAGTTCTCCTCGGCCAGCGACTTGTCAAGTAAAGCGCAAAGACCCAAACATAAAAGTCCTCGTTCTCGAACAGGCACTTCGTGACTTCGAACTGCTGGTACGATGAGGTTGTTCAAGCAAGCGACAAGATCGACATTATGTTGGAGGTTTCCCTCGACATTTTGGAGCATGCATTGAACGATATGGAGACATTTCATGTTAACCATAATTTCGCGGATCGCTCTATCTTGAGCCTCTTCTTCTGTTAACTCGGGTTTTTTGCTATTCTTGGATGAGGCTCCAGGTGTACCTTCATCGCTGACTTCTGATTTGGCAGAATGGAAACTTTCTTCTGCGTCGTCTTCAGAGGGCTCGGGTTGGTCTTCATCCATGATTGTATCATGGACATCGCGGACGGCTTCAAGAACTACACTGATAAATTCCTTTTCTCCTGCTGCCTCGCCGGCACAGATACCCCGAAGGGCCTCAACAGTGAGTTTTGTGACTTCTTCTGGGAGATCGGGGATGGAGAGCGATTGACGGAGGAGAGCGAACATCTTTCGACGACCGACTTCATCCGAGTAATCGACTGTTTGGGCGATTTGAAGCATTTGTTCCACGATGAATTCTTGCTCCACAGTATCTTCTTCTTCGTCATCCTCGGTTGGTTCTTGTTCGTTCACTCGCTTCACGGCTTCGACTAGAACGGTAATGTATCTGTGGAGGTAGAATGCGAGTTTGGTGACTTCTGGCATCTTCTCCTCGATCAAAGATTCGAATTTTCCATTGCCCTCATTCAAGCAAAAGTCATTGAAGCTTCGAGCCATAAAGATAGATTCAGCACTCAAAGTATCCCAGAAGTAGTCGTCAAGATTGACAGCATCCCGATAATCTGGACGACCCTCCCAGAAACCCTTCATGGCTTCCAGTGCTACACCGTTTTCGACGCCTGAATTGACAACATCGATACGCTCCAGAAGTTCAAGCAGACCATCAAAACTTGGTCCTTTAGGCTCTGCATTTCCTTCCTCCGTCTCCTCGACCTCAGCGGTACCAGCACAATCCTCAATCCACCTCTCTCGGAATAACTTGCCAGCTGCCTTGCGGACATTGTCATCTCGATCACGAAGACCCCATCTAAGAAGCTTTTCTCTCATAGACAAAGACAAGTGTCGGAAATCTCCGAGTGAAGGGAGGAGGCGTGAGTAAAGTGCTCGACGAGTAGCGGCATCCTGATCTCGCGCTCGCTCCAGCAAGAAAGGTAGGGTATTCGGAAGAATAGGTAGATTAACCAGCAAAGACCGTCGAACATCGGCGCTAGGATCATTTTGAAGGATTTCCAAAAGTTTGTCGAGTAATCCCGCTCCAGAATCATCATCATCACTATCCTCCGCCTCTCCCTCCGCTTCATTCCCAGCAAGTCGTCCCAATCCCAACACAGCCTGAACCCTAACCATCGCCTCTTTATCATGAATCCTCTTCAACAACCCATGTCTAAGAAGTTGGAATAAATCATCATCAATAGCTTCCAAAGAATTGATAATATGACTGATAAGTTGCGTCGCCCGATACCTAACAAACTTCTCCTTCGCCGTCAAAAGCGGTAACACGGTATTCATCAAATGAGAAGTAAGTCTCGTACTAGGCGTCTCTACCATCACCCCCGTTTCATCCGCATCCTCTGGCACCAACTCATTATCCTTCTCACAAGCATGTTTCAAAAACAAGCCGATGAATCGAATTGCTCTCTCCCCAACACTCTCACTCTTCTTCACCGGCATAACGCGTAACACACATCTCGTAAATTCGCAATTAAACTGCTCCTCGTCGAAGTCTTCCGCTCCAGTTTTTGCTTTTTTGGAGGATGTGGGTTCGTAAACACAGGCTTCTTGGATCTTTCGCAGGTTGATTACGAGTTTTCGATGGGAGGCTGTGGTTCGTTGGGCATCTTTGAAGATGGTGGATACTTGGGTTCGTAGTTCGTTATCTTCTGTTTCTTCGGGGATTTCGACGTAGGGGGTGGAAACTCGGGAGGCTGTTGATGCGCGCGAGTTGAGGGTTAGGACTGAGGATTTGCGCGATACGGCAGCGGAGGTCCTGGTTGATCTTGAAGATACCCGTCCAGGCATCTTGAACGATTGTTATTACCTTCTTTCAGGTTGAGGTAGATTTTAGTTGGCGGGAAGGATGTCGTTTTCGGGGATCGAGGTCGTGTGTTGGTCGTGAGTCGTTGATTCCATTTATTTCCTTTGCGATTGAATCTGACGCGCTTGTGTATTTTTGTTGTTGTTTGGTTGCTGGGAGACCTGATCCACGTGTAGATAAGCGATAAGGAGAACCTTGAAGGACAAGGGCGTTGACGTGCTTATGAACCCGCCTCGGCCTAAAAGAAATCCATTTAACTTAGCAATTCCCTCAATTACACCTTCAAAATGTTTAGACTAGGGATACGGCGCTTTACCACTACGGCGGTGAGGGCTGCCCAGCTCGAGGCCCCAAGCGCATACACAATTGGCATCTCAAAAGCCCAAGGCGTCGCAAAGGGACTGACAGAAGGTAAGCTCCGCATCCATGCCCCTCCTTCATATCAAAGAGCTCGAAAGCTAACATTTACTAGCAATTGGCAACACACCTCTCATCCGATTAAACAAAATCTCGGACGCGACAGGGTGTGAAGTCCTAGGAAAAGCCGAATTCATGAACCCTGGTGGCTCAATCAAGGACCGAGCAGCTCTCTACGTAGTAAAAGATGCCGAAGAAAGAGGGTTATTAAAGCCTGGAGGGACGGTCGTGGAAGGAACCGCCGGAAACACTGGAATTGGCTTGGCACACGTTTGCAGATCAAAGGGTTATAAATTGGTTATTTATATGCCAAACACGCAATCGCAGGGCAAGATTGATTTATTGCGCCTACTTGGGGCGGAGGTGTATCCAGTCCCAGCCGTCGCATTCGATAACCCGGAGAATTACAACCACCAAGCTAAACGCCATGCCGAGAGATTGGAAAATGCCGTCTGGACAAATCAGTTTGATAACATCGCTAATCGAAAGGCTCATATTGTAACGACTGGTCCGGAGATTTGGGAGCAGACGAAGGGAAAGGTGGATGCTTTTACTTGCGCCACTGGAACTGGCGGAACTTTGGCTGGTGTTACGCGATATTTGAAGACGGTCTCTGATGGGAAAGTAAAATGTTTTCTTGCAGATCCTCCGGGGAGTGTTTTGCATTCGTATATCAGTTCTGGGGGAAACTTGATTGAGCGAAGTGGCTCCAGTATCACGGAAGGAATTGGACAGGGACGGGTTACCGACAACCTCCAGCCTGACATAGATCTTTTGGATGGTTCGATGACTATTAGTGATGAGAAGAGTATTGAGATGGTATACAGATGTTTGGATGAAGAAGGATTATATCTAGGAGCTAGTTCATGTCTGAACGTAGCAGCAGCAAAGGAAGTGGCTGAGAAACTGGGTAAGGGAAACACCGTGGTGACGGTTTTATGTGATGGGGCATACAGATATGCAGATCGTCTGTTTTCGAAGAAATGGTTGACAGAGAAGAAACTTCTTGATGCGGTACCCAAGCACCTGGAGAAATACATAGTCCTTCCATGAGCTCCCCTTTAGTCTACAGAATTTCTACATGTTGTACATACAAGAGCTACTTTTGCCAAACATCTTGGTCTATGACTCCGGCTTCCCAAACTTTTCTTCATAGAGCGTAACACCTTCTCGCTCTTTCAAAGCCACCCACTCGCTCGCAACCAATTCCTTATACACGGCTGTGAGATCAGCACCCAACGACGATGTAATCTCATTCAGTCCAACCGCAACCTCCGAGCTAGGCTCCAAAACTGCCAGTGCATCATCCAGAGAGTTGTATGTGATCATGCGTGTCCGTAACCAACTATGCTTCTCACCCATGCGTTCCCCAGCAGCTGGTGCTTTAAGCTCCTCTTTGCCCAAGCTCAGTAGTCGACTAGCATACTCTTCAACATTCTTCTTCACATCTTCACCTCCTGGTTGTTGTGCCCGCTTCGCGGCAAGCCCCAGAAGAGGTGCGAGGACTTGTATCGAGCGTCGTGGATCTCTCTCTGGTGATGAGGGCGCATGTTTTGGATCATCCATCAACTCAAACACGTTCTGGCACCACGATAATGCTTTCTTGGTCTCAACGGCTTCCCAATCTGCCTTTACCGCCTTTCTGTAAAATACCCGCACCGTGTCTTCAGCAGTCTCGATGTTGGCCAACACGAAACCTGTATTGGATGATTGTCTAATATATGCAAGTACCAAGTCCTCACGACCAGTCTTTCCAAAAAGTCGCACGAATCTTCGCGTCCATACTTGGGATTTCGGTATAGAAGATCTAGCTTTGATCAATCCTTCGAGCAGAGGTAGGATGTTGTCCATGTCCTTGGCCTCCATCTTCTGTGTGATTGTAAGAACCGCTTTCTTGACATTGGGCAGATTCTGCACCAGAGGCTCGAGGCGGAATTTCTCGCCGTTGATGTTTGCGGTTACCTCGTCGTTTTTGAGCATCTGCCTGTACTTCTCTCGGAAAATGAGGTTTTTTTGTGTGGATGAGAGGTAGGCTGGCATTATGTATGATTTGCGGAGGGTTTCGAGGGCGGTATCGACTTCTTCGGAGGAGGTTTTTGTAAATGAAGGAACGGCGCCTAGAAGAGATAAGTATAAAAGTTAATGGGAGGAATTGTATGTATTTACTTACCTGGCTTTTGCCATGATCTGGAGCTTGAGAATGTTCGTGCTTGAAGGGACCATTTCATGGAGGATTTGGCTGCACACTGGCCATGGCGGCGCAGGCTTTGCGACAGCATTGAGCTGTTCATCTTGGGAATGACTATAGGTGACGAGACCTGTGTAGTTCTGGCGGGCGTTCTTCAATTGATGGAGTGGTTTGGATGTATCTTCAGAGGCTGTAGAAAATTATCAAGGCTCCCTCGGTCTCCTGAGCAGGGGCCAATCACAGCCTCGCCAGATTTTTGTCTTGACCCTGGGCTCAACCTCAAGAACTGAGCCTCGACGACCTCTGCTCCCAAGCACCACAATGGCGCCCACATCCCTCACATTACGGCCATTGAGCTGCTGGAAGTCCTTACTACGCCAATCGCCTTTACAAAAGACAATCGTCAGATCTCTAAGCATCAACACATACTACAAACCAAAGCCAATAGACGCACCCTTCATCCGTATGTTCTCTGCCTACCCAGTTCAATTGCTTCACAAATACTAACCTCCCTCAGCAAAAAAGAAAATCAAAGCCTACCCACCTCCCCCCTCCACCCGTGCGCTCTGCAAGGAACCCATCCAATCTGTAACACAATCCCAAATCGCCCTCCTCGACCCAACAGGCGACCGCACCACCCTCTTCTCCAAATCCAACCCCGAAGCCGCTCACGTAGGCGACATTCTCCTTGTCCGATTAAAGAACGGCGACCCCTTCGCCGGAGTATGCATCAACATTCGCCGCCGAGGAATCGATTCCGGCATCCTGTTAAGAAATGAACTTACAAGAGTAGGAGTGGAAATGTGGTTTAAGATCTATTCTCCTAATGTGGAGGGTATTGAAGTTGTGCAGAGACGGGAGAAGAGGGCTAGAAGGGCGAGATTGACGTATATGCGTAAGAAGAAACATGATATTGGGAGTGTGCAGAATATTGTACTTGCGTACCAGAGGACGAGGGGTGCGCTTAGGGGGGCTGTGGATGGGGCGGCGGTGGGTCATGAGAATAAGGGTGGTAAGAGGAAGGTTAAGAGTAAGGCGAAGAGATAAGGGAGGGGAAGTGTATTATATATGGCATTGAGGGCGCTTGGAAATTTGGGCTATGCTATGAGAGCTTGTACATCAATATTCTATTACAAAACAAGATATTTGCTTGTAGGCGCTTTGCCATTGGTGTCTACTTCAAGTGACTGATTAAATTTTCAGTCTCATTGAATAATGACTTTCTGTATTTTGTGCCTTGCTGTCTTGATGAGTTTGTTGTCCATTAAAAAATGTTCAGGTGTTATATATTCCATTGTCATGTTTTCTGGGCTCGTCAATTGAACTTTTAAGTTTCCAATTCCATGGTGGCGTGCAGCTGGCGCATTGTTACTTGTTGATCCATGGATGGCTTAAACTCCCTCCTTCACTTGCGTCAGCTGTCACTTTCTCTATATCACATGAAGTTTCCTTGTTACAGATGACTGCTCTACAAGGAGGCATTTGACTCTCTTGAAGCTAGTAAAAAGCTGGCTTCTACTATAAAATTCATGCACCTGGTGATTCTTTCTTTTCTTTCTTTTCTTTCGGCATCTAGCTCATAGTGTTTATTTTGCTACAGGAACAGTTATGTGTCCTTGTGATAAAGTTAGCTCACCATCTCAAATTCACGCACTTATCGGGCACTTCTTTCTTCCTCCCACTATCCTAGAGGACTTTCTAGCAATAAATTTAACTCCCAGCATTTGCGTATTCACGGAGACCTTGTCATGTTGTTTGGATAGTTATTTCCATCCCACATTTTGGGGTGGGGGCTCCTTGCGTCTTCATACGCAGAGTGAATCTGCATTCGTTATAATGTATGAAGAAAATGGCATGAGTCAATGGCGACGGAAAATACTATAAAAGATCGTGCTGGATCTGCATATGTTCTTTTCATTTCATTTCCAAAACATATCATTCTGGTACCTTCAACCACTACCTATCATCAAATTGTCAACACATCCAGAAGATTCTTGCCTCTATTGTACACCTCTCAAAACCCTATTAATTAACAACAAAGCCATCTTCCTCCCCAAGACATCTTAAAAATGGCTAAATTCTCGAAAGGAAAATCTCGCAAGGAAAATCTCGAGGCGAAGCAAGCAGCAATCGAAGCCACCACCGAGCGCCTCTCCACGCAGCCCAAAATGATCCCACAACACCCTGCCATCGTAGCAACCGACGAGGGACGAGTTTTGGAGGTCACGATTGACGCAAAACAAAGCACCAGCGCTTGCATCTTGAACCCCGGTCAGGAGGCTGAGTGTAGTAAGTCTCTCCATTCTTCTTTCCGTCTCCTCCATTGATAATACAAGAAGAGATGAATGACTAACCTAGTTCAAACAGTCGATCCCAAGATCCTCACCATCCTTCCACATTATGCCGATTTGACAACACACCTAAAGATTAACATCGCCTATCGCAACCCTCTTGCCGTTAGCAAGTACTTCCGTGAGTTTGAGCTGGATTTTACGAAGCATCTTGCTGGTGCTGTGTCTGGATTTAAGAATCTTGAGTCGTTGCGCGTTTTGGTTGAGGTTGCTACGGAACCGAATCAGAACATCAGAGTAAAACAATATGTTTGGTATGTTTTTCTGTTTTCTTTCCAGGTTGTGGTGGGAAGAGAGGTTGGGGTATGGGGGGTTTTTCTTTTTTTGAAGAGTTTGACTGACTAACATCTTGGAAAACAGGCACCATTTGAAACATCTCGTTTGGTGGTACAAATATGGGTTCACGAATCTTGAACTGTATATTTGGGCTGTGGAGGGAGACTCCTGGAACTTGATTGAGGAGGGAAGCATGGTTGATAAGAGAATGGTCAGCTATAAAGAGAGTCTGGCAAAGGCTGGTGTTTTGTGAACACTTGGCTTATGGGGATGGTCTCTAGACAGATACTACCGGTGGTACGATGTTTGTATGCAATGGCTTTGGGGTATGGAGTTTACTTTGTAATATTGGCTGGAGAATGTGTAGTTTGGAGTACGGAGAATAGGGTATGATATCGTGTTTGGGGCTTGGTGTTGGGTCTCCTGAAAACTCAGCAGAGATTTCTTTGGCTTTTTATTTGTGGGTCCTGGAAGGTAATCTGCAAACAAGATGGTCTCGGCAAAAAGTAGATAAATAATACCATCTCATACGTGTAATCTTTTCCCATTATCAACTGAGTGCCATCTGACTTCAGAAGGCTCGTTCCTCCCGATTGTATGATAGTTCCGTGAAATCATCGGTGATATCTATAATGTTGACTCAAAGAACAAACTGTTCTCTTACTTACATCCGTGGCCTAGGCAAATGGAACAAGAGAGCTTGTTCTCTCAACCACCTTTACCATGTTTTCAAAGGTAATCAACCTTGCATGGGAATGAATACACAAGGTGCATGTATGTCTCATTTCAACCAATCACACAAATATCAATACGGAGCGAGTGGTGGCTGCAGTGTTCATCTATAAACTCCATATTTCCATTCTAGTCCTCCTGTAACGTTAAGTGTATATCGTTGTACAGCATGACATAGGCTCGTGATATGGATACGAATGGCCCAACTAGATTGCAATGGTTAAAATGGCAGAGTAGGTCACGAACCAGAGTTACTCATCAGGGTGTATAGCATTCCGTGCTAGGCACTCGGGATATTCCCATGAATATAGTAAACCGCATATCCAGTTATACAAACTTAACAAACTAGAGGGGCAGCTTTCAGCGGGGTCATCGTGGTTACCTGTTTTAGCCAAGATGTGATGATCTTCATCTCACTCCCTCTGTATTACGTGAAATCAAGAAGTTTCATCCAAAATACACAATCTCCATATAACAAAAATGAATAGCGAGTACCAGAAGTCGCTCTCCTTTGCTCACTTCTTTCCAAAGTTCCACCCTAAAATTTAACAGTCGATGAGTCTATGATTTCACACTGAGTTACGAGCATGTATACAGCGCACCATGTTCCTCGAGACGCAGTGGGGCCACAAAAAACCTTTGCAACCATCTCCGCATTCCATACTCTCCACGTTTTTGGTAGGGTTAATTACCTTCTGCATCGGGGAATTTAGACATGCACGCCTCTGGCACAGTAAAGGCACGAGCACCATATGTTCAAGCTATAATTGGAGGCTGGACTCAAGCTTATTTCGAGCTCTACAATGATTGGGTTAGGTTTTAAGCTTTTCTGCAGTGTTGATTTAGAGCTTCTTTCCAAACCCCATCTGGGCGATTTCTTCCCCAGATTGCCAGTTTTAATATAAAGTACCGGAATTTGCGAAATTTGGTTTTGATTTATATGCTTTGCATATTTCTTTTTTATATTCCTGCGAAATAGCAAGAAATTGATGTCTTTTGAAGCCAAATGTAGAGTGAACAATATGGATATTGGCTCAAGGTGGGATCGGCAAGAAATTGATTTGAGGGGATAATAGTGTATCTATTAACACAATGAAGAGACCAAGTTCTAGATCCAAAACCGCTCGAGATTCAAGAACTTCTTCGTGATTTTCACAGGATATCGGTGGGCGGAGCTCGCAACTGTTAGCGAAGATAAAAGCATAAATATATCCATAAGATTTCTCGATTTTCATTATTTCAAACTCTTTGAGGACAATATACACAACATATTAAAAGATGAAGATATTCATTACCTCTCTTTTGGCTCTCCTAGGTGTAGCCGAAGCCCACGTAAGTCCCCTCCACTCACTCAATCCTCATACAAAGGTCAACTGCTGAATTGTATCTATATCAGTACAACTTTATTCGACTTCAAGGTAATGGAATACAAGCCTCGGACTGGCAATACATGCGTAAAGTCGGTGTCCCACCGATCCAAGGCTCTCAATACGATCCCATGTGCGTCTTCTCGCCTCTCTCAATCTTCTCCCCTTCCGCTAAATGATCCTACGCTTCAATTCACAACTGCTAAAAATTTATTTCAAACAGGTATCCCGCAGACCTCGTCATCGACAATATCCGCTGCAACAGGAACGGAACAAAACCCGCCCCAGGAATCAAATCTCTCCCAGTCAAAGCCGGTCAAAACATCGGATTCAAAACCAACTATGGATTGTTTCATCAAGGACCATTGATGGCATATATGGCTAAAGTACCGGCTGGTAGTAAGGCGGAATCTTGGGATGGTTCTGGGAAAGTGGTGAGTTATCCCGCTTAAAGCAAAACACCCTCTTCCCCCCCCCCCCCCTTTTCCAAAAATAGTTTGAAGAGAATTATATATTCTTACGTCGCGTTGGAAAGGGGTGCTAATACGCAGTAGTGGTTCAAAACTTACCAAGACAACATAACAGGGATCACAATAACCCAAGGAAGTGGTTCGACATACGCAGAAGTCAAGTGGGAGAATTACGGTAATCTTACTTCTTTCCCTTCCCGCTCGCCTCCAAATTATTTCATCCCTGACAAATAAACAGGCAAAATGGATGTAGAATTCAAAATTCCAAAATCCCTTCCAAACGGCGAATATCTCTTCCGCGTTGAACATTTAGGCCTTCATCTCTCTACTGCTCCTGTGGAAAGTGGTGGTGGGGTTCAATCCTTCGTGAGCTGTGCACACTTACTTGTAAGTGGTGGCGGAACCGGAACCCCTGGTCCTTTGGTAGAATTTCCCGGTGCTTATGCACCAGGGGAACCGGGATTGGTTTTTGATGTTTATAATACTAGTTTGACTTGGGTGAGTCGTTGATTTTTCTTTGGGGTTTTGGAGAGGATACGGGCGAGAGAGGGTGTTTGCTAATGAGTCTTTGTATGTAGAACGATGCTATGAAGTATCAACCTCCTGGACCACCTGTTTGGATTGGGTAAGAGGGTTTTGCCAGGTGGAATTTGGATTTTGATGTTGTGAAGTTATCTTGCTTTGGTTCATGATACTACGGTTGTACAGTCTTTTCTCAGTTATCAAATTACTTTTATGATCCCACTTGCTTTAATGAACGAATTTTTATCACTTTCATGCAACAGTTTTGGGTTTTGACTGCATCTTTGGCGGTTTCAGTGGTGGTCGCGCAGGCGAACTGTCTTCCGATCCTGTAACAATTTTTATGAAAAAAGGCTGTGGGTTAATGGGTATAAGATACTCTTGCACTTAAATACCAATAAATCAACTGACAATCATGATGGGTTTTATTTCGACTGGGGTTGACAATTTTCTCTATCGTGAACCAAGCGGGGAAAGGGGGAAGGGGGAAGGGGGAAGGGGGAAGGGGGAAGGGGAGTTTTCTAATTTCGAGTTCACACTACGTTGGAGTTGCACGCCCCTTTGAATTTCGAGTAGAAATAGGGGCCTGATTTAATTTCCCTAGGGATAGTTTCGTAGAAGACACGGGAGGCTGCTACTGTATAACGAACCCTGAAGCCTGGCGGCTGAGTTTCCACGTGACTACGTCTCGTTGGCGGGAACGTCGACTTGTCCTATATCGCCGCTATTTAGATGAATTACATGGATAGATGAAATTAGACTAGAATGAGAACCTTCTAATACATAGCCATATCCATAGCTAAATGCTGAAGACTGTATTTCTGACGACGGACACGTGTAGTCGACCGCCGGATGGTGGCTATGAAATCCTTAGGCATCAGTTTCTATCCTGTACTACTGTCCACCTGAGTCCATTCGTTGTAACCCGGACTCTTTTGCCATATTGAGAGAAGCCACCAAATGCGAGAGAGGACGACAACCAATGGCAACCATTCAAAATGAGACATATTCGTAGTCTAACTATCAGGTTTTTTGATGAGAAACGAAATAGCCTCGTCATTACTCGGCTCAACTGGTCACAAAAAAACTCCAATAACATCTCTTAGTCTACCGACTTGAGAATCGTTTGCAGGCCCATCATGAACTCAGGTCTTTTTTCGTCCGAGCTCCCGCAGTTACTACGACGACATGGTGGGACGAGTCGTACAAACTCCAGCGATGCCAGTGACCCAGGGAAAGAAAACGACACTGACGAGCCCGATGAAGTCTTTCACCCTTTTTTATCATTACTTGATCTCCAAGGCCAATTGATTCAGCTCGCCTTCAACTCCCTCCAAAACGGAAGTGAGAATTATAAAATTCTTTCTTTAAACAGATTTAATTCCATCGAAAAGGTACCGTTTGACGCCTTCCGGGATATCGGATCCGGGTCAACCTTCTCTGTGAAATCCTTCACTCCCATCTGGAAGCATAGCCACCTGGATTCAAACTTGAACGGAGCCGTCGTCGCTAAGCGAATTCGTCCTGCTTCAGAGCCCGAGATCTTCAAGTCACGCTTGGATTCCGTCAGGCTCGAGATTCTTGCGCTGATAGATCCGATACTTGCTACGCACGAGAACATATTGGACCTTTTGGGATTTTGGTGGGAGAATAATCCCGTCGAGGGCTGTCCTCTACCGGTCTTGGTATTGGAACAGGCTACTTTTGGAACTCTTATCGACCTTCAGCGACGCCCTCTGATTCTCCGGTACTGCGTCAAGCAAAGACTCTGCCTAGATATCGCCCTAGGATTGGAAGCATTGCACGATGCATCGATAGTTCACGGAGACCTGAAGAGCGAAAATGTTCTCATATTCAGCCATTCTGAGAGGGGCTATATCGCCAAATTGAGTGACTTTGGTTCAACGGTTGAAGGAGGACATATTGCCCGTGTACTTGGGAAGAGGAATATTGTGTACACGAGGGAGGATGTGCGAATGAATTCTCGAGTTTCTGTGATCAGCTTTCCATGGAATGCTCCGGAATACGAATACCACATGAAAGGCTTTCAGTTACGTTTACAAGATGTTTACTCACTTGGGTTATTAGCTTGGCGGACTATGCTCGATGGGAGAGATCCTTTTGAAACTTTACACCTTTCAATGGAGCAGGATATATTTACTGCAATCGAGAAAGTCAAGAGAGATGACAATTTTACGGAAATGATCCAAGAAAGCCTTCAGGTTGGACAAGTCACAGGCGAGTTGGCAATGGATGTTGACATACAGTCTATCAACAGCGTTATGAACGCTACAATCCGAGTTGACCCGGACAAGAGAAGCCTTCGTACAGCAATCACACGACTTGGTGGTCAACCTAGTCAGCTCAATTTGATGCGACATGAAGATGAAGTCATCGATATGGATGAGTTATCTCGTGCCAAAGAATCCCAGAAAGATAAATTCTAGGCAAGGCCAAGACGCCCGAAAGCCTTGGTCGACTCAAATCTCACTGTCCCTGTTGGGCTTGATGTCGTAGTTTCAAACTGGGCTGCGGTTATCGCAAAAGAGAGTGCAGTTGAGAATCCGATATCTTCCTGTGCTGAGTTGTATATCAATGGAGAGATGTCTGGAACTCTTAAAACGATTATACGCGATGTCCCTGCAGTTTTGGACACTGTCCAAAATGCCGCTTCAAAGTTTAAGCGTCTAGAGGAAATCGATGTTTGGCAGGCAAAGTTGGATGAGCTCATCATTGCAATAATCCGAATGGAGGCTTTACAGATGGCTCGTGCGCTAGGCCAGCCTCTGAAAATGGATATCTCAGTTGATGAAATTATACAAGAGGCGGCAAGTCGAGGTTTCGGACCTGCTCTTGACATACTATCCAACGAAGGATTGTATTTGCCCCATGCCAAATGCTTACGAACATGGAGGGATCGAGTTGGAGGATACCCTTTTGAAATGCCTACCAGCAAGAACTGGGACCTAAGCGAGCCAGAGGGTATCAAAATATCGTTGAGACAGATGATGGCCGGTACACCGCTCAACTCTACTCATATTTCAAGAATTGTTTACAATTGTTTGGTGGGACGCGTCGACGTTAACAAGATCTGGGTTTCGGACGATTTCAAAGAGAACCTGCTTCATTACGCAGTCAAGTCTGGGGCTCGAAGTGTCGTGGAGATGCTTCTTTCGGACTTCTCATTCGATATCAATTGTCGCAACTGGCTGCAAGAAACACCTCTGTTAGTTGCAATGAGATCTGGCCATGCAGACATTGCCAATCTCTTCATCGATAAAGGCGCGAACTGTTCAAAAAGGAACTTGTTTCAAGAAAATGCTCTACATTGGATTTCCCGCATTGACGGCCCAGATATTCCAGGGTTGATAAAGCGATTGATTGAGGCTGGCTGTGACATTGATGCTGTTTCGTGCAAATTGCCAGCTCATGTCACCGACGATGACGAGTCTGAGACCTGGGATTTTGATATACTGGACTCAGATTCCGAAAAAGGTAGCACTGATGTAAAAGAATTCTCAACCCATCAGAATGAACAGCTTGTACGCACACTCACAACTCCTGGCACACCGCTACACCGTGCCGTTCTCGAAAACAAACGCGAAGCTGTAACGAGTCTTTGTCAATTCAACTGCGATACTACCGTGGGAAGCTCAGTTTTAGGTTTTCCACTGGACCCTTTCGAGGTAGCTGCGGCCCTTCATCAATTCAAAATCATGTTAGCAATACTACCTTATTATCCGAAAGCAGAACCGCAAAATTGGCTCCAGGTGTTGCTCTTGATCATCTCTCCTATTTGGACACAACCAAGAATGGTGCTTCACGGAGAACACTATAATTTAGCGAGACAGAGTACCCTCGATTTGTGCCTCACTCGGTTAGACCAAGTTTACATCAGGGAGAATCTGCCATTGGGCATGGTAGTGAGCACGACGGACTCCACAGTACTTCAGAAGTTCTTGGAAAGAGGAATATATTTGTCTTTAGAAGAGACAATTGAGGTCTTAGACTGGCAGTTAAGACCGCTGGAAGTTGCGCTGTGCGACGGAAAACTCGACTCACTGCAGGTTCTGCTTGAAGCAGGCGCAGAGTGCAATTTTTCGACTAGTGACGCTGTCGGTTCAACGAATTGCCTGCACCGTCTTGGTCATCTTGGGATGGATAACATTTACTTTGGCAAGCTGCTCCTCGAATATTGCGATAAGTCGCTTGTGGATATGCCTGGAGGCATCATGACGGGTGAAGCGACACCCTTCGTCTTTGCCGTTACACAGGGATGTTTTGAACTTGCAAAGCTACTACTCTCCTATGGAGCAGATATTGACGCCTTGGCTGTCACTCAAATCTCCGACCTCTTCTTTACTGGCATGACAGCGCTTGGAAGGCTGGCTATGCAGGGCTGTGACACGCCACTCGCCCAACTCAATTTTTTGTTAGATCGTGATCGAGAGAAAAGGCCAGAATTTATCGTTGCACCCGCTACTGGATTCACTGCCCTTCATGCTGCCGTTTTATGCCCCCGGGAAAGACAATCGCATCCGGAAACGATTGTCAACCTGAAATTTCTTCTCTCAATCTTCAATCAACAGGATGATTTGAATAGAATTGATCGGTTTGGATGTACTGCCCTTAACCTGGCTATAATTCTTGGAAACTATGAAGGGGTTAAAACTCTGCTCGATGCCGGAGCTAGTCATGATGTACATTTATACCGAAGTCTAGACATCCGCCCAATCGATATTGCAAGAGTGAGGGTTCAAAACCTTATCGAATTCCCCTTGGAGGAGGACCTGGAAAGAGGAGACTATGCTGTCACTCTTACATTGCAAAGGGGTATGGCAGTTGTCGATGTTCTCGGTCGTTCTATCGCCGGCAGTACAAAAGAAGCTAGCTCATCTGGTTCGGGTTTTGTAAATCTGGTGGATCCCCTGATTGAGAGTTCGTACGCAATGTCTCGACAGTTCTTAAAGGGAATACTTATTTTCTGCGGGGTCTGGACGGTCACACATGCGACAGAGGCCGAGTTCGCTAATGGTCTTATAAAAGCGATTGAGAACACTTCAAAAGGCTGGGGAATTGAAAAGATCAATGCCGATACCGCCACTGAAGAAGATGGTAAGGGGAAGTTAAAGGCTGAAGATGCTGAGGAGGGTTCATTTTTCTATCTCCCATTCTGGTGGATGATGATAGGATGGCCGCCGACTGAGCAACAGATACAACTGGCAAAATATCTCCAGCAAGAATATGCCAACAGGATTGTACTAAGAGGCGAAGGAGCGCCTGAATTCACAATTGTCCTTGAGAACAGTACATCAGCGGAATTAAGGCAGCACAAATCTTGCTTGCGGGTGTCGATGAAATCCCTTTCTCCGGACGAACCAACCGTGATCAAAAAGAGGTGCATAGCGCTGCAGACGGCACTCCTCACTACCGTTGCTGTGCTCGCGCAGCAGCCCACATCTCCGTCACTCGAGTCCGAAGTTGAAGCGGATCCATTGTCTTCCTTACCGCCTGAGCTGCTGCAGGTGTTGAAAGAGGACGATAGTGTTATGTACTTTTCTGTTGATAGTTCAGACGAAGATAGTGACAGGAGTGCAATCGGATTGGTTACTAATACATATAGCAGTAATAAGCAGGCTTTGCATTCGGCACTGAAGAATAATCGGAGGACGCAGCGGCAGCTTGAGAGAGCGCTAGGTCCTGAAAGCACGGATTCATTAGATTAACGAGTAAAGACTCAACGAGAACTCAAATGAGACTTTTCAAACTCTATACTTTGCAGTTTACCAATCCGTTGATCACATTCCAGTAGAAAGCTTCTTGCACTTTAGAGTCTTGATCCAAACTCTGCTCATTCTCAAACTGTTCTTCTAAACACCAGCGAACGACGGTCTCGTAGATGCCTCCCATTGACACATTCAGTCTTGGGAGATATCTGCTAATCAGAGTGTAGTGAAACGCCTCGACAAAGACATTGGTTGAACAGACGGGACCTTCGATACCTAACTTCCTGAGGGTATTCCTAGACAGCAAAAGTTCGTCAAGCCTGGTCCACAGACCAATCTCGAGTAGCACCAAGCCCAGCGAGTATATATCAAATTTGGGACTGAAACTGACTGGGGAACGGCCGATTACACTGTGATGGGCGTATAGTGAGGATTCCAAGGCTGTAAGTGCATCGTTCGATATCGCCACAGATGGGATTGCGTCTATTGAAATAAAGCCGAATCCGTCATCGACAGGCCTAGAAAAGCCAAAACCGGTAATCACGGGCTTCTGGAGGCCAGGAGATCCCTCTGATGTTGTGATGCGTTCTAGAGGATGTGAAAATACCACGTCGTGACTTGAAAAGCGCTTGTGGACCACAGCCGCTGAGTGGAAGATCAGGAACGCCCTGCAGAGATCGGTGGCGAGTGAAAAGCGGTGTTGCAAAGGGGGCTCGTACACCGAGACACGATTCTTGCTTATGTTGGGTAACAATTCATGTAGAGAGCAGTAGGGCTTGTCTGGGGACGGAGCTGTCTCGGTGGTGCTCTGTGGAAGCTCGAAGACCAGGCCTTGGGTGCCATTGGTTTCTGACACTATCCCGATACATGGAAGTGTACAACACCCCTTTGGAATCTTCCCTGATTTATTCAAAAGCAGTGCTATATTTTGGATCCTGGACCTAGATATTATTTTGTACTCCTGCTTGACGTCTCTTGGCAGTATTTTCCACTCGATAATAACAGGAATAGGATCAGAATCGAGCTGACCGGATGGGCGATATAAGCCGTATTGTCTCCGATGGTAAGACTGACCTCGTAGTTCCTGTGATGTACCATCATCGTGAGAAGTAACTTCCAAGGTGAAATCGGCTTTTGGGAGGTCCAGGTCCTTCCTTTGGACGTTATCAGCTGGCTTCAAAGCATTGGCTTCAAGAAACTCATTGTAGCGCCTGAGACACGCCGTCTGCACCAGCACAGCTGGCCCATCCTCTTCCAGTGTTTCCATGGTCTGGGGGAGAAGAGTCTCGTCGCCGTCTCGCCGGTTCTTCAACGCGGCCATGAGTGCCAGATTCGCATACTCCTGCTGTTGGGGCGGCTGGAAGCAGGCTAGGCTGTCATTCCACTCCTTGAGGTCCTTAACCAGCGCTTCGAATTTCGTTGCGCCGTCGATTGCCCAGATTGTGCGACGAAGCAGCGTGATGCCAATCGGCACAGTGCTAGCATCAGACAAGGCGCTGCTCTCGCCTGCAAGTAAGATCGCGAGAGTTGGGGAGCCTGGCCCGCCAATGAATTCTCAATTCCGTATCGGTCCTTGAGCTTTTTCGTATCCTGAAGCGTGTTGAATATCTCCTGTAGAGTGATCATGGCGACCTGATACAGAGCCGGAGAAAAGGCCCTCAATTTTGTGTCCAGCTTTCTGCCATCAGGATAGCCCCAGATATGCGCCCATTGCTGCAACCGGGCTTCTTCGATCAAATATTTGACGCGTAGCTTCGAGCTTTGCTTGGAGAAGTTTTGCGCGCGGGAGACGACCGCGACGCATTGCTTGACAGCCTGATAGAGGCTGAAAACCCCGATGGCAAGCCCGGCAGCCTCCATTGTCCGTTTAAAATATATTTAAAATAAACCGGTGCAAAGGGTTTGAAGATTGGGGGTTACTCATAGAGACGCGTTATCTGGAGATTTTGGTAGAAGTCATCATTGACGTCGTATCCATAGAAGCCACACGTGACACCCTTGACGCCACACACAGCCACAGCTACTTGCGCGCCTATCAATGCTGCCTATTTTGGATTCTCACCAACCTCCTTTCAAACGCCATCAAGATGCACAATGTTACAGACCCTCCAGAGATTTTCCTTCAAATAGCAGCATATCTACCCCATGGTGATTTATTTCAGCTCATACAGGTCTCTAAATCGGTTCAGGCCCTCGTTGAGCCGCTCCTATGGAGAGAGATCGAGCTCCACAGACCGCATTATCACGAAGATCTAGCCTTTGATAAGTGCAGCATATCACGACCATATAAATACGATGTCGCACATGGGTTTTTCGGGCCGAATATGCCTCACCAAACTTCTTACCTGGATCGGCATTATTCAGACACGGCAAGAATCTTTATCAAGAGATTCGAGAACCTGAGCGACGGGGCTGACCGACTTGCTCGCCATGTTCGCTGGCTGTGTTTAGAAGTTGACATGTATGAAGATGATTATCCGGAGAGAAATTGTTGGAATGCACTCACCCATTTCGTTAATTTGGAGTATCTCGAGATACACGCTCGATGGTCAGGTTGCAATGATGTCAAGGAATTCGACACCACTGCTGTGCCTATGGAAAAGCTACATACCATCAAACTTAGAGGCTTCGTCCCGAAATACTTTGTCGAGTATCTCTTACAATGCACTTCGCATATTAAAGAGCTTGAACTCGCTGTATTGGACAATCCCATCGGTAGCATAAATTGCAACGAGAGACAAAATCCACCACCCGAACTACCGGAAGTTCCAGAAGAATTCGAAGGAATGTCAGATGAAGAAGTCATCGCTCTCGATGAACAAGAAGACTTTGATCAAGAAGAAATCGCACCTAGACCTCTCATTTGTATTTCAAACACAATCGATTCTCAGTTTCAGAACCTCACACACCTCTGGCTTTGCAAGCCTACGAATGTTTACGAAGATATTGACCTGGGAAGTATGTTTCAGGAGATGTACTTCTCTGAGCCGTCAGATACAAAATCCTTCCACGAATGGTCCAACCTCCTAAGGGCTACTAAAGATACCTTGACACATCTCACCTTGGAACATCGACCCACGACCGGGGAAATTGAAAGTGACGGCACTGGAAGCGATGAATTCATGCGTCTTTACCGTGGGGGACCAAGTAATCGACGTTTCCGGGAGATAGTTTTGCCTATTCTCCTCAATTCCCAGGGTTGGTCTGCCCTCAAGCAAATCACATTAATCGGTATTGAATATAATTCAACCGGTTGTAGGAATTGTGTTAGGTCCAATCAACCTTGCGATGGGATCAGACCTACTTGTGAGCGCCACCCTGGCTAACTCTTGCATGGCATATACGCGAAACACGAACTGACAAAAAAAACATAGGCACCTCTTGTTTAAAAAAGCTTGTTAGATGCTTTAATCTATCGCCAGACCCGAATCCTATCCAGCACCAGTTAGAAGCCCGATTCCCGAGCGTCCATGTTAATTCTTTACTTGGCAGAAGGATGCTCTTCGATCCACAAGAAGGTGTACCTTCCTTGTATGATGGTGTCCTCGGTGACGAACTGAATCTGGAATCATGAGAGACGTTTATTGTAGGAAGAAAGAAGAAATTACCGAGGAAGAAAAGTATGTAGGGCTCATTGCTTTGAGCTTTCTAGATCAACTACTGGGTGGGTGAAATCTGATGCCGAGGTCTTTCTTTCATTTTTTAGTGCGACCTCTTTTCCTCGCCCCTGTTGTTTCTGTCGGCTTTTATCTTCATTAGCAGGCTCATTTACTCATATGCTTACTATCAACTTTCATTTCATGTAATTTCTGATGCTCTAGTGTTAGCAACTGTTCCACATTCGTTCTCATATCTTTTGAAAGAATCTCTCCCAGCATTTCTGAAAACTCCAAGCTCATTGCAAGAAGAAAGTTTCTATACTCGGTTCACGATTCGTTCTCAAAATACAAAGCGACTCCTTATGTAATTCGCAGTGCTATTCGTAGGTTACCTATAATTTGACGAGGCAAATCTACAGTTGCTATTTGTGGGTTACCTAGGGATAGCAACTTACATTTTCCAACTTTTTACAGGTTACCTAGGCATAGGCTCCGAAAACGAAAACAAATGTAGTATTCGTGAGTTATCTAGGGATAGACATGAAAAGCCTAGATGTGCCATACGTAGGGTAACTATGAATAGCCACTCAAAGAATATCCTTCTATCTCTAGGTTATCTGGGGATAGACCACAGGCGGTAGCCTTTCAAACACAAACCAAGGGATTCAGTACACGAAATATGGGGTATATTGAAGTGGAAGAATGATAAGCTAGCCCCTTACCCAGAGAAATTTGTGTCGAAGCTATTTCATCAACAATGGTATTGTATACTCCCGCCCATCAAAATGATCAGCGAATGTTCATCATAGCAGGGTGTCTCGCCCTCTTCAGCGCTTCATAAAGACTCCAAGCAGCAAGCGTCTTCGCGTCCCTCGCGCCGACCCTCCACAAATCCTCATAATTCCTCAAATGAACCGTGATCATCTCTCCCTGCATCCTCTGACCGGTCAACTTGCCTCGCAAATCCTCAATCTCCTGTCTATCCAATTCCTTCTCCCAAAGCATGATATGCATAAACTCATCCGAGCCTCCTGGACTAGGATACATGCCAGCGGCCAAATTTTCAGGATTTTCCACACCTTCGAGTGCAAGTGCTGTCATGTCGATAAGTTCCTCGGGTGGGACGACGAGATCGGTTTCTTCTTTTATTTCCTGCACTGCGACGCCGGAGACTTCGCCTGTTCGCTCATCCATCATTCCGGCGGGGATTTCCATGAACGAGAGACTACCAGCTGGAACTCGTGGTTGTTCGGTCATGATAACCCATCTTTCGTCTCTCGAATCACTTGGTCGTAGTATCATGAGCATAGCCACCGAACTCCCTCTCAAAAATGCGATCCCGGGGAGGAAGTCCCCCGCTACGTTCGTGATTTGGGCGTTTATCTTTATGAACCCGATTTTGAAGGGGCCAAATTTGGAGACTGAGAGGATGGAGATGGATTTTAAAGTAAAGGGCTTTTGATGAAAGGGGTGTTTTGGATCTGTTTTCTGACGGTGGAGAGAGGATTTTAGGGTTGTGTGCCAGCTAACAAATGGGACCCATTCTAGGAGTTTTTCTGGGGTTATGAGTTTCTCGAGGTGGGCGGGGAGGGTAATTGGAACGGGAGGGTCGAAGGTTTTAAGGTCGAATGTTGACATTTTTTTGGCTGGGCTTGGAGAGAGTGCTTTGTAAAGGTTGGTACTGATGGTTGAATCCAGAACAACGTGAGAGAGAGCTGGCAGGTGGCGGTTGGCCTCTATTTTGTGCTGCTTCAAAGTCTTTTGGTTTTGTCGGCGATGACTACTTGTGGTGTAGGCAACGATGAGACCGGACGATCTGGTGTGTTACACATGAAGGCGCACCAGCTTTTCTTCTGGTTGCAAAGTGATAAGGTGCCCGAGTTATTAGTGGGGGCGGTGGGGCGAAGTATCAGGCAGTAAATGTGACAAGTATGCTTCCGGAGTCTGTACTCTTGGGAGATTCGTGATTTTCCAATTCTGGAGAGGAGATCGGGAGGCCACAATCCTTTGGCGGCTTAGTTACTGTACGTGGCTAACTTCGTGAAGAAAACAACTGGGGGCCAAATACTTCCGCGGAAAAAAGGATTTTGAGACTGGAATTTCGTGCTCAATCACTTGCCAGACCTATCAACTCACTACCTAGGTACTCAGTTAGTTACTTTTAAAATCTGTGCCCTCTATAACTGTTTGTTGGGGTTCTAGATTTCCAAGTGTTGATTAACATTTTTCGTTACCCCGCCCAGCCCGCATTTCAAGCATCGTGGGAGCCTCTGATTCTCCAGCGGGTTCAGGGGGGTCGGATCCCTAAGCCAATACGCTGTTTTGCCGCTTCCTGGGGTATCACGATTCTAGATTAGGGTGCTTGGGTGGCTGAACATCAGACCCTGCCATGTCCTGATTAAGCCAGTAAGTAGCCCTAATGCTCTCCGAAATTTGGTGCGACATGCGCCGCACCCGCTGAAATTGGTGCCACCTACGGAGCACAGAACTCAAGTCCCTCCTCATGTCGAGAGAGGAGAAGCACAATTTTCACCAGTTCTGCCAGAATTTTTGATATCCTCACCATGATTTGCGAAACATGTTATTCTATGCTCAGAGGGCACGTTGGAGGGCAATGGAGAGGAACTTTCGATCTCCATTTCGGCCATCACAACAGTCGTTCATCACTGAAAAAGTCCGCGGACATGAGTTGCGGTATCTGTCGAAGTCTCTACGCTGAATTACTTGCCTTTGAAGAAAAGAACCGGAAATCGATTCTTACGACGACAAATCGCTATGTTTGGCAATTTATCTCCGGCCAATGGTGGTTCAAACCTGTGGATAGAAAGCCACTGATAAGTGCATATCTTTCTCCTATGTATGGTCCGGAATGGAGTGGTGATCGTGGAAAGAATGCTTATCGTCTGGATTTTAAGATGAAGGAATCGGCTAGGGTTGGGAGTTTTGTTTTGAAGGAACCTAGTGAGTACGCCCAGAAGTATCTTCCATCTCTTGTCAAGTTCACAACAACTAACGGAACTAGCTGGATCGTACTCAACAAGACATACTCCATTTACCAACCGAACTTCCTCAGACGAAGTCCTCGAATTGGCAAAGAGGTGGATCAAAGAGTGTGAAGAAAACCACACAGCAACCTGTTCCCGGGATAAAACGTGGTATCCAACCCGCCTCCTCGACTTAGGGGTACAGCGTCGCGGAATCCAGACCAAGAAAAAGAAATCAACAACGAAACAAAATACAATTAAGGGGGTTGACAAGGTGAAATTAGTTTTGAAGAAAGACGTCCCTCATTTCGAAGGAAACTATGTTACCTTGAGTCATTGCTGGGGTAAAGCTAAAATACGAAGACTTCTGGAAGACGACTTGAAGGAATTTCAGAAGGGCATCGCTTTGGATTCTTTGCCGCTTACTTTTCGAGATGCTGTACATTTTGCGCGGAGGCTTGGAACAAAGGAGAATCCGGTTAATTATATCTGGATAGTAAGTTTTCTTCTTTCTTTTCTTTCAAAGCTTCGAAATAAGCTCTTTGCCTCTGAAAGTTTGGATATCAAATATAAAGAGACACGAAAGTTTGCTGACATTTACCTAGGACTCACTGTGCATCATCCAAGGAGAAAGTGACGGAGCCCGCAAAGACTGGCTCTCCGAGTCCTCTCAAATGTACGAAATCTATAAAAACAGTTACTGCAACCTGTCCGCAACTGCAGCCACCGATGGCACCCAAGGAATGTATCGAAATCGAGAAGCCCGAGAACTATGGGAAAACGAGACAATTCTCAGTACAGAAGGGATTCCAGGTCCACCGCCCAGTAACAGTGTTCAAAGATGCACTGTCATGGATCTTAAATTCTGGGAGAAGAATGTTGATGAGGCACCGGTCAATACACGAGGTTGGGTCTTGCAAGAACGTTTACTTGCACCAAGGGTTGTACACTTTTGCGAGAAACAGATTGCTTGGGAATGTCATGAAAAAGATGCTGCGGAATCTTGGCCTGACGGACTGCCGGATTTTCAATTGAGAGCTGGGGATGTGGTGCATGGTGGGAGGTTGAAGGATCTTGTTCTTCCGGCGCCAGAAGATTTTGAGAACGAAGAGAATACCTTGACCAGCCCTGTCTCGAATGGAAAGGGGATCAACAAATGGAAGATCGCAAAAATAAAACCCGACACTTATGGACCCTGGAAAAGAGTAGTGGAGAAATATTCTCGTACAAACCTCACGAAAGCAACGGATAAGCTCATTGCCCTCTCCGGAATCGCCCAAATGATGTCAAAAGATCTTGGAGCCCAAAATAAGTACGTTGCCGGCCTATGGAGACGGGGTTTGGAAAGCCAACTGTTATGGCGGGTCGATCCTATATATGAAGATGGCCAATTCTTCTATCGTTCCTCACGTCCCAAATACACGGAGTCGGAATTAAGAAAATATCGAGCACCAAGTTTTTCGTGGGCAGCAGTGGATGCTCAAAATGGAATCAGATACGCGAATACCACCGAAGAAGGGCTTCATATCAGCATCGAGAGTAAAGATATACATATCAAATACGTCTCCTCCGATAATGAGTTCGGACTTTTGAAAGAGGGAGCAAATATTGTTGTCGCTGGTATAATGAAGAAAATCGAGTTAAAGAAACTCAGGGAAAATGGACAGGATCGATATGGTTGGCAATTGAACTCAACCCCCACAGTAGATGGAAAGCCACTTACTTTTCGAAATGTGTATCTCGATGCACCAGCTGACGATGAGGAAGAATTTGGGATTCTAGGTCCTGAGGGACGCATTTATTGTTTGCCTGTGAGAACGGACTCGGGGAAGTATTTGATTTGTTTGTTGTTGCAGTTGTTGAGCGATGGTTCTGGGAATCTTAGACGTGTTGGATTGACCAAAATTCCACCTTATATTAGTGGGGGTCATCAATCTTCTGAGGAGATTGTTCTTTCGAGGCCGGAGAATGGAGATGATTTAGTTGATTGTCGATGGGATGCGTTAACTGGAAGGCACACGATATGTGTAGTTTAAAATAAATCTCAATTCGTGGCATTAAGTCTCAAAAGTACAAAAATACCAAGCTCAGCCCCTAGATAAAACGAAACGAAAAGACCAAAGGGAATATATGAGGAAGCATTTGTCATCCTAAGAAACAATCCTCCCGAGTTTTCCGTATTCAAAAAGAAACGCATCCAAAAAGAAAGAACATGGATCTGAATCTCCAGTACAGAGTCAGACAGAAAACAATTCAGGCTGGAGAAACATCCGCTTTGCGGGTATTTCGGGTTGAGAGCTTCGAAAGAAGGCTAGGTCTCTGACTAGAGCTGTTGGCAGGAGAAAGTTCGCTTAACGGTACATCCGCCACACTACCTGCTAATCTTTGGTTCTCTTCAGCAGGAACGAGAACAGGAGCATCATTATCCTTGGATAATAACGTCGTTGAATCTTGCATAGTGCCCGAAGTTGACACGTTCGCTACCACTCCGTTCTTTCCATTGGTCGAATCAGAATTGTTGGCTGCAACCGTTATTGCCGGCTTGTCCTTCCATATTTTTCTTACGATTATTGTTAGCCATATTGGAATAATTGGTAGTCTCTTGCTTCTGCGAAACCATGACCAGCCAATACTCAGAGCTACTACTGTGATGGGTATAGTCCAAGCCCAATATAGCCAAAATGCGGAGGAAACTTGGCTGTTATCGCCGTCCGGGTGATAATTGAAAAAGCTCGTGCTAAAAATAGTCTAAAATAAGTGTTAGATTGATTATAGTGACGGAATGAAACATAGTTACCGATATAAAGGTTCCAGGGAGAAAAAGTAAGGTGACCAAGGCGATAGTACGCATTGCAGCGCTATCACTTTTCAACTCTCTGTCGAGAATATTCTCTCGCTGTTACTTGTCAGCATACTCTCTCAACAAATAACAAGTAGTAACTTGGAGCCTTACCAAACTTATTTCATGCTGGAGTCGACTTTCAAGGGCCTGGGTCCTTCCTCTCAGACATTTGATGACTAAAAGGTGCTCCTGAAGCCTTCTCTGGATATTCACGGACTCGCGCAGAGTAAGGTCATTTTGTGTACCCACGATCGTTTGTGAGGTTCCATTGTATGAGCTTTTCAGCTCCTCAAGAACACTCTTGTGATCTGATACCACGTGCCAGAGAACTTCAATAGCAACCGCGTAGTACTCGACCGCATGTGCAAGATGGCGAGATAGTTCGTGAATCTGTTCATGTACAATATCCACATTCTCAGGAAGATTTTCCTCGTGCTATATAGTAGAATTATTAGCATGTATCCCGTCGCTGCCTGTTTGAAGGGTTCATACCCCACGTGGAGCAGAAAGTTGTTTTCGCCCCTATTACCAAGTCAGCACATATTTTGAAGTTGGTTTCTTGCATGAATACCCTCTCGAGAGCCCGCACCCGATCCCTTAGATTCCAAAATTGAGCGTCGAACCATTTCGGCACTTGTTCAACGATGAATTCATGCGCCAAATATGGCACCCCTTCCTGAATCAGACGTTCTTTTAGGGACTGATGTACCTGGTCTATCATCTCACTCGATAGTCCAAAACAGAGAATGACATTTCTCTCTCCTTTTGCCCAATGTGTGAAGAATGATATGTAATGCCAAAGGTATGGCTCGTCAGAATCGAGATCATTGATCTGTTTGAAGAATAATCGGAACCACGTTACTGCTAATCGTTAGATTCTTTACTTTTGACCCTAAGAACAACCATCCAAATTCGCTTACCACTTTTATCATCGGAAATCTGACGCGAACCGCAACAACCAGTAGCCTCACCTTTAACCCCCTTGATACTGCGCCAGAAGAATGGCGGAACATCGTATCCCTTCTCTAGCTGCTCTCTCAAGTTCTCATTATCAATCCACTGCGGCAAAAATCTAAATTATTTAGCATACACAAGGACTTGATTGGAATTGACCTACATGAACTTCATATCTGTTGAATTCGGTCTGAACACTGACTAGGGGTTTGTGAGCGACAGTGTAGAGACAAGGAAAGCCATCCCGAGACATACAGCAATATTGCCTACACCAACCTCGCGTTTTTCCCATGCAGAATTGCCTATGTTCGAATTCTGTAAGTTTTTTACCCCATTTCGACACTAAAAATGGCAGCTCTATAGAGAATTTGGGATACGTACTACCCTCAGCCTTGTCTCTTTCAAGTACCGTGATAGTTCTCAGTTGTTTCGACATTTCGTTGGTCAGTTTGGGCCGAAACAATTGCTGAAGCGCTTCGATAAAATCAAAACCCTCAGTGCCTGACGATAACACACTCCTTTCAGATGGAGTTTAAATAGAGAAGTGAAAAGTTTTACAACTTGGGTAACCCTCAGCTGCACTTCAAACCCCGGTCGAGCCTTATCCTCAGTCGAAGAAACGCGGTGGTTTGATTCGCTCGTCAAGAAGCTCATGCATACTTCATCACATGTTCTGTGAAACAAGCCCCATCAGCATCTCTTCCACCATCTATCGTAAAATGTCATTCTGAAGCACAACAAAGTTCAAATTTCCAACTTTGCTTCAACATTCCATGGATTGATACAAACATGACATTCAACTCCAAGGAATTCACTCTAGATGGAAAGCAATATGCGGCACCTTTATCGAACCCAACAGCACAAAACAGCCTGACTCATTCAGACTACACTGTAGCCTGGATATGTACCCTTCAAGTCGAGTTAGAGGCTGCAACACAACTTCTTGACGAGAAACATGCGGATCTTCCAAGAGACGGTGTAGATACCAACTTGTACGCTCTCGGGAGGCTGGGTCGTTATAACGTTGCTATTGTCTGTCTTGCAGAAGGTTGGATTGGAATTGCATCCGCAGCCACGACCGTCGTTCATATGCTACACACCTTCCGTTGCCTAGATTTTGGAATACTTGTTGGCGTCGGTGGTGGAGTTCCCTCGGAAGTTTCTGATATTCGGCTTGGAGACGTGGTTGTCAGTTTGCCGGTGGCACAATTTGGTGGGATTGTAGCATGGAACCGTGGGAAAAGTCTCCCTGGGAATAAGTTCGAACTCCTGGGACCAGATGGACGCCCTCCTCAGGCTCTCCTCGCGGCCGCAGAGGGGTTGTCAAAGTTTAGTGAAGGCCACTCGATTTATTACCACACTTTTCTCGGGACCTTGATAAACAAATCGAGCAAATTCAAAAGTCCTGGCCCCGAGCACGATTTTTTGTATGCAGCAGACTATCCCCACAAGGAGTCAAGGGAGGATACATGTGAAAATTGTGACAGGATGAGCTTAGTGAAACGAAAAAGACGTGAGGGGGATAGTGTAAAAATTCATTATGGTACCATCGGATCAGGCGACATCGTGTTGAAAGATGGTGTATTGCGGGATACAATCAGCGAAAAGTATAACGGGATTTTGTGTTTTGAGATGGAAGCAGCAGGGGTGATGCATATTTTTCCATGTTTGGTTATAAGAGGGATATGCGATTACTGCGATTCACATAAGAATGATATGTGGCAACCTTATGCTTCAGCGACAGCGGCAGCTTGTGCAAAAGATATACTGGAAAACATACCACCCATCCATAGACCCCTTTAAACATTTTAGCCACTTTTGAATCTTTCCCCCTGCGTATCTCGATTATAAGGGAGTAATTTATCGCTCACGTAAATTTAAATATGGTGAACGCCTTTAATTAAAAGATAGATCTAATTGAAAACTCCAGCGGGGGTAACCACTTCTCTAAAGATTCTTTGCACTCTTATTCTGGAAAAACACCCAAGAAGTTACCGTAACAATAGTCACGGGAACAGCTACCACCCAGTAAATCCAAAATTTTTCAGAGACCTCCCATTTTTGTGGCTCACTATCATTTGCTGGGGAGAAATTGAAAAAGCTTGTGCTAAATAAAGCCTGCGTTTTGTCAGGGGAGCTCAGCTAACGAATAGAGTACATTAGAAAAAGAGGGACCAACACAAATAAAGGTTCCAGGCAAGAAAACTAGGCCTAGGATAGCTATCGTTTTCATTGCAGCACTATCAGCCCTTGTGGCATCTCCAATGCGCACGGAAATGCGACTATTATACTGTGCAACGATATTGAATGCCTAAAATGTGTTAATGCCGTCATGGTAGATAGAGAAAAGGAAAAATAACCAGGTTTATCTCATTTCGTAGTCGATCCTCGAGCGCCTTTGATCTCAAATGAAGGCATTTCAAGATTGACAATTGAGATCGAAACATCCTTCTTGTGTGTGAAAAGGTAGCGATTGATTTCTGTGGCAGTGTGGAGTTTTCTTTGAAGAAAATTTCATGTTCATAAACAAGGCCTTCGACAGTCTCGATTGCAATAGCAAGTGTTTCTGAGGAATGAATAGCGTGTCTCGAAATTTCATGGATTTTAGTAAAGTCTGGCTGAGGGTTGTCTAATTCCGGTCGGTTCTACGGGTTAAGCAGTGATAAAGTTATAGAGTTCGGACATTAGATTAATCTTACCTTTTCTAAATCTCTCACAAGGTCACGCCAGGACCACAAAACAGAGTCGTAGAAGGCCGTCAGTTTCTCGAGAAGAACGACGTGGAATCCGAAAGGGTCATTTAGTATACATGCCATATCCACTGTTTTCAGTTCGTCGGAGAGGGAACTCTCCAAGGCGGGCGACAGTCCACGGCAAAGAATGATGATCCCTTTTGAAGGTGCCCAGGCTACGTAAAGCCCTATTTTGTGCCAGATGTAGGGTGCAGCAATATGAGAATAGTTCCCGAATTGTAAGATTGATTTAACAGGCTCCTTGACTAAGAACCGGAAGTATGAATCTATCCCATTGTTAACGCAGTTCACCATAGTGAAATACTTACCAAATGATGTTAAATCCCCGTTTCCCCCTCTTTTCTCTTGGCATCCAAAAAATCCACTTGCCTGGTCTGCAACCGAAGCCCAGAAAATAGGGGGAATTCCAAGAAGTTTAGAGAGCTGAGAAATCACTACAGTCTCCATCGCTACTCCTGGTTCCGGTAGGTAACTACAAGAGTGAGCCTAGTTCGCCTCGCTGGGTACATATTTCGTACACGATAAACACTTCTCCAGTTGATTGCTTCTTAAAGATCCCGTAAACATCACAAATCACAAATTCGAGATCATGGAATTCTCACCCTGGCGCATAAATCAGAAACAGAAATTTTCCCTGTCCGGCAGCCCGTATCATCTGTTTCTGAGGTTAGTTATCATTGCCTGAGGCGGTGCAGCATAGGTAAAGAGCTACCTCGTTGGAGAAAATTATAGCAGTTAAGTGTATCATTATCGCCGCGCCTATTGATTTGCACAGCCACAGGGTGGATTATTTGGCTCTGTGTCATTTTTGTTGAGGCTTGAGGTTCTTCTAAAATGAAAAATCATCACCAACTGACCTCGGCTGTCACGTCGGTCACATGATACCAAAGGATCAAAAGAAACCATCTCCAGCCTTAAATACTGGTCAAACGAATGTTTATTTTATCCCGGAGCTTAGACTCAGGTGTCAAATGTGGGACTTTCGCTTATAACAGGCACTGGTGGTGGGGAAGGTGAGGAGGACGAAGGGATGAGTAATATAGCTTTTGAAGAAGTCTTTGAAAGCATTGGGAGCATATATGTTGTCTAAAATATCCATCAAGTACACGGAATTGATAAAATGAGTTTACATTCCACAACTTTAAGAATTATAGTTAATTTTATTATTTCTCCGTCAGGAATTCAACATCGCAAACTGATCAAGAGTATCGAGTATCTATCGTTTCTTGACCTCAAACACCAAGGTTGCATCACCAAGTTTAAGCTTCTCACCACTCTTAACCTTCAAATTAATATCGTTCCCCGAAACCAAAAGTCTACCGCGATATACCTTCGCTCCGCATCGTCTGCATCCATCTTCACCAGGGGATTTCGGCCAGAGGAAAATCCACGACTCAACGATGACGTCGACGAGAATGTCCACTTTGCTTTTCCCTTAATTGTGTGTCCATTTCAAACTTACGTTTCGAAGGAAGTACTTGAAATCGGGTCTCAGCGTCGCAGTGAGGTCGCAGATGGCTGCTTTTTCGTGGAGAAGGCGGAGGAACTTCTCAAATTCGTCTTTTTTGGATGTATTTTGTCATCTTGAGTTATTCTGTCTTTCAATTCGGGGTTTTTGCATTGTTTTCGAAGGATAAAAAGCAGAATCAAAGGTAATTATGGACCAGGGTTTGTGAAGTAGGAACAAAGCAACAAAGAAAGCCTCTAGTATAAAAATACTATCATTTCCTCCCTTCTCTATTCTCTAAAACCATCGACTTTGCTTCTATTTTATTGTCATGCTTTTGAACCTACCCACCATCCAACACCCCTACAACCACTAATATATAAGAATTATATATCGCAATTAATAGACAGTGCCTCACTAGTTAGCTAGCTCTCAGTTAACTGGATGAGAGCGTACTGGCTGAGAATTGGTCCTTAAAACACTAGAATAGTATTCAAAGGCCTTAATTCAAAAGCTAGTTTAGCCATAAATAAATAAAATAAAAATAATCTCATTTTATCTAAGTGACTCAATAAGCAAAAGGAGGGATTGTACGCGGAAGGTCGGGTAAGCGAATAATCAAGCCAGCCATCGTTATTCCCCAAAAGATATTCATGATTCGGATGATTGTTGTGTTTAATATTCTTTCATCTCAGAATCTGTTTTGAGTCATCAATCGAACGCCCCTACACGGTTCTGTTGACTTTTGAGTAACCAATTAGCGATAATGAGACTATGCAATGCTACAAAGGCATTGTTGAAATATCTTTGTTACTCAAAGCGAAAGAAGGCAGTGTCTCTTTGACTACGCAGTACTCTTGTTTATCCAAACTTAGTGAGCATGCACAATTGCATTTTGAAACAGCGTAAATAGCTGTCTGAAAAAGTTATTCAAAAATCCCATCAGATGATAGGAAGCAATCCGCCATCCGCATTCGCCTTTGACTTTCGAGATTTGACGAGACTCGCAACAGCATCTTGTTATATCTCGAGAAATTCTCAACCCTCCTATATAAACAAAAAATGCTAGTTCAACGCGTTTTTGGCGGTCGACGATTCGTACCTGCTCCAGTAGATCGTGAGTACCCACAACTATCAAAGGTCACACCCCGTGACCTGAACCGATTCTTCTTTCTCCTCGCAGAGCCCGACACAAGAAATAATCTCAGTAATTACTGGATTAAACCAGGTAAGTACCAGATTCACGACGGGGATGTCACTGGTAAGTTTGAGTTCGAAGCCACTGGTAAGACGGAGGCGAAGTTCACATTCTCATTTATTGGTCCAGAATTTGCAATCCCTTCACTCGTAGGCATGGCTTTGAATGAACTAGAGTGGGTAGATAAGGATGGGCATCGAGATGAATCCTCGGATGAGACTTCTGGAAATAAATGTCTAAAACCCAAGTTGACGGAAGATGGAGAGTTCATTTTTCATTCTAACCGAGGCTTCATTACAACTCCTAACATGAAGTTTACGGAGTTGGACCCAATTTCCTATCAGCCATACGTTCAGGGGGCAATTTGCCTTCGCACTAGAAGTGACATGGTCTTTTCCATGTGTGTTCCGACGCGAGGTTACATCATCCATGCTTGAAGGATTTGAGTATGTCCGTACTGAAGCTAGTAGTATCTAAGGTAATCGTTTCTTAGCTAGTACCAGATGTCTAGCATTGAGTATGAAAACTCACCTCAACTTATCGGTAGCGTAGCTCGGATCGCGATAGGTATTAAAGTGGCAGTAAATACTCCTGGTTCGTACCAGCCTACCTCTCTCGTTTTTCCAACTCTCCAGGATAATTGCACGCCATTAACCTAGTCTTGTTAGAACAATGAAGTTCGATTATCCCAACTGTCTGGGTCAATCGTTTTGGGTTGTACTATAGATTTAGAACAACGAGAACGTCAAACGAGGTACCTATTTGCTACCACTTTTATTGTCTACTAAGAAGCTCGGAACAGGAAGCTCCTTCTTGCAATCAATTTTATATAATTATAACCCCTAAACACCTTTAATTACTTATGCAATCACTTTAGTATAATTATAAGAACCCATTGGTTCAACCAACCAAACACTTATATACCCAAAATTTGGCGAACTGCTTGAAACAATAGGTTCCTTGAGAATTGACACACCAGCTACTACACATGAGTAGGTATTGTTATGCTGATCGCACCCACTTGAACTCATCATCGACCCATGTAAAACTTCTCGAAATTTCACACCTTGATGATTCATTTCTTGGTCAATAATTATAAGTCTGAACCCAAGATGGCAAGCCCAGGCGAGCAAATTCGCTCGTGTCGATCTCCTCTGTGGATCTCAAACACTGCATAAAGGCATCCCACTCCTCTCTCAGCGTCTTTCGTAGCTTCCCACCATTATTTGCTAGTAGAATTGCAGATTCATAAAGGTATTGTGGGTTACTGAAGTGCAGCGATCCATTTGCTATGAGATAGTCAAGTGGTGACTGACCTTGGAAGTCAGGAATATTTGCATTCGCCCCACTCGATAAGAGTTTTTCTGCCAGGATTGGGGGACTAAAATGAAGGATGCTTCCCCAATGGGAATCGAGATTTATTCTCACGCTATCATGGCTCTTTATATGATCAAATAAAAGAAGGGCGAGGCTCAGAAAATCCTCGTCTAGTGGATAACGTCGCTCGCCTTCATCTGTCGTCCATATTTTTCTCATAATAAACGTGATTCCAGCTATGTCTTTCTCAGGGACGAACCCTTTGACTAAAAGTGATTTCGCAATTTTCAGGCAATCTTCGTTCAGGAGGCCATGATACCTTCCGCGCTCAAGAATGCAGAGCAACGGATCCGGTGAGTTGGCAACAACCAATTTATCATCTTGGTATAAACCCTCTAGCAAAAGGTGTAGCCCAGCATTTATTGCGAGTGTTAATGGTGAAGAGACTCGGAATGGCTCCAGATCGTCAAAACGGTGGCGCGTGGAGCTGGAGAAAAATTCGTACTGGCTTATACAAGTAGAGCTTTCCGCTTCACGGGCATGGTGAAAAAGGATTTGGGAGTTCTGCGTGTCATTACCACCCTTGGAAGTACCTCTTAGGAAATGATGTTTCGTTAAAAAGGAATGTCCATTCTCCGGGGTCAACTGAGCACGATTGTGTCCAAGAACTATTTCTCGGAACTGAGGTGCTTCTACGAATTCCTTGATGGTTTGATGCATGAGTTGAACCACCTTGTAGCGTGGTTCAATATCGGCCAGACCACCAGTGACTTGCTGAATGAATTCTTGGCCTTGCTTGATATGGCGTAACATCTGTCGGTCATTATCCGGGTACTTTTTGAGGGTGGAACACCAGATGAGATTTCTTAAATCCTCGACAGATAGTCTATTACCAGACCTGGCTAAAGACTCAAGAACTACGTATGTTGCCCATCTCAATCCTTGTGGGATACGCTCAATAATGACAGCGTAATAGTCGTCTAGTTGATCCGGAAGAGAGTCTAGCGTTTGTCGCAAATGTTCATCCACACGCTCTGTTTGCTGGTTGTAGGTAACTACGACCCTGAAGAGATCCCCAAGGACAAGCTTTACCCAAAGGAATACTCCAATGGAGCGACTCACGATGGTTTCAACCAGTGGAAGTAGATACTTTGCTGACTGGGGAGCAGCAGCAGCAATGGAGCCAATGCAGTAATTTTGAATGTCATTTTCGGTGTGCTCATGTATTCGCAATCCCGGGCAAACATGAAATTCCTCTCGAAAGATGTTCCAAGGTCGGCTTGAAAACAAGATCCTAATTTTTGTTCGAGGAAAGTCCACCCCTTGAGTAAGATCTTTAAGGAAGCCCGAGATAAACTCTGGCCGTCCATCGTATTCATCAAGGGCATCGAGAAGTAAGAACAAATCCAGGTCAAATAATGTCTGCGCACAAAGTCGGCGTAGAACTTCTTCGAGCTTCTCCCTTGTCCATTCTTCGTCTTCGATCGATTCCTGGAGGGCATTGCGACTAGAGTTCCTTTTCAAAACAGCCTTGACCAATTCCTCCACGTCAGGCCGGAAAATGTGTTTCGTTTTTTTCCCTTTGACACCATTTTCGTTGACATGTTCCACGGCTGTTCTGACGACCTTGAGGCCTGCGTCCTTCAACAGCTGGCGAACGCCTAAACCAAATATCTTCTCGTATCTGTACAACTCCATGCATAAAATCTTTCTTGACTCCAGCCCGGAATATTGAGTGATTTTGCAGTATTTAATTAGCCAATTGACATCAGCCTGCAAAACTCCAAAGTCATATTGCTTATCTTCAACTCGCTTACGATAGAGGTCGCAAAAGTCGGATTTCACGATTGTGATCAACGACGGCTCTGCTTCAAAGATTTGACTGATGATACTTCGGAGAAGCCCTTCGAAGGATTTCTGAATAGAACTACCACGATAGTGGAAGAAAAAACTAGCAGTTATCTGATGAGCCCCAGTTTTCCACTGGTGTAGAAGCTCTGAGGTCCTTGCATCATTGTGAATGAATTTCATGGCAGTGGATTTACCAGAGCCTGGTTTTCCACTGATCCAGTAGATACCTTGGCCATTTCTAAGCCATTGGGAGAACCCTAGCGAAGAATTGTCATATACCCAATCAAAACTATAATCGTGTTGTCGTTCAATCTGCTCAATTCGGAGGTCTCTTTCTGGCGCACGTAGGGAATTTATTACAACTTCATATTGTAAGCTACACAATTAAGTAAGAATAGTGTGGGACTTACATTTGTCATCCCACCACACGCTCTCGTCTGAAGCATTCGGAGGCAGCACGATCCATCCCGTATCTAGATTGTCTTTGTTCTTGAGTATGTCACCATTACCAGACGAGAAATTCTGGTTTCTTTCTAGTGGAGACGGATTTTTGGATTCAACAATACCACATATTTCTGCGAGTCTGCTGGCGACTACATGAACTTTATGCTCACCGCGTGTAAATTTCACCATGTCGGAGTGGTTTTCATCTACTTGGATGGTAGCTGATCTATTGTTGAAACATCGCCCACTGGTGGCTGATTCTGGCGTTACCAAAACTGTATCTGGGCCAGATCTGCTGTATTTGCCTCCACTGACATGCTGTGACACTTGTAAGATTACTTGTTGGCTTTGTAGATGGATCTTGTTCTCACCGTAATCATCCTACTTGTTTTGGTTTCATATGCCCAGAACTGTTTGATGTCACGGACAAGCGAAGCTCCAATGAATTGTTTCTCCAGTTGCTGGAGGTATTCCGAGTCCATAGAAATATCCTTAACGAGCGACTCCATGTTCGGTTGATCGCCTAGCATGACAAAAATATCGTTCAAGGGCATACCTCGACTTGGAACGCCGAAGAAAATAACACCTCCAACGAGGTTTGCAATAGCCTTTTCTCTTTCCCCACTTCCGGCGAGCATCAAAAGTGTCTTCTTCAAGACAACTCCACCCAGGCTATGTGCAAGGAATAGAAGCGGTTTCGCAGTCGGCGATGCCCAGCCATAGGCTCGTAAAACGTCTATAAAAGAGTTGGCGAGATCTGCAATCGTTTGAAAAGAATTGCTTGGCCTGAGCGTCGTGTCGTATCCGTAGAGAATAAATCGAATGGATGGAAGACAGTGTGGAAGCTCGTCCCGGATCCACATGAACGTTTTCTCGTTGCCATGAGGTTGCCAGGACCCGAAAGGATGGCTCGCGAGGCCCGAAATCACGATACAACTGAATTTACAGTGTCAGCAAACATTCAATTGCAAGACGCAGAAGAGGTCGGTCACTCATGTAGATGCAATTCTCGACTGATCTCATTAAGCGGGGTAAGTCCTTGGAAATGCTGGTCAAGAATGAGGGCCTTAGGTAGTCCGGGGAGAGAGAAAGTTCGTTCACCATTTTGGTAACCGTTGAGAGGGTCAATAGTGCAGCCTTGAAAGATGAGAGTCGCAGTTTCGTTTGCGGCCGTGACCATGGGTCTATCGCATATGCCAGCGAGGAGATTCGGATGTGCTGGAGAGAGAGGCCATCAATACAGCTTGCGAGTAGCTCAGCAGCGGACTGTCGGTCTAGATGATCAGGTAGGTTACGCAGGCGATAAACTCGTTCCTTGGGAGTAGAAATGGAGGAGGACGATTCCATTACCTCGGCCGCTATCCCATGATGTGAGGCCTACGAGAAGGTTGTCCCAAACTAAGGGGGTTACGGACTTCGGTGCTTGGACGAGACGATGCAAAATATTCCAAGTCTCGGGGTTCTTCGAAGGCCGCATGCCTGTGGTGCACCATCGCTATCAAGCCTCATTTTGAGCTTTACAAGGCGATTGGATTCCATCTACCGGGGGGTTCAGACTTATTATTAGTAGGTTAAGAGCTGTCAGGTAGCATACCACCAAAATTGATAGTAATGATTAAAAAAAAAAAAAAAAAAAAAACTACCTTTACCGAGAGGGGGATTAGACAATGATATAGTTTTAAGCAGTTATTTGCAGCTTCGTAGCTTGGTGTTTTGAGTTGAGTTGTGTTGTGAAAGACTGAGACTTATATCAGCCTTGCCAAGGCGTTCGCTAGGTTAAAAGCAGCACCGACCCTCGATTTCCCATCGTCGTAGCCTCAAGATTTTGAAGCTCAAGACGCGCAAACCACCTCCACGCGCCTCCCCCAAACACTTCTACCTACCTCAAAATGAGTTCCGTAAGCTCCCTCGCTTTGCCTCTCCGATTCCCCTGCTAACAAAAAATAGTTCATGCCAATCAACCCGCGGCCTATGCTGCAAAACCTGTATGTCCTGTCCACCTACCATGCCCGCCCCGCGATGCCGACCCCACCACCTTCCCACCTCACGAGCAATGAATGTAGGAGAACTAACGGCGGGAAACTAGTGTCAACGAGGAGGTCATTATCAGACTGAAATGGGGACAAACCGAATACAAGGGCCGTCTCGTTAGCATCGACAGTTATATGAATATTCAATTGTCAGGAGCGGAGGAGTGGATTGATCAACAAATGACGAGTGTGCTGGGTCAGGTCTTGATAAGGTGAGACCTGTTTTATTACACATTCTGGCAGAGTAGTTTTGTGCTTGATTTAGTGGAATTGGGGGGTTGGGGGGTCGCAATATTGCTTAGATTATTTGCTGACAGTTGGGGTTTAGATGCAACAACGTCCTATGGATCCAAGGCGCAAATCAAAACAACGGGAATGGAGATACCAAGATGGAGGGATAAGTGGACTCTGGATATGACGTGGAATGGATTTATGAGAGACTTGGTCTTTGCGATATGGGGTCGATAAATGTGGAAGACCTACCAAACAAAAATGAATCATGGGCATGTCGATGGGCAAGGCGTTTAAGAGATGCATTCAAGCAGGCATCATGGCAAATGGAATTTTTGATACCTTAGTCTGGTGGTCTCTTCTGATTTCGCAGCCTCTGGCAAATCGTGCTTGGGCAAACGATGGCTATGTCAACAATGAAACATGGCTATGGAAGCTGATCACTTATGGGTTCGTCGTTTTCGCAGATTGTTAAATTACCTAATGCCTTAAAAAGCTGATGGGCCATGTGATGAATAGTGTCAGAAAACAGTCCTTGGTTATGGCCTTTTGCCTACCTACTGCATGGCTAAATTACCACTAGGGAGATGTTGGTAATCTTTCCCTCTGGCTCTTCCTCCTTCATTCCTCGTATCTTCCTCTTCTCCAGCAAACCCAACCTAACCAAATCTCAAGCACGAGTGAAACTTATACTGAACCCTGGGCGTTTTCTCCAAACTATGGCAAGAAATCAAGCTGTTTTCCTACCGAGAAAACAAGAAATTTCCTAAGCGCAAGTTTTCTTCTAACTTTTCTGTCATCATTTGACTTATCATCTAGTACTAGCATTCTCAAAATATTTGAAAATTGACCTTGGTTATGTTGGTTACTTCCTGTCTCCTTCCCTCGAATGTTAGGGAAGTGGGCATTAACTCTAAAGACGCCTACTTTTACTTCAATTGTGCGAAACACTCCAGGATAATTGAAAGTATTATCCGAGAAGATCTAGGACAATTAGAAACTTAGTTTCTTGATTTCCCTGAAAGCTTCAGGCAGTATTTGCAATTATTCGAGATAGACCCCAGTACTAATGAGAAGTAGGGTGTTCGCAGAGTCGGGATCACTTTTCTTAACAATCATTCCGTAGAACTCAACTTATCACCTCTTCCTCGTTTGTAGAACACGAAACTCTCATAGATAGTCATCTCAACAAACTGCTGTGCTTTCAAATGGGTATGACGAAATGAAAGAAAAGTCGAGATGCTGTGTGGATTTGCATCGGAGCGAAGCCCAGCGAGAGAATACATCGTATCACAATCGTATTTCTATGATAGAATCATAGATCAAAATTTAAAAATTTCTTCCCCTTCTCATTTGAAGATTCTTCGCAAACAGTGGAATAAAAGAATGAGGCTCTTAGACTTACCACGGCCTGTTGAAAAGCGCCACTGTCTTCAACTCTCACGGGAATTGCTGTAATAATAATATTTCAATACTTAATATTTCGAATGAAACTTTGTTTCATACCTTGTATTTCGAGATTCGTTACACTTGTAAGAAATTGATTCAAGGCTCCGAGGAAAAGGAAGGGTATTCAAATTCAGAAACGAAGAATAAATAAATACAGTAGCTTGGTAAATCCGTAAGAACAGATATTCTAATAATGAAATTATGTATATTTGCATTAACAATACATAAAAGTCAACGAGGAATATTAAGACTAATTAATAAGAGAAGATGGAAGTAGAAGTTTTAGATTTAAAGAAGGAAATATAATATAATGTTAGGAACAGTGACTTTGTATACGTATCGCTTTTCCGCTCGACAGTTATATTCTTTGCGACTGAGAGAACACTAGCATAGATAGAAGTGAATAAATACATTTTATAACGGTGATCTAATAATGCTCGTATCTGAAAGTAATAAGCTCTAGTTTACTTTGTTCACTAATCATAGGAGTGATTGATTATGTCTAGGTAGACATAACCTAATTACTATTATTAAATAAATGAATACCTCGTACTACTTGGCTTCAGTATGTAGTAAATATTAAGTCTTTGCAAGTCTAATTTATTCTCTAAGTTCTAAATTGCTAATTAGCTTTATATACCCCTTGTTTACTTACTACTTTTCTTCACTTAATAAAGACTCAATAAATAGATATGCACCAACGCTAACTAGTACTATCTACCCTCAGAACGTACTAAAGTTCCTTTACTTAATTTATATTTAATGGATCTAGCTCCACCGTGGAGTCACCCGGGTAAACTCGGCCTCCACGCTTAGGTCAAGTTTGGTTTGCCCCCCCAAGAACCCCTCCCTATCTCGAAAAAGTTCAAATTCACAAATAACGCGAGCTTCAACATAACAAGACAACTCAGGACAGGTGGCCGAGTGGTTAAGGCGCTGTGTTTAGGTCCTCTGAAAGGAGACTTCAAAACGATTTATCCGATTAGAACTTTCCAAGCCCGCAGTTCTAACGAGCGTGGGTTCGAATCCCACCCTGTTCAGCTCTTATTTTTTGCTTTCTTTTGGTGTCTTTTTGGTCCAAAAAGATGGGCGAGAAATCTGTTGTGGAGTTTTGAAGTTTTTTCTTTTGGTGGGGTTGCGCTCTATTTTTATACTGGATTGTGATTGGAGAAGGGATCGTTCCCTTACCTAGCGTGAATGTCTTTAAAACATCTACAATGGTTGTTGTTCCAAACTTCTTAAACAATCTGTTTTATTAATTGTTCCAAAACTTCTAGAATAATATTCTAAATTGTTCGAATGATATAGAATAACGGGCTGGGTAGGCAGGTACGAACACTACCGCTTTTTCTGTCCACCAGGAGAATGGCTTGAATAGCTAGGATAATCGAGGAGTAAAATCCCGTCAATTATTTTGAACTTTTTCGAGAGGATCTGTGTATATATTGGGGGAAAATATCAGTACTATTTGGATTCTCCTAGAGTCCTAGTTCTCCTAGAAAGATATAGGCTTCAGTGCTCCCACAAAAGCCAGACGACTGTTTTCTAAACATTTTCCCGTTTCTTCTGTTGAATCCTTTTGGTGAAGAGAGAGTTTGTGTTGGTTTTCCTCTCCTCTCTCACCCTTCGGAGGTGAAAAATTGGAAATTAGAGTAGGGAGGATAAAGTTGGGTGAGATATGAGGGTGTAAAGAGTACCGGAGGAACTAGTTGACTCTCATAGTTGCTACTCTCCCACCCCGGCGTCGTTATCGAAAAAAAAGAGGATGCCATAAAACAATCACAAAACCAAAGTAAAAATACGAGTAGACGCGCAAGGAATTATTCTACAATAATACAGCTTCAGGAAGATCGTTATCTATTATGTTTGCGTTGAGCTAGGTATCTTCGGGAAAGTAATATGATAGGTTTGTAACTCCTACCTGAACCTCGTTGTTCCAACTTTCTAGGGTATTTTAAGTAAATTTTCTTTTTAAAAAATATTTAGAACAATTTGAAAGCAACATAGATATTTGGAACAATCAATTTTGTTTGGATTCTCCTGGAATATTAATTCACCAGACGAAGCCTAATTTATCTCCCGCTTTCCAGTGCTGGCTCGGCCTGGTGCGCAAGGCTGACAACCTGGAAGACTCACAAAATATTTCTCAAGACCACTGCTTAATTTAAACACCACCACCAATTATTTCTCCACAATGGCCGATATCGACGAAGACACGCCAATTAACTCTTTGCATACCAAAGTCGATGAAGACGATGACCCGAGCGACGAAACTCCAGATTTCCGGCTGCTTACAGCTCTAAGCGCAAAAACAGGCCAACTACCCAAGCGGGGCGAGAAAGACTTCGAACAACACGGTACCAAACATCAAGATGGAATTCTCGAGGCAAGCAGACAGGCTATGCACGATGCGCTAGCGCATACACGATTTCATATCCCAAAAAACCATACGAGAGCCTTTTACTACGGAGATGGGAGCTTGCAAAGAGACGATGTTGTTCCGCCGGAATGGAGGCAAGGACTGGGGGATGATCATGTTGTTGTGCTGGAGACGACGAAAGGCATACATTGGAAGAGTGTTGGAAAGGCGACTACGGGACAAAAGCGCTCGAGTATTTGGCTGCTGCCGGAAGAGGCACTTTATTTGGTGGAGAGGGGCAATCTCGACTTGTGGTGGCCTACGCGATCGTCATATACAGGAGTCTATGGGGATAAAGAGGACGAAGATACAGTTGAGGAGCAGACGGCTGATGGAGAAGTGGATGAGGGATTTCCTATGAGTTTACAAGCTGCCTATGCTCTTTTGATTGGCAAGGATGGCGAGAGAGGCAAGGTCACTTTGGAAAGATACACTGTATACACCAATCTCAAGAGAACTGGTTATGTGGTACTTAGAGCTCCAGCATGGGATGCGACAAAACCTGGCGAAGAAAATGTCTTTCAACATGTCAAATCCAACGAGCAGCCTCCAAGTATATTTTCTTGGCTCTTTGGCAGTTTCTTATCCGACCCAGTTCTTGAGCCCCAACCATTTGGCCCACTGGTAAAGCCCGGCATGTACAGATCTTATAACGCCATCTATCGACAAATCGCCATCATTCCTAGACATAAGCCCTCAGCTGTGCCGGAATTCCCCTCACCTCCTCCCGAAGACCCGTATCGGGTGGTATTTCATATTTGGAAACCCAGCAGCGCCCCAACCTTCACAAAAACAAATCCAGGGGTTCCAGACGTTCGGGTCGCGGTCACGAATGCGCGGTCGACGTTCATTCCGACCCTCTCAGAACTTACTTCTTTGTTGGAAAGCACACCTTGGGACCCACCGGGGGCAGACCTGATTGGGCCCTCGAAGCTTTATCAGCGCTTGAAACATGGCTGGCGAAATGTAGTTTTAGCGGTTATTGATCAAGGAGTCATCAGCTATTTACGGCTTGGCGAAACGGCGTTTGGGGAAGAGAAGCTGTCTGAAAGGTTTGACCAAGGGAGCGCTGGAGGTAATAAGCGAGGTGGTGGCGCAGGACGGGGAGGTCGCGGGGGGCGTGGAAGAGGAAGGGGGAGAGGCAGATAGGCAATCCATTAATGTGAACGGCTTTTCCTGTGATGTGTTCAGATTTGCAATTGGATAAATCGAACATGTGTGTTGGCAATTTTTTCAAGGATGACAATTATGACAATTAATATTCTTGCAGCCTGCTGGGTACGGACAACCGGCTTTGCGAGTTACCTTCTGGGGGTTGTATCGCGATGTAGGAGAAAAAAGCGGCACCCGAGACTTCTTGTTGTGACAGCTTAAGGTAATTGTTCCAGATTTTGAGGGGCCATTGAGATGACCTGCCTATGATTGTCAAAATACTCCTGATAATTGCATCGCATCTTTGATAACTATTCCGTGCTTGAGAAACAATAGCCAGGCCTCTTGAGAGCGGAGTTGGCATCACAGCCAGCTAATCAGTGCCGCTTTTTTGCTCAGAAAGGCTGTTATGTCTAAGCTTACTTGGCTCATGCTCTCACTCGGAAAATGGGCTCACGGTTAGGTGCAGCTTGACAAACAGAGGCTTTCGTAAATCGGGGGGCATTGTCTTCATCTAAACGTGAAAATAGGCAGTTCCTTCTTGCTTCACAATTTTGCCGTTCGATGCCTGTCTGCCTGCCTCTTTGGCACGCTCTGCATGAGATGCGAGCTCCTGCAAGCAAAAACAAGTGACCTCGCCTTCTCAGCACTTTACAGGATAAATTTGCATTGGGGGGCTTATTGCGCTCACGGTGACTAGTGCTAAATCGGCGTCTTCTGATAGGCAAGCCAATCCCTCGCTTGAGACTTTCCACGCTCCGCGTCTCATTAGCACTTGCTCCCCTCGCGCTTTTCCACTTGCCATCTCCATCTCCAACTCCTCCTTCAATCTCTTCCTCTTCTATCAATCCAATTGCTCTTTTCGACATCTCAACCACAACAACACCACAAATCAATTCTCGATCCACACAACTCCTCAACCTCACCTCTTCGCTCTTGATTCTTCGCATTCAATCGCCATCATGGAGGGAGTAGAGCCGGTGCTTTCCTCGGATGGGTCCTTGACCAGTAGAAGCACTGCGAGCATGGAGCTGGAAGGCTTTGAGCAGAACACACCCGCTGAGATCAGAAGCCCAACCCCGTAAGTCACCCTCTTTTTATTTTATCTATCGCTCGCTATCCTGGTCAACTCTTGTTGTTTGAGGTTCACGATACCTTCAATGCGTTCAATTCTTCCTCTTACGATACCTTCATCTCCTTTCCATCGCGCTCTCTCCTCGCACTGCACTCCATCGTCTATCGCCTCGCCCGCTTTCTGTTGGTTGCGTGTCCTCTTGACATCCAACATCTCTTATTGTCGCTCCCTTGCAGCTTTCTGGCACAACTGCGCCTTGCATAGCGATGCCATGTCCAACACGACGCGCAATGCATAAGCGATTTTTGTTTCCATCCCAATCACCGCTTGTTGCACAATTCCTGTCGCGTCTTTTTTTCTGTCATTTTTTTTTCCTGGCCACCCACGATGTGTCATTGCTCATCGGTTTCCCATCGTGGGTTCGCATTACATTGACACGTGTTGGACCGATGCGTTGCTTTTTTGTTACTAAGCTCTTTGGTTGAAACCGCAAGCACCTGCTAAAATAAGTTACCAATTTGTAGGATTTCCGGATCATCTCGGATCACTCCCCTTCGCGAGGATGACGGTGAGCGCATAATCGTCGATGGCCCAATTGCCCTCGCCGACTCACCCTCTTCAATTCTCAATCCCGAGGAGGACGAAGAAGAGGAGGAGGCCGTTGTTACACCGTATCACAAGAGAAAGCGCGCATCCGTCAATTACAATCTCGACAATGATTCTGTCAGCTTCGACAAGATTCGTGGTAGCCCAAACGACATTGAGCCAACTGTAAAGCGATCACGAACCCAAGGAAAGGTTCGGGGAGTCATCATTGGTGTTTGGCGCGATTCCAGTGAGCCCAACGATGAGGATAAACACGTGATTTATGGATTCATCGATATTCACGATAGGCTTCGAACTCGTATCTATGGCATGAACCGCCGAAATGAGGAGCTTGTTGGTAATATTCCTTTGGGTGCTGGTGGATGTTGGGTTACCTTTCCTAGGATCATTTTCGACGCCCACCTGGCCGATCTCTCCTCCGCGGAAATCAAGGAATACGTCAAGCTACGCTCCGGTGTTAAGCCAGAAGCTACGCCAGAAGAGCGCCAAGAAGCAGAGGCCAAAGCTGTTTTGAAGGCCAAACAAACTGTAGCTGAGGATACTGCATCACCTGGAACCAAGCCAATTGTTCATCGCCCTTCAATTGGTCGCACAAATCACCGCCACTCACTACCACGACAATCACTCCACAAAACCCCTAGCTTTCAAGCCGTCAACGCTGCCAACATTCAAACTCCTAAAGCCTCACCATTCAGCGAAGGAAAACCACATGGCGTTATGCTGGGATACTGGGCTGACTCTAGTGAACCTCGTGTCGAAGATAAGCATGCTGTATTTGGTGTTTTGAGTGGAACGGACTGCTTTCGCGTCAAGGTTCAACGAATTACTCGCGACGGTCGCTATGTAGATGGCAATTTTCCTGTTGGAGCTGGAGCTTTGTGGTTGCACTACGACAAAGTTGTCTTTGAGCCACATCTAACCACATTGACACGACCCGAAGTTAAGGAGTATTGTCGAATTCGTCAACGAGACCTTGAGCAAAGAGAATCGGAGAAGGAGCGCAAGGCAAATGAGTTGAAGGCTGTCGAAAGAGCTAAGGCACTCGTCGCATCTGAGGGCCTCAACAATGGAGTCGACAACTCACCTCGTCCTCCTCCACTCGAGATGGAAACCAGACACAGTTCTCGATCCGAACAAAAGACCCATGCCAGACAACAAGCCGAGGCTGAAGCAACAATGGAGAAGACCCGAAAGGAGAAGACACTGGCTATCGAGAGACAACACGAGAAGACTCGCAAGGAGGTGGCCATGTCGGAACATCTTGTTCAAGAGGCTGCAAAGATGGAGCTGAACAACAATCTCAAGAAGTTGAACAAGGTTTGGGTTGCTCAACAAAACGCAACGTTCCCAAAAGCTTCCGGTTCAAGTGTTAGCGCCTCGGATGAGGTCAAGTATCACAATGGTATCAAGTACGAGAGAAAGCAGAACGGTCCTTTCCAAGGCAAGCTCGTTAGTGCTCCTCAGATTTTCACTATTGATGGGGAAGATTATGTTGAGTATCGAGTTTTGACAAAGCCATCCTTTGCATGAGGGAGTCATCTTTATGAAGAGTCTATCAACTTGGTGCTTGGACACTTCGAGGTTCCGTGTTTGGGGAGAGTTGGTTTGTATGCATGTAAGAGTTATTATGGCTTGTTCATGGATTCTTTTTTTCTTTTCCTTGGTTGTTACACATGGCGTTCTTGTACCAAATTATTACCACTGCATCTATGTGCGATACGCCATACACATTCTTCCTTTTCACAGAATGGTTAGGTCTCGTTGTTCGAGATACTTTGAGGGAAAGATGTTTATTAGAAAAGTTGCTCATGAGGACGGGATGATCATTTCGCAAGGAATTGACGAGGTCTCGTGTAATAAGGCGGATGAAGATGAAATCGATGGTTATATTCTAAGTTCTGCTCTGCTGCCGGTGACTTGTGATTGTCTAAAGATTTGGTGTTCCCACTGAACCCTTCCGATCAAGTTCCTCAAAACTGAGGACCTTAATTGTTTCGTCATTCAAATAGAGCCCGCCGAGTGAATTGGCTATTTGACTATTCCTGGAAGATATCCCCTTAATCGAGAAAACTTGGAATCTATTGACTCATAAAGCTAGCACAAGAAGGGAAGGAGAAGGGCGAATAAGGCGGGGTGGTACAAGACCAAGTCCTTCAAGCCAAGACATTTTGACAAGCCGGCAGAGCATCGGTTCCACAGCAGCAAGCAACCCTGCGCGCCCGCCATCCCTCTTATTTCTTCGTCGCACGAAAGGGTGGACAATGGGAACGAAGACTCGAAAAGGTCTAAAAGCGGGAGTTTCGGGTGTCCTTATCGTCTGCCCTCTGCTATCCATCTCATAGCCTGTCCTTCACCATTTTGTTTCTGAATTTTCTACTCCTTCAATATGGCGAGCGCGCAGCAGACCCTTGGCGCAGACTCGACAATCGATTCCCCCACAATGGAAGACTTCACACCAACATTTTATATCGGCCATCATGAGTCGAAACGACCGTTGCCTGTCACGGATTTGGTTCTGCGACAGGCCCAAGATGTCGGGGTATGCACTCCATTTCACCTTTGTACTTTTTTGAGGAGGCCTTGCTAATTTTGAGGCAGTATGATATGCTTACCAGTCCTATTACCAGCCCGCATTTCCATTCCAGAGTTTTGACTTTGATCTCCGCCTACCTCTCCGAACTCTCCCTCGCAGAGAATAAACACAATGCTTCTCCCGCGCCGATTATTCCTCCTCTCGATCCTGTAGATACGCCTTTGACGCCTAGCGATTCGTTATCGCAGATTATTGCGTATTCGAGTCCTTGGATCGATTTATGCTCCCCGGATCCTTTGATCTCGAATATATCTCGACAGGTTCTGAACATTGAGATAGCGTATGCTTCCTTCTGCGGCGTGGGACATATCATTATACCGGGACCGAGGAAATATAGTAGCGGAAGCTCTGATAATAATGGACTTATGCAATATGCCCGCGCTATCCAGGAAGCGCTCACTATCGGCAGTTATATTCAGATGGCGATTCAGATTCCCATGTACGGCAATGAGGAGGTTAAGGATATGACGTGCGGCCTACAACCTTTTGCCAGAGAGGAAGTTTCCAAATCGAAGGCGAAGGAAGTGGATTTGTTTGAGACTTGGGATGCGTGGAATTTCATTCGGGGCGTGTGTAAATACAATTCGAGACTTTTAGTAGGTAAGAACAACCAATACAATTCATTCTTTCCCTCTCCCAAATTTCTCTCTTGCAAGATGGTGTTGAAACGTGTGGTTGCAACTAATTACTAGTGGAAACCCTTCGGAGTATTCCTACCACTCTGAAGGTAATACTTTTACTTTTACTCTTTTCTAGCCCTCTCCTAGATTGAACAGAAGCTAATTGTTTATATACAGCTCTTGGGATTCCTCGCCAACTACCGTTGGAATCTTTACAGTCTCGTTGGTTTGCTGAACCTCTGAGACTTCTTACATTTACACCCACAAGCTTCCTAAAAAACAAAGGAGGCCATCCCGTTCTTGCCAAAAGCCACCAGGCACTCTTGTCAAGATATATGCGCCTGAAACAGCCTCCATGGCTCTTGCTTTCCGACGTCGGACCAATTCCTGGCCTAGATGACCCAACATCACTCACATCCACTGCCGATGGCTTCCCATCTCCAAGTGCAGTTGCGGATGCCACCAGAGACGTGTCTGTCTCCCCCACCCCAGCAGAAACAGCAGAGTTTGCAGCCAAGGATAAAAACAAGCCCAAGATGAAAGATCCAGCTGCCCATCTCATTTACATGAGATATCTCCAAAGAAACCAACCTCCCCGATCAGCCATCGAGAGATTCGGATCGGGATATCAGGATTACCTCCAAGCGCCCCTTCAACCACTCACCGACAACCTCGAGTCAGTGACTTACGAAGTCTTTGAGAAGGATCCCGTTAAATACGATTGGTACGAGCGTGCCATCGCACAAGCACTTGTCGATTGGGCCCAGCAAAGTAAACCCACCTCAAGTGTGAGTGGTGCGGTAGTGATTGCTGTTGCTGGGTCTGGTCGTGGGCCTCTAGTCACTCGAGCGTTGAGAGCAAGTCAAACCACAGGCGTCGCCGTTGAAGTCTGGGCCGTGGAGAAGAATCCAAATGCCTACGTCCTCCTTCAACGCCACAACGAAGAAGATTGGGGTCGAGTAGTCAATGTAGTCAAATCTGATATGCGAGCATGGAAAGGACCCCTCCGCTCAACCATAGCTCCTATAGGATCAGCCCTCACAACCACCTCCCCACCAACCCTAGCATCACCACACGGAAAAGTCGATATCATAGTCTCCGAACTCCTAGGTTCTTTTGCAGATAACGAGCTCTCGCCCGAATGTCTAGATGGAGTCCAACATGTCCTAGCACCCGAATTCGGCATCTCGATACCTAGTTCTTACACTGCACATCTAACACCCATCCTTGCTCCCCGTCTCCACGCCGATATCTCCCACCGCGCAATGGCCGATTCCACAGCCACGGAAACTCCATACGTCGTTATGTTGCATGCTATCGACTACCTAGCTACCTCCGTCCCAGACCATCCACGTATCCAACAAGCATGGGAGTTTGTCCACCCTCTCCCAGCTAGTACCCTAGCAGTCGCGGAAGCGAGACGAGGGGGTGGTGTGAGTGGCGGTGGGGGTGGGAGTATGTCTGGGGGTGATGGGGCTAATGAGCATAATACTAGGTATTCACGACATACTTTTGTATGCCAAAATCGGGGGGTTGTGAATGGGATTGCGGGGTATTTTGAGGCGGTTCTTTATGATGGGGGTGATCACACGGGGAAGGTGGAGTTGAGTACTAGGCCGGATACTATTGATGCTAAGAGCAAGGATATGATTTCTTGGTTTCCTATCTTTTTTCCGTTGAAGGTTTGATTTCCCCCTCCCAATTCCTCTTCTTCTTCACTTCTCCTTCCTTGCTTGAATGTTTGGCGACAAAGCGTGGTTTGCTGACTTGATGATAGAACCCACTCTACTTCCCCGATGATACGGAGCTGGAAATCACCATGTGGCGACAGACGGATGATAGAAAGGTATGGTATGAGTGGTTAGTCGAGGCATACGTTCATGTTGGGCCGGAGAAGAGGTTGAGGTTGGGATGTAGTGAGGTTGGAAGTAGTAGGAAGGTTGGGTGTTTGATGTAGGGAGGTGAAAAGTAAAAAATATGAAGGGATGTTGGGGAAGGGGGAAGGGGGAAGGAGTACATATGGTTCGGGGTTCAATTGCTGGGATGGGGGATGGGATGGCGAGACTTGAGATTATTCAGAGAAAATAACTCTTTAGTTCATGAAAGGTAGATTGGAACTCGATGGGGACTTTATTTACTTCTGGTTGTGTTGTGGTGAAGTGACATTACAAGTTCTACGGAGTTTATCTCTATTGCCGTGGAGCAACATCACTCATATAGAAAACAGGAGCGTAAATCCCATCCTTCAAAAACTCATACAATAACAATATTCTCATAGGACAGCCTATCTTTCAAAGCGCTTCATAGACCTTATGGACGTAAGCACCAGTCTCCAACTTGAGCAAGATCTTGAAATTTAATTCCCAAACTTTGTCAACCACTCTTCACATATCATTGAATTAAAATTTTCTACACCGCCTGCGTCTCCGAGCTCGTGGGAAGACAGCGCACTGAGGAAAATTGGAAATTTTTCTAGAGCTTGTTATTGGGGTATGTATGCGAGCTGTGCCTCGTGGCTTGTCTCGACCCCGATAGATTCAGAACGAGTGGTTGGGGTACTCATAAGGCTAAATCACGACCCTCACCACCTGGAAGATGGTGAAAAGGAGGCTAATAAATGTTTTATTTATACTCCAAGTTGACGGAGAGGGTTGAAAATTTGAAAGTATATGGAATGAGTCACATGAAGAGTTTTCGGAATTCCCTTGGTATTCTTGATATAGTTCCGATACAGTCAATGCTGTTTTGGCATTCCTGCATCGTTTCTTTCGATGCCTTTTTCCTATCCTCAACATGCGGCTGTGTGTGCTGTGATACATGACAAGAGATCTGAAATGTCCATCCTAGGGCAATTTCTCAGGATCGGATTGTTGGAGAACTCGTGCTGGCCCAAATCTCCAATGCTAATTCATACTCGTGCCCCAAATCCAGGCCGTGATTGAGTTCTGGCTCACTGCCCCCATTCGGCTTCCTTGAAATAATTTCCCTCCCAGTCTTTCATCCAGCCAAAGGATTCGCATGCACAGTAACCTTCTCAATCTTAATCTCCTCCTTGGGCCTATTCTTCCGATCCACCTCGACCGCCTCCATCTTCTCCAAGGTCCTCAACCCATCATCCCCAATAACATGCCCAAAAACGGTATTCTTTCCATCCAAATGAGGTGCTTTATCGAAGCAGATGAAGAATTGACTGCCATTCGTACCAGGGCCTTTATTCGCCATGCTCAGGATCCCTCGCGCATTGTGTCGTAGTGAAGGGCGGATTTCATCTTCGAAAGGGCCTTCCCAGATTGAGGATCCGCCTTTGGGTTGTGAGGGAGGAGCTCCGGTTTGGATCATGAAGGCGGGGATGAGGCGGTGGAAGGCAGAGCCATTGTAGTAGCCGGACGCGCAGAGGGCGAGGAAGTTCTATGGGAGAGGGGTTAGCATTGAGGGCGTTGACATGGGAGGTTGGTGGTGGGAGGTGAAAATAGATTGTTGCATATAGTATATATAGATAGGTAGATAGGTAGATAGGGTACTTGTACTTGCCTCGGCCGTCTTGGGGACGCTTTCGCAGAAGATTTCGAGTTTGATATCACCGCAATTGGTGTGCAGTGTGACGGACATGGTGAGCTAATAGTAGCTTCATTATTTGGTGGTGGGGTTGGAGGGATATAGGGCTGAGATGTTCATTTTGTTGAAGCCTGGGGGAGATCTTCGATCAACGAGCTTCTAAGCCTGCGACCTCTCGAGAGCACCACCAACAAGGCTGCCAGATTAAATGCGGGGTGATTATTTTCGGAAGGATGCCCCCAAGCCAGCCCTAGAAGTATTTACAGGCATATTTACAGGCATCGCAAAGCACGAGGTGGCACAGGAAATCGGGGTCCGCTCGTACACTTCCAGGCCCTTATCCTTCTCGCACTGCTATCCAAGCCTGGCCCGCTTGCCGCCAGAACCAGGAGCACCGTTGTTTGGTTTGGCCACCGCATACTCGTCTACGCAGCCAAATATCCATCTCATCCACCACCAGAGGGATACATCCCGACCACCACCACCATAGCAAAACAACACATAATACCCCCCGCGAAGCTGCACCACCCACCAAAGAAGCTATTCACACTAGAATCATCGCCTTTCCGACCCACCGAATCGAGAGCGCCCAACTTATAATCACCACTACTTCACCTCGACTTGCTTGGCTCAACACCACAGCAGTGAGCGGGAGCCTTGCTGATCAATGGTGACGACTCGATCCAACACCCTCTGCTAGAACGCGACAAGCCCTTATAAACACCCCCAATCTCTCTTCCCACATATCATATGGTCCCTCCAGTTCCCACCACGCCAGATTGCCTGTTAGAAGCTTCCTGTCCCCGTTGGCGCAGACCGCGCGGTTGCGCCCAGTGTGAGCCCGAGACAAGATGGCTGCTTTCGTCAGAGTCTCGGGGCCGCCAAACAGCAATTTCCTCGTAGGATATCCAGGAATATCGGCTACCTTGGTAAGCCCTTTCAAACTACTTTTCAAACAATGTGGTATTAGTATTTCATGCGACATCTTGCGCTAACACGGGGGATTTTGCAAAACAGCCGAGGATAGAAGGAAAGGTAGAAATCAGACCTCTCACAGGGATTTCGGCGCCGGTTGCCATCTCGTTGGTACGGATATGTCTACAACGAAGGGAAACCATCCATCCTTCCGCCGAATCGCTCGCGAAGAAACACCTGGGCACGCCGAGGAGGGAGACGACGGATGTGGTGGGGAAAGAGCTTCTCTTATTCCGATGTCCCGCGGGGAGGGAATCGGAAAGCGTGGTTTTGATGGACTTGCCTTTCGTATTATTTATACCCTTTGGACGGGGTGGGGAGGAGAGTAATCGACGGATCCCGCCTGCTTCTTTACAACTTCCTAGTCGAACGGCCGAAACATTTTACGAGCTGGTGGTGACGGTTCAGCAAGGGCAGGATCAGAAGAAATTCGCTTTTCCCGTGCCGATACAGAGGTATGATACGTTATCCACATTCGGCATGTATAATCGACCGGAAGCCGCAGAGCAGACGGCAGATCATCTTGTTACGTTGGCTATATCTTTACCCCGGTGGTCTTATGGACCTTTAGATCCGGTGAGCGTGTATATCAAGCTTTCGCCGAACCCGGATTGGTTGAATAAAGCGAAGAAGGTCATGATCCAGAAAATCACTATTGGGATAGAAGAGGAGATTACATATAACCCCGAAGGAGACGAGCCTACGAAAAAGGTCAATCGGATAGCGAAACATACGCAGAATGTGGGTATCAAGTTACCGGAGGCGGGATATTATACGAATCTGGGACTTGTCTTTCCCTCGAAGGAGTTACGGGATCCGGAGGGGATTATACGGAGAGGGAAGGCTGCGTTTCCGATGTATGGGGTTAATTCTTTTACGACGACTGGGACTCTTTATAAAATTGAGTTTTTCTTGATTATCAAGGTATTCTACCCCCCCCCCCCGGTTTTTTTAAAGTAAAAATCGCTAATGTGGAAAAAGGCACATATGTCCTCGGCAAGAGATATCGTTTTAAGACAGCCGATTGTAGTCTGCCCTATTGACCAACAGGATTGCAAAGAAGAAATGGACGCTATTGAACAAGCCGCCAAAGATGCTTCCCACGTCGATCCACACAACCCCATGTTACCCGCTTGCACCATTATCCGGGCGAATGATAAGGATGCTCTTAAAGCCCTGGGTTGGACAATGGTAGGTGGACAGAGAAAAATGGTTATTGAATGAGGGGCCTTCTGGAAATGGCGGAAATCTAGTCACGCATATATTTGTTGGTAGTCCATCTATCGGGTCCTATCTCAGAGGGGGGATATGAGGGTATCATATCGGAAAACGATTTATGGTGGATCTTGTCTTGTCTTTTGGAAAAGATATCACTCTCTCATCTGCCAAATTATCAGAGGGATGTCGAACCACTTTTCCCGAGAAAGAGCACCGAATGGAAACAAGCAAACCGAGCACGTCAAGGGGGAGATTCAGGAGGAGGCTACCTTTTTATTTACAAAATACAGCAGGGACTGAACTTGGTGGTATTAGTTTGACGACATCTGGCTGGTCTAGCGATTCAATGGATTTGGACGGGCGTTCCGGAATCCTTGCGACTGGGACTCACTCGGGAGTGGGGAAAGATCCAAATCTTTAAGAATTACTTTCACGCAGCGCGACGGATATCCAGCGATGTTTTCGAGCGAGATGAATCCTGGATTTTTACACATGCATTGTATGGGCGTTTGCGGGTGGTTTGTGGTGGTCTTCTGGATAGGACATCTACTTTTTTCACTTCTGATGATGATGATGTCTTTGTCTACTCTAGATTTTTGTTATGTGTATATGAATGACCTGATGGATGGATTTGGCTAGGAAGGGTGATTATTGGTTTCTGTATGAGTGGTTGGATGGGAAGGGAAGGACCTACCTACCTACCTCCTTGGATGATGGTGGATATTGAGGGAGAAGAGTGAATGGAATAGGATTAGGAGAGAGAGAGAGAGAAGGAAATATAATGAATCTTGTGTGATGATAGTTCTTGAGATTTTGATGATTTGTCTTGTGTGTTTCTTTTACGGTCATTCCTGAGAGCTCACTTCCGCATCGTCGAACCTCGTAAAGAGTAGATTCTCTCTTTCGAACAAGATGGAATCATTGGTTCCCTCGACCTTGATATTATTGTATCACCTCATTGTACAAGCAGACACACTGGCGGAATCTTGCCACGTGGGAGAACGTGTGGGGGGGGTGGGATGCTTTGGCTGGGTCTGGGGAGTTTGGTTTGGGGGAGGGGGGTGTGGTGCCAGGTGAGGCTTTTGTATTTCGATTGCTGGACTACGAGTGGCTGACTGGAGTATACAAAAGGAAGGGTATCCTGGATATGTCATGGTATTGAATATGCCTTGAGCTGAGGACGGTAGCTGGGTGATAGGTGGTGTTTATGCCATGAGTTTGTGAGGGGTGAGCGGCTGAGATAGCTGAGGAGGGGCTGAGTGGCACGAGGGGGGGAATTCGTCGTCAGCTTTTTCTTTAAGCGAGAAGGGGTCGGGATTTTATTGGAGGATAACAGTAAAGGAGTGAAGTTTAGTAAGCTAGTGTGAGTCTCTTGGTTTGCTTCTTGGGTTTTGGGATTTCTCCAACTTGGGCTTGTGTTGTTAGGTGTAGAATTTGGGTTTAGGTGAGAAAAATGGTGAGCAAGTGTACTCTTTTCTTTAGAGAGAGAAGATATATGTAATTTTGATCTACCGCTCTCTCAAAAAGGGAGACTTGACTGGAGAAAATCTATCAGCCTGTTTGACTATTTTTGAAGAAGGCGTTTTATAATCTATACCAGAAGTTTAGTCGTGGCTCTTTGCTGTAAAAATTCCAAACTTTTCCCCGTAAATACTTCCCCGGTCTATTGCTTTAGATAATCTAGTACAACTGTAGGTTTTTGGATGAATTTCAAATCCGACCCTGTAAAAGTCCTTGGAGAAGATCTGAATTTTCTTTTGCATATTGCTTACAAAAGTAGGGGGTACTTGGAAAGGAGTACCCGAGTACACACGACTTTCCCGCTAGTTACACAAAAGAAGTTGTAACTTGTACTAGGAAAATTAAATTGTTCGGAAACTTTTTGCTGAAGTGGTTTGTGAATTTAAAATGAATCCTCTCTCCAATTCATCAAATCGCGAAAGTCATTATTCAATTTACTAATGTACTAGTTTTTATGTAACACACCTCAATGGGTCGACAGTAAGGTATCTTACAGCAACCCGAGGTAACGAATTTGGAGCCAAAACGAGAGTGACGAGGAAGCCACCAGTAAGCCATGAATGAGCCGTGAGTGAGCCGTGAGTGAGCTTCGAGTAAGCCAGAATCAATTTTGGCCCCCAAATTATTTTCAAGTAAGCCACTGAATGACGTATAAGCCGAACAATTATTTGGGGGCCAAAAAGTGGCAAGTGAGCCGTTAAATAACAAAAAAACCCAAACACCATATTTACTACTCCGTACGCAAAATAACTACCTTGTAAGACCTTCTGTAATTCAGGTAGGGGTCTATATCAACTCCTCTCTTTGGGGGCGGGGGTGTTTTGTGGCCTGGACCAATCTTTTCTTGACTTGCTCTTACAGAGACTACTGAGAGGGTCGGCGTAAGATGATGGTATATGATCCAGCACAGTCCCTTTACACCAATGTCAAATGAATGGCGGGGGGAAATCTCGACCTTTCATTCTTATAATTCAATTTCTAGGTCCAAAGTCGAGCTCGAAAGAAATCGCAAAGATGAATCAAACAAACAATAATTTCCAGAGTCCACCACCGCCGATTCATTTTCAACTACCAGAAAAACGTGGAAGGGAATCCGAAGGGGGAGTAAACTCCGTGCACGGATCAGGAGTCCTGCCTTCCCTTTTGCTTTCTTTCTCGCTATGGTGGGCCCAGATCGTTGTTAAGACCAAAGTCGAGGTAAGAAGGAAGGAGCGACCTCGAGTTCAGTCTCCCGAGGTGTCAAGTCGGCTAACCTCAACCCTGCAACCATAGCGAGAGCAGAGAGGGAAGGCACGATACAGTTTGCATTCTCGCCATCATGGCAAGTCTAAGAGAGACTCGCGTCGGGTTGGTCGGAGAGGGTTGGCATTAAGCTGAGGAAGGAACGACGTTGACTTTGAGGCGTCCTGGCTGGACCTTCGGAGTTTCTACTTCGAAGTAAAATATAACACCGTTCCGCCGGATAAATACCTGGTTCTTCCAAATACACGTCTAGAAAACATAAACATAAACATAAAACATTAACTATCTATCATCTCTATCGTCTATCACCTGTTTCCACTTTAAGCGCCCTTCTCCCCAACAACCACAGTCTCATTCCCCAACCTCTCACTCCCACTGCCACTCTCCTCTTCATCACCAACCCTGTGATCCGCAGGTAAAATTACACTATCACTATCCAATCCAGCAACAACATACTCCTCACTATTCAAGTCCTTGAAGACGAACCAAAAGACAATTGCCGAGACAAATCCCACGATGGAAGGACCAGCAAAGGCCCAAATGATGTGAGGATCTTTGATTGCTGGAGTGGTAGCAAGATTGACGGCGTATTGGATTGCGGACATGAAACAGTTGATTGCTGTGAAAAGTAAAGTTAGTAAGATGTTTTCGAAACATGAGGAAAGAGAAAAAGGAGAGAAGAACAAACCAGAAACCATTCCCCTCATATTCTTAGGGGCCCGCGAATACGCAATTCCATAAGCCGTAACATTAACCAAAATCTCACTCGCTGCTGTCACTGTAACCGGAATAGTCGTCCACCAGATAGAAATTGGCGAGACGAGAGAAACATCATCCGCATCAACGCAAGTTAAACTACTCGCCATGTTCCCACAAGGACCGGTTTTATAAGCATAGTAAGTGATGATTGCCCATCCAAGACTCCCAATAGAACAAATCATCATACCAGTCGTCATCCGTGCAATAGGTCCAAAATGGATCTTGTACTTTCGGAGGAGTGGGTAGAGACCGTAGTTGAAAACAGGGATGCAGAAGATAATGATCAAGGGGTTGAAGTTCTGGATGATATCGTTTGGTACACCCTTTGTCGTGAGCATGACACTTAAAGCATCTGCTGCACCTCCGAGACCTCCATCGTTAATGAAAAAGATGGGAAGGAAGATGAAGATTCCGCAGGCTTGGGCGGTTCGTTGAGAGTCAATGACGAATTGATCGTCCCAGCCTACTGTTACTGGTCTGCTGCTTTGAGCGATTACTGATGGTTTGGCTGCTTCCCAGAAACTGTCTTTGCCAACTTGTCGAAGACCGCTGCGGCGGAGACACATGATGATTACTTTGCAGAAGTTTCCGAGGTCAGATCCACCAGGTTTGTGGAGGATGAGACGAGGGTATACCCACTAAATGAGAGAAGAGTTAGATAATTGTACTTGCTGAAGTGGTGGGAGATTTGAGAAAAAGTTCGTCGAATGAGGCAGTGTTATTCGTTTCAGGGAAATGATTGTACATACCCATAAAAGCGCTGGAAGTAAGAAATACAAGATTCCAGGAAGGAGGAAAGCAGGCCAGAATCCAACAAGCTTAGCAAGGTATGCCGTTGGAACTCCAAAAAACCCTCCAATGTTTATCAAGAGGTAGAACCACAACATCATGCGTTCGGATGTCGCTTCGGGGTCGATCACCACTTTCTCGCCAGATGAAAGAATTTCAGTCGTCGGTTTTGTGTGAGGGTTTTGATCAAGGATGACAACTGAAATATTGGGTTTGAATAGAGCTATAGGACACGTTAGACTTTGTCAAAAACATAAAGTGGAAGATGACTTACCACCACCGACGGCTAGAATGTAGACTGATAATAAGAAGGGGCCTTCTGCGTGACCTGCTTGGATGACCGATGGAAGGCCGGCAATGACCATGATAACTAAGATCGTAAAGTCAGCAATAAGAAACACAACAGCTATATAAAATAGTGATCAGTCACTTCGCGCACACCAATGTACCCCCGAAATAATATTGTTTTAGAATCATTCCAACACTTGAAGTGTCTGAAGGGTGTTCAGATAGCCAACCCTATTCAGAAACCCAACTTTGTAGATCACCCCGATACAACATAATTCTGGAGAGAGTAGGTAGGTTGTACGCTGGATAATTTTAACGCTCTGACTTACCATGTGAGACTCCACATATCGCAATACCAACAGCAATGGTCTTGAACCTCCCCCATTTAGCATCGGCAAGCCATCCCCCAAGAATTGGCAAAGCGTAGACCAGGAATCCGAAAGACGATGTCACAGCCGCAGCGACAACTGTTCCCTTGCCCAGAGCACCAGCTGTTTGTTCGGTTCCTCTAGGTGGTGCACCAGCGCCATTTCCTCCAGTTGGCAGAGGTCTGTTGACGAAGTTGGAAAAGACTTGCTTCACACCAAGGAAAGAGGCACGCTCGGCAAATTCGACGGCGCAAAGGACATATGCTGTGACTGGGACTTTTCCAGCTACTCTTCGGAGAGTGGACAATTCTTCATCGGTTGATGCTTCGCCATGGTACTCGGTTCCGGGATGGACATCGACTTGTGTCTCTTTCTCAAAGGAGCCCTCCGACCCAGCTACGGGTTGGGCGTGAACTGCTGCTACGGGATGTTAGCAATACGGTCCTAAATGCTGAATTTTATAGAAACTTACCCATTGCGCTGGTCCTTTTCTCAACTGCCTTTGGCTCTTGATATATCGACAGCCCGGAAATAAGGCGATTAGATGAGCTTGAGAGCAAGAGTTCCCAAGGGACACTTAGGCTCTTTATTCACATTGGCAAAATCCAGAACCCCCATTCCTTATCTTCAACCATGTTGCCCCAGAAGGTGTAGATATTAAAAAGACAGGCATTACTACCCATGGCGTGTAGTGTGATATTGATCCACAGTGTCCTCATTGAGCTACTTTACCCGTATCGGTTATGTACAGAAGACCAACCCGGGGAAATAAGCTAGCTAGAAACCACAAAACAAACGAATTGGCCAATTTACAATTTGAAATACTTTTCCAACACCGTGGTTGCCAAGGAACTAGACTGCCATTTTGCTGCAAATGGCATGTAATGAACGGGCGCTAGGATGGTCCCAAAATTGGGGCAAAAACGAATGGCTGGCAAGGTACCTCGGTACACGCTAGAAGAATAAACTGATTCTATTGAATGCATGGAAGAAGACGAAATCCAAAAAGAGAAGGTGCAAAGAATGCCCAGAGAAGCTTCAGTTGCTTCTTTTGGCCTTGGTTTGTCAAAAGGCCAACAAGCGATCCTTAAAATAGTTCGTGATGACTTCTGGCGACTTGCCCGAGCCGCACTTTGTCAATGAAGTTGGAAACTTTCCCGAATTTCCTCAAAGTTCTGGTCGCGACAACTGGAATCTGAAGTGCGTGTCCCGAGGCAGAAGCAAATCCAGACGGCAAACAGAAGATCCACTTGATAAGAGATGGGGAGGGGCAACGGCACCGCAATGCGAAGAACCCCAAGACTTCCAAAAGCCTAGACACGAAGATCTTATGAAATAAGTGGGTAATAAATGGAAGAAAAAGATGTTTAATTCGGGAGGCGTCGACAAGCATTTTGGCGCCTAGAAGATTTGCCTTGCCAGAAGGCTTGTGTAGACAAGAAGAATCTTGGGATTGTTAAATCGCGAGATTTCGAAGAGGTTGGCGTGATGTTGAACTTTTGCTTCAATCTCGCTCGTATAGAAACTGACCAATGACCTGATAAGTGCTTTCACCCGTTAGCTTCGCAGCAAACATACCAAATAGGCAGGTGAGGAAGGGATATCAGATTTATGGAAGAATGCTCCCGTATTCGAATATCGCCACATTAGAAGGTCCGAAGAAAGGAAAAAAAGAGTCAAGAAGCGGCTCAGCAATCTGAATCAGATTGTAGCCTACGGCGTCAAAAAGAAAGCTCACCAGGCTAGTCGCGAAAAACAGAAATTTGGCCAGTTGGAGAAATCCTGAGTAATGTTAACGTGCTGAAAAATTTGAATATACTTACTTTATTCATCTAGTTCTGTGGTCTGACTGGGGCTTCCATTATGGGGCAAGTAGTAGCTGGACTCTGGCACTCTGGATTCATCGCGAGTTCGTTCTACCCGGAACACTCGGTAGGCATATGGAAGAACGACTCAGTGAAATGTATAATGGAAGGCCACGTTGGCGTCCCAAACCTCCGTAGCTCAGGAGGCTCTCTGAGTAATGAGTAACGACTCGGAAGTTGATTTTAAAGTGAGATCGATCAAGTCAAGCTGAGAAATGCTAAGCACGTTCGGATCATCATTCCCCCGCTCTTTTCACACGAAAACAACGCGCCCGCGTCTCACCAAACTGCCCCTCATCTAGCTCCCAAATCACTCTAACACTGTCAACCACCAAAATGTCGACCTCAGCAAGACCCCCGGCCTCAGGATCAACAAACACAGCTCCCACGGGAGAAAAGTCCTTCTTCGAGCAACAGCGTGAACTCCTACTCAAGGACATTGGCATCGTGCGTTTCCCCTCCTGCCCTATCCGTTGCCCTCCAAAGTAATTAGTACACTAACTTTGCAAACAACACAGAGTTTCGAGCATGTACTGGCGAATATCAACAAACTAAATCGATCTTTGGAGGGCGTTATCGCTGTGAGTTTCTCATCGAGGTCTGGGAAAGCAGATTGTAGTTGGGGCTGGATGGACCTGTTAGTTGAAAGGATAAGGTTAATGGTTATGAAACATAGGTCGGCAATGAATTCAGTTCCGTCGAAGCCCTCTGGTCAACATTCGAGAATGTAATGGCCAAGGACCCCGACGCCGAAGCGGAAACAAATCCCGCAGAAGAGGGACGAGAGGAAGGGGAAGACGAGACGGAATTACCCACACATAGAAACCGATAAATCGACCAGTATCGAGGTGATATTACAAGGCAGCCGGGCTGCAGTTGAATTGCACAAGGCCAAGAGCTAGTTGGAGAGGGGCGTTCGGATTACTATACCCAGGATTTTGATACATCAAACACGCGATGATTGGAGAAACATGAGATTATGAGTTTTATTTGTTAAATTTCCCTGTTGCTACAGGAAAAATAGGTCATCATGATACATAGGAAACCCCGCAAGTGAAGTATGTGCCAATTACCCGCACGAAGAACCCTATTACTCAACAGAAGAAAAAGGCCTCAAAAAATGGAAAATGAAAAAAAGTAGTTGGTAAGTCCAAGAAGAATGGACGGAACAAAAGTCTAGAAATATGCCTTTCCTTTGGCCAAAGGTTTGTTCCATCTGCTGCCTATCCACAAATAATATCCTTAGCCATTTCCCAGCAATTTGCTAGAACTTTTTGCGTTATGCATTCATTTCGTGTCGATGTGTCGTCTCAAGTCATGGTCGAAGAAGTTGGTTGTTGGATCGTTTATAGGAATTTGCAACTCCTCTTCTTCTTTCTCATTCTGCCGCCTTGCTGGCCTCCACCTGAGCTACCTGGCGCGGATTGTTGTTGCTGGTTGCTCTTATCGTTCTGGACAACTGTGTTGATGGCTGAAATGAATATCTCATCCACACCTGTCATCTCCTTACTACTACACTCCATGTATCTCGCTCCCATCTTATTTGCCACGGCCATTCCTTGTTCTTGTGTGACGGGTGTCAACCCTTGGGTCTTGAGGAGGTCGATGCAGGTTCTTTTGGTACGAAGATCGGATTTCAGGCCGACGAGAACGAGCGGAGTGTACGGGCAGAAATGAAGGACCTCTGGGTACCACTGCAAGGACGTGTTAGACGATATCAGATGAAGATTGGGAATAGAAACGTACCTTGTCCATGACATTTTCTAGAGAGTTGGGACAATCGATGGCAAAGCAAACAAATAACAAATCGGTCTCAGGATACGAGAGCGGCCTTAGACGATCGTACTCCTCCTGTCCTGCTGTATCCCACAAAGCCAATTCGACAGTCTTGCCACTCGAAGGATGTGTTGGGTAGGTGATGTAGTTCTCGAAGACTGTTGGGACGTATTTCTGGAGGCCTATTAGCTTCGATCGGACGAGTCGAGTACACTGCGGCTTACCTCTGGGAAGTAGCCTTGACTGTAGCTTATCAGAAGACAGGTCTTTCCGCATCCACCATCACCCACGACTACAATCTTTTTCGAGTACGATGGACCCTCTGTGACATTCGTTGCGGCCGACTCGCGCCCGGTGGAAGCTGTGCTCATCATGGTGCTGACGGTTCCTTCACTCGATCTGGCACTCTGTTCGCGACGTGTTGATTTCCTTCGTGGTGCTTCAGTCTTCTCTGACATGTCCGAACGACGGCTGTGGTAGTTTTGTTGATACTGCGCCGACATGGTTGCTGCGGAGTGGTACTCGGAGTAGGTAGCGCCTAGCTAGTGAATCGTGCAACAAAGTGACAATCAGGTTTCGGTTGAGGAGTTTTAAGAATACAGGTGAGGGTTTTCGGGGAGGATATTGGGGATTTGGGGGTTGCAAGTCAACTTGTCTTTGGAGTTGAGAGATGCGAATTGATTCAGGAGAGTGTCTGGGGAAGGAGCTATATCTAGCTTACATGTAAACAAGCGATCCGCACAGCAACGGGCAAGAGCCAAGCCAAGATTACTCCATCCGCACCCCTTAGCCTCGTCGCCCCTCACAGGCTTCCGCAACCCCAACCGAGGCGCCCTGAAGCCCTGAACGGTAACGGCTCTTTTTCTACATGGAGCCTGCCAAGTTCTAACAGACGCTGCCCTCCACGCTCACCTTCTCAACCTCCTCGTTGTCCATTGTCGCTCCTTCAAATCTCGTGGACTTGTGCTTCTCCTCCTGCTTCAACCACAAATTGGGCCCCTACCATTCCATCGAGCGTATATACTTTCCGAGCGCCGAATGCATCGATGTGTCCATCTAATGGCTCTGGCCCAACTGGGCTTGCGAGCTCCCCAAATGCCCCGCCTCCAACGATAGCGATCGATGCACTAGAAGATGTGATAGATGCGGGATTGCGAAGTTTGGATCATTGTAAGCTATTCCGACTTGAAAGCTTGCCCTCCTATTTGTTTTATGTCAAATGCGGCCGGGAGGGCTATAGCGACTCGGTGCCATACCCAATATGCGCCCACGACTTGGACAGAGGCTCGACCTGTATGGGAGATTCAATTCTTACCTGATATCCGCAAAGAAGAAGTACCAGCAGATTTATTTTAGGAGAGGCTCTTTTTAATGCGCAAAAATCTTACAGCATGCGCTAATCATTCCATATAGATAAGCGCAAACTCCCCCCATGGCGATACAATCTACGACAGAGGCTCCTCCCCCTCATTCGATGGGAAACACCCTACTTGGCATGGATGCAGGACAAAATGCGATCGCCTGCTCTTGATTCTTATTTTGCCATTACCGCCAATTTAGGAACCCATACTTTCTTCATGGTGGTTCTCCCCATATTGTTCTGGTGCGGCCATACCTCTTTAGGTCGAGGGTAAAAGAGCCTCTTCCCACCATCACAGGTCATAACTGACTGGCTGTAGAATGGTTCATATCTTGGCTAGTGGTGTGTTCATCACTGGATTCATGAAGGATTTCTTTTCCCTGCCACGCCCATTGTCGCCACCGCTTCAACGAATTACAATGTCAGGTTCTGCAGCGTTGGAATATGGATTTCCCTCGACACATTCAGCAAACGCAGTCTCCGTAGCTGTATACGCTTTGTTCGCTGTCCATTCGCCTGATTGTCAATTGCAAGCCTCAACCAAGCTTATCATTGAGATTGTCAGTTATTCCTATGCTTTTTCAATCATTCTAGGAAGACTTTATTGTGGAATGCATGGGTTTCTTGATGTTATTGTTGGCAGCATTATCGGGGCATTAATATCTGCCATCGAATGCATATATGGACCAGACATTGATAAATGGCTACATAGTAGTTCTTGGATCGCCCCAGCCACAATCGCTCTTGTTATTATTGGCCTGATTCGAATACACCCAGAACCAGCTGATGACTGCCCCTGCTTCGATGATAGCATTGCGTTTGCTGCTGTCATGATTGGCGTTGAATGTGGTGGTTGGCATTACGGCACAGGCGATTGGGCATGGGACTTTCCTGTACCAGCAACGGTACCTTTTGATCTTGAGCATATGGGTTGGCCTACAGTTTGTGCCCGCGTTCTCGTGGGGGTACTTACTATCTTCGCTTGGCGAGAAGTAATGAAACCAGCATTACTCAAGTTTCTTCCTCACTTGTTTCGATTGATCGAGAAGTATGGCTATATTCTGCCCCGAAAGTTCTTCTTGCCAGCATCCGAGTATAACAATATCCCTTCTCGACTAAAGGTCGACAATGTCATGCCTTCCGTTTCTGATCTCCCGGGCCTTCTTACTTCGATAAGACATCCTGGTCGCGGTCGGGCGGTTTCTGTTGGACCCCAATCAGCAGCAGATGCTTATGAGACGTTGGCCTATCGAGAAAAGAGAAGAAGAGACAGTTTGACTAATTCGTCAGATATCGGCTCTGGTCGATCAGCTCGGTCGAAGAGTAGATCAAAAGATCGCTCTTCGGAGAATAACAACGTTGATAGAGATGGACATGTGGTACAGGCTTCTGGAAATTCAGATTCGCTGAGTGCCAATACTGGAAATCTTCCAACCCCTGCCCAGTCCAGAGTTGGCTCGTTTGAGAAGATGATGGGTCAAGGGAATGTTATCATCAAACCTGCAACGCCTCCACCGGGCTACGAAGAGGATGATGACGATGAAGCAATTATCATTGTTGGACAACATAATGAGATTGAAGAGAAAGACTTGTTCTCTAGGCTTGAACAACCTCGTGTGAGATATGACGTGGAGGTCGTCACCAAATTAGTTGTTTATACAGGTAAGATATATCAACTCTAGCAATGAGCGGCACTGACATGTTGAAGGAATCGCTGTATTGGCTGTTGAAGTCAATCCCATAATATTCGAGATCATTGGTCTCGGAATGGGTCAGCACATTCCAATTCGATAGCACATATTCAATTCTGGCCCCAAACGTGCGAGCCAGGCTTTTGCAATTACTTTGGGAATTATCCCAGTGTTTGGCATAGCCAAGAGGAGTTTTTTTCGTTTTTTTCTGGATGATAATCATGAGCATTACGCATGGCTGCTTGTATACGAACGCAGGATGATGAATGGCGTTTATTTGGAAATTGTGGACGACAGCTGGACTACGTAATACCTACCCTTTGCCATTCATATTTATACGAGGAATGGTGACTTTTGTTCCTTTTTCCTTTGGTGTATATTGAGTAATGAAGGCTTCATTGCTTTCATGATATCCTCAGAGTAATTTTTCCAATCACCCCAACGACCCCTTTCAAGAGAAGGATCTGGGGGATCAGCCTCTTCAACTCCGCAAAGGCTTGTTTGAGACTCCCTTGTTACCCCCTTCACTCAGCAACCATCTTAAACTGCTCATACAATGCATAACCGCCCTTCAACTCCTCACCACCAATCCTTCCCTCCATCACCCCACTCCACCTAAGATAGGTTGGTGCTCCATCGGCCAAGAGGCTCTTCGTTGTAATATTAATACTCAGAACCCCTTCCTTACCCAAATCCAATTTAAGCGAGAAGGTCGTAGGTTCGGGCGTGGATTGGAATGGCGGATAGGCAGTATCTGGTCTAACTTTTGCCGAAGTCGGTGCACAAGATGCTGTTATGAGTCTACCATTCTTGGAGACGTAGGCGGATACGTATTCTGAGCCTTCTTGGTTTGCGGATGGTATGAGAGTTGAGAACCAGACAATTTGATAGGGTCCTAGGCGGCCGTGGCCCCAGTACCATGATGCTACGTTTGAGGGGAAGAATTGACCGGACCAATTCTAATTGCGTTGTCAGTGTTTTTTTTTCGTTTCGTCTTTTCGGCTCTCCGAACTGAAGGAGGAGAAGATGAGGGGGGAAATACCTTGTCATGATACCCAGCACCTTTGAACTTCAGTTTCGTCCCCCCACTGACAACGAAATCCACATCAGCATCTCCATCAGGAATGGCATTTGACCAGCCGATATTGGGAACAACTTCCATGCCAACTCCCTCTTTGGCAGATCCACAAGGATAATGCGCTGGAGCTCTGGAGACCAAATTGAAACTACCGGTTATAGCCTCTGTTTTAAGCTTGATATTATAATACTTCAAATCCGGGGTTCCTATAAAAGTAGCACCAGATTCTTTCCAATCACCACTTGCACCATTTCCGGTTGTCATTACCACTGCTTCGGTAGCGGAAAGAGATATGGCTCTTGCGGTTCCGTTGGGGAAGGTGTAGTAAATTACTATGACATTTGGATTTGGATTTGGTGGGAGGTTAGGGAAACCGGTTGAGAGGGCGTTGAAGAAAACTATTGAGATGGAGGTGTTTAGGTTTGGTGAGATGGCGTCGAAATACCACCAATCCCATGAGGTCAAATTGACGCCTGAGATTTGGGGTCCGTCGAGGTTGTTTGCTTTGGAGAGGAGGTTTACGAGTACATCGCCTGTGATTGGTGTTGAGGGGATGGTGGTTGTTATTCCTGCTGGGAATGAGGAGGTGTCTCTTTTGAGGAGCTCGAGAGGAAAATGGGCAGAGACTGCTGTTATGACGCCGAAGAGGGAGAGAAGTTTCATTGTGACAATATTGGAAAGAAATGAGGTGATGAGTGAAAGAATCAAAGCTACCTTTGCTTTTCATATATGTTTCCCCCTTCCCAAACTAAATCTTAAAGCAGTCCGTTATCCCGGATGGAATTGGCGGAAATTTCCCAGCACAGCGAGCCCAATGGTCCAATGGTCCAATGATATGCATATCTTATCAACTTTTGAGGTGTGTGTTGTTAGGTCAGATCCAACAACAACAATCTAACCCAAAGTTACCACCAACTCAGATATAATCTATGGTGTGCCTATGGACGACAATTACGAGCATTGCTGTGTTGGGTTGGGCTCAAGTCGGCACGTATATTCTGACATCAACGCTGACTGTATTCAATGTTTGTTTGTTCAACTGTGCCGCATGGATACATATATACATAACGAGTTCAGCTTTGACCGGTGCATGAAAGTTCCAGTTTTTGGCAATACAGCCTTCTCAAGTCGTTTCTAGACTTCCGTGGATCTTAGGGATATGCTTGCCAATCTCTCCCAAGTCATGGAGCTTTGCTAGGAGCCTCTCTTGAGCCCCTCAAAACCCCATAACATCAAGTTATGAAATAGAATATGTGGAAAAGTCTACTAGAGGATATCAAAATTCATGTCAGACACGAAAGGTAGACAAAAGGGGGATACCGTCTAGTTGGTGAAAACCAAAGTCGGATAATAGCTCTTGCATTCTCTCACTCTTGATCACAGATTTTCAAAGTTGGTCCTGGGTATTTAAAATGGAAGCAGTATCCACGGCCGAGTTTATAAAGCGACATGTCATTGAATATTCTCACTTCCTAGTGGTCTACCTTGTCATAAATATGAAAATCTCTATTTTCGTAGTTCAAAATTTTATCTTTCTAAGCGATTTGAGACATGGTTGGAATCACTTTTGAAAGAGGTTTACCGAGTGAGTCGCTTTTCAGCAGACAATTCTAGCAGCATTATAAACATCTCAGCGCGTTTGGTTTTTGCAAGCTTTTTCGCTTATGTGTAGAAAAGTAGGCTTTACGGTGCGAACACCTACTCTTACCTCGTTGTGCGAAGCGGTCTGGGATATTTGAATATATTGTTCCAGATGGCTTAGAATAATCGTAAGTATTGTTCGAGAAGGTTTAGGAGAATTCAACCCTTAGTTCCTGAATTCTCATGAAAGCTCTCGGGGAATAATTGCCTAGTAATGAGGAGTGGGCTGTTCAACTTCGCAGGGCGGTGCTCACTTCTAGACTTAGGCATTGATACGATAATATATCGATGCATCGCGATATATATCACGATATAACTATCAGCAGATTTTCCCCGATATCGATAATTATCGTTAGAGTGCTGCCGATAATCGATAAATATCATTTATTTTTCTATAGCTATATTCTACGATTGTAGGGTGAAATTTAGTATTTCAAAGTAACTAAATTAAGGAATAGTAAGAGTTAATTATATTAAGAAGTATATGTTAATTAAAAAGTATATTTAGAAAATTTTATATTTAGAAAAGTAGAACCCCTCTCTATCCTTACTAAGCAGATAACTCACGTGTGTAAAACGTGATAGTACTTATTGAATAATAGTTAATATAATAGATAAAGAACGAAATATATCTTTTTAAAGAGAGAGTGTTATAGTATAGCTAGTATCTATAAGAAATAGTGGTTTTTAATAAAATGCTACGTTTTCATTGGGTCTCGGCCCTGATTAACTACTGTCCGGTCGCATGACCTCGATATATCGAATATAGTCGATATATTATCGTAGAATATTACTCGATACTGATAACTATCATATCTTGCTTAGAGAATAAGCAAGTATTAGAAGTTAAAATTAATTATTATAACTTTATTATAGCTCTCCTAAATTAACGTTACTACATAGGAAGAGTTATTATCTCGGGTACTACGATCGGTATTATAAGAACCCTTTTTTATCTCGATCTCAGTATTACGATCGGTACTCCCTGGGTAGAATTTAATATACTATACTTTTCTACCGAACCTAGTTTGTATAGAAATCCTCAAGCGTTGAAGCGTAGTTTAAGGAACTGTTAATTTTAGTGATTTTAGTTATCGGCAATCGGATAAGGTAAATACAAGCCTGGCCGTAAAAGCTATAACTTTAGAAACTTGCTGCTTACTAGACGTAACTCTGATTTTGTGTGATAAGAACGCGTTTGTACTAATTTTTCCAAGCGTTGAAAAATATTTTATTGAGCAGTCAGTTTCAGTGAGTGAACTCCTGGATAACTACTTTTTGACAGCTTCTGTTGAGTAATTTAGACTCTCTTGAATGTATAATTAGCGGATGGTGTTGTATTGTAATATTCAAGGTGAAATATGGCCAAAATTTGTTGTAAATGCTTCTTCTTGCTGCTCCAACATTCTTGCTTCAGAAGGTTGAGATCAATGACTCTAAAATATCATAGTCTGAAATCAGCATTTGTCCCCAGCTCTGTGTAAAGGAGCTACGTTGATAGGTTGAGTGAGCTATGTGGGTCCCGCCGGTGTCGGCAGAGGAATCGGGATGAAATTGAAAGGCGGTGAATTGGCAGAATCAATAGAGTCACAATTATTTTGAGTTACAATATATAGGTGACACCTTCCGCCTCTTTGTTACTCCCACAATTTCCATTTTACTTTCGGCAAGAACTTCTTCCAATCCAATCCCGCCCTCATGGGCACATAGAAGCCCCCAGGTCAACAAACTATACTCAATTCCAAAACCAACTCAAACCCAGTCATCCACCCACCATGGCTCCAACGCGCATCCGCGTTCTTGAAAAAGAGGAAGGTATTATTGCCGATTTCGACCTTTGGCGTAACTATGTTGCCCAAGATCTCTTGACAAATTTCCCATCCTCCACCTACGTCCTCATCACAGACACGAACATTTCACCGATTTATATCCCTGCTTTCCAGCAGCAATTCGAGAGCCTCGCAAGCAAGTCAAGTGCGCCGCCACGCCTCCTCACATACGAAATTCCTCCGGGCGAAAACTCGAAAGGTCGGGAAACAAAGGCAGAGATTGAGGATTGGATGCTCTTGCAGCAATGCACCAGAGATACAGTCATAATCGCATTGGGTGGAGGGGTCATCGGGGACATGATTGGATATGTGGCAGCAACTTTCATGAGAGGAGTTCGATTCGTCCAAGTACCAACGACTTTATTGTCTATGGTAGATTCATCAATTGGAGGAAAGACTGCAATTGATACACCAATGGGCAAGAACCTCATTGGAGCATTTTGGCAGCCAGAGAGAATATACATCGACTTGCGATTCCTTGAGACCTTACCAGTACGCGAATTTGTCAATGGAATGGCGGAGGTGGTTAAAACTGCGGCCATCTGGGATGAGGTCGAATTTTCGGCATTGGAAGCAAATGCGGAACTTCTCATGGCTACCATTCGTGCCAAGCCTTCCGAAAAGTCTGCCAGACTCGATCCAATCCGAGATATCTTGAAAAGAATCGTTTTGGGCTCAGCAAAGATAAAGGCGGAAGTAGTCTCAGCAGATGAGCGGGAAGGAGGGCTCAGAAATCTTTTGAATTTTGGCCATTCAATTGGCCATGCTTTCGAAGCAATTTTGACACCACAGGTTCTTCACGGAGAAGCAGTCGCAATTGGCATGGTAAAGGAGGCCGAATTGGCTCGACACCTTGGTGTTCTAAAACCTGGAGCGGTGGCACGTCTTGTCAAATGCATTGCCAGCTACGGACTACCCACTTCACTCCACGACAAGCGAATCCAAAAGCTTACTGCTGGAAAGCACTGCCCGGTAGACGTACTTTTGCAAAAGATGGCCGTTGACAAAAAGAATGATGGAAAGAAAAAGAAGATTGTTCTTTTATCTGCTATCGGAAAAACTCACGAGCCAAAAGCAAGCGTTGTGGAGGATCGTACAATTCGAATTGTTCTGTCTGATTCTATTATCGTGACACCTGGAATTCCAAAATCACTGAAAAATGAGGTTACCCCTCCAGGATCCAAAAGTGTTTCTAATCGTGCATTGGTTATGGCTGCTCTTGGAACCGGTCCATGCCGAATCAAGAACTTGCTTCACTCGGATGACACTGAATTCATGCTTTCAGCTGTTGAGAAACTCGGAGGAGCCACTTACGAGTGGGAGGACGCAGGTGAAGTTTTGCTAGTACAAGGAAAGGGTGGTGATCTTACAGCCAGCTTTGAAGAAATCTACATCGGGAATGCTGGAACCGCATCTCGATTTTTGACGACTGTTCTCTCATTATGCAAACCTTCCACTGCTTCTTCAACAATTCTCACTGGAAATGCTCGTATGAAGGTTAGACCAATCGGACCCTTGGTCGACTCCCTTCGTGCAAACGGCGTGGGAATCAAATACCTGGAGAAGGAACATAGTCTCCCTGTCAATGTTCAAGCATCCGGTGGGTTTGAGGGTGGTGAGATTGAGCTTGCGGCTACTGTATCTTCGCAGTATGTCTCCTCAATTCTCATGTGTGCACCATATGCCAAAAACCCAGTCACATTACGACTCGTGGGAGGAAAGCCAATTTCACAGCTCTACATTGATATGACCACGTCAATGATGGCTACTTTTGGTGTTCATGTTGTTCAGTCCAAGACTGAGGCGCACACTTATCACATTCCTCAAGGCGTTTACAAGAACCCGGCTGAGTATGTTGTTGAAAGTGACGCTAGTTCTGCAACCTACCCTCTTGCATTGGCAGCCATTTCGGGAACTACTTGCACTATTCCAAACATTGGTTCCAAGTCGTTACAAGGAGATGCTCGTTTTGCGATCGAGGTTCTTCGTCCTATGGGATGTTCAGTATTGCAGACAGACAAGTCTACAACAGTGACTGGACCATCACCGGGACAGTTGAAAGCAATTGAAGAAGTTGATATGGAGCCAATGACCGATGCGTTCTTGACAGCATCTGTTCTAGCTGCTGTTGCAAAGGGAACCACCAGAATCCGGGGAATTGCAAACCAGCGTGTCAAAGAATGCAACCGCATTAAGGCAATGAAGGATGAGCTCGTCAAATTTGGCGTCGAGTGTCGCGAACTGGAGGACGGGATTGAAATTGACGGAAAGCCTCTAGGTACATTAGATAGCCCTGATTCTGAGGGCGTCTATTCTTACGATGATCACCGTGTCGCAATGAGTTTTAGCGTACTCGCAGCTGCCGCCCCCAAACCCGTCCTCATCCAAGAGAGGGAATGTACAGGGAAAACATGGCCTGGATGGTGGGATATTTTGTCCCAAAAATTCCAGGTTGGTCTTTCTGGAAAGGAAGTTGCAGGTGCTCATGAGAAGTGCACAAATGCGACCGCTTTATCTGACAAATCGTTGTTCATCATTGGCATGCGAGGTGCTGGTAAAACTACTGCTGGTGGCTGGGCTGGCAGACTTCTAAATCGACCATTTATCGACTTAGACGATGAACTTCAACGGACTGTCGGCATGGAAATCCCCGAGATGATCAAATCCCAAGGTTGGGAGGCGTTTAGAGTCGCAGAGCTTGCCCTTTTGAAGCGCGTAATCAAGGAGAAGCCAAATAATTACGTCTTTGCCTGTGGCGGTGGTGTGGTCGAGATGCCCGAAGCTCGCCAAATACTTACAAATTACCACAAAACGGGTGGAATTGTTCTTTCGGTGCATCGAAATACCCAACAAGTCATGGAATACCTCAAAATCGATAAGACAAGACCCGCTTACGTTGTTGAGGTTCCGGAGAAGGTCTATCTGCGCCGAAAACCTTGGTTCCAGGAGTGCAGTAACTTTCAATACCACAGCCAAGGCGGAGAAGCGGGTGCTTTGTCAAACGCGCAAGAAGATTTTGCTAGATTCTTGTCCCTCATATCTGGAGAAAGTGCCCACTTTGAAGAAATTCGGAAGAAGCAACATTCTTTCTTCGTATCTTTGACTATGCCAGATGTGTCTTCAGCGGTTGGTTTGTTGCCCATTGTCGCCGTTGGTTCAGATGCAGTCGAGGTTCGGGTTGATCTTCTTGAAGATCCCAGTTCAGCAAATGGAATTCCGACGATTGACTTCTTGAGTGTCCAAATTGCACAGCTAAGATCAGTCGTCTCACTTCCATTAATCTTCACTATACGAACCGTCAGTCAGGGAGGTCGATTTCCCGACAACCAAGAGGAGGAGGCGCTCAAGCTCTACAAGGCAGCTGTCCGAATGGGCATGGAGTACATAGATCTTGAGATTGCATACTCCGATGAACTCCTTGAAAGCATCACAAATGCAAAAGGGTTCTCAAAGATTATTGCGTCACATCACGACCCTAGTGGCCAGCTTTCCTGGAAGAATGGAGGTTGGATACAATACTACAATCGAGCCTTGCAATATGGCGATGTAATCAAGCTAGTCGGTTCTGCCAAGTCGATGGACGACAACTTCGCCCTGACTCATTTCAAATCTACAATGGCAAAAGCACATGATGTTCCCTTGATCGCTATCAATATGGGCACTCAGGGTAAGCTTAGTCGGGTATTGAATGGCTTCATGACACCCGTATCGCATCCGGCTTTACCTTTCAAGGCTGCGCCTGGTCAATTGTCAGCAGCTGAGATTCGTCAGAGCTTGTCACTGCTCGGTGAAATTCAGCCAAAGTCACTCTTCCTCTTTGGAAAGCCCATTGCTGCCTCGAGGTCACCCGCACTCCACAACACCTTGTTCCAGCAAACCGGACTACCTCACGAATACTCTCGTCTGGAGACGGACCGAGCAAAAGATTTGGAGGAGGTCATCCGTGCTCCAGAATTTGGCGGAGCTTCAGTCACTATCCCACTCAAGCTTGATATTATTCCTCTTCTTGACGATGTCAGTGATGCCGCAAAGCTCATTGGGGCTGTCAACACCATTATTCCAATTCCGTCGGAAGATGGATCAGTCCGGCTCATTGGTGAGAACACAGATTGGCTTGGAATGACCCATTCCCTGATCTCCAAAAACTACTCTACCGTTTCCTCCGGCCCACCGGGAAGTGCTCTCGTCATCGGAGCAGGAGGTACCGCAAGAGCCGCCATCTACGCACTCCAGTCTCTTGGTCACAGCCCAATCTACGTCGTTTCTCGCACGCCTTCTAAACTCACGTCGATGATTTCCACCTTTCCCGCTCACTTCAACATTGTTCCACTCACCAAGGTCTCCGAAGCCGAAGATCTCTCCGAGGTTCCTCGTGTGGCGATCGGTACCGTTCCCGCTGACCAGCCTATTGAGTCAAATATCCGAGAGGTTTTGGCCGTCATCTTAAGACACCCGAAGGCAGACACGAAATCTCAGCGCACACTTTTGGAAATGGCATACAAACCTAGCGTCACCGCTTTGATGCAGATGGCTAGTGATGCCGGATGGGTTAGTATTCCGGGATTGGAAGTTTTGAGTGCTCAGGGATGGTATCAGGTATGCCAAACCCACAACCTCCTACTTTTCATTCTTACTGATTATTTATAGTTCCAAAAATGGACTGGTATTCGCCCCTTGTACAAAGATGCACGAGCTGCGGTTATGGGAGATGCCCCTTGATTCTTTCAGGGCCTACTCTTTGGTTTCTTTGGTTTGATTTGTTTGGTTGCTCTAGAACAGGGGTTAAAAAAGCGAGACTAGGTAGACAAAATTACTTTTGAAAGAAAGGAATTGTTAAAAGCGTTAGTGTTATGACTTCAATGATATATTTCAAGATATGACTTTATTGTTTCGTGATTTATTTATTTTGATTGTACATTGGGCTAGGCTTTGTAATATGGTGCCTGTATGGCCCATCCTGGGCTGCTCATATTCGTCATCGTAGTACTTTCCTTTTTCTAGAAGAATCGTGGTAATGTGACCTTAATTGTTCTAGCCCTTAATAATGAATCAATTAGTTTCCCGAGACTTATGAGAATCAGGTGTGTTTACTGTTTTTATAATTCTCTATTACTCTAAGCATAATTGATTTGATTGCTCGAGACTGTTTAGTATAAGGTGACAAGGTGACCATGCTGAAATGCACTTAAAACGGTGATGGGAACACTTACTAAGGACTATATAAAGATTTCATACTCTATGACCAAGGTTACTAGCACTAACATTCCCCTGAGTTACTCGTCTATGTGTTTTCGGCTTCTTGGACAGATCTCGCGGAAACGAAAGCATCAAATCATCAAACCTACAGACCTAGTATCTAAATATAATGAGCTTGGGAGAAAGTGTTTTTTCGCGACGAAATTCCTCTTGCTGTCGATTTCGCTTTCACAATTCATTCCTAAACTGCAAAAATAACAACACCACAGAGATAGTAGTTCCTTACGGCAAAAACGTCACATTGACCGAAGACTTGGCGAAAACAAAATTATCAACCTTTCTTTACCAAAAATCACTTCGACAGCAGGTTGCCCTCTCTTTCTGCCCAATAACTTTCGCACTCTCTTATACAAATATTCGTCAGCGAATCGCTGGAGTAGACACTTCAAGGCATTATTACACCTTGAAAATTTTCCTCGTCAGAACAAGGGAGCGGCACCATGACCATTGGGTTTCTTTTGGACGAGGAAAATATTGGGAGACCTTCCTTAGTGAGAAATCAACCAAGGGTTGGACCTCTAAACCTTGAGAGAGATAGCCGGGACCTTGCTAGTCAAGTTTGTGGGTAGGACATTATAAAAAATCGGATTGATGGTGTTGTCAAATGCATCCAATGGCAATTGCACATCAACATCACTTGTGCGGCTTGAGGCTTAAGAGTGTAAAATATTTTTCATTTTTCCTCAAGACGCCAGGTATCATAGCAAAAAACGTTGGAGAAACAGGTTGATGACTGTCAGAATGCTTCTTTTATTTTCGAAACTCCTAGAAAGCCAAATGCAGAACCCCACACTCCATATCATGACCCGGTGTTATGCATTTACTCGTCATCGTCATCTTCCTCATCGGCCTCAATGGTGGTTTGTGCGATACCTGTGGAAGGTCATATTAGCTCCAGTTCAGTCAGATATTTGGCAGAATTAAGAACTTACGATCCAAATCACGCTGTCCAGATTGTGTGATACGGCGACCTCCCTTGTCCTCATCCTGCTCCAAGACACCAATCTTCTCGAGAGCTTGCATAACCTTACGGTCTACGCTTCCGGAAGCATCAACGTGATGCGATGGGCGGGATCCACGGTTGCGGGTAGATCCGTGAACCTTTCGTAGACGACCGACACCGACGGTTTTGCGGAGGTAGACGTGACGAGCGATGGAGGCGGCACGAACGTAGAACCAATCGATGGATTGAGGTGGGAGCTCCTTGGCTGGACCGGTCTTGACGGTATCAACCCAACCTGAGACATATTAGCATAACAACGTTCGCTGAATCTGCGGAGTTGGGAGAAGGGAGTATAGGTGGAAAGTGAGACAGTAGTAAAAGCGCGATGTTCATACCTGGAATTGGAAGCTTTCCCTGTCTCTTCAAGAAAGCAGAGTATGCGTTGATGAACTTTTGCGCCTGCATTTCACCCCTCGTATCAGCATTATTCCGTCAGCAGAGGTCTCTCCGACCCCCTCGCGCCTGCTCTTGTGTATGTTCATTCGAGAGATCGAGGGAGGTTGCGCGAGGAAAAGGAATTTGTCGTAGCGCAACCAGCATTCAAGCCTTTTCCATCTTTCGCGATCCTCCAGTATGTGTCCTCCTCTCAATCGCAGGGCGTAATTATACTCACATCGACATCGCGAACAGAAACTCCTCCGGCCATTTTTGCGGTGAGATTAGGTATTCGAAGGGTTGTCGTGTTGAAATTTTGCGGATGGGAAAGTCGAGGCAAGGCTGGAGGAAATTTACGATTCAATCCTGTGTGGGCTACGCGAGTTGGAGTCTTGGCAGGCACGTGAGCCGACCCGGCTCGCATCCGATAAGTGGTTCTTTTCTGAGTGTTACTTCGTAGTACAACCTACCAATAGTTGGAATTATTTCTATAGTGCAATTCATGGGTCACCTACGAATAGCCTTGTTTTTTCAATAGCGACTTATTCCCAGGTAACTTCTGCCTAGCTCAACTTAGCGATTTATAGGTAGCCTACAAATAGCTCCATTTTTCTACAAGATATTTCTACAAGATGTGCTATTATAGTGCAATTCATAGGTAACCTACAAGTCGCTAGAATAATTATTATAGTGCAATTCGTGAGTAGCCTACAAATAGCCTATCTTTTTTGAAGAGCTACCTATTCCCAGGTAACCTACAAATTGCTCGACTTTTCTACAAGACATTCTACAATATATAGGTATTGGTAGGTCTGCATGTACTGTCTCAAGCTTGCACCAAACTCCTACTCAACATCTATTTTCTTGAACGTTTTTCGATTGAATGATAGTGCTATGGATCCCTTTCGAAGAAGTGGCATATTAATGAAGAAAAAAAGCCTCGGTGAACCGTCCTAAAATCAACCAAAGTTTTCGAAACTTTATTTTTTAATAACAAATTCGTCTGATCTTTTTAAATAATTCAGGTTACTTGGGACATTTGACAGAACTCAAAAGACAGAATTCACTTCAGGCGTTCCTCACTAAAGAAGTCAATCTGATCTTTTCAAATAAGTTGGAATAACTCGGGTTGTTTGAGACATTTTTGAAAAAGTGCGACATGCAACAAAACTTATGAATACAACATTCACTAAAATTTTACCTCACTAACTGTTTGATCTGATAGGAAATGTGCTTTTCAGATAACCTGCACCAATCACTGGGGCAATTAAAAAAAGATATGATACTGTTACTTCAAGTCAACACCGCGACAAAGACTTTCTCAACTGGAATTATTGGATTGAATCAGAGAGTTTTACTTAAGTACAACGTTTTAGACTTGACGCAAATCAGTACTTAATTTTATGGTACCGAGAATCTTCAACAGAGTTCAAGAATCAAATTTAATAGGATAAATTTGCAGTATTAGGTCAAGTCTTTCAGTGCAAAATATGGGCTAATCATTTCCATTGGACTAACTATACGTCAACATTGTTGCTGTGATTCTGATCGAGTAAAAGGCATAAGCAGAAGTGGAATTTATAAAAATTGTCAAAATAGGAAGAGAACCCCAGGTCAACATTCCATATCTTTTCACCTGTATATTATTTTACTATCAAAAAGTCGCTCGCTAGACTAATATCTAACTATATATAACATAAGCTCTTACTCTATTAAAGTCGCCGAAGCACTTTGGAACCAACCGATCATAAACGATGGATGGTCATTGAAAGCTGCAGTAAGCACAGCAGTGCCTTGTCTACCTAGCTTGTTCCAGTGTTTTAGAGTAATTCAACTTGATTTCCCAAGTTAAAATATTAGCCCAGATGAACAATCTAGTTCAATTGTCCCGAAGTGGTGAATTATTTGGAAATAGAGGACAAGCAACGAAATATACACCTCATTTCCAAAGGGGGAATAGAGGGGTAGGCACCACGTGAGTGGGTGTGCACGGAATATGTAGCTGAGACCTTTTAGTAGCTTACTAGTGGTTTATTTGCAGAATAACAGCTTATCCAAATGAAGAACTACTTACCCAATAAGAGTTAGCCATTTAGAGGGTGCGCATAGCAGTTCTCCCAACCTCCTGGGTTATTCGAACCGTTTATTGGAGGAGACAGGATGCCAACCTCCTCAATTATCCCAACCCCCCTAATTATTCGAGAGGACTGGGACAGCGAAAAGATTCGAAGCTCTCCATCTTACGTTCGGAATCACGCTACGATGCTTTTCGGAGCAGATACCCATGAACTGAAAATCGCAGGGCCCCATCTCAAATTGTACTACACCGCAACGGAAATCGAGTAAATCTGTCAAGTATAAGAAATATTTTGATCGACGGCAATAAAATAATCGAAAGCAAGTTATTACACAACTCGGGCAAGGTAGCAGAGGTTTGAAATCCCACGGGGTCTCAGCAAATGAATTTCGAGCTTCAAACGTGAGTTTACTCTCTGGAGTTGACGCTTGAAGCCATTCTGATAATATGCAACTGGAAAATCGAGGCTCGTATCTTTCTAATTTCTATGGATGTAACAAAATGAGTGTCAGGGACTTTCTCGCTATTTACGTTACTTACGATTTGATGTTCGATGCTGGCTATCAGTATTCAAGGAAGTTGAAAGTTCTTACCGAAAACATGGTGCTTATGATTCATGAAAATGTAGTCTGATAACAAAGGCTTTAACCAATTAAACCTGCTATTACGAATCAATTCCAAAACCCCTATGTATAAGTCAATGAACATAAGTAAGATTTACCAAATTCAAGGTTTAAGATACGCAGAACAGGTGTATGCCTCTAGATGTCATACAAAAAAACTAAAACAATTAAACAAGCACCTTACGAGTAGTAACTTTCGTTTTCTCGTTGTTCAAGCCCTTATGGTGTAGCATCTTCTCATGGAAGTTAATTGAAGCAGGTTGAATACTTCTACAAGCATGATTACCCCCCATTTCATAAAAGTTAAATTTACGCGAAGAAAAGTAGATAAATGCCTAGTCTAGCAAGATATCAACACGTTCACTGTTCAAAGATTACACCTTGAGCACAATTGCTGCTAATGAGCCTCGAGCGAAAATACGCTATTCTTTTTAAAGTAATGGAGATGAAATAGATCCTTTATATTAAGCGAAGTGCTGGCAATTAACAATCAAACTAAAGTGATAGGCTCCACCTTGCGCCGTCCGGCTTCATCTTTTTCAAGTAATTCTCCGCTCATCACATCGTTGATATACGCCCCGCCAACTAAATTATGGCAGCTAAAACTGGAGCTCGAGGGACGAAGAATCAAGGGATTAGCCAAACCTGGAACGACACAACATCTATCACCAGGCCGTGAAAGATTGGGAGCAATCCCCAAGCGCCCAGCCTTTGTGAGAAACATTTTCTTATTATCCAGCCGTTCCAGCTCAGATACAATCCGCCATGCATTTCCATCTTCATGTAAGCGAGAAGGAATGGCATCGGTGACTTTGAGACTAAGGAAATGGTTCCGGTATGCACGAAAGTCGGCTCGAAGTTTGTCTATGTTGGTACTTGAGGGGCCTTGTGTAAAAGGGAAACCTCGGACTAAACAGCGAAGAAACGAGTCATAGAAGGTTTGATCATTGCGCCCTGTAATTCCAACTATTTCTGTCCACATATCGTCAATATGACTTTCTCCAGAAGAGTGAACAGTCCATTGAGCCGAATTGAATCCTAGATCATTCCCAACGATTGATTCTGAGACCCACCGTATGTGATCGAAGAAGTAGCCGTCAAACTCGAGTTGGCAGGCGTCTTGATGAACCTTCGGGTGGAATACCTCAAAGTCCCCCCCAGCTCTATACCAATAAGTATCTTCCGCCGTGACACTGCACGGCGACGGATCCCAGCGTGGAACCCATGATGGTAGTTGCACATCCTTCAGGTTGTCCTCAGATCCGTGATCTACAAACAGCAGCACCCACGGTGCTTCTCTCCTGTTGGACAAAAGGGCAGTAGCCACTTCGACGAACACGTCTTCCGGATGTTTATCCTTGCTGTAATCAGGTTCGACAATCATCTCTCCATCCTGGTGCCGAGCCATGGGACTGCCGAGAAAAGCGTAAACGTGGTCCCGTTTGTCTGAAGCTTTCAACTTTCGACTGCCAAGAATAACGTTCATGAATAACTTAGAAGCGTAGTGATTGAGTCGCCAGCTGAGGACTGGCCTGCTTTTCATCCACGACGTGGAATTGTCGAATCCAGACTGAATGTGATGAAAAGAATCGAGGATTCTTCTGGGCGATTCCCCTAGGTTTCCTGTAAATTGACCGAGATCCGAACGCCATTCGACGAAATACATTAGTTCTACCACATCGACGAACGGCATGCTATGTGGCCCCCAATTGAGCATGCAAGCTTTCCCAATACCTGCCTCTTGGACAACCCAAGCGCGTAGAAACCAGTCTTTGCTGTGGAAAGTCTCGGAGTTAGTAATGTCATATCAGAAGCATGCCTGGGGGAGGAAAAAGACCCTCCGACACAACTTCAGAGAGAAGAAAAATCTAGAAAACACCCACCTGAGCAACTTTCGTACTCCATCCCATCTCTTCTGATCAGTGCTGATCGGACACGAGGCTAATTCAAGAGCCGAGAAGTATTTTTGACCACTGGATATGTATGCTTGGTCCAAAAAGGAGACCGTGTCGTGGATGAGTGCAAAGCAATCCTCGGCAACTTTGTCATCGTCCCTGCCTATCCAAACTATCACTTGCCTTGATTTCTCATAAATGTTCGCCATTCTCTTGACTTGATGTCCTTTTTCGATTTGATCTTGCTGATTTATGCAAATAGCGTCGGCCCAAATATATCGAATGTCATTGGGATGGCGAAAGTGTTGCAACGCATCAAAGAGATTCGGGGTGATCGGGAAGGAACGGCCATTGCAAGAAATTGTGAGCTGCTGAGATTCGGTACCCCAACAGTATGATATAGCATCGTATGTTCCCTCTGCTTCATGGAGCGTTTTCGTTTCAAGCACACAGCTGATGGGATCTCCAGTCTTGCCAGGTAACAGCCCAAGCACACGGATCGATCCGATTGGTAATGCTGGGCCATATACAGGTCTAAGTTGCAGCCATCTTGTAAGTGCCTTCCGTGCATAACACCAACAAGACCAAAAAATCTCAGCAGCACTTTGTAAAGCCCACCCCATGGTGGCATTCCAAGTCAAATTTCAGCCTGTATAAAATTCTTGCTAAAGACAAATAGAGGAGAAGCATATTAAACTCAGAGAGGTCCCAGGGTGGTGTTGACAATACTGCTCGTCCAATTTATGCCAGCCAGCCACCTTGGCAGTAAGCACCCAACACTGTGTCAGGCGACACGAAACTATTACTCTAATCAGCAATATATCGTCAATGATGTGTTGTCACAGCCTCACCCAATCAGCTACATGTCTGCTTTTTCTGCAGGCCCAGAAAAGAACGCCTCTAATATTGGGCACCGCTCTCTCTGACCGTCATAATTTCCAGCAACTTAACAAGTAATGTGTAAGCATACTCTTTTACTAGTAAATGAACCTAGAAGAGTTGTTGTTAAGCAAGAGGGCGGAGGAGAAGGCTGAGCAGGAAATGAATTAGAAGGTGTTATTGTTATAAGCAAAGAGGATGAGATTTTATCAGCACGCCAAGGCACGCCAAGACAATCCCGCTCTTCAATTCTTGGCAACGTCCCCGTTCTATTCTCATTCAGACTTTGAGGAGTCCGGATGTATATCAAGTTGGTCAACCGCTGTAATCTTCTTTAATAGAGCACAGGTAGTTGCTGCTTAAAAGCGTTTTGACTGGGAGATAGAAAATAAAGAATACGGGGAGCGTGTTGGAGTTTTCAACCTCGCATTAGCACGGATATGTTTGAGAAAAGCTTAAATACTGGTCTGGCTTTGGTGCTCAATGTGGTTAATATTCTTTAATAATGGATGCTAATCAGACATGCGACAACAAGCACTCATGGCACGTTCTTTGCAAAGCCAGTAGCTAATCAAGAGGAACCTGAATCTCCTATCTTCTCCTCATCAGTGGAGAGCGACCCTACTCGTACAGAACACAGAATCGAGAGTGAGTTCCATCACCATCCGTGGCCACCCAAGAAGTATACGGTTGCCAATTGGATACCAGTGTGAAGCGAGAATTTTAGCAGTAATTTCGTGGAAGACTCTGCTGAGATTGAGCCGGCTCTAGCTGGCCGAGAGAGATTCTTGTCAAGCCAGCGACCTGGACACTTCTTGCCCACAGCTTGGAAGGGAAACTACTCGGGATGCACCACATCAAAGCACAAGGCTGAACTTGCTTCCCACTTGTCCTTCAGCCGTGTCCCATATACAGACTTTCGGGTACTCAAAGATCTTCTCGAAGTCGGGGATGTAGCCTACGAGAAACTATTGGAAGACTTCAAAGCGTCGAGGAAGAGATATTACAAAAACGATAACGACCTACTTGTAGTTGCGAAACGGTTACGAAGCTCTAGAGACCAGAAAAACCTTGGCCGATGTACCTCGTTCGCCGTCGAGGTAGCCTGCGCTTTCCCATAGTTCGCCTAAGGAATTTAAATTCGACTACTATAATCTTGAAAAACATCTTGTGACATGATGTACAGAAACTGGAATCTATATCTACTCGATATCTGAGCAAGTTCCACTTGTTCTTAAGAACCGTGAGTGGGTTGACCATGGCGACCAATTCACGGGAACAAAATGGTGTTGAGATGAGGGTGATTTTCTACTCAGGACAGTAAATCGCAAAAAGGAGATTATCGAGGTACTTTTTATAGGCGGCTTTTGTTCGTCTCCATTGGCTTGCTGATCCAATGTATAGAAAAGCTCCGATAAAATACTTGATGCGATAGGAAGTATATTCAATTGTATACTCCCTTTTTTTGTCCAAAAACCCCAAACATCAAAGTGAGAGCCATTTCTACAAGGGTTGTTAAAAGTCTCTTTCTGTTGTTGGATAGACATGAACGATGTTAGCAACCCATAACTGGCGTTATCTCAAATAGCTCCTTTCGGTTCCCCCAAGACAACACGCCTCCATGCGAGACCAAATATTACGGAATGATAAAATGGCTTCTCAAGCAGAAACAGCTTCTGCTGATTCCAGATCTGAAAGATGAATCTAAAAGATGAATCTAAAAGGAGAAAATGATAACCTACGTCTGGGAGAAGAAGGGCACGAATCTGGACTGCCACTACTGTTCTCTATCATGGGATAATTATTAGAGGCTCTTTATCCAATTTGTTGGTTGGCAAAATGGCTTGAAGACTTCGAAGGGGTTGGTCACATGATCGAGCCAAATTTTCAAAACTGGAATACCAAGCATCAATACGAATAAAAGGCCACTCGTATTGCGACGATCAATTCACAAATTATCTCAAAATAGAAGCCTTATCTCTCATCTCCTAACTTCCCAGCAAAAATCCATTCCAGTATCATCAATTACCAAATTAATCCGCCGATCCTCGGCGACCAAGAAAATCAATATGCAACACGCCAATTACCAGACTTTCAAATCAGGGACAATCAGAAACCTTGAGGATGGTGGCATCTATAGATAGAAAAAAGACGAGAATAAATCAAGGCGAACTACCGTAACAAACTACCGATGAACCTGCCTGCACGATTGTTGATCTCTTCGGGATTCCTTCCGCCCTGCTTTCGCAAATAGGGATTACTGATTAGAAAACTATGGCAACCTACGCAATTCTTATGTCATGAACCAGATTTCCCACAACTTTGTGTTTGTGTAACAACTGGGAATAAAAATTTCGGGGCTGGATTTAAAAGCCGGCTGCATAGCGAGGTCGGCGAGTGCTCTTGCACGAGTACCTTTTGTACCTGTCCCAGCTGTACCTTTCTTTGTGTCTTCAGCTGTACTACTGTCAGAATTTTATTATTTTGCTTTTCCGGGGAAATGCACCAAGATCTTTGGATATTAAGTCTTAGGTAAGTTACCCGTGGGGAAACTAAGAATGCGCAGTGCAGTAAGAAGCCACACTCGTGTTAAAAAAGTTAATGTCCAAGTTAATGCCCCAAAAGAGCAAAACATTCCCTACCCGCTTTCCAGAAAATCCAAGAATGCGCAAACCATAGTTAAGCCAACCTGAAATCTGCAAGCCAACCGCCAGAAGCCCCCAAACACAAAACAGGATCCCACATATCTCGTAAGAATCTTAAAAAAGAAAAACCTGATCAATCAAGTAATACCTCCAAAATTCATCATAGGGCTGAGTCTAAAAAGAAAAGATCTTCAAACGCCGATACCACCCAACCCGATTATTTTCCACCATTCAGGGAGGTACCTAGTAAGCCAAAGAAACAGGGAAGAAAAAACAGGGAGGCTTATCGATAACCACCCGAGCTGCCGCCATCGGTCCGGCTTTCCAGGTCCTCGGCCAAAACTCGGCCACTCGGCCACTCGGCCTTGTTTCCGGCATTTCTTTTTGAAGGGCTTTGTTCTGGACTGGAACACAAATCTGTTGAGAACGAAAAATGTGGAAAGAGAAAAGGCCGAGGCTCTCGTATATGTAAGTAATCCATAAATGCTCGTACACAAATAAAGAAACAATTGTGCGATACGAATAGAAGAATAGCCTAATCGAGACTTTTAGTAAGCCCCAATCAATAATCCACCAGCCTGACGGAGAATATTTGAAAGGGGGATGGATTTGTTACCCTCGATACGATTCCTTTAAATCAATCGTAAGTAACACAAATCAAACACTAATTCATGCATGGAATCGTTCCAGAAGCCTTCCTCAACGGGAAGACCGACATAAATTCCGTACTCCCATCCTCCTGCTGTACGTAGGAAGAAGGATTTCCACGGCGGATACACCCGAACGAGGGAATTCTCTTCCATCTCGTGTAACCACACCGCACGCGAGCGGGCGTTCAGCCACATCTCACCCACATCCAGGTCCTGGGTATATTTTTTTCTTTATGCAGCAGAGATTTTGACATGTGAGATGGAGGGGAAAAGGGGGAAGGGGCATCAAAGGAATACCGAAGGAAATGCCGTTAAACCAATACATTCATCCTCGTTACGCGCGTGACGAGGAGTTTAAGAATCTGACATTGGCTTGATTCGATATTGTCAGATTTAAATCAATCCCGACAACCATTCCATTATCATGTCAGGGTTATTAACCGTGCGGACGCGGAATCTACTCCGGTAAGTGAGTGGGATGCGAACGAAATGCGACAGTAAGGATGATTTTTGCTTGTCATAATGATCTTGGAATGACTAACAGACTGAAGACGCAATAAGGAGGCCTGATAATTGGAAAATTTGGTGAGTCATATTATCAAAAATTGAGAACAGTCAAGAGTACAAAACCATACGGAGTAAACCCGGAATCGGAGTACCAAGTGATCTTTTTCCTTTCGCAGAAGAATATGTTATGCGAAGCGGGTATTGAAGGTTCTGTCCCTGAAGCAAAGAAAAAAGCCATAGCCTCCCAAGATGGTAAGCCGATCCGAAGTAGTAATTGAGTATCCCCAAATGACCTGCCATGTGAAAGGTATCTTTCCTTTGGAAAATAGCATGCGAAAGACATATGGGAATTATGAAAGAAAATAGCCGAGCATCAAAAGCCGGCCTCTACCGACGCTACGTTTCTTTTTCCATCTGCAACTCAGCCACAGCAACCCCTCCATCGCTTGCAGGAGAAACCCATCTTGTTGGGATCAAGGCCCTGGTACGGAACCGGCTGTGGAGCCAGATCGAAGGATCTGCAAGCCTCGACCAGTTTTGTGGGGGAATTTTGCCTGGGAGCATGGTAAACGTGGCATGAAGATTGTCAGCTTGACAAGGCCCTATCTGATGCGTCCTCATGAGTGGTTGAGAGAGAGACACGAAAGAAAAGTTGGACAAGCGAAAAAGGGGCATCCCCTTGAAAAAAGGACCCTAAGGCGTGGACCCTGCGTCAACTAGTGTGTCGCCTTGTTTTTGCCTCCCAATCGATATCAAAAAATTGGTTTAACCATGGATGCCTCCAAGTGGTGTCCAAGGCATCCAGAGAACTCGCATCGATTAACTTTGTTTCGTTGTCGTACTCGCACCAGTATGGAGTACTTGTACTTGCACTGCCTACTCGGCCATCAGAACTTTGTGCTTGTGTAGACGCGGCCACTTGGGGCGGACCTGCCGGGATTGTTGGTGATCTGGGCCGCTTCCCAACGGCCTTCCATTTCTCTTGCCAGACCCAATATTTGGCCTATCCGGTGAAGCTTGAAAGGGTACACGGCGTGTGCACGTGAAATCCTATTGTCCATTGAACCCAATATCAGGGCAAGACTATTTCACTTTGGGACTTCGGTGGACAAAGACCTAGGCAGCCAGAATAGTGATCAATTCCGATATATCAGCTGCCGCAGTTGGAGTCGTCCAGACTCCGCATTCGGATCCGGAATGACTACCATCTGGGTATACGAGAACCGAAGAGTCAACCGTTGATACCGCGCGTGTACTGCTGAAAGCGCAGTAGCTACATCAGGTGTGCATCTGCCCTACAAACGTGCCTAGCTCTCGTTGTTCCAGCTTTTTAGGGTAATTCAAGGTAATTATTCAAAATACTTGGAACAATTGAAAATATTGACCCAGGTGTTTGAGAACATTCAGTCCCAAAGTATCTGGTAACTGCGTCCGGCGTGTACTGGCTGACGGAGGATGCAGGTGGCTCACTGATGATTCTCTCCGCGTCGGAGCCGGACTTAGGTAAGAGGCGATGCGCATTTCGGTCGCAAAGAAAAGAATTATATCCGCACCACTCGGTGTAATTAATCTCAAATAGAATGCAAAATGATCAAGTAACCGGTTTTGCTTTCGCGGACGATCGGGTATAGGAGATGTATAGAAGAAATATCGGAGGTTAGATGGCTGCCCGGATACTCGGTTTCGGTAAGCTTGATAATGCCGCTTAATTTTGACAGCACTGCCGATGGTCTCCTTCCCCAGGAAGATAATTGCAAGATTAGATTAGGAAGTTAGGAAGATTAGGAAGATTAGGAAGATTAGGAAGATTAGGAAGCAATGACTAAATCCCACGGCGATGACTAGGAAATCTAACCTCAGCATCTTAACTCCATACATACCAGCATACCGGCATACGTGCGTTGTGTTGTATTGATTCCACAAGACTTGCATTCGTACATCAGGGTCTCCTTGGTGGCCCGTACGCTGCAAGAACTGAGCCACACCCCTCTAGCTAGAGATGGCTCAGGAAGGACCTGGAAAGCACTGGAAGGCCGTGTTATGCCGGCTGAGAATCTTCATTTATTCGAGGTAGAAGTAGATGCGCTGTACGGGGTAAAGCTACTAGTAGTGGACGGGACGGGTCTGAGACAGCAAGTTTGCGGGGTTCAGGTGAGAGGTCGTCGGTGATGTGCTGGTGTCTTTCGTAGCGAACACAGTGAGCGTAGGGCGTGGAGGTTGAGCCGCAATGGGACTGCACCTGCCATGCGAGAGGAAAACTCGGCATGGCATTCTGAGCCTCTAGATGTTATGCCAGTGTTATGCCAGTGTTAAGGCTGGTAGACCAAGAAGGTGTACGCCCGTACCCAACAAGTTCAAAATAGGTACGGGCTATCCGAGGTCGGGATTCGAGTCAGAACGTTAAGCAGGTACACAGCCACACTTGCGAAGGTGCGATTTCTTGCGATTCGCTGACAAATCCTGCCTCGGCCCCACTTTAAAATGCCAAGAGGATCGAAAAGCAGGGTGAGAAGACCCTAGTCACTTCTTCCGTCATAGCCTTTGAATTTCCTTTGTCACTCCCACACCCCTCAGTCCACACTGCCAACACCCAACGGGAAACGATCCCACTCACTGTCGAACTGGCATCACACCGGCAGCCATTTGTTATGCAAGCCATCGACATGGTTGGACCAGTACCAGATAGGCCCTCGGTAACGCCATGTTGAATTTATTCTCTATATCAGATCTTCGCCCCCCGCTTCTCGAACCCCTCTCACCTACTACCACACAACTACACTACACACCACACTTACACATCAACTACACCACACTTCTCAACACTACAGCTGACGAACACGCAAATACACGAGTCTGTTCGCCCTCAGCTAAAGCCACATTCCACGGTTGATGACTACCTTGAGCACCTGACCATCCTGCTCATTCATTCGTAATCGACCTCGCCGAGCTACCGACAACCCCCTCGATCATTCCAGAGAGCCGGGGCCTCTCGATCCGATTAGTCCGGCCCGCGCGAGTCATCTAGCAAAGGAATTTTCATACAAAGCCAGTCCCCATCGCCACTAAGCATTGGCCCTCGATACTTTTTTCGAACCTAGTATGTTGGCTATACGACGTCAGACTGAGCACCGACACCCGCAAACACTAGACATTCCTCGCGATCAACCTTGGACGACCCAGAACACCATCGTCAACACCACACAACCAATCTTCACCAACAACGCCAACCTGTCGAATAATCTCAATAACATCTTCTCCTTTGGAGTCGACGAGCCTCTGTTCGATTACCAGCCAACTCAATTCGACTCGAGTCCGTCTCGACCGCTGATGCAGACGGAGCAATCCAATACCTGGCTGTCTCACGGCCAGCTCACTCCAACCTCGACGACGAGAGCACATCACCGCGAGTCCTCGCTGTCCTCCTTAGGCTCAGCAGGACCAGCATCTCCATACAACGCCAACACTTCAAATCCCCAAGTTGCAGGCGATATCTACCATGACTTTCATGACTTTCAACAGCCACTGTCGAAGCCAATAACACCGATTCACACTCCACTACAAGAGAATTTCGTTTCAGCACACTATCCAAACTACTATCAGAATTCGCCTTTGAACTTCAACATGGCGCACGATGGTCTTCCAAAGCAGATGGCCAACGCGGAACTGATGCCTGCTGCTGAAATCCGCAATGGTAGGAGGTCAATGGCAACAGTGGCAAGTGAGTCATCTTCCACGCCACAGTCGTTCGACGACGAAAAGCACAAAAATGGTGAGATATCAGAGATAGATTTCTGGTCGAACGAATACTTACATTGTGATCCAAAAGGTTACAGAGCAATGCCAAAACTCGATCGAACGATGACGGATATCTACGCTGATGAGCTCTACAACCCGAGCTTTCAGATCACGTCCGCCGCCCCTCCTTCGAATACCATCTCGACGACACCAGTATCGCCGCAGAACGATATCTTCACGCGGGCGCTCCAAGCTGCAAACAGTCAACATTTGACGGCGTCAAACGCACAATCTCCACTATCAATCCCCTCTCGAGGGGATCGCTCGCCGTTCCGACAGGGTTCGCCTCTTGCGCCCACGGGAAACGGCTTTGCTACTCAACAGCAGAACCTGAGATTTGGCACGGCAACCCACATGAGGGAGCAACAAAAGGCAGCAAACGATGCGCGGGCACTTCAGCAACAACTAGAACGAACCTCTCCCGAAGAGCACGCTCCCAAAACAATATCGCCCAAGGAAGTTGATTTGGTCTATCATGAGAATGAGGAGGACTCAAAGTCGCCGTTGTTTCCACAGCATCAACAGCAGCAGATGCATTCGCCAAGTTACCTACAATCTTCACGCATTTCGCGGGGTCCAAACGATCTCGATGAGACGGCTTCACAGCAAAGTTATGGCAGTATGGCAACATCGAGAAGAGAGAGTTCTTCCTATTCGAATGCTTCTCAAGCACAGCATCACAATTACAATTTTGCTACCCCAGCAATGCCAAATCGACAAATCCCTCAACAATATCCGTTTGTCCCACAAACGCAGAGGCAGACAAGCAATCTCTCCGGTGTTAGCGAAGACTTCCCCGCTACCCTGACCTCCATGGAATCCAGTAGCAGCGAATTCACACCTGCATCTCCGGAACTAAAGAAACCTGCTGGTACATCGGCAGATACTGGAACTTACACATGTACCTACCATGGTTGCACACTTCGTTTCGACACACCAGCAAAGTTGCAGCGACACAAGAGAGAGGGGCATCGAAATTCCGCGACGATTGGAAGCGGGGCAGATGAAGGTGGAATGACCTCAGCGGCGCAGCGCAACTCCCAAGCGGGTCCTCACAAGGTATGTTTTCTCTCCATTTTTCACCCCTCCAAGTTGACAAAAATAAATACGCAACCTTTTGCGCTTGGCAAGAGTAAAGGCTGATTGATTTTCACAGTGCGAAAGAATTAATCCATCAACGGGCAAACCATGTAATACGATCTTCTCCCGACCGTACGATCTCACCCGGCACGAGGACACCATCCACAACGCTCGCAAACTCAAGGTCCACTGCCCGCTCTGCACCGAAGAAAAAACATTCAGTAGAAACGATGCTCTGACCAGGCATCTCCGCGTGGTGCATCCCGAGCATGTGGAATTAAACAAGAGCAGACGACGTGGGCATGATTGAGGAAGGCTGTGAGGATGCATAGGAGATGACCGACGTATGAATTGTCACCACACTTCTCACCTTTCTTCTCAACCGATCCCCCAAGCCTCCTGATTCCTTCGAGTTTCTCACCCCAACTGTCCATGCCACCCTCACGGGCCATGGCATCGCATTACATCCCACACACTCCAACGGCCTTACCCGACATTCCCTCTATGGAAACATTTTGGGCATCATGGGTCAATGCATGATGCATTCCGATGGTCCGACGCAGGGACTTTTCGGCAGAGCAGCGGCCCCTCCTTGAATGGACTCAACCACGGAACAGACGGGGTCAACTCCGTATTTTTTGGTGTTCTTGGTGGTGCCAACGCAACAATGCACATTTCAAAGCATCCCTGTTGTGACAGCCATTCGCCAATAACAGCCACGATAGCCCAACCGAGGGGTTAAAGTGACATCACCATGAGGTCTTTGGTTTCACCACCATGATTAACGAACGACATGTCTTTTCATCATGACTACGTCATTGACTCCATGGTTACTATGATATTTTTAATTTTCCACGTTTGAGCCATTTTCTTCTTCTTTATGATGTGTGTTTTTTTTCTCTTGGGCGGAGTCAGCGGGGATATTTCGTGTTTTCGATTTTTAGCTGGACTGGGAATCGAATTCAGCGAGTCAGTCTTGCGATGCATTTGTTTCTTTTCTCTTCTCATTGGTGCGCACTTGTAGAGCACCACCATTTCTTGCGGCATTTTGCCTGTACTACTTTTTTTTTAATTGATGAATGGAGAAAAAATGCGCTATTAGACTAGATTGTATGAATGAGGGATTTGAGGAATTTTTTTTTCTTTGCCCGGGTTTTTTCATCTTTCCTTCTGTGTCTCTTTCCATTTTGATGTCATTCATGGTTTGCCAACTCTGAAATTTTTTGTGTGGCTGTGTATATGTGTATTTCTATTCTTGGGACCTCCCTTACGAAAAGCAACGAGAAAAATGAAGGGGAGGTACTTGCATATATGTATTGTACATTGAGTATATTTTTGTACCAACACAAACGTGTACCGAAAAGAAGAGCGATGAGTTGGCAGGGGAAAATGAAAAGGGATGGAATGGAATATTATAGATGCGGCAAAAGATTGTTGAGGGCTTACGCCTGAGTTGATGAAGTGGTGATAGGTGGATTGACATAGAATGAATGAAGTTGTATACCACCTATTTACATGTACCTTTTGTAGTGTGATGTTGTGAGACTGAATTGAGATTGTCGCTTTTTCTTTGTAATATTAAACACTAACCGTTGAGGACTCCCACTAGCACGCGTACATCCTTCAAAGCTGGCATTAGAGTTTGAAATTTACGTCAACGCCGCATAGTTTCACAAAGGCAGAGTCGAGGGCTAATTCTTCCCCACAATCATCATAACTATCCTCAAATTTACTACGACTGAGGGGGATTCACCAAGATAGCAAGGACGTTTATGACTTTATGCTTGAGTATTGAACGAGGAAAGTGAAATCGGGAGGAGATGGGAATTCGGTGGTAGATGTTGTACTGTGTTTTTTTCTTGGGTGAGGTTTACTTTATAGTCTAGAGGTTGTTTAGTCCTCCAAGGGAGAATGAATAATGTTTGCAGTTCTTTGTTACGTGTCGTAGAAGGTTGTTGGGATCTGGACATTTATTTGAGGGGCATTCTAGTGGTCTGGTTGGGTTATATTGTTTGATTTGGTGTGTGGGGTTGAAGTTGATAGATTTGGAGGATTTTGTGAGCGATGCGTGGGTTTGGTTGATGAGTTTGGAGGGTGATAAATAGCAACCATGCCTCCATTCCCTTTCCTTTTTTTTTTTATTACGCAACTATCATTATTGTCGATTTCATAATCTATGGGGAGATTGGGACAGGTATTCTTCTTCCTGTGATGTGAACGGTAATTATGTGAGAAAGAGTACTTTATCGATATTCAGAGACGAAGGGCGCTGAGGAAGAGAGATCAGGGGTGGGAAATGTGGAGAGGTGTTTTTGCTGTCGTTTGCTTTGTTGCTTTCGATTATTGGGTGGGTAGTAGGGAAGTTGTTGAGTTGTGATTTTGTGGAATGATTATTTTCTAGAATACGGGGTTTGTTTGAGTGCGAGAAAGCTAGTTCATGACTTTCCTTTTGGAAGATAGTACTTGGAGCATCGTTTCGCTTTTTGATTTGATGTGTTTTCTCACTGCTTTCTTGGCGGTGCCAAAAAGTCGGGAGGCATGACGCTTCAAATACTTGTAGTAAAACTGCATCTGGGATCTCCGAATATAGAGAAGAAGATGGATTATAGGTGTTTCTCTGCTTAGTCTCATAGTATTAAATGTAAAGTATCTACTCTTAATAGATTTGAGGTACCATAAATAATCGACCAAATTTCCTCTCATCTTCCTTCTTCCCAGGTATAAACCCGCTACGCAATGCGTGTCTATTTGCCTCACAGAGGAAACCAGAATGAGTATTATGCTGCTGAGACTAAAGGAGATTCACGAGAGAATGAATTTTAGATGTGAGAGGTGAAGACGTGAAGTAGAATCGAGTACTTTAGAAGATGTAGAGTTTAGTTTTTGCTGTCGATTGCTTTCTTACTTTCGAAAATTAACTGTTCCAATTTCTTATTTTTCTTTCTCTCTTCTCTCTTCTTTACCATTTGGATTGATGTTCTTTCCTGTTGAGCATCGAGTCTTCTTAGGAAGAGTGAGTTCTGTATATAAAAGCCGATTCTGACCTTGGCATCCACAACTCCCTATTTTATTTCAGAAATGCTTTCCTACTGTATAAAGTTAAACAAAATTAGATATGATATTTTATATACGGTATAGATTTAGTGTTTATTCATTATTGAAACATGTAATATGTTGACGCCATTTACTAAACATCTACTTACCTAGAGATGCTAAGGGTTCAACCTCCGTTTCTATATAATTGTTCAACATTAAGGCTCTAGGTCTTCCTCTTCTCAAGTGAATTCATATTAAGATGAGACGAACAAGTGGTCAAAAGATATGAAACTCCCTACAAAGAAAGGATTATGTACTGCAGTTGGGAAATAGAAGTCTTAAGTTAATAATGAGAAAGTGAATCCAGCAGATATGCCTAGAAAGATGGCAAGGTTAAAAACCACTGGCTAAAACTGGACCTCGTAGGGAGGAACTTGCCCTAATCTACAGAGAAGATTATACGGAGGTTGGCATAATGCTGTACTAATGAAATTTGGGCTGGTTCTTGAGATAAGAGACTCTTGGACTCACTTCATTCGTGGGTTCTCAAAAGCAATACGAGGACTCAGATGGTTACATTGCCCGGAGAACAAGGAGGTCGAGTTAAGTAAGGAAAGCTTCGGGGATGAAAACGACTCGGGAATCGAGGGAGCTCATCTTCCTCGTTATGGCATGAAAAGGGTTCATGTGGGATGAATGAATAAAACAAGTGAGATCGACAGGAAATGAGATTTCGAGGGCAGATGTTTGATTTTTTTCCCGAGGTGAATATGAGTTAAAAACTGTGGGCTTATGCGTTTTAAGCAAAGATGGTAGTAAGAGGTGTGTATTTTGAAGATGAAGTTTGGTGGGAATATAAAGTTTGAGAGGCTAGAAACACAAAGAACAATGGATACGGAGTGGAGATTTTTGATAGATTTCAAACTTGAAGCGATTTGGAAGTAGTAGATTGGAAAGCGACATCAAAGAATGAGACATCTCTTCTGTTCTTGCTTTTATAACTTATTTCTTCACTTATCTTCTCTTTTGTAGTTGTTGAAGTGTGTTGCCTTGGGTTACAGAACATCCTCCCCTGTATATCTATTTTAACAATGGTGAAGCTCTTTGATTTATATTTGCCCTAACTTGGATGACCTAACTTGGATATGAGGCACAACAAAATGTTATTGCTGTTGTTGCCGTTGATGTATTTATTATCTATTAAGCTTTAGAGCCTCATTCCAAGAAGTTGTGGAGATTGTAAGTTTTACTGAAGTAAGCGAATGACGCGGAAACGAAGACAATTAGAAATTTGACAGTAAATGGCAACCTTATTTTTTCTTCTTTTCAAGTAGAATATTAGAGCAGCAAATAAGAACATAATAAGTTTTTTCTCTCACTTATTTAACAGTCGCAATTCCTGTGTGTGGTATATAAGTTACAACACCTAAAATCTAAAATAAGTGAACTAGTGTTGGATTGGCGACTATTCTTAACGAGCAGAGTGAAGGTATCACTCCTTTTTTTGTACGCTCCAACTAAGGTGGGGAACGCGACAAATAAATCGGAAGAAATGTAGTCTATTTGAAAGAAAAAGTTTTATGGTCTATTTGAATATTATTGGGTTTTCCAGCTTATTATTTGATGTCCTTACGAAGCGAGAGGGGATAGAGTTCATGATACCACCGTAATGTGGACTCATTCTGAAGCTCGCTGGGATTAAGAATGACAAATCCTTTGCTTTCTTTCTTGCTCATTAATTGAAGCAACTTCCCACCCGACAGAAGAAAGCATTCCAGCAGAGAAGACAACGACTTTTGAGACTTGAAGACGCAAAATACAAACCACCTGGATGAATGGAGAAATGTACAGTGGTAGAGAAGAGTAAAAAAGAGTTGGGAAAAAGAATAAGAGTATGCCTCTACCGTCGATTATTTTATTACTGTCGAAACTCCAGTTTTGACAAGACTTGGACAAAAGCAGGTTAACCAGCAATCTTTCGTAGTTAATGTGGATTCTTTGAAAGGACTCGGAATTTTTAGAGTTTAAGTGTCTTAATGTTGATAGGACACCCAGAAAAGCACCCAGTTTCCTCTGTGTCCATGGAAAATAAATCTTTGAACCTAGGTGTACTGCTTCGTCGTAGCACTCTCTATAAAATGAGGCTTTAGTTCTTTTCTTGTTTTAGATGATAGATCTATGATTTCTTCTTCTCACTTAAACTATAATGCCTTCTCTCAAAAAAGAGATATTCCAACCAATGTGATGCCCATTTCCGATACAAATAACCACACCAAAATCAGCCACTCAAGACCCAGTTAACAAACGTCTCTCTGCACAGGACAAACATGAAAACCCCCAAGTTATTTCCAAGAATCATAACTTCAAAATCAGAGAAGATAAAGTTGAGCAAATGTCAGTTTTTGTCTCTTGTTGGGCAGTAAGTTTCCTTTGCATCCCATCAAAAGCTCTTATGGCCAATTGCTAACGAAAAGGAAACAAGGAGATGTGTAGTAAATCCTCCGGGGATAGGTTAGGGAGAGAGTGGGCGGGGTCGATAATCCTCCAGTCTGTTGCGAGGGACTGACGTACCTTGAAAGGGGAATTTTTAGGTTCGTTGAAAGCCTGTTTTCGGTTTTTGCGTTGGAGTGAAGGAGGGAAATCTGATTCGGTATTGCTGTAGTAGGAAATTGAATATTGTGAGAGACTTGACTTCGAAAATTGAAAAATGTTCTTGATAATCTACAAGCTTACAACTCCACCGAAAGAGAATGTTTAGGAAATGGAAAATCAATGAGAATCAAGGGGAAATCATTCCAAGGCTTCTGGGAGCCCAATTGTCCAGGCAGTCTTCAGCATTAAGCTTCTTCTACAAGAGGGGATGTTAGATAATAAAAGTAGTAAGAACCATCACATCGAACTTCTTTTCGGAAATTCCGTGCGAATCGATGCCTTCCTTCTGACAGTAAGTAACGTTTCGATGATAGAACCTTTCAGTGGGATTGGAACCGAGCATGAGATGGAAACAAACCACGAATCAGCAATTCGCAGATTTGAGGACGCGACATCTGTTGCGGCATCGAATCCATCAATTTAAATGACATATTCACTCCTCCCGAAAGAGAGTTGGAAAAAAGCAGGTCACAGTGTGCATGGTGTTTTTGAAACTACAACCTAGCATTTTTTACAAGTACTCACAAGAATCCCGATTCTTTGAGTCATGCTCCCTAACCCCAGCGAGCTTCTGCATCCCGACTTTCATTCCCAAGCTCTTTGGGTCTCCCGAAATTACTCGCTTGAATGAATGACACTTCTCAATAAGAAGAAGAGAGAGAACTCAAGCGAACCTTTTAGCCTGGGTATGAAAACAACCACCTCGCTATTCAAAAGACAGCCAGTTCCCTGTTGTTTACGAAGAATCAAATCTCACATATAAACTTCAAGGCTGATATGAAACACCTTAGCTACGAAAAGCCTTACACGGAGAATGATGTGTCGGCTTTGATATCAGAATAAGGCTTTTAATCATAAGGTTCTTCTTACTTATTGTTTCAATTCTACTGAGAGAGACATGAAATTCTAGTTACACTCAGAACCGACCTTTCTCGCACTTCTTCATGAATGAATAGTATCTCTAATTCTGACAGCAAGTAATAATTGGACGCAAGGGATTTTTTTTGATAAACACAACCTAGAGATCTCGAAGGATCTACATTTAGAAACTTAGAATCTACTTACTGACTTCGACAAAGAATATGCGAGTCCGCACACAAGTGTTTCAACATTTATGAAGAAACCCGTTCACTTTAAACAGTCTTATATATCTATCAAGACACCATCTCCCCGAGTACCCTGAAAAGAAACACAGAGAATAGCTCCCTCTATTCTGTCAAGTTCTGGTAAGAGGAGACGAGTCACGTGTTTAAGATATTGTATTTGAGGTCCAAGTTCTTCTTCCCCTTTTTCGCGCCCGAAATTTCCACGCGCTCTACTTCATACTCTTGGCATTTTCGCGCGGTGATTGGGGCATTGCCTTGTAAAGAGCCTCATATATTTGATCATTTTTTTCTTCATGCTTGCTTCCTTACGCAACAATAACTTGGTCTGTCAACCTCCCAATATCCTGTTAAACTTCAAAGTTTCTCCTTGTGTAACCTTCGTTTCTATAATCAACCTGTTCTATTATAGTTCGTAGTCATTTTCAAAGGATTTGAAGTCTTTGGGGAGAGCGGTTGGATTGATTGTTTCACATTTAAGCGCCAAGCGAAAAAGGGGACCCTCGTTTCAAAACATTTCCACTTATCAATTGTGCCCCTGTGGCGAGGCACGAACCATTACCCACTCTTTGTTTCTACATCTTACCGAAAAACACTTTACTCGCGTCAATTACTTTGAATTCCACCAACCAGGTTCAGCTTTAATCTGCAAAATGAACGAAAGGGTGAGATGGGAATCTGAATGAGGGGTATCCACTATTATGGTAGCCGCGCAAGTTCGTGGGATTTCTCGATATATATCTCGAGGTCCCGATGATGGATTTGATTTTTGCTCATCGCTTTCTGTGTCTATCATTTTGGTTTCTAACCTTTTTACATTCTTTCAAAAACGTCCTAGTGACGAACTCATTCGCTCGAAAACTAAAACTCAGCTGGTCTTTAACATCTATACATTCTTTCTCACTACCTACTATCCACCTTCGCAGGACAACTCCAGATCCTCGAATTTTCGAAATGCCTTCTATTAAGATTTCCGCCCTCGCTGGGCTTGCTGCTTACGTAGCAAAGGTTTCTGCACACGGCTATGTTACAGGTGCTGATGTTGATGGAACTTAGTAGGTCTTCCTGCGTCTTCCAAGTTGTCATCGACAAATATGCTAATGTCATTCTTTTAGCTGGGGAGGATATCTCGTCGCCTACAACTACAACCCATCACCACCAGAAGTCATCGGATGGAAGGAGACCGCGGCCGATTTGGGATATGTTTCTCCATCTCTCTACGCAACCGGAGACATCATCTGTCACTTGAACGCCACAAACGCTGCTCTCACAGCGACGGTTGAGGCCGGAAAGACTGTTACTATGGAGTGGTCTAGTTGGCCCGAGTCTCACCATGGTCCTGTTATTGATTACAGTGCGTCCTCTTACTCCCCGATGGTATCACATATATACTGATGATTTCAACAGTGGCCAACTGCAACGGTGATTGCGCAACAGTCGACAAAAACACCCTCGAATTCTTCAAGATCGCTGAAGCCGGTCTCATAGACAACACCGTCTCCCCAGGTACATGGGCCTCCGATCAACTCATCGCCAACAACGCCTCATGGGAAATCACCATCCCCGCCACCCTCGCACCAGGAAACTACGTTCTCCGACACGAAATCCACGCCCTCCACGGTGCCGGTTCAGAAGGAGGAACTCAATCGTACCCCCAATGCATCAACCTCGAAGTTACTGGATCCGGTACTGCAGTCCCAGAGGGAACTCTAGGAACAAAGTTGTATACCCCAACCGACCCAGGAATCTTGGTCAACATTTACACTACCAGTCTTACATACACTATCCCTGGTCCTACACTTTGGTCTGGTGGTTCTTCCGGTGGACAGACTAGTAAGGCTGCTGGTGCCTCTTCGAGCGCTGCTCCTGTTGTCACTTCCTCCGCAATCGCTTCAGGAAGTGCAAGTGTTACAGCTTCATCATCCGGTGTTCTCTCCACCAAAGCAGCAGCCGTAGCCTCAAGCTCAGCCCCAGCCGTTTCCAGCGCCGCCTCAGTCAACTCCAGCATCGTCCCAGTCGCCTCGGGATCCGCTTCTTCCAAGGCCACAAAAGATAGCTGTAAATCCAAATCGGCATTCGGATCCGTCGTCCCTACCACCATGCAAACTATCGCTTCCCCAGTCGCTTCTGCATCAGCAAGTGCATCTGCCACTGGTGTCAGCTCGGGATCAGGAAGTGATTCTTTGACTACCGTCGCTAAATTCGCTCAATGTGGAGGTTCTGAGTGGACTGGTGCTACGACTTGTGTTGAGGGTAGTACTTGTACCGTCCAGAATGCTTATTATTCGCAATGTATTTAAGTTTGATACATTGAGGATGGTGAAAAGACAAGGGGAAGAGGAGAGCAGAGGGGGAAGAGAAAGGTGGGGGATTCTTTGTATATATGTAGAGTTTTTACTCTCTTCTTTTTTCCTTGTAGATATTTGTTAGCGTAATGGTTTTGAGGACCTTGAATATAAATCTAAATCCTCTTCTATATTATGTTTTTTCCGGGGTTCTGGTTGTGAAGTCTGAAGTCCTAACGAACATATCTGGTTGCGAGCCTTCTTTAGCGAAAGAAGAATCCATGTTGATTTCTTGTTGAGATGTGAAGTTATTTTCTTCCATGTGTCCAAGAGAGAGCTTTGGTCTCGCGATAGATTGAAGTTGCCTAGGGGTAAATAGCACGTGAGTACTCGTGAACGCCAAAGAGTTTTTAGCAGCTTTCTAGTAGCTTACCCCCACAACAACAACCCAAAGAAAGACAGGATTACTCGATAAAAGCTAGACAATTCGAAGACGTGGGTATCAGTTATCCCAACCCCCGATCGGAGGAGACAATTTCTCCCAACCTCCTGGATTATTCAACCCAACCACCCATTGTTCAATAGCACAAAGACAACAAACTTCTCAGACGATTGATCTCGGTATCATGAGGCTTTTGATAAATAACCTAAGGGGAGCCAGGCGGGTGGGCTCGGCTTGGAACAGATTCAAAGGAGTTTGAAGAGGGGAATGGTAGGGGAGAATTTGGGGTCATCGTGAGGAAGTGAGGTGATGGAGAGGAAGAAGTGTCGGAATAGAAAACGTATAGAGTAGGAACCACTCGTTGTAAAAACATGTATTTCACGATGTGTATCGATAGGGTAGAAAAGCAGGTAGGTATCATAAACTCCGCAAACTCCCAGCTCACTTATCCTCCCCTCCAACTCCATCCAATCCTGTCATCTAACCATTGGAAAGAAGCCTGGTGGCCCAGCAATAAAAAGATTCTAACCGAAAAACCCTTAGGAACCAAACTCCTCAAAGGTATCACTCATCCCTCATAAAAACCACCTCCATCTATCTTATCAGCCTTCTAGTCCAATAAATCACTCTAATGCAATCCTGTAACCTCTAAACCAATCTAACCACCCATCCTCCACGCCAGAACCACAATCGCAGTCCCAAAAGCGGGAACAGCAAGCGCCGCGCATTTAAGCCAGAACAATCTCAGCCCATCCACCGCGGCATCCGCGCCGTCTATCTCATGAGAGAAACTCATTCCCAGAGGTTTAGCCATAGAATCCAAGGCACCAGAAAGATGCAAATTCTTGACTAGTCCCTCGAGATACCCAGGATGCGATTCTGGACTTTCGTAGAAAGAAGATCTTCTTCTTTGAAGTGTGGACAGTTTGGAAGATTCGTGAGAGAGACTTCCCATAACAGAATCTAAATCCTCAATAAGCCCAAGCATAAACCGGAAGATGTGTTTTCCCTCTTCAACGACGTCGTTTTGCTCGGTAGGCGTGAGTCGTAATTCCACCTCGGCAAACCGTTTCTTGAATTCAATCTTGATATCCTCTCCATCCTCATCACCAGGAAACGAGAAGAATCCCATCCCAAAATCCAGTTCCCGGTCCTCACTTCTAGCCCTTGTCCTTCCACGCTGAGATTCCTCGTGCTTCAAATCAGGGACTTTGGTGTCTTCGGAAACCGAACTCTGGAGAGCCTCACGAATGCTAGCTTCAAGAGGATGAGAAGGCCGTACAGGCGAAAGATCACGCTCCCAAAACTCGCGACCCATTCCACCCGCATCTTTCAGAACACCGCGCAAAATCCTGCCACCGGAAAAAAGAGCCATATAGAGAACCCATGCGTAAGCCAGTAAAACGTGGGGATTTCCCTTAATGGAGCTTTTTATATGTGTGAGGAATTTCGCGAGGTTCCCTCTTTGCGATGCTGCCTTAATCCGATCATCGATTTCGCGAGTCAAAAGCCCAGTCAAAGCTTGGATATCCTCACGCAATGCGCTTGATCGGAGGAGGCTCGGTAGAAGTAGATATGAGAGGAGGGAGTGAACTCTCGGGTGTGTGGTTGTGGCTTGATCTGTCTTGGTCGTGGAATTTGACTCTTGTTCCTGCTCGGCCTTGTTCGCGTCCCGACTTTCAACTGAATGGACTTCGTCTTCGGGTTCGCATTGTATGTCGACTATTTCCTGCCATAAGGATTCGAATGCAAAGTATATGGGCGCGATATGGAGGAGTCCGGAGACGTATTTCGAGGAGGTTGTGCTGTGGGGTGGGATGGCTAGAGGTAGACGCGCGAGGATTTGCTTGTTGAGTTTGGTATGAAGCGATCGCGTGGAGGTATTAACTACAGAAAGAGTGTGAGTAGAGGCTCCTGGGGGGAATATTCATGGGAGATTCAAAGGCATACTGCGTTGTGAAAGTGAGGCCATGCTTGATTGTGGTGAGGTTGTTGTAGGAGCGGTGGGCATTTCAAGGTCGGCCATCTTTGCGAATTCGCATGGTGTTTTGGCAGAAGGAGGATCGAGAGGCCAAATATAGACGACTAGGTACCTATTCAAAATAGTGACTGTTGGTAGGTAGGCGGTTGGTTATCGCTCTGTGACTGCCTGGTGGTAGGAAATGACCTGGTGGTCTGATAGGTAACAGTCCAGGTGACAGTTCTTGGAGGTGATTCATGTGCAAGTCATTAACGCCCCATTCTGGTGTGCTATGGGGGAGGGAGAGCGATGGGAGTGAGAGATAAATCTAAAGAGCATTGTAAGAGGTGAAAAGCGCAAAGAGAAGGTCTGAACAATGGCGTGGGGAGGTCGGTGCGGTGTGATTCTCCCATCGTGGAGTTGATGCTAATCGTAATCGTCACTTTCCCGCTTCAGAGTGTCTGCAGGGGTGTAGCCTGCCGAGGCTCTAGGCTAAAGCCCGTGATCGCTGTCACGTCTTTAGCGCATCCAGCTTTATACAACTTCATTTCTATCTCTTCGCATCTAATCCTCATCTTGAAAACGGTATCGGACGAGTTATGCCAAAGGAATTACTGCAGACGCGGTACGAGTACAAGGCAATTTACATCCAGCAAGTCGTATTCCCAGAGGTACCTGACATCGTGTCAAATGGTCTCGAGTTATTGGAAGGAAAGAAGGCGGTCAAGAATTCAGATCTTCTAGTTTAGTTGAGACGGCAAAATCACCCTATGAAGCTCGATTTCGTATACCGTGAAGTAGTTCAAGTACTTTACAGTAGCTATTGCGATACAACACTCCGGGTTTATTGGGCACATAAACCTCATTCTCGCCATATATTTAGGGATGCGGATCTTAAATTTTATCTACCTACAGCCTGTGCAAGTAGGTGCGTCCAACTTGTCTCACGGGGTCGAAATTGAAATTCTTCCTTCCCTGACTTGGCCTCTGAAGACGGGACTCGAGGACGCTCCTTCCATTTACCTTAATCTCCCGACAAGAGCGATGGGATGGAAGATGCTGCTTCTTATCTACCCCCAGAGATGGTCGAGATCAAGTTCACAGATCATCTTTTCCTTTCTTTTTCCTTTCTTTTTTTGTTGGAAATCTCGAGGCTTTCCTCAGCGTACAGTATATGCCTCCTATGTCTTTAGAAATTCTTAAATAGTCCAGAACATTGCCTAATAGCATTTTAAAGAATCAAGAAATTGAGTTCCTGCTCTTTCAGACATTTTTAAAGAATCGTTGTACGTTAGATGTCTTGGCATAACTTACAAAAGGAGGTGTAACCACCAGAGGAAGAACGTCCATTCCCATGTCTTTCACTTTAATCACAGTCATCTAAGTAGTCCTTCCAAGTCAGTTGTTAGTGGTGGAAGGGAAGATGCGAATGACAGGGCTGGGAGTAATGGTTTGCGTTACGGCAAGTGCAACTCGCTGCTCGTTCTTGGGGAAGGAGCGACTAAGTGACTTCTTGCTTTTCTTTACAGCGCATGCTGGCAATGGCTGCTCGCGCCTTGCCTGGTGAATTTTTCGTCTCAATTTCAAACGAGTTGACTAAAGTTACTAGTTATTCTACCCTGTAAGCTAATCCTAGGTTACCTAGGAGCAGCCGTCAAGTGGCTTCTAGCTATTCCCGGGTAGCCAGCAACACAACCCATATTCCCAAACCCCACAAGCCCTTATCCTCAATCCAACATCTCATGTATAGTCTCAAACAAATCCTCTCTCTTCGCCTCCCACCCAAGCGCCTTCATCCTTGACCCCCTCGTCCTCATATTAGCCCCAAACAAAATCCCCGCGAAAGGATTCAGCTCATTCGCCTCCTCCACACCAACACTATCAATCTCCTCACTCCCAATCAACCCCCTCCCAACCATCTCCTTAGTAACAGCCTTCACAACATCCCCAATAACATAATCCCTATTATCCGCAAAATAAAACCCCCTCTCCCCCCACTCCAACCTCCCCCCATCTAGCCGCAACGCCTCCTCAACAAAACCAACCAGCATATCAGCAACATCCTTAACATTCACGCCCCCAATAAAACTTCCTCCCTGTCCGATATTAAAACTCCTTCCTCTCTGTTTAATCGCGTCTACCAAGACTGTGATTATGAAACTCGTTTTTTTAATTCCCTCTCCTTTTCCATAAACCACTGGTGGCGCGAAAACCACGCTTTTCGTGCCTGACTTGAGGATGAGTTGGTCGAAGAAAGAGTGGATATGTGTCTTCTGATCAAAGTTTGAGATTTCTTCGAAATCTGAGATGTCGTCCCAGATTTTTGGAGAGGGGGAGCCGAGTCCGGGGGTGGAATCCATGATTGAGGCTGCGCCGGAGAGTTGGATGAATGCTGTATTTTTGGCTCCTTTTTTTATACCTGAGAGGATTGCCGTTAGGGATGGGAGGTGGTCGCAGTCTGCCATTGCTATTTTTCATCAGGTCAGCCGATTTTCTTTTGGGTAAGTTGAGGGGAGGTACCTAGGACGACATCTGCTTTGCTACTTTCCTCTTCAATCAAATCGACCGAATCCAAGTCTCCGATTAAGATGTTTACCGAGGGGTGAAGAGATAAGATTTCTTGTTTTTGTTCTTCTTTCCGGACTAGGCCGGTGGTTTGGTACTCGGGGTGCTTTAGGATCAAGTTGTGGAGGAGTTGACCACCGATGTAACCTGAGATTCCTGTGAGGAAGAGTTTCGGTGCCATTTTGAATTGTTATATTTTAATAGTGTGATTGAGATACAAAAATAGTGGTAAACTTACTTTGGAGACACGATATCGGGGAAATCAGATACTCTTATAATTTCGACTTTCAGGGGAATTAAGGATTACTATATGAGCGTTCTATGGCCTCATTAGTATAGTATGTATAGTAAGGAAAACCTCGTCGCCTATTCAATGCTAAAGAATATTAATCATCTTGTCGTAAGAACACAACATAGATTAGTCTTCCAACCGCTTATTGGTAGAATTAAATAGGGTATTGCTACGACCGCCGGTACGGAGGTAAGCATCGCTGACTGATTTATGGTCATCACGGATATTTGATCCCGAACGTACGAGGGGTGGGAAATGCGAGACGAATGTTGTCTAATTAGTTGGCAATAACAAGAACCTCTACTTTACTATGGAGTTTGAAGAACCGAAGATTATCCGAGAGAGTTTAGGAGAGGCATTTCTCAATTCTACTAAGAGTTCTGGTTTCTTAGTGTGGTTAGCCGAGAATTTTTCATATGAGTGGGGGGGGGGGGGGCAAGAATGGTATGGGAGATTTGCGACCAAATTCTTCAATGGGTTATGGTGGTGACCTTTTTCAAAGCCCGGGGTCAAGTTTCGCTTAATCTTGGAAGATCAGAGATGAAAAGGGAATATTCATTACGAAGGTGTCGACCCTCTGGATCTTTATTCGACTGCCTAGCTTGAAGTTTGTAGATCTATAACCGATGAATTTGCTTGACACAAGATATCACTTGGTATAGTCATTGAATTGACTCGATATTTTTTTCCTGCTCCAAAACACGGAGAAAAGCAATACTGAAGTGAAGAAGCCATTTCTTTCTGTCTCGCGTTAACTCATCTGGCTATCGTTTTTCATCACCTTTCCTTGCCACGCGTCAACTGAAGTGAATATTTTATTTCCGTTTAGTAAACTCCCATCACGTCGCTCAAGCACCACTAACGATCTACTCCCTGGTATTAGCATTCTAGAATATATACTTGGTTTGGGGTACTAATATCACTTACTACTTTGATCCAATTCCGCGATTTTTGGTTGGGGGCACTTCAGCTCAAATGTGGGATATATGCGGCCCAAGTTGGTTACTCGAATACAGGTCTAGGTTGAAGGTGGAAGAGTTGAATAAAGCTTTCGACAACTAGTTATATCCGAGCAAAGAATTAAAGCGGGAGTATTAAATATATTGGACACTTGATTAGAAAGTCAATGGAACCATATAATATTGGCCACTCATCCCATACGATCCAGTCAGATGGAAATTCCCGCTTCACACGCGACTCATCAACCAAGTAGGTTAATCGATGCGTAAATAGCGGTTTTGTGAGTAGATATACATATAACCGCCATCGAGCAGTAAACGCAAAAATGTTTGTGTGTTGCTGACCGGGATTTCGTGCTCCGACCAGAAGTCAAAAAGTAGCACAAGAGGGAGCAAATTCCACCGCCCATTATTGATACTGAAGAGATTCGCCAGAGCTGTTTCTGTGAGTTTGACGGAAACAAAGAATTCCATGCTAAAAAATGCAATCCTCTGTAGAGAAATGTCACCACCAAGAATAGCAGTTGAATCCAAGGTCGGCTAAAATCGAAACTAGGCCAATTCTTCAGTCGGGTACTAAATTTCTTTGGCAGAGCAGGGCAATGAAACTTCCATTCGGTTGCATAACTACTAGTGGCATGGAATCCAGCGAGTACCGCCACTTCGAAACGAGGAACAAGACCGGGAACATTGTGGTTAGGAAGCGGCCACCATATACCACTAAGATGGATTGGCCCCAAAGCTTTTACAATCAATATTCCGGGGCACGATTTTTCGTTCTTTCTGACAGCCTCGTACATAAATACAGACAGCCCACTGGTAAATCGCTTGATTAGCGATGGCAATAAGAAGGGTAGTAATTATTGAGCTTACCTTGGGATCACGTCCGAGTGTCGGTTAGTCGGCCGTAAATAAGCACTTTTCAGTTGCACGTTAATTTTTTGGCATGAATGTTGTAAGCCAAAGCCTCTTGAAATCCAGCTACCTGGTTTTCGCTTTGGCCAATACTTGCATTTTCATTAGCTATCGCCCACATATATAAGGCTTTGGTTCCCTTGATCGGTATATAAGTTGGTTGCTCAACATCTAAAGGTCTATCCCACCACAAGAGATACACCAACAATACGCAAGTGGCGTGTGAAAACATGTTAAGTTCAAGTAAAGTGACTGGCAAGGCTTCCCCTAATCGTGCTAAGCATTGGAGACAAAACCACAGTGCCTGAAGGCACACAACGGCTTTCGCTAATCCACTTGCTTTGCTTTTGTCAGAAATATCCCGTTTGGATTTGTTTACGAGTTCGAAAAGGCTGTGAAGATTTGCATTCACTTCTTCAGTTTGTATTGGTCGTTTAGTTGGCTGGTTCCTCTTATTTTGTTCCTTCCTTTGACCTGGTTCGTTCTCTATGAATTTTGCATCCCCACTTTCCTCATCTTCGTCCTGCTTTTTGGTGGAGGGATTTCGGTTGCTAATCTGTCGAGGATCCTTAAGTTCCATGTTTCCAATGTGTAAAAAATCCCGAAACAAAGGAAAATCCATAGTTTTCTTCCCCTCCGGTATAAGCTGTGGGTATGTTCCCGCCGTGTCGAATGCAAATCCACCCATTTGAGCATAGAACCCTTGCGCCAAACCCCAAGGCCGTCTCTCTCTTTCCTTTGGGGCTGAATTGACTCTTTCTCTCATCTCGATTTGAGAGTTCTCTTGTAGAAAAATTTTCTTCGTCACGCTGAGAAAGACTTTTCGGCAGGCCGTTCTGAGCCATCCTTGTGGTGGAGTTAGGCCAAAGTGATCGTTGTATGCCTTCATGAATCTCTTTGCTTCAGTCTATTGGTACCAAGCCGTGTATACAAGCATCTCTGGAGCCAGAAGGCCAACCAGGAGCCACCATACTTTCCTCCAAGTCTGATAGGATAACCAAAGGAAGGTATGATCATCATGCTCCTTGATATTGAGATGCATGGCTGTCCAAACGCAGAGGGTGGTTGTTATGAGACATGTTTGCAGGATATTCCATGCCCCACGAGTTGTTGGGTTTGGTACCCATATTGTTTCGTGGGTTGCATTTCCAAAGGCGTTGAAAAGCATCTTGGAGCGGACGAAGAGCTTGAAATTTAAGATTTAGAGCGGTGCTAGTATTATCTTCCAAAATATCGGGACTACGAAGGGTTTTAGGCAGGCGACAGTCACCTTTCTCAGCCCTAGTGGCGTATTGGCAGAGGTTTGGTTTGAGGCTGTGTTAATACAGTGTAACATAGATTCAGCTGAATGGTAATTATAGATAGGGCTCCGATATGAACCAATTGAACTGAGATTTTTGTTCATCGTTCTCATTCATGTTCGACAATTCTAATTGGATCATTCGTGAATTATACGAATGTTCATTAAAGGGGGGTTAACAGACTGGATTAATTGGAATCGATTGTTTGAACAGCAGTTCACGGTAAGTATGCAGCTATGAAATTACCGGTATACACCACTTTTTAAGTAGTATTTCAACTTTCTCACAGAACAACCTTTTTATTTTAATATTTAACACATCACCTTTCAACACTAAATTATACGATGATCTACTCTCTTTCGCAATTCAAAAGCGCTGTAGTTTATAATACTTATAATAAAATGTTGTGCTGGATTCATAACATCGCCTAACTTCTCTCATTGTTTATTTTTATAATGATCTACTGTTTGGTTTACTACTTCGTCGACTGTTTTATCTGCTATCTTGATCACCAGTATGATCACTTGTTTTGTATCACTTGTTTCATGTCACATATTCAAAGCGCTACTATAGCGTAATACCCTCTTTTGTCAACACACACTCCTTATATATAGATCTAGCTAGTCTACCTTTACAGGACAATCAATTCTCCATGACCTATAGTACTAACTTCTTCCCCAACTCAACATAAAATTAAGTCTGTGTTGGTGACCGTAGCGAGGTGCCCAAATAAGCAAATCCAAGTTAATTCTAGACTTTTCCTAGCAAGATTACTAGACATAACATTAGAATTAAAAACATTACTCGTCAGCTTATGCATATAGTGGGAGTTATATTGGTTTTCAAAACTCGTTCTTTTTGCCTACTCGTCGGCCGCACTAATTAATTATCACTTAAAAATATATAATAAAACAACCACATTAGATTTCAACCTGGTTTTTTTTGATGCATATAATTTAAAGATTGTTATAAGCAAGTCTCACATAGAGCTTAAATTTTTTAGATCAAAAGGTGGCTGCGTATTAGGAACTGCCGGTGGTCGAAACTCCAGGTTTAGAGTGTCAACGCCACTAAAACCACTGCTCCACCATCACCACTTCTATCAATTAGTCGTTTCGTCATCTAATGCTATCCAATTAGATCTACAATATAAGAAACAGATCAAGTGTTTGCGACCGTTCGCTGTTGCAGAGTATAATTAATTATAGAAAGGTTACTCTCAAAAAATCCCGTTTTTGGTCACGTTCTTAATCGTCACAAAAAGTTCATGTTATTTGAACGAATCTTTCGGGTTCATATCGGAGCCCTAATTACAGGGGGTCAAATAGGACTATTTTTCAGCCTCCCGTTCGTTTTCTCTTCGTGCTCTGCATTCATCGCTCTGAGCGCACCTGACCGGACCTTCCATCCTACGCTTCGCGATCTCAGCGGCTCCAGTAGCAGTCGCAAATTCGAACATCGCTCTTCTTTCTTCTCCGTCGATAACATTGTCGCCATCGCCATCGAGAACAGCGAGGACGTCCTCTGCAACAATATCATGCAGCGCATCCCTAAGCGCAGCCTGGAAGCGCGCGTCTGTCGCTGAAGTGCCGGTCAGTAGAAGCTCCGTGATGCGCGGTCTATAAGAAACAACAAGCTTGCGAATCCGGGCCGATACGGCGACCCAATAGAAATCGCTTTCACTCTCGGGCACGAGGGCAAGACGAACTTCCTCCCGACGTTGGCCCAGATCAAAATCTACAAAGGACGCATCCACTGACCCGTCCAGGGCAGTCCATAGGTCCTTGATCGTGCCACTCAGGCTCTCACTGTTGAAGTCGACGTGCAAGACACGCTGGTCTGGAAAGTCCCACTCCTCACGCTCACACTCGTATGCGTCAATATAGGCAGAACACAGGCCCCGACCATGGCCTGCGTATGCTGCTGATGTTGCATATAGGGTCTCAGTCAGCCAGTCTGGATCGAACATGAGGTTTTTGAGCCTCAGATAATCGAAGACGTCATTGGTTCCTTCGTCCGTCAGCTGGATGTGGCCTGGAGAGCTGAGAACTGCCGCGGTGGTAGGTTTTTGTTTTTCTCCGCCCAGCCACGTCTGGGTCTCCTTGTAGAGCGCTGACACCATAGTAGCGAGGACTGCTGTTTCCGGAGTCGCTGGGCGGCCGAGAAGCTTGTTCAAATGGCGTTAAATAAGTGCCTTGACGTACTGCAACATCTCCCAAGGGGAATCGACCTCGTCTGGCGTGCGGATTTTCGGGCGCGTCGCTAGGCGACCGAGGAGAGAAGTGTATGCGGGATTACCTTTGATCAAGGCAATCCGCCGATGAGTGCCGTCGTGGAGTCGGACAACGGCAGTGCTGTTATGTTTCTATTAGTCTGCATTGCACCTATGAGCGGAAACGATTGATTCCATTACCCGTGACCGGTCTCCAACGCAAACCCGATACCGGGTGCTCGAAGTTCCTCTCTGCTGGGACATCTCTCGCATCTCGGTAGAGGGCATATGCGATAATAGTCTCCTCGGGGTGGCGGCTCTTCAATCGACGTGCTGCCAAGAACAACCTGGCTTGAACAGACTAGATTGAAGAGGTTGAAGATCATGAACATGGAGCACGTCCAGATAGACAGTCTGGAAGGCATTGTTCGCCAACGCCAGAACAATATTGTTGAAGAGATGACGGAAAGTTTTCGCAAACTCAAGTAAAGAGTAGTTGGCTATCAGCTCAAGCAAAAGGTAGTTATTTGACTTCAACAAGCTAGGTAGAAAGAAACGTTCTTGATGTTTGCGAATACGCGCCGCCAAGATTTGATGTTGGGAGGCGTAGCGCTGAGGTGCGGTCGCCTAAAGGTACCACAATTTTGTTTTCTTTCGTCGTCCTCGCCAGCTCCCCCTTGACGTAAAATCTATCCAACATTGCTCACAACATCATGACATACGGCCAGAATCCTCCACGAGTTGTGCCCACAATTGCCGCCACAAAAGCAAGACCTGCCTCGCCGGCATTGAAGTCGTAGATACCCATATACAAAATCGGGAAGGCTTTAAGAAGGAAAAGAAAAATGTGTAGGTAAGGGCTGAGTATAGGATCGAGAAAAGAATGGCAGGGTTGAGAATGTTGATCTCCTAGGGCTTGATGAACGCATTGACAACGATGGATTTTGCGCTGAGATGCTTTGGGATAGTTCGGATTGAGACTTGAGCGCTGAGTTCCTGCTTGCTTCGCGTTGACGGCGCGCTTGCCGAAGAAGAATGTTATTAGCGGATGTTTTTGGGAGGCAGGTGAATAGGAGGAGAAAGACTGGGCCAGGAAACCAGAGGAGTTTCCATGAACTATATCTCCAGCCCAATACGGGAACGCTAAATCTAAAAATTATGGGCCCAAGACATAGTGCCATAGATGCTGCGGAAAGTCCTATCTACTCTCGGGGACTACACGTTCTTAATTTCTACTTATTTATAGCCGCCCATATAGCTATCAAATATGGAATATCTGCACCAGAATATATATCTTGAAAATTAGCTCCTGCATTTGCTAGAGGAGGGGAGCCGAAATTAAAATTAGTGCTGCTATCTCATTTTGGAAAGGGGTTCTGAGATACCAAAAAATCCGAGGAGAAATCGCAGAACCAAAAAACCTGAAAGAGTCGATGAGAGGGCAGTGACAATACAGAGAATGACAAATACGAAAGTGTAGCAGTATAGGGAATATTCCGCCCAACTGAAAGGATTCTGTTCACCGTTAGACTCATTGCTCAGGCCCGTAGGGCGGCAACTCACTCGCTTAAGGGAGAGAAAATCATAGGGCTAAATCCATCTAATGGTGTTAATATGACTGTCAAGGATTTTTCCGGAGTGTATATGCAAGCGAGAGCACATAATGTCAATCCTAGCTTAGCAGTAGTAATAAATTATTCCACCACCCCTTCTTCGCTTGCCAAATAAATTGAGGATCCAATATATACAGCACAAGTGTAGAGACTGTTATGAAAACGTATCAATGCAACATCATCAAATTAACGAGCTCAGGCTGGCCAGATGCTAAATGATATCATGCATTTTCTGAGCGAAGTCCAATTTTGAGGATTTTCGGGATCATCTACATTAGCTCAAATAATGCGAAGAATCCGGTATCAACCAACTGACCTAGATTGCACCAATCAACCTTGAGCTGCACCATTTAGTATTGAAGTTAGTTTTCCAGTCTTTGTTCCATCTTTTTTAGGTTCTTTTGCGCTCGCGGGGGAGGGGTTCTGTCGTGTTCAGCACCTGAATATGTGTCAGCCACTTGACGAATGCCATGTTGGAAGTTGGGATATACTGTTTTTCACAACATTTTCTCTGATATTGTTCGAAGAATCCTCATGCCCCTATAGGTGCGCGTAATAACCTAGCAGAGGGAAGTCTTCTTCTTCGTCAGGATAGCGCGATAGCTTATCCCGTGAGAAAAATCGAATCAGCTGCCCCAGTGCAGTATCACGAAATATAGAACCCATTTTCTCGATCGACAGGAGACAGAAGCAGAGAGTAGGTAATCGCGGGAGGAAAAAGGAAGAGAAGGGCTTCAAGGTCACTAAAATTTGTAAGGAAATGACAATACTCAACCTTGTTTACACTTGTTTGCGGAAATGATGTGAAGTGTAACAATAATATGGTCAATTTGGAGGGACTCAAAGAGTATGCAAAGTGTCGAGTCAAACACGACCGTCATTGTTGAATTCGGGAAATCCCATGGACGTAGATTGATCTGGTTAATCTCACTTATTTGTTCACACCATAGGGTGCTCGAGTATGGATGGATTCGGGATTTTGGTCATGATTGAAGCTCGATGCTATAAAGAGGTCAGGCTTAAGTGTCCTTGGTGTGTTTCGGATCTTATTATTAGCGTATAAATTCCTATTAAGTTCCTAGATTAGCATATTCAGTCATTGCCGAGATTTGCTAGACACCGTAAGGGAGAGGCGCAAAGAAAACTTCCTGTTTCTTCCCCCGTAAAAATCAATCGATACTGTTGAAATGTCATACAATATATATGAGTTGAGACGGAACAAGCATTGTCAATTACTCGAGCCTTTCTCTTTTCATAATACTTCCAAGTCTTAAAAAATATTGACAGATACAAGCGAGCCTGAAGCGAGGGGATATATCTAGTAATAGCACAGTCCCGCTAAAAAGACAAGACAGTAAGAATAGAACAAGAAAAATAATGTTTAAGCTTAGGAATGAATGATACGGTCTATTGGTAGGTGACCTGCCGATTGCATCTTTCGATCCCATTGGTGGGTTACTTAGAAACAGCACCGACTTGACAGAGGGGATTTTGAGATTTTATGAACTACGAATTTCTCCACCGCAAACATATCTTTTTTCTCTTTGTAGGTTACGTACGGATAGCTACAAAGCAAAATGTGGTTACGTGTAAAGGCTGCTTTCCATGTTTTCGACCTTTTCACAGGACCTTGGCATCAAAAAACAATATATCTACTCATATTCAGGGGGGCATAAGAATAATTCCATTACTTAGCCATTAGCAAAGTTAGGCTCGCGATTTTGAATCGGATCCACGTGACCTAAAAATTTCGGTCCCCCGACCCAACTCTCTCCACCTCTTCCTTAGACGTGCGACAACCTCCATCCCACTCCCCCAACACTCCTGGGAATATATGCCCCGCCATAGAGCCGAGAGAAGCACGAAGAAGAACCGCAATCAACGTCGAGGTGCATTCCACTATCAAATAGGTAATGATGGGAACCCGTTGGTCATCATCGCTTTTTCGGAGGCTGAAGTCAAGGAAGATGCATCCATGACAACTCCAACTCCAAGCGAAGAAGAACAACTCGTCGCACAATCCGAAGTTCCGTTGTCCTCGAAATCATGATTGTCTGTAAGTGCAAAACAGAAACTTTAAACCCCCAGCCCTATCCTCGCGAAATTTGCATATACTTTCTTGGCTCTAACCCGCACACGAGTAGTTCGTGAAGCTTTGTCAATCATTTCATATATTAATTTTCCTTCCATATCAGTTGGTTTTGAGAACATGTTATATGCCTTTTTATGTTTCTTTCGTTCGGGATAATCAAGTCATAGCTCACGGAGGGAAATTTCGCAAGCTGTCTTGCGAAAGCACACTCCGTGAAGTTGATTTCATACTTCATTATGCACTCGCATCCTCGAAATGCCCTCACAAGCGTGTATAAGCCTTTGCGCAAGAGAGTACGAATCAATTCAGAAGGCCCATCAATATCTTCTAGCTTTATTTGTCAGCTTGGTGTGGACGAACTCGCACTTTAAAGTTTACTCTCCTGATTTTCCATCCCTTCTCGAAACCCCCCTTCTTCAGATGAAATTCTGCCTGACTTTCTTGGGAGCGTTTTTAGGATGCAGATCTCAAGCACTGTTCGCAAATTCGGCCCTGCGCCGTGGTCATCGCATGTCTGCCCTGCATTTTAACTTCTCCCAAGGTTATTTTCGCAGCCATACCGGATTTCAAGAGAATGAGAGAACGTTTCGAAATACTCCCATCAGATCCTCGTTGAACTCCTAATCGCCTATTCGTCTCTTCGCCTAGACTTCCCCGGTATGTGACCCTGGGGACAAGAGTTCTATTTCCCAGCCTTGGGTTATATATCATATCTACTGTCCCTTCACCTATTTCCCTTCCATCACCATCATTTATTTGCTCTCACATTCTCTCAGTGCCGACTCACTATCATTTATTTATACTTTTGTATTCCACACTCACTTTAATCCTATATTTTTACCTCAACAAATTCAATTCACATAGTCTCTTTCATAATCTTTAGAACCAATTTTACGACTCTTCATTATCTCGTAAATATGAAGTTTCAATCCTCTATCGTCCTCGCTATATCAGCCATCGGTGGCAATGCCTCGCCCATGCCAGCTGAAGCGAAAGCTAGTGCAACAGAATCTGCAACTAGCAACAACATTCAAGCCTTCACAGGAACCAAAGGCAGTGCTCCTCCAGTCATCCAATCTACTGGCGATAGGCCATTCTCCGTCAACGGAGATACTTTCGTGAACAGTGGGGCGGCTCTTCAACGAAGCTGTGATGTTTAAAACAACGCGTGTGCAACTGAAATCAATTCCGGAAAGGCAACGGGTGCTGTTAGTGATTGCAATGCTCAACAACAAGAGTGTAATGCTCTCGCAAAGATAACCGCGGCTTCGATCACGGCTCAAAAGGCCAATGGAGCAGCAAGCGTTGGAGCAAATACCGGAGCTGAAGCCACGAAGGGGAATGCAACATCGAAGGCCGAACCAACCAAGGCAAATACAGCGAACTCCTGTGGGGCAGTAGCCGTCGAGGGGGCGAAAAATGGCGCCAATAATGCAACTGCAAATACAGGAGCCACAAATGGTACTGCCACCGGTGCAATGGCTGGTGGAGCCGTCGTTCCTGATGGAAGAATTACCCAGGACGCAGTAGCTACTGGTTTCAACGTTCTTGCCTCCAAGTTCAAGAGCGCAGTCGTCAAGGGAGATGGTAAGTTCCATGTCCATCAACTATGCGAATTCCACTAACCTTTCGCAGGATTTGTCTTCAGTAATTTGATTTCGATCCCAGATACCACACAAGCTAAGCAATCACTCGTAAGTAGAACTCCAATAAACTACATCTGTCTTTTAACATGAAAAAGTTCGATGTCGCCGGAAACACCAAAGCTTTCTCCATGAATATCAACGATAAATCAATCTTCATCCCACAAGGCGGAGCACTAGATGCCACCAATAGACGAGCCGACCTTCTCCTAAGCGTCGCCTCAACTCTCAACGATGTAGCCACCGCTGGAGTCAAAACGATGCACTTTTCTTTCCAACAAGATGCTGCTAAGCCTCTCAATCTTACTCACACCAATCAAGTTGCTTTCCTCGAGGCCGCTGAATTCTCTACTCATCAATTCGAGGTCAGTCTTCGTGGTGCAGATGCGGCGGGCAATGCCGTGGTTACTGGTAACAACAAAGCTGCTGCGAAGCAGACTTTGTTCACTACTCCTCTTGTTGCTGGATTCAATAATTTTGCTATCACTATGGATTTCGGCAAGAAGTATGTTCAAATCCCAATTTTTTGACAATGCTTGAGACTAAAAAATTCCAGCACAATCTAAGTCTTCCACTCCATGGACAATGAGCTTCTTACCTAAGCTACAGAGGCTCTTCCAAATGGTATGTCGATTCCCTTACTCTGCTTCAATTGAGAAGTGCTAAATAGATATAGACATGGCCGGAAATGGCGAATATCACATTGCAGTTCTCAAAAATGCTGTTGAGGGTGCGCAACCTGCTAACATCGACGAGGCAGTCTTCTTCGGGGGCATTTTCATAAAAGATACTGCCGGTAAGACCGCTACTTTATCTTAAAGAGATATGAGTAGAAATCCAGAGTCATTCTTTTGTATAAGTACGGCACTGTATAGTCATGATGCTTTAATAGCTATAAATAATGTTTCAAAAGTTTTTATTCAATTAACTTGTGGTCTATTATGATAGGTTTTCAGTTCATATGGAGTTCATTTCATCTATATTTACTAACGTCCATCCCTGCGTAGCGGAAAACCCTAGGTACCGGAACGACTTCATAGTTTGGGAGTCTCAAATCTCTACCACATACATTTATAAAGTTATAATTAGTTCGCTATTGCTCTTTAGCTATTTCTCTTTAAGTATTTGGTTTGCAGTACGAAAATACTATAGTTGTGATCATATTATCGATTATCCCGTCGACGGCATTAAAAGCCCTTTCGGCTGTCCCCCCCTGCTCTATTGTCACTATTGGCCTGTCTCCAAATTTCGGGACCTCAGCACGAAGCTCCTACCAAGAAAGAATATAACTCCAAGGTTTGAAGGCATAGATCATAAGGGAGCCTTCATGCCGGATTTATCCGGGCAAAGTAGGAGAGGTATACAATACGCCAAGCATCTTAGTAAGCGAAGGAGGCGCTTAACTATAATATCGTATTTATAATTACGCACTGTTAGCCTTTATGCTTAAGGCTTCATAAATCATACTGTAAATATTATGGGACGTGCGGGGTCGTTTCGCCTTAACCCAAATATGGTTAGTCGCTTTGACTCAAAGTATTAATCAGCATGGCAACCTTATCTAAATTTACACGTCACCGCAGCCACAAGGCTGATAACGATTTCCTGTATAGTAATGAGGCTTGAGAGCTCGGATAAGCCCCTTTGTAAAGTATAAGGGATGGTATGAGCTCGGCGGTGGAGCTGTGGTGGAGGAACCCTATTACGCTATTAAGGAGACCCTTTGCTGTTCAAGGGTGAGGGCAACAACGTAAACGTGATTTTCTAGTGAGAGGGTTTTAGGGTGTCTGAGAGTGGCCCCGAAACATAACTTATAAAAAATTATAGGAGATACTTAAGTGTACAAAGATTCTAAAATGCTTAAAGTCAAAGTACCTATCGTTTTTTCCCGGCACGTAGGGTTTTCCGCCACGCAGGGATATACGTTAGTTTGACTTCAAACCTTACAGTGAACCGGGACATAGTGTAGCGGGGTGATTATCTGTATTTTCAATGGGGAGATATATGGTCACTAAGTATGGCCTACCGACATACCGGTATAGACTTATTGTTGATCTTGCATCAGCTTTGGATATTTATCTCTGCTAATACCAGTTCACTTTGTCAGTTTGAGCTTACAAAACCAACACAATCCAAGCTAACAACCCAACTACTAAGGCGTCTACTCCGCTAAAGCAATGTGAGCACTTCTTGTGCTCACAATTGCGACATTCATCATCAGTTGAAGTCCAGTATCCACATTTGCAACATGGAAATCCCCCGTTGGTAACGGGGTTCAAGCGTGTTGTTGGCGTGGTTAGCGTCGTGGGTTCCATTTCGATCAGTATGAGAATGCAAGGGAATGTTGTTGTCCGAGGATAGAGGTAAGGGACGGATGGCGGGCAGATGAAGGGAGTTAGGCTAGTTTTGTAGGGGGATTGTGAGGGTTGCATGGTGCTGTTTACTTGTTGTTTTGTGGATCTGGTCTCTTAGGACCTGGGAAGAAAGAGATAGAAAGAAACCTATTAAGGAACAAAGGGCATTGTTCAAACATCTCAAAATAGTTAAGCGAGCTAAAGAAACATCTGGTCAACTCCCCCCTGTTCGGCAAGACTTGAATTGCAAAAGGGGGGTTATATAACTGTTATTTGCATAGAAAACCTGGTTATATACATATTTTCCACAGAAAAGCAATGTCCGCTTCGACTGCAAATTCCCAACAATGTGTTCAATATGTATTTTGGGGGCACTTGACCGCTTTCGAGGAAACCATTTCTTTGGTAGCTTAGATGCTTCTACTCGCAAAATAATCTTTTCTCCCAACAAAGTTCCACAGAGGTATTTTCGGTGACTTGTACTCGCCTACGTTTCTACTGCGAGCACCCTGATGTTTTAGATTTGTGATCAAACTCGCTGGAAATACAGTCATAGAATGATGTTTGCAATTCCATGACTTCCTGTTGATTAGCAGTGATTAGCCTCTAAGATTGAAGTGGTAGGGGGAAAAAGGCCTGACAAAAGTCGGATATTCCAACTACATAGTGCCAACCAGACTTCACACACCAAACTACCTAAATTGTAGGAGAAAGTCCACGTGGGATGAAACATGATGGATCCCCCCTATTCTTTGCATTATTAGAAACACCAAGAATCGTAAAGGTTCGCAAAGTTCGTAATAGGTGCCATGAACTTGAGAACTTCCACCTTTTCTTCGCGTCCGTTTCTGCTGCGCCGCCTTTGCCGAGCCATGTGCGAGTCGGTTATGCAACATTGCCCCTGAATTCGCGTGGAATCGCATCGAGTGCTGCATATATTAAATGCAACCAAATAAGAAAGAAGGGAGTCGTTTGACCAATCAACAGTCCTGTAGTTACTGTGTGCCTGCATTTTGACCCCATATCCCTTCTACCCCGCATATTTCTGTCAGCTTCAATCTCATAAGCGCTTCCATTATGGCTTTATTTTTCTGGGGTGGTACGGGAGGTTATGGTATTGATCGAAATGCCTAAAACATTAGGCTGGGCTGCACTGCTGTCGGCAGTGTTGCATCTTGCGGTAAACCAAAAGGGCAATCAAACGAGCACCACGTGTGCCAAGGCTGATTGATGGGTTTTTGTGAGAACCTACAATCTATATATCCAAAGCAAGTAGTATGGTTTTGGTGAGCAGTAGCAAACTTTACCTTCATTTAAGCTCCACATCTCTAACCTCAAGATGGGAAAATCTCATACACTTTCTCTTTGCAATCTACCACTCGTTATTCTCTTTTTATCAACTCCAATCACCGGTAGGCAATCGTCATCGTCTTCGCATTTTCTTTGAACCTAAAATTTAAAATTTTTGAGCAGGTAACATATCTGCACGTCATTCGAAACTCTCTTTTCAAAACGACACCAGTACACCTTTATTAACAGGTACTAAACCCAGCCAGACGAGTCTCCAAACACCAAGCATAACACCTGCACCTAAATGGGAGTGGAAAGTGCCACTAAATGGCCAGCCAGAGAGCTGTTATAAACCGGAGTTCAAAGAATCATACGCGAAATATATGGTATCGAGCACTATACCCAACAACACATGCGCATCGCCACAAACCTGGAGGGGCTCAACATGCGACGAATGGAGTAGCTGCACCATGTAAGTTGATTGCTAATATTTTTCTTGTCAACTGTATCTTTCCTATGCTGATTCAGATTTAAGTAACGCTGGGAGTGTCCAATTACTCTACTTCAAACCAGCGACTGATCTGCCAAATAATGCGGCACGACTAACGACCCTTTACAATGAAGAGTTCAAATATACCTTGTGAGTTGGTGCTAAACCGAAGATATCGTATCTAACGCAATAAAAGCACGTCACCATCAGTTTATATGATATGGGAAAGAATGGCTGCGTGGAACTCATGTGGTGATAAAGACACTGCGTTCATTGGCCCTACCATGACCAACCTTATTCATCCTTTCGACCTTACAGAAATCAGCAGCCTCATACCTTTCCAAGATAGTACAACGACATTACTTCCGTGGCAGGAAGATGACCATGACAATGCACGGAGAATAGTCAAACGACACTTCAAAACTCCCTATCAGTTGACTTTGTCAGATTTATACCGGGACTGTCCAACCGAAGATTTGAGTAGCCTTTACGAAAAACAAGGTTCGACAGCAGGAACCGATACAGTTAGTTCTTGGTGGGTTAAAGATAAAGTTGTTCGTCCTCCAGACTACTATCGATGCAACCCTTACCTCAGCATACCACCTGTGGTGAAAGAGTTTGGCGGTCCCTACTGGTGCGGCTGTTCAATATACGCACAAAGTGTAGGAATGCCAGATCCTCCTATCCCATTAGAGTGGGATTCGAAGTTATACCCGGCAACCCCAGATGGTCCAGTTGTTCTAGCTCCAAGCCCGGCTATTCCTGCAGCTTCTCCTGGCCCACCTTCAGCACCGAAAACTGCACCAGCTTCAAATCCAACATTGCCCAACAGCAATCCACCTCAAAACAACGGCCCCTCGCCGCAACCACAGCCAGTTAACGACCCTTTTTCCAACAATCCAGCCTCCAACAATCCAGCCTCTAACAATCCAGTCTCCAACAATCCACAACCCGTCAATGACCCAAATCCGGTCAAGAATATTCCCTCAGCTAACAACAATGGACAATCTGTCAACAATCCTTCTCCACAGCCAGTTAACAATCCAAACCCGGTCAATAACGACCCTCCTACCAACAACGGAAACCCAGCCAACAATCCATCTTCCAATGACCCGTCACTAAATAAGCCCAACCAAGTAAACAACCAACCACCAGGAAAACCACCTACAATCGATAATTCCAATGGAGCACCACAAAACAATCCCCAACCAGGAAAACCACAACCAACCACTCCCCTTCCAATTGCTACATACGGCAGCAACAACATAATTTCCGCAATCCCAACTGCTGGAGGAAGTGTACCAGCATACATCCTCCCCGGTGGTTCAACACTTCAACCAAACCAAGCATTCACAGACTCGAGTGACCCCAACGGAAAACCCATCATCATCTATCTATCCCCAACACCCACTAATGACCCAAAGAACGTCGCAAATAACCCGAATCTAATAATAAGCAATTTGGACGCACCCTCAGCAACCACGATAAAACCTCCAGCCTTCCCAAACCCAAATTCAAGTCCAAAATTGAATGCAAATCTAACACTTACACCCCTCCAAGATATGAAGAAAGTGGTATATAGTTCGGAGACCCTTATTAAAGGCGGACCCGCAGTCACACTCACAGGTAAAAACGCAGTTGCCACGTACGGCTCTCAAGGAGTGGCTGTGAAATATCCTGGTGGTGATGTTTCTACTATTCCTGTTTTGGGTGTTAGTCCGACGAATACGGCTGCAAATGGAAATGATGCAGAGATGGGGAGTTTGATAAATAGTTTTGTTAATGGTGATGAGGGGACAAAAACATCGCATACTGGACAAGTGATGGCTGGGAAACCTACGAGTTTGAGCTCGGCTAATGGGACAAGTGGGAATGGGAGTGTGGCTTTCACCAGTGGTTGTGGGAGAAATGCCGTTGGATTTTATTGGGCTTTTGTATCGCTTTTTGTTTTTGTTTGAAAGCTGTAGAGGGTTTGGAGAGAGGGGGGTGGAAATAATAATCGTGTGTGCAAATATAATCTATACTATAGTATTACGAAGGATTTAATGGGGGCTTTGGGGGAGCGGAGCACTGAAGTGAGTCATGTTATCCAGACGTCAAATCAATCGGATCCTTTGGTCATCAAATAAAGAGAAGTGTTTTAAAAGGTTTTTCTTTAGAAAGGGGTTAACTTATTAAGGAAGTAGGGGTAAGACTTACCTCAAGTAATTGTGACTTGAAACTCAAGGCACGTTTTCAGGACAATTAGGTACTGAATACTACTAATTGTTGCTAGGATGTGTACATCTCCAACTTCTAGCTATTCTCACAGCTCATCATCCATAGTTCAAAGTCCCATTCTGGAGACTTATCTTGCTGGAAGAGGAGTTGAAGGTGGGCTTGGATATGGATTATGGAGACATCTTGAGTTGTGTAGGTGTGAAGTGTGTATAAGTATGCAGGTATGGAAGTAGGTGTGTGTGAGTGTTGTGAGTAGAAGAGAAGAGCAGAATTGTTGAAGCATAAATAGAATTCGATTTAGTATATTCTTCTAATTAATTACATCGTCGCTTTGAACGCCTCTGGGCCTAGGGTATGGTTTAATTTTGTTGCTTTTCAATACAGTATTTGGGGGTAAGATGAACAACAAATCATTTCTACGCAGAACCTAAATAACTTAGAGTTTTAGTTGCTCGGCTTAGTACTTTTTTTCAGGCGATAATGCCTCCGCCCCCAAATCACTCCACTTGGGTATTAGGTATTGTCGAAATGACTTAAATCCACGTCATAGATGAAGTTTTTTTTCTCTCTTGGGTGATACAATTCAATGAGAACTACGATATTAGGAAGAAACTAACTGTTTGCGACCGTTGATTGTTGTATAATATAATTAATTTCTCATCATGACCGAGTCGCTGGGGCTCAGCCTACAAACTTTAGTGAGGATGCAAAAAGAGTAAAAATCCTAACTAATGGTTGAATTTATATTGCAGTTATCTACGATGCTAACACTTATTCTGCGGAGAGTAGTAATTTGACGAAGTAATTCATCTTGAAGTCATCACATCATTTAATTTTGAAAATATTTGGAATATAAACCAAAGGGGCTAGGTATTGATGGGGTGGAGATAAATGTGTTCAAGTCATTGATACTTGAAACAGTATATCATTACAACTAAGAACTAATAACTTATACCTACTCATATTCACTATGTTCTAGCAAAATAAATCTCCTGCTAGAGACTTATTTTGCTAAACGTGGGGGGAGTGAGAGGCGGACTTGGGTAAGGACCGATCTTCGTAAGAATTGTGAAAGCGTAAAGATACCAAGCCATGTAAGCATGAAAATACATAGCTACTAGCATCTCAATGTATCAATGTAGACGCGGAAGGGGATGGTGCGAGTCTTTGTTGGGTTTATACCGACTATGATTTTCCTCTATTCTTACTTTACAATTCTTTGTCTCGCTGGAAGAACAGGGAATTGTAATTTTCTTTGCTTTCTTTCATATTTTTGGAAACTTGTATTCTTGACCGAAAGTCCAATTCAGGTAGAGCCCATCAGCCACCTGATTTTGAACTTCCCGTTGAGACTTGGAGGTACTTATATGTACCTCAGCGGCGCTCCCGAGTAGGGTTGCACAAACAAAGTCAATGCGTTCTCTTAAAGGTTAAGCATTACGCCAGAAGATGCAAGCTTTTTACCCAAATCTGCAGTCTGAATAAGGAAAGCTTGATGTTGATGTAACCTCATTTGAAGATATTTTAGTGGTGGGTAAGAAAATAGTGGGTATAGTTAGCGTCGAGGTTGCCGCAATGGGACTGTTGTCCGCTGTCATCCAGCTGCCACGTTTCTTGCAGCGTGGAAAATACACCGCAAAGCTTGAGCGATCAACGACTCTTCATCAACTTCGAACCTAACCGCGATTGTCTAGAAATGAAGATATCTACCACGCGGGGCGCTTACGGATGGAATCGCGTGTTAAATTGGCGGATAATCGCAAAAACCTAACTAGCCAACGCGAAATTCTCTAGCGCTAAGCTTCGGTTGTGGACCCGATATCGAGATGTTCTCTTGAGCCTCCGTTCAGCAGGGCATGGGATCGAAAGACTCACTACGATAGGCAGACAATTGCCCCAAACGGGGGAATTGGCGATGTTGAAGCCAGGAGTTGGCGCCGTTGAGTGGAGGAGTGGAAATGTCTCTCGACGCCGCCTTGCTGCGCCCGCCAAATTTGCACCATTTTATGTCCGTAAGGTCAAGAGCCCTGCAAGTTTGGGCCCATGAAACCCCCAGAGTCAGCCATGAGGAATCAACTGCACCGCAAATTCCACAATGACAATGTGGAGAATGGCGGAGAAGAAGCTTTTTATTTGGCTGGAGATTGTACCGTCTTTTGTTATCGTTTTTGGTTGTGGTGCGAAGCAATCGTCCCTTTTTTCCAGGAATCGGAACTTTCCTCCGCTCAGAACAAAAATGCGAAATGCAACAATGTCCTGAAGTGAACAGTTGAGGGTATCACGCTCTAAGTGGACTGTTCGAGAATCAATTGGATTGGGAATTTTCGCTTGGTCGTTTCTCCAAATTGGAGTTCGTCTTAAGCCTCCAAGATCTCCTTGTTGGCTAGCCTGAACCTTTTCGAAGGATCCCTCCTTCCATGTCAGCTTGGCGATCTCACGGAAGCCACGACAGGGGTTTGATCTAACGGACGAAAGACTGAAGACTTTCTATTGGAGCATCTTAGAAAACAAGCTCTATTTTCCACGCCGTCACCAAACCCCTAGTCCGCCTTGTATATCAGACCCGAATGGCAATCTAGCATTGGTTGAGGTGAGGGAGTTGAGCATCCAGATTACTCAATTGGGATAAATTTGATGTTTGAGCAGGGGGAAAGAGGCTGATGGGCTGAAGCACGAACATACATTGCCACGAATTAAGTGTGCGGCCTCGAAATATATATACCTCTTGTCTTCTTGTTTGTATGAAAGTTTTTATTCGCACCATTCCTATCATACGTCAGTCTTCGTCTATTCTCGGTCTATTCTTAGCATTGAATTCGTCCTCCACTCTCACTTCACGAAGAATTGCTACCAACCTCAACCTCTCCCCTCAAGACAACACACCTTGATTTTCTAATCCAACTTTCTTCGCTACCTACCTCTACTCCTACCTCTCTCATCAATATGGGGCTCACATTCCATCAAGGCATTGCTGCCGGAGAAGTCGCGGTTTATGTTCCAGCTCTTCTGATAGCCGGTTTCCTCACCTACAGACATGGCTTCAGCAAATCTGCAGGATGGTACTTCTTGATCGTCTTCTCTCTCGCCCGTGTCCTCGGAGGTTCCACCCAACTAGCAACCATCAACGACCCTCACAACATCGGTCTCCTAACCGCGACTTCAATCCTCACCAACATCGGGTTTTCCCCTCTCACCCTCGCTACACTCGGTCTCCTCTCCCGCCTAGTAGAAAGCATCAACAAAACCCAAAAGAACATGCACTTCGGCTTCTCCACCAATCACCTCAAAGCGATCGAATTCCTCATGTCAATCGGTCTAATCCTCGGTATCGTCGGTGGAGTAAGCGCTGGAAACGCAGCATCGAAATCATCAACCGGTACCGCGCAACCTGGAAGCACCAGTAAAATCGGAACAATAATCTTCATTGTCTGCTATCTCGCCACAGTCCTCTCAGCAATCATAACCTCCCTCTCCATCTCCTACGCGGAAGAAGGAGAGAAACGTCTCCTCCTCACAACCTCTCTCTCGCTCCCATTCTTAGCAGTTCGCCTCATCTACTCTGTCATCGCAACATTCACACATAACAAGAATTTTTCTCTCCTCACGGGTGATGCTTGGATTCTCCTTTTCGTTGCGCTTCTGCCGGAATTGGTGGTTGTGATCTTTTATGAGGTAACTGGTTTGACTTTGAAGGTTCTCCCCAAGGATGTCAGGGGGAGCCATGCACCGGTTGGAAGTATTTCCAGTGCTGACCATTTCGTTGATGGACCTGTTGCGCCAAAACAGGAGAGCGTTTTGTTGAAGATTGCGAAGAAAACTATTATTGGAAGGTTGGTTATGATGTTGATCCCGGATACGAAGGAGAAGAGGACTGATGTTGAGATGGTTGGGGGTCAGCATTATCAGAAGTAGATGATGATATCCTTACCTAATCTTGAGCGGGGGAAGTGTTGAAGGAAGATAGAGGTGCGGGATCGAGGATTGGCAATTAGAATATGGTTTTTGGGTTTAGCATGGCGTTGTTGTGGGTTCTCTTTTTCGCCATCATCGTTGGTTTCTCTTCTCGCATTTCCTTGTTTGTCTGTATAGAATTGTATAGATTATTCGTATTAGATACCATTACTTTTACTCTTCCTCTTGCCATCCCTACTTTTCTCAAGTTGTTTGTCGAATTATACGATTGACAAAATATACCGGTATTCTCTTGAGAGACATTACGTGCAAATCCAGTGATTGGCCCCCACCCCCTGCGATTCCAACAACTTTTCACTAATAACCCAGCAGTATGCGCATCAGTTCTGTTAATTAGACATTTCTTCTCGTCTGGTCTAAGGTATATGAGTAAGCTATCATTTCACCTTGAAAATTATGAAATCGGGCCTTCAAAGGAGGAGATACTAGACTTTTCATTTTTATTTTTAGTCGATTAACTAATAGAAAATTTCGCGACTTGCAACGAATTATGCAGGTTGATCCAAAAGGATGTTTAACCAATGCAAAGTGTGCAAGGGGTTTTAAAGTAGTAAGAGTTGTTTCTGGGAAATATTAGGGGCCTATTCGTGTCATTCTGTGAAATCGTAGAGAATGTATTATTTCCCTGGTTTTTAAAGAAGAGGTATACCTCTCAAATCATTTATTATACTCGCTACTCTTGCGGTCGTCTTTGGCTTTGTGTTGAGAAAAGTAAGGATTAGATTTACTCACTCCGGAGTGTGAGAAAAGCAAGTATTAGATCTACTCACTTTTAGTAAGGCAATTATTAAATTTACTTAACTCTGACGCTTTCGCAACTATTCAAGTGATACTTGTTTGTCTTTATATATCCGAGGGAAAGGTAGAGAACTTTGGATATTGGAATAATGGTATGTAAAAGATCTTTTGGCTGTCACGAAATGGGTATTTTATATCATGGTTGTTTTCATACTGAACGATAATGCGATCAGATACCCCTGTATCAGAAGACAGTTTTGGCTTAATGTTTATCCACAATGGTGTTTCTTTCCAGGTTTATTTCTGGTTGAAATGCTTATCATGGAATGATGGAAAATGTAGAAGCCCCTGTTCTTTTTCCGTGGCTACCAACCAATCACCAGAGGAAAGTTACCCTGGATAGATGAGTGTTGCTCGTGAAGAATGCCGGACGAATCGAGAGGCGTATTCCGGAAGCGCCTCAGTCGGTCTTCAAATTCATGATGAGTTATATTAACGCGGAAGGGTTTTACTCTCGAGTTTCTACTCACTGTCGAAATTTTGGACTTGAATTTCTGGCTTGGTATCTTGAAAGTAGCTGCTCCGAGTCGGATGTTTTGGATGCTTGGATTGCCTTTTGATCCTTGGTAAGACGGAAGCGCTTCAAGTGATTCTCATGCCGTGGGATATGTGTACCGTCTATTTGTCTGACTGTATACTGCCTCCTATTTGCACTCAGTATCCGTTGACGCTGAAGGTACCCCCGCATGAGGAGAGAAGCTTCTTCACAGGGTTACTCAGAGTCATGTTGAGTAATGAGTTCTAGGTACTGTTCACACTGAACTTGGATATTAATTTCGGTTGTTCGAAATTGTATCGGAGGGAAAACATATCTGTGTAAAGTTTGCTCTCGTCTCTTATGAAGATGTATTGAAAGTAAATCGCCACTTGTGTAACTAAAACCAATTTCTTTTAATTATTTTCTCTTGTATTTCATAATTCATGTGTATCATATCGCATTAAATAAACTATCATATCCAATCATGTTCCCATCTTCTCTCCAATTATCATCTCATCTCAACCCTGCCTTCCTCATAAACTTCTCTTCCATTTCTCTTGCCTTCTCCTCACTCTTTGTCGGCCAGTTTTCCCCCATCTCACCCAACTTCTTTCTCCCCTCCCCACCCCGAAACTTCCCGTTAACCACCTTGGCACATCCAACCAAATCACTCACAAAAAAGGAATCACAAATCTCTCCTCCGTTTCCATGCATCTGTGTTTTCTCCTTGTCATGCCTTCCCTCTTTTCCAAGTATGTGTTGGGCTTCTGGCTGAGAGGGTCTGGTGAGGAGTTTCCAGATATTCAAGTCCGCGATGCCGTAACGATGAGGGCTTTGATGTGATCTCTCCCCAGTTTTTCGGTCTTTTGTAATTAGTTTCCAAATATCGAGACCCGCAATGCTGTATTTACGAGGATTTTCCCGTGCTTTCTCCACGCTCTTTTCCCCTTCCCCAACAAATCCCCAAGAAGCCACATCATCCACAGTGTGGTAACCTTCATGAGATTTCGATTTTCCTCCTTCCGACTTGACAAATCCCCAAGCGGCCGCCTCGTCTACTCTATGGTGCCGAGGACCTTCATGCAGCTTCTCCGCCACAACTCTTTCTCCTTCCCCAACGAATTGCACCTCATCTACTGTGTGGTACTTGAACGGGTAGCAATTTGGACGAAGATGTGGTGTATGGTTAGGAATGATGTGTTTTAAATGCACAACGGTGAAGAGTAATATCGAGATGGATAGGGCAGAGAGAATACAGAATTTAAGTCGTTGATCCCGGGGGGAGTGGGCGAGTGTAAGAGGATGCATTTTCGTATGGTTTGTTTTTTGGTGGCGTAGAAGGGAGGGCGAAATGGGAGGCCGACTAGTGTTGATGGGTGTAGATGAGGACTTTTTTTTTGTAGATGAGGGGGTTTGTGTAGATGTAATTCTGTGTAATCGCGATGTGTTGTAAATGGTAAATGTAGTACTTGTATCCTCAGATATTACTCGTCGAGTCGTCCAATCCAGAAACTTCTTCGTAAATTAATTCTTCGACTTTGTTTTATAAACTCAGAACCAAGAAAAACATCCCGAACCAAAAGACAGGAGAAAACGACCAAGCTATATATCCAAGCCACCATCGGGGAAAAAAACAAACTTAACCCACAGCCAAGCAAAACTAACGGGGTCCATAAACTAACCCCAATAAACATTTAATCTCAGCGGGGCGAAAACCACAACCACTCACATCATGTGCACCACTTCTCCCGCTAATATGGACTGCCAGCAAGGGATGGTACAACACTAACCTAACTACCGTATGGTGTCACCCCCCGCTTTGGTACGGAAATCTGAGAGCACAGTACCGGAGGTTGGCTCGTGAACCGTGGAAGCGCTTGCTTCTGGAGCCCCAAGTCCAGGCATCCTCTCCAGCCACATCGTCACTTCCAAAACAAAAAAAGAGAACAATAGTAGAGAAATCCCATCGAGAAACAAGTATCTTCCTTGAGTCCGTGGCTAGAAGAACTTGATTGAGGCGACGGGTGGTTGGACCAAAGCATGAAGTTTGGAAATTAAGGTTGGTTGTTATGTGGGCCGAGGTGGCCTTTTGCCAACTCAGACTATATTAGCCGTATTACCCGCATTAATGAATCGTGATCCGAGATCTGGAGATCGCGTGACGGTGAATGTACCTCCGTACCTGACTTGGGTCAAGGCGGGGTATTTTTTTCATGTGATGTAGAATTTGGGACAGAAAGAGTTGGGAATAAGACGGAATGAAGAGATATGGGTAGCATGGGGAGGATGAAATGCGACATTTGGAGTTGAAAATTTGAGGGATCACGAGACATCTAATGTATCTAGATGCTCAATTAAGGAGGTAAATAAGACTCGCATTTTAATAGAAAACAGCCTCTTAATTATCTAACCCATTAAACAAGAGCCCGAAAATTCAAAGACTTCTTTTTCATACACGAACAACGCCAGTAATTAATCTTATGAAAAGAAAGCTAGCCAGAACAACCGCCCATCCTCTAACCCACCCCCGCAACCACTTTGATCGCCATTGACACCCCTTCAACCCTCCATTCCTATCAGAACCAGCTCAAAACCTTGCACAAATACTCACCCCCAAAGTGGTGCGGTAACCTCAACCCCCCTCTCTACCACTGCCCTAACTCTATCACCAAAAACCCGATTAGCACACTCAACCTCCAAATCCTCCAACCAAACCTTAGCAACCATTTTATCAACCTTGATCTCCACCCCGGGAACAGGAATGCCCATTTTATGCAGACGTTCAATTTCCTTTCTCTCCGCCACGTTCTCCTCTCCCTCTTCGCCCTCCGATGATTGTTCCGAGTCTGGGATGGCAGAATCTTTGATTGCAGTGGAAGCTTGAGGTGGTAAGATATTCTTTGGTGTTGCGATTGGTGTTAGATTTTCGGCGCCGAATTGAGCTTCGAGGAACATGAAGAGGCGCTCTAGACGCTCGGTTGGGGAGAGGTTTGCGTGGGGGTTTCGGGAGGGGAGGGCGTGTGGTTCGGTGTGGGAGTGAGAGTGAGAATGGGAGTGTTTGCTTGATGAATCTGTGGTGTGTTAGTATAGAATCAGAAATAGTTAGGTAGGTAGGAAGGTAGGAAGGAAGGTAGAGCAACTAACGTTTCACAGCAGCAGGACTGCTCTCTACAGAAAACAGAACGGCCATAATTGCATCCGCAATACCATCATTCAACATATTACCCTTCCATTCCAATTCCACTTCTCCATTGTTACTATGGCGAACGGTAACACAGTCCATGACTAAATAGGCAGTTGTGTCTCGAGAGATTTCTTCATCTGCTTCTTCGGATGATCCATTCATGTGTGTATCACCATTCGTGCCATTCTTTGATTTCCCAGAAGGTAATTCGTGGATACTTCCAAATGTACCTTCCAACGCCCATTTTATTAATTCGATACCAGCGGCACTGAGATTCATTCTTTGTTTGCAGGTAATGGTTGTGGTGGTCAGACCAGCATATTCTCGAAGATCTTCCGGCGCCATCAAAGACATTTTGAAATCGTTTTGGACCAAAACACCAGTGATGAGTTGAGATTGGCTTTCATCCGATGAAGGTGGTGGGATAGAGGCTAATTTTCCGACGACTTTGGCGATTTTATCTGCTTTGAAGGGAATTCTGAGTTCTTCGCAGTTTCTGGGACTGTAGACTTTGACTTTGTTTGTTTTGTCAGCGTTGAGGGAGAGGAGTTTGGATTTTAGACGCATCATGTTATGTTGCTCGCCATGTACGAGGATCTATGGGGTGTCAGTATTTTCAAGACTGCGGATTATTGAATCACTTACTACTACAGGCGCAGCAACCTCCTCGATGAACTCTCGGTTTTCAGTGCCATCAACATGGGCTGCAAAAGAGTACTCTTGAATGGTGCATCTCCTAGGAACCATAACTTTCTCGCCATCACCTGCTCCAGGTCCTCGTCTGGCGCCGCCTGTATTACGGGTCATGATGGCTTGGATGTGATCAGGCTCCTGCATAATTTGCTTTGCCATAGTGCCCTCAACACTGTAACCAGTTATGATAACAGAATTTTTATCACTCGGGGCCCAACGTTCAAGTAATTCTCTGCTCACTCCATTCTGCAGCATACCAGGACTGGCAAGCATAACACAACTTCCAACATCATCAAATCGATCCAAACTCTTCAGTGATCGGATATACTTGAAATCCCATGGACCTCCCTTTCCTGCTGTATCAGCCGATGCCTCTGCTTCTGCCATTCTCTCTCGGAAAAGACGTTTGATGTTGTCATTCATAGCACCGACATATGTCTGGTAAACAAGCATACATTTTCGAGCGAGGTTACTAGCATAATATATGGGCACTTTTTGGTATTCTTGATGTCGACCCCAGTATTCGTCCAGGATAAGAAGGAGTTCTTGTGCTCGACCAAGTGCAAAGACTGGCATCAGAACTCTCCCACCGCGGTTGAGAGTTGTAGTAATTGATTTCATAAGCGCTTGTTCTCGTTCGAGTCGAGGTATATGTGAAGCGATTCCGTACGTGGACTCCGTAATCAAAACATCTATCTTGACACCCTTTGGCACTTCAGCAGAAACCAAATGTCGATCGTTTTCTCGCGAATAATCTCCTGTGAAGAATATCTTGAGACCAGCGATTTCGATAAGGAACATAGCAGCACCGAGAACATGTCCAGCTGGGTATGGGGTTATTCGAATGGAGGATATCGTGTGTGTGGTATGGTAGTCGATAGCTTCGATCATAGGAAAGGTCGTCAAATGATCTTGTTCGGTAAAGAGTGGCTGTGAGGTGGAATTGGCGCCAGAAACCCTGATACTGTCGGAAACCAGCCATTTGTAGATAGCTTTCGTTGGATGGGTCATGAAGACGCGGCCCTTGAAATTCGTCTTTCCCAAAACATATGGTAGAGAGGCTGCATGGTCGATGTGGAAACTTGAAATTGTTAGCATCTAGCTCTCCTCGTTTTCTACGTACTCGGGGTTAAACATAACAAAAGAAACGCAGGTTGAGGTATGTACAGTGTTGTATGTATACTCAAACGCAGGTCATCTTCACAGAATCGAGACATGGATTCGTTCGTTCCAGAAAAATGATTTGTATTGTTTTCTCGTATACATGAAGATTCGTAAGGACAATGTAGAAAAGAAATATGCCCATATATGAGATAACACGCCCATTTCGATCGCAGAAACATCATGTCCGTCCCTTTCCCATCGGATCAAAGTACAAAGGAGAGTCGCTTACTGGCTGATTAGAAGCACATCTACGGTGCTCAAGTCGAAATCGTCGTAGAAGGGGAGGGCAGCTAGACCTTCGTATCCGGCATGCATACCAGCATCAAGCTAGAACATCGTCAGTAGATGCTGGTTTTGGAGAATAACTTCCTGTAGCTTACCATAACCGTTTTGCCCTTGTACTGGATGATGTGACATGATCTGCCAACCTCGTTACCTCCACCTAGACATAGAAACATCAATTCATCAGCTGGATCTACAGGCTCTTCTGGCGCAGGAGCCATTGCCGCCGCCTTTCGTTTGGAGGCCATCGTGAAGACCAGACTTCGCTCTTATTATTGACTGGCGACTTCGAAGGCGATTGCGGATTGCGGATTGCGCAAGGCCTAATCGTAGGTAGAAGGCACTTAGCAGGATGGCATATCGATATCGCTACTTCAATATCCAAGGCCTAGAGAATTGGCAGATGAGTGAAAGGGGTTGTCTGGTTGTCGAGTCTGGATTTAAATGTTGCTGTTCATGGGCTCTAAGGGAGCCGCATTCTTGAAGCCTTACCACTGATCACGTGGAAATATGGGCTAAACCTCAGGAGTCGCGCCAGGGAGCTTGGTGAACGGGTTTCCAACCTTCACCATGGCCACATTCACTGCCAACACGCATCAATAGCAACAATAGAATAAATCAGGCCGGCGCCTCTACATCACGCGACTATTTCAACCGACGGGAATTCCAGGTGAATCGCGTATGGGTCAAGGTTCTGGGAGGAAGGGGGGCTTTGCGCCTGCCTCGTGAGGGTATAAAAGGTTAATCTACAACCTCTTCAAAGAAGACATCCGAGGAAGGAATTGTGCACACCAGCGTCCGAAGACGACCGGCCACCATCATGGCGCAACCACAGCAACAACAGCAGCAGTTCCCGATGCCTCAAAGGCAGTTCTCTCCCCAGGAGTCGGCGACGTCACCAGGAGGAGCGCCTGGCCAGCAGTTTCCCTTCCCACCCAACAAGAGGCAACGGCTATCACCAAATCCACCTTCGCAGCCAGGCTCGCCATATAATACCTCCCCATATGCGATGAGTCCTGGCGCATCTGGGCCACAGTCGGCGAGCGCATCCCCTCACTTTTCCAACGTCCAGATACCTCCGAACGTCTATAATACCCCATACTCGAATGGGCATACCACGCCTACAAATTTGAGTCTCCCTCAAGCGCAACAACAAAACCCCCAAGCGCAGCGAACGAACTCGCTCACCTTTCCGAGCCCGAATCAAACTCCGAATTCCAACACACCTCAAAACCACGGTCTTACACAGAACCACGGTCTCCCCCAAAATCACAACATGCCTCAGAACGGCTTCACCACAAATTACAACTACACAATGCCACAGCAAACCCAAGGCGCAGGCATGATGGGGCCTCCATCTAAGCCACCGGAGAAGCCCAAGGAGGACGGATTAGATGGTATGGATGTTTTGGGTGGTACTGGAGTTGACCTTCGCGAGGAGGAAGCATACCTGATAAATGAGTCATTCAACGCACAAACTACGGGCTCGCAGGCAGGTCATTTTACGCCAGGACACAGCTATTCTCAGTTTCCTCCTGGAGATAGGAGTACCTTTTACGGTGCAGGTCCCGCGAACGCGACTGGCCAAACCACAAGTGTTGAGGCGCAAAATGAATTCCAAAAGAGGGCAGCAGATAATGCATGGCGCGACGCGACTCACGCTCTTGCTACTTCGAGGCAGCATGAGTTGAATAACCCATTCCTTGACATCGAGGTACTCCAAAGAAGAGCGGAAAAGCTGGCTCGAGAGTATGGCTTGACGTTGAATGTGGATAAAAATGGCAAGATGGGCTCCTTCAAGTTACCAAGAGACTTCGGAACTTCAACTTTGAATGTTCAGACAAATACCGTTCCTGGAAATGCTACGTTCGCTCACGTCACTGGTTCATTTCTTCCAATGGATACTCAACTAGCAGATCAGATTGCGCTCATGTCTTTGGCTACCAAGCATCGCATGCGAGGCCTGGTCGAAGACGCGACGCAATTGGCAAAGGAGAGACGAGTAGGATCGCATGGAGTCATCCCACAAGACTGGCAGGATGTTGCTGTGCCGCTTAACGTCAACGAAGGAACTATTGCTCCAGAGGGAGGTGTACGCGCTGGATGGGAGGGTGCAGTTGACCCCAAAGCCCGCAAGCGTATGATAGACTTTTGGACTTTACTTTTTATGAAGCTAACATGTGACAGGCTCTCTCTCAGCCGTAACGGAAACTCCTAAGATGTCGAATCCCGTCGTTTTCGCTCTTCGAGAATCAGCTACAAAGGAGCGTGATTACGAAGAGGAACGTTTGCAAAAGCGGCAAAAGCGTGAGACTCCTGGTACTGCATCTCGGCAAGGCTCTGTTGCTGGAACGCCTGGCTCCATCGCCCCCGATGTTGCTGAAAAGGCCCCAACCAAGAAAGAACAGAGTAAGAAAGCTCAAGCCAAGGTTAATGAAGCAGCAAGTCACGCAGCTGCCAACAATACTACCGCGGCCTTCTTGTTTGGTGGAAAGAAAAAGAAGAAGTATGCTTGGATGACGGCTGGTGGAGGAGGCAGTGGTGCCAGTACCCCTGGCCGACCTGTCATCCCTGGAATTGGAAATTCCACCGGACCACCCGTTCCTGAGAAGTTGACTGTTGATGGTGTACGACGTCTGGGCAGTTGGCGTGAGGACTCGGAGAAAGGAAAAAACATTCAACTGAGAGACTTGATCTTTGTCCTGGAACAGGATGGGAGACAGAAGAAGGCTCTTCAGTTGGCTTATCTTGCGCTGGCTGAATCGGGTCCTAAATGAGTATAGTATTACGCCTACTCGTTTTTTACATTCTGAACACTGTACTTTTTATTTTAAAAAAAAAACATGGCGAGGGGGATGGGTGGTGCTGGTAAGGGTAAGGTGCCCTTTTCCATAGAAGGTCATGGGAGGAAAATTGTCTAATTGACGCATTTTCTCCTGCTCTCTTATCTTCTACCTACCCCTAGTATCCAGAGAACATTCCGAATAGGATAGGATAGGATCAAAGAAGATTCTTCTTCTTCATCAGTTGATTTTGATTTGCGAGGCGCTGCATGGAAAATTTGGCGTTGAGGTGGTAATTTTTTTTGAGATTGTGTTTTCTTTTCTTGTTTTATATACGCCGCTACGCAATGGGTAGCTGGCTGGATCGAGGGGGCAGAGAAAGAAGAATGAGAATCTCTTGGTGGGTCTGCGTGAATGTGCTCTCTACTGAGGATGGATGGGTGCGCATGGATTTCAAAGTTTCTGGATTGTATGAATGAGAGAGTCTGAGAAATTGGTCGGGGCGGGGTAGAGACATGCGATGATTTGACTTTGGCTGAGGATGATTTAGATTGAGGGTAGATGGTGGGGAGAACCGAGGCAGGAGAAATAATGTGAAAGTTGAATATTGAACACCCTGCTTGTGAAGAAAGAACTTTTCCGCGAGCCTATTGATGATTGGAATCTAGTTCTTGCAAGTGTGTTACGAGCTGTTTAGATTGTTCCTTTCCTCCCTCATTGAGTCGTTGAATGGGGTTTGGCTCATCTTCCCAAGTAGTCTTTCTATCGAGAGAGTGGACGCTGGCCATCGTGAGCGCCCATGTGTTCAAACCTACACAAATTAGGGAGGGAATCAAGCCATCGTGACATCAACGTTTACATTTCTGGATAATTTAGGTTACTCGCCAGTTAGATAGGCCATGACGTGATATATATGAGGCAAACAAGCACGCAAGGCAGCGAGCCATACCTTGATGTCCACTTGTTCATGCGCAGGAGGAGGCGACCTAGATGGTTAAAGGAAAGCACGAGAACAGAGTGAATCGCGAATTCTACAAAATCAAGCAGACCTATTCTCAATGCTAAAATTTAAGGCTTCACAGTCGTGAGGGCAACAAGTATGCTTTTGAAAGCTCTGGTTTGTATTTTATGTACTGTATTATCCATAGGTATATGTACGAGCCGTAGAAATTTTGTCTTGAAAAAGAGCTTAGAGAAAGCCAAGCCTAAAAGCCGATACTATCCATCCGTAACACCTCCATCCATCCATCAACCCTTTAGATCATTGTACATGTACCAATTTTCCGTCTATGTATTTTTTAAATGAAAAGAAAGCAAGAGTAAACAGAGTGTGTGGTCTTTCCGCATGTGAGGAAACCACTACAGGAACCTTTAGCGAACAGGAATGCGACTCCACGAGAATGAAGACTTGAACTCGAACCATCAACCGCCCTTCAATGGTGAGTTCAAAAAATTCAAGCAAAGCAAGAACACCAAGTAAGTCCAAACCACACAGTACAAACTGCAAATCCCAAACTCAGATTGGCGATATTAAGCACAATCTTGGCCACCGTCAAAATGCCGCTAGCGAAGAAAACACCGTCCCTAACATGGCCTCTCAAATCGTGGGCTCGCATAGCTGGGAAGAGAGCAAGGATGGACGTGAAGAACCACATGACTCCGCAGGGAATCCTCTTTGGGCGTGAACCAGGGGGACATTTTGAGGGCTTGATGACCATGGTGGGGAGACGTTGGTTTTGTAGGCGAAAGATTGTTGTGGATTTGGAGTTGAGCCAGCGTTTGATTAGGTTTAGGGGCTTGCTGATGGGGTTGTTGAGGGTGGGGAGACCGGCCGATTCTGAGGATGTTGGGGTGGGTGTTACGATGGTTGTGGAGATGGTGTAGGAGGTAATTGTCGAGGTCACCGAGGTGGAAGTTGTAACGCAGTGGAAGTGGCCGGCAGAGTTTGCTGCGATATAGAGTTAGCTTTTTGAAGTCTCCAAATTGAGGTTTAAGCTTAGATCGGACTGGGTGGGAAGATTGGAGTATACTTACTGCAGAGTGTCGCTTGAACTTCAGAGACAGTTGCGATGATGGTCATTGTTGGAGCGTTGGCAGAGATTAAGTCAGGGCTTGATTGGGTGAGGACATCATTGCCAAAGTCGGAGAAGTTGTAGACAAAGGCACCGTTGTTGACAATGGATGCTGTAGTTGGGGAAGCTAATGCATAAGGATCTGGAGTAGCAATTGTAAAGCCGACTAAAGTATGTTAGCTATGGTAAACTGAAGGCAGACTGACTAACCATTGGAGAGCAATAAAGCAATGAGGGAGCAAAAGATGGGAACAAACTTTGCGCAACCCATTGTAGCAAAGTAATACGCGTCCGGTCGTGCAAGTGAATTGAAGCTATAGCAACTTGTGAATGCTAATGTGTTGTGAGAATAGATCTTTAGGTGCAAAGAATACCAAATGAGTTGCGATTTGTGTAAGAGTGGTGGTGTTGATGTATTGCGCAAGTGTTGTGATCACGTCTTGGTGGAATTTTTGCTGGTTTGTTTTGGACCACTCCCCTAGCGAGGCTGGCAACACTTGCCGACCACTCAACCACGCTTAGACAAAAAGGGAAGTAATTTCGGCTGGACAAGCCCAAAGACTAGCGCACAATTGGAAATTCCAAGATTTGCCTTTCATGCTTGACGTCTTTTAAAAAGAGGGGTAATTTGTTCACCCCCTTTGTCATAGATTGGCCTCAGCTTCAAAAATTGGATTTGACTAGAGGGCACTCTGTAGCATTTTGAATTTTCAAAGGTTATTTGGAATACTATTGAAGTATGTTACAGGAGAATAACTGACAATCAGCCTAGATATGGAACTGCAACACAATATTCTGGGTACAGGGTGTATGACAGTGTATGATAATGAGGCCAGAAGGCGGATAAGTACCCGTCTTGGAGATGTTCGAGTTTGAAAGAGTGGTGATTGACGAGTACACCTACTCGAGTGATCTTGAATAAGCAATTGCATTGAGGGAAAGCGTATTGATGAGTTCAATGCACTAGATCGGTCTGTTTTTGCTTTCATGCTTTCCACTCAAGTGGAGGTAGGTAAGTGTGTCTGATTATCATGTTACTTAAACACTTGGCTGACAGTATCGTAGCAACAAGCCATCTAGTTTAGCCTAGCATCATTCGCCGCTGTGAAACTTCAACCGCCATCGTGGCTATACCAGATCTGGAGACCAATAGGCGGGAATTGCAGCCACAAACCAGCCAATTCGTGGAGATGTCAAGATGGAAGGCCGAAGCCGTGGAAGATCCCAAGGATTAATTCAGTCATAAACCAGAGAAACACAGTGCAGAGATAGAGTCTTCCTAACCCCAGCCTGCAATTACTCATTGGTTTCAAGAGACATCATGAAAGGGAGCCAAGAATCGCGCGCATGAGTCAGAGTCAGTTTGTTTAATGGGTCCGGTTTTTTAGGGCAGAAAACTAATCTTTGCTATAGGCTTTCTCTTTTCTCGCACCTCGCTCACCTCGACACTGAGGTCTCTGAGCCTCAATATCCACGATATATTCTCGTTGGCATCCCGACACCGCATTCTCGACACCTAGGGCTATTACATTCCACGTACCAGCTTCCGCATCGAGAAACTCAAGCATGCGGCAAGTACCACTGTGGAAATATGGCCGATGCGATCAGATGAGAGCCATCCGGGAGTAAGGATACAATACTTGAGCGACTTATGAACCCCTTGAGTGGTTGATCTGGAGAAATCAAGAAAGCCACCCCGATGGGATGCTTGTCAAGTCAATTACCGACATACCTGATGTACGACGTAAGTGGCCTTTCGCCCGGTGTCGCTTTATATAAAAACATTGCTTACAGCATTACAGAAGCCACGCAACGAGCTCAATACTCTTTTCTTCGGCTATGCAGGACTTCGACGCCAGATTGATTGTTGGGGGCAGAGGAGTTTCTCTGCGTAGACCCTTTGGAGGTAAATAAACCCACCTATTATGCCGTTGAAACATACTAATTTGTGTTTAGAGCTATGCTTTCAAAGGTGGTGTTGCTGTCGAGCAATGTCTTACTATCGAAGTAAGACTTGCTGTCGACAAGAAGCTCAATTGTTGATAGCAGGCTTGTTGTCTGTGGAGTTCGCAGACAACAAGTGCTACCAGAACGCGGCTCCAGTGCCATCAATGCGGTTTTTTGGTGCTAAATATAATGGGGTACGGCGGAGAGATGCGAGATATATTGCTGAGCATGATGGTAATAGATACAACAAAATGGTCCCTACCTTTTAAGGGTCGTTGCTGACATATGGACTCAACCAACAGGATGATCTCGGCGTAGGGAGAACCAACGAGTTGCCTCCCTCTGGTGGTGGTCCACGACATAACCCTAATATTCCAACGTCCAGCGAAATTGGCAATGTCCACAATTGCGTTGCCGCTTGGAATAGTAAGTTGCTCTCACACCACACCATGCTACCAATGTATTCACTAACAACAATTAGGTACAGTCTTTGAGCCTGATACGGTCGCAGACGAGGGCAAGGACTCCATCATGGATGGCCAACGCTAAAATTTGAGCAAGACTGGCGAACCGAATGGTGGCACAAGGACAATTTTTCCAGCCACCAGTCCACGCGGACTGGGGGCTAGAGAAAGAGTTGGGAAAGCATCTTCTCTCTCAGCCCCCAACCAGGTACAAAGGCGGCATCCGGCCAATTACTCAATTTACCAATGTGTTCACCATTTCAACTTTCTTGACAAGCGCTGCGCTCAAGCATGCAGATTTGGCAGAACGAGATCTCTTCAGTATCCTTTGGGGTCCTGTATGAGTTCTTGTTTCGCGATCCTAAGTCCGGGGGTTTATTCCCTATTGAAATTGAGGGGAAAGATTCAAGGCTAAGATCAGAGTCTAGCCGAGACTTGGTGAAGTTTTTGTTCACGGCACTGAGCCGCAAGAGTTCTCCGTTGCACATTGGGGTATCGAGATCTGTGCATTCCCAGAGCGAAAGGAAAACAAAACATACAACGGCAGGTATTCGCTAGTGGTCACCCACCCAACTACTAATCTGCCGATCTGAAAATCAGCATTCTTTGGGGTCGTGTACGAGTTCATGTTGCGCGATCCTAGGTCTGGGAGTCTATTCCCCATTGAAATTGATGGGGAAAGGTTTCCGCGGAAGCCGATTTTGCAACCTTTTCGCTTAGAAGAGTGACGCAGGGCAGGCGGAGGTCAAGGTCCATGGGACTGTTGTGGGATTTCTGTTCACGGCACTAAGCGGCATAGTGATTGTCGAATCCATCGGGGTATAGAGATCTGTTCAGTATTCTTCCGGGTCCTGATCGGGGTCATGTTTCGTGATACTAAGGTGGGGAGAGAACTGGGCTTCACAACCCTATTCTCTCTCCTGCTTTTAGTATTCACGGAGCATGGCCCATGTTTCGCGATCCTATGTCTGTGGGGTCTATCCTCTATTGAAATTGAGGGGAAAGAGTTGGGGTGAAGAGCAAGGTCAACAAAGGAAGAACTCGAGGAAATCAAAGCCGAGAATGACAGACTGAATTAGAAAGAGTGGGAGAGCGCCTGGCCGAGATTTGGTGCCATTCTTGTTCACGGCACCAAGTGGCATTGGGATTGTCGAATCTCTGCAACAGGAGACGACGGTAATCCCAATCCAGACCACAAGGAGAGATACGCTGCTTTGGTTGATATGCTTCTTGCTACACTGTAGGGAGATATCAACAAGGATAGATTTGCGATTTGCGATTTGCGATTTAGGCTTTTCTGGGGCCTTGGTGCGATCATAATTCTGTAACACAGAAGCAGAAGTTGTGTAGTAAAATACATCATACCTCAGGAGGGGCTGAAGCCCTTGACCATTGGCCCGCGACGAGAAAAGGATGCCTAGATATCTGACTACCATCTTGTGATAAGGAAGTTTCATGCCTAAAAAAGCCACTCTTTCAGGATTGAAGGATGAACAATGATGTGACAAGATCAAAAACTTATCCTTTTCTACCATACTTCACTCTTTACTGCAGCACTGTTGAAAGATTCTGACGCCTGCAAATGTATCAAGTGTGCAGAAAGAGGTCGCCGTAGTTAAGAATTGGGCTCCCGTATAAGCGTCGATCTGCACTATATGAAGTGAAATGAAAGCAACCACTACCTCATTTCAAACACAAAGAAGAGGATGATGAACAGCTGCGTATGTTGGACACCACTTCTTCCAAAGTGTTAACAAATATGAAATGTACTAGGCTTTGAATTGAAGCAAGGAAATTCAAACCACACTTCAAGATGGAAAATTTTCCGTTTGCTTTCAAGATGGGGGCATGCAGGTCTCCCCAGCTGCAAGATAAATAGTCATCTCAAATCAGCGGTCAAACTCGCTCTCTCAATCTCTTAATGTGGCAATGTTGCTATCTTCATCTGATGGGGTCCAATGCTTTCTTACAATGTAGGGACCTCTTTCACGTACCACATATTCGTCTCATCTCATGGCACTTGGCCACTTCTCTGTCCTTGGGTTTCGTATGTCATCACAAAGCTTGACGATGAGATGCCTTCATCACGAATTGCACTGCAAGGCGCCGTCAGAAACATTACGATGACGGTCGGTTTGAATACTCTTCATATTGTGGGGAGAGGGAAGGTTCCAAGAGACCAGAGAAGGTATATCAAGGTTGCTCCTTCCCTACTGGATTTCGATCATCGACCCAACAATCCCAGGAAACCCGAACCAAGGATGAAGGTCGCTCCTTCCACGTTCCTCTTCTCTTGAGATGTGCAGCACAACGGAGGGAAGGCGCGACGCCGCATCTAGGGGAGCTCTAGCGATTGGAGAGGGACACTGACCTTGGGTCTCAGCTCAGGTACCTAGGCGTCGTATATCAAAACCTAGATAAGGCACCAAGACAATTTTCAAGAAGGCATTTGACACCCGCTAACGAGTTTCAAGCTCCGACTGGGTACTGATAGTGGTTGGAGACTTGAAGACCAAGCTCTTCCGCCTCCTCGAGAAAACATCCCTCACTGGCTTAGGTCAAAAAGTGTTCGAGTCTTTCAACTCTAAGGATGTCATGGAAAAACACACCCAGATATTGATTGATACCTGGTTTCAAGCTGGTTGCTCCCTCCAGACCCCATGGATCCCATAGAGAGATATGGTATTGCCTGATTTGTGTTGTGCGCTTTCAAAATACCCGGAGCTGATGAGCTTCTTCGTGAATGTTTTTGGGGTCAGAAAGATCAATTGACTCCCACCTCCTTACAACCCCTCGACAGTGTGTATATGCAGGTCTGTGATCGTGCTTCCTCTGTGTGCTCGTTCCATGCTCTCGTCGTGGTAGCACAAGCTCGAGGCTAAGAGGGAAGGAGCGAACTCCGGTGATTGGTCGTAACCGTGATTCGAGAATCGAAATCATGGAGGTGGAAGGTCTTGTCTCCTGTGGTGGTTAGAGACAGGGTCGCCAGGGAAGGAACGTCCTCTACCTCCACGTCGTGATTAGGTTGTGATGCCTTCTCGTCTCAACAGAATAAACCACATCAGACCAACCAACTGGCCTCACCGCGCAACGGGACTTTAAAAAAAATGGCCAAACTTGATCGCTTTCCAAAGGTCAAACCCGCAGAATCGTTTTGTCTTCCCTCAGGAAGGCCACACCAACAACAAGAGTTGCATTGGGGTGAAATCAAAATAATTATGTACTATTCTGGAGTCCAAGTCTTTCATTTGGGTTGATGAAGGTCTTAAGAAAAAGAAACTGTTGGGTAGTTAATCAGCTGCGGGGTGGTCATGAAATTTCCAACCTCCTCATTTCTCCCTACCTTCACAGAACTCTGCGAGAAAAGAACAGTGCACTGGAAAAGATTAATTTTCGTACGTCCAGAACCACGTGCCTGATCAGCTGGCTGGGAAATGGAATGAGACGAGATTTTCCGCTCCCTCTCAATTTACATACCGCAAGAGGTAGCAGCCCCCCTAAAATGAACAACTTGATCTGGCTATACAGTATGGAAAGCTCCCCGGATACTTTGGCGTTATCTGCTTGCGAGGAATAACCTTGAAGCAAGGGGACTTGAATATGGACGAGTCGTCCCTTCCTTCTCCTGTGATGGCATGAGGTCGAGGCAAGAGGGAGGGTCGCGAATTGCTTCATTAGCTGACGGGAACTTTGGGGAACAGGTCGATCCTTCCCTCACTCGAATCGGTCTCGACCAAACTTGTTGTCGCGCCTTCCTCTCGCAGAAGGAGCGACGTTGCTGGCCCTGCTCTGAACCCAACTAGAACGAAGAAATGCCCTCACATCTTCCCTACACCTTATTCCCACAACCCATCGAGTTGTTCGCGAGTAGATCGAATAACTTCCTTGGAAATTTATGACAGAACTGGGTTACAATGAGGCTCGTCCACATGTACCTAGGTACCAACAACATCTGCTTCATCCTCAACCGACGAACTCCTTCGCCAGACTGCACAGCATTGAAAAGTGCCTGGGCCTTGATTGGATACAGTTACGGAAACTAGTTAAGAACCAATCGGAGGACTCCGGACTTTCCTAACACCCACTCCTTTCGGCTAATGTCCCTCCCATCTAATTCCCTCTCTCTACTTAAAAGGCAAAACGAAGGATGATAGCGGATGGGAGAAAAAGATAAAGACGAGAAAGAAGAAAGAAGAGGTAGGTATCCCGTGAGCACTATACCCTGTTAGACATTTCGTGTAACCTTCCTCACATATTGTTCTCAATATTTTTCTTGTGGTTTAAGCGAGGCGAGGTCCAACTACTCTAAATAGGTAACGTTGCATTTTTCTTCAAAATGTTTTAATTTATGTAGATAGAAGTAAGAGGAACGCTAAAAGTCTGGGAAGGGAAGCGAAAAATTGAAGCCAAAATTGGAAGTTGTAAGTGCGGGATCGATAGATACATAGATGTGACTCTATCCAAAGTGAGTTCTGATCGATTATTAAATGCTGTACAGCAGATCAGTCTTTTGAATTGTTTGTGTGAGGCAACTATTTCAAAGTATATTATCAAAAAGCTCGAAAGCAGGACTGGAAAGAGTTCAAAAGTAGAAATCAAACGAGCAGGGAACGGTGATAATGAAAATAGCCGATATTTAGATTCCATGAACTCTAGATGAACCTCATGCGTATCGCGATGAATCAATCAACATCCACCAGATCCACACCATAACATCCTCGCTAGTAAATAACTCCACCAAATATTTACTCCACCAACACCAACTCTTCCAAAAATTAAAAGTAGACTGCTGAAATCCCAGAAGATAAGGTGCCAAAATAAACACTCAAATTCAAAGAGGAGTTTGCTGAGGGATGCTACGAGCGCCCGCTCGATGTAAAGCATTTTGATCTAAACCAAACTCCGGCGAGCTTCTGATGATCCCGCCATTTGAGAGCGAGAAAAATCTAGCTCAACCCACAAGATACAGAGAAAGATAGAAACGTAGTAATTTGGAACCTCTCTGTTTCGTCTGTTTCCATTTGGAGACCGATAGGCAGTAGCGAAATTTAGCAGGGGGTGCGGCTATGTAAGTAGAGGTTGCTTACCCCAGATTTCAAGCACTTAGCTTGCTTATTCACCCATTATTGCGTTGACTAATAAGGTCAAGTTATTGGTCATTGAGACGCCAAGGCCCAGACTCCAAAGAAGAATTATTTATCCACCAATCACGCATACAGGTCTTTCTTAATTATTACTTCCTATTCTTTAAATAACCACTAACTTACTAATTCAGCTCGTGGGACTCGGTTCATGCCTCCCTGCTGCGCCCCTTGCAGTTCAAGTAAGATACCATCTTGGGCGTTCCATCCTTCCGCAAAAGAAGAGAGAAGTGGAACACTATCGATGAGACCTTCAGAGATCCGGCGGCAAACTAAAATAGATTGATAAAATGGGTCTTGAGATCATGAAAACAAAGCTGCTCGAGTAGGTGAGAAGGTTGGCTGAATAACTTATTTCTATATAATTGGTGTGTGAGTTCATTCTCCTACGAAGTTGAACGGATGTATTGTTAGCCAATTCCATAATAAAATTCAAGTCATCTAGAGGTGGCACTATCCTTCCCGGCATGTTGAGCAACTACAGAATAAGCGAGATTGAAAATCTCATAACTAATTTAGGACCTTTTTAAACACTTGCACGTGATTTATCGCTTTACCATTCATTCTTGCTTGCCGCCTCGTTTGACATAGTCCCATGCCTATCTGTCTATGAATTATCTGAGTACTCTTTCAGGACAGAAGACATTTTGGGTCTTTATTCAAATGAACGTGGCACTTCTAGTTTTCCGATTTACACTCCAACAAATGTTAGAGCAATTGAGATCGTAATATCAGAATCAACTTCCACAAGGAATATTTAACCCTCGGGTTAGGAACTCCAAAGAGAACAACATCTAACTCAAGGTCATCCGCAACCACTTCTCGTGAGGGTTATGGCCCGCTACAAGAGCACTGCGTAGCACTTTAATGGCCCTTTTCTTTCTCAATACTCGGTGTGCGAATTACATGGCGTTACATTGCTGGTACCGGTGACGAAACAGATACAGTATCATGTAATGGAAAGACTATCTCCGGAATTTACGTATGATCATATTTTTTACATTCGGCAGTACAAACGAACAAAATATATTCCAAAATGTATTTAAGGAAGTCCCCTCTCTCGGGATTCCAATTTCATCACCTTCACTATCACCATCATCTTTCTTTCTTCCCACCAAAAACACAGCAAAGCAGCCCCACCAGTCAAAATGCATTTCCCAACAGTCATCGCTCTCTTCCTCTCAACTGCTCTCGCAGCACCATCCGTCATCTCTTCTGAAGCCCTCCCACCTCTCACCCCGGATGCACTCGCGAGATACAACGCCCGAGTCGTCACTCCAGAGCTCCAAGAGCTCCAGGGGCATCCGGATACCGCCACTCTGAACAAGCGTGCTATTACACATGTCTATGTGTGCGTTAATTCGAATTTTGTGCAACCATGTACAGACATTGAACTCAGCACCAACGAATGCTGTACGTGCCGTCCATACATTGAATTCATTGGCAAAGTGGAAACAGGCTAATAATGGTATAACGTAGATCACCTATCTGCGGCAAGAGGATTGAAAGATAATATAAGTTCCGCTGGGCCCGATCAAGGAACATATTGCTGCTTATATGAGTAAGTTCTCCGCACTCTCAGGGGAATAAGACCTAACGTGTGGGAAAAGGGATGCTGGCTGTGGTGGCCGAGAATTTTGCTTCTTTGCACCTGGAATTTCCAGTCTTGCGGCTGTGGGGTTTAACGACATCGCTAGCTCTGTTAGATGTAACTAGATTGGTCACGCGACTAGTGTTTCTCTAAGATGGCGATGGAAGTGGGAGATTTGACTGTGGAGAGAGGAAATAGAAGGGTACAAAGAGGAAGTTTCAATTCTTGTCAGTCTTTACAGCCTTCTTAGACCATGGACCTATAGAACTACAGTAATATTAAATCTATCCATTTGGTTGAAAAACACAATTGAAGACCAAATCCACTCAGAAAAGCCATCCAGTTGCTGACCAGCCAGTTGCTCCCCCCCTTGCGCCCAACCCCCTCATTCCCTTAACAATGAGTATACAGGGAGGGGTATTTTTGGTGGCCCGAGTCCTTAGGCGAATAGTTTTAAGCGAATTGAAAATTCACCTCTCCATTTCAATTGCCTACCAACCGCACTAGCAGGGATCCCTAGCCCTATCACCAAACTCTAATCCTTCCTGTTCCTGTTACAAAGCCGCTTTTAAAGTGTCTACCAATTGACATACTCACTTTTTAAAATTTGTTAGCAACTACACCAAAAACCCACCCTCTCTAAATCTCTTAATACTTTGATACAAGTTACCCCTAATTATCTAGAATCTATATTTGAATTTCTTTTTTGATTATCTGATGTAAGCGAAAAGATATTCGCAATGCACCTGGAGCTTAAAATGGCAAGCCGCTAAAAAAATACTAGCGTATTTACGATGTGCAACAAAGTCAGACAATCTGGGGAACGGGACATTAGCGTGGGAGGTGGAGAGATAGCAGTACACGCTAGTTAGGGATCCTTGCCAACGTCATCCTTAGAAAAGAAGAAAAGGACTTCTTGACCATCGCGATGTCTGAAGTTATATCGGAGTACGTGTTCTATTCCATGTTTCATCTTGCCTTGTTTTTCAGATGCATGTTATGCCAAATCGGTAAACGTAAAACCCAAGTACTCGATAGTAATGGATCCCGCTCGATTCATCAAGCCAAGAAGTTTTGTGAAGAAGGGTCTCCAGTCAATTTTAGTCTATCAAAGTGCAAGAATGAGGGCAAGACTTGTGCTCGTTTCCAGTATTCAGATATCACTTTACATCGAATGGATGAGAGTATTGGCGCTCTTATAATCACCATCGAATGATTTGCAACTTAGGTAGCCAACAACCAATGATGAAAGAAGGGTTAGCGAAGAGTTTTCTCGATGGTGAATATGTCGCAGCTCCAAATGAGACAAATCCCCACTTCTTCCTCCTTACAGCTACTCGCCTATCCCATCTATTTCCCCCTTTCTTCTTTGGAAAGAAGAACTCTAGATGATCAGATGGAAAGTGCAACGGAAATACGCCCCACTTAAGCGAATTTTAGTTACTCTTTTTAGGGTTCCTTGTCATGATCTCAACTTTTATTCTCTGTCTTGGAGAAATGTGGACAATGGACCAAGGCGAGGAAAAGCGTCATTTTCGCCAAATATGAGAAAAGAAACTTTAAAACCAGCAACTTCAAGAACCTAACAAGCATGGAAATGAACCACAGTTGAACCAAAATATCCAATATTGAAATTCTATAACCTCTAGGTGCAAAAATCGCGATAAATCATTAGGCATCTACCTTGAAGCAAGCAACTACCCCAACGCCAGATAGATGTCCAAAAAAGCAGAAGTAGACAATAAATACCGAAGAAGATTCTCCATCAACACACAGGCTACTTCTAATACTTTTGATATGTAGAAAAAAGGACAAAGACTGCGATGAAGACCCCAACCTGAGAAAGGTTCCAAGATTTAGCGATGCAGTAATTTTCTATTCCAAAACAAATTCGAAGGATTGAATTCCAACACCCCCGTCACACGAGACGAAGCCCCGTCTCAGCTTCACAAGGATTTCTTATTGCCAAGTGGGTGGCGCTTGTAAAGTGGCGAAGAAGATTGAGATTCCGGATCGTTTCCAGTATCGCGTCCACAAATTCTGGAAGGTTGAAGTACAGTACCCTCGACATCGAAAGGTGGGGGATTTCGGTGAGCCGAGACCCATATCTCTGGGAGATAGGATTTCAGTTGTCGTTGTTTTTGTCTTTCCCTGAACCCACAGCCAAATCGACGTTGGATTCGATTGGGTGGGTCGTCAAAGACCAAAGATCCGAGTGATATGGGAGGCAGTGAAGAGTGTTTGATAGTAGCATATAAGGGTGTTCAAACTACCAATAGATTCCGACCCCGTCCAAGCAAAATATCGAGATTAGTAGCTTAGACTATCGCGAGGTCGGAGATCTTTTCTGAGTCGTCTCCGTTCTATATCATGACAAATTGAAATTGATATTATGCAGAATATTTTTCTTCTTCATAGATCATGTAAATCGCGAACTTTACATTCCATATTTCGAAATGAATATTTTCCAACTGTGACGTTGGGGCTGTCCCATATTTTTGTGAGGATGCCGTCATCAGAACAGCGAGAAATGGAGCACATGGAGAATAAAAGCTCATCAGACACCAGTCTGAGGCAACTCCCATCTCTCCGGAAGATACGACCGAAACCGCTCAACCAAAACATTCGTAGTACAAACACAAACCGGAATCTGATCAATCACAAAATGGTTATGTTCATGTTCTTCACCAGGAGACTCATAGCAGATATGACACCGATTTGAACTGAACATGCAAAAAGCCCACACAATCAGCATGCTCGTGCAAATGGCTCCATAGGCAATAGGATCCAGACCCGTTTTATCGAATTCCGGATCTTCAGCGAGACTTCTATGGAGTGTGAGAATTTCCTTTGCGTGGATTAATGCTGAGGTTGAGGCGTGGGAATTTGCCCATGCGGCGGCGGATTTTGCTCGCTTATCTTGCATGTCTTTGTGTTTGTCGTTCAGTTCTACGACGTTGGTGACGACGTTGAAATCTTTGGCTGTATTTCTGATTGAGCGGATGTCTGTGTCTAGGTGGATGCTCAGGACGTGGTAAAGCAGAAGAGCGTCGAAGATGAGGGTTTTCACTCGTCGGATGATTATATATTGCCAATCTGGATGCGAATGATCTTCATATCCTCGGTAGTAACGGAGTAGTGGGTGTTGGTCCTCGTCTAGACCAGTAATATCAAATCCTTGTGCAACCATTTGGTCGAGCCGAAACTTCAATCCGTCGAGTTCTTTTCTCCATGATTCGCGGAATGATTCCATGGCGGCTCGAAGTTCTGGGGGTCCTTGATATAATTGTCGAATTTTGAGGTGCATTGCGTGCATACAAAGTTGTATATCTTCGATAAAGATTACTCCAGTATTTGTTTCCTCGTTCGCAGTCAGTTCCATTATCATGTTAGACACAGAATCATAAGATCTGGAAGCTGGCTCAAGCTGTAGGCGATTTTCCCAGATGTGGAGACCATCCGAGTCCCATAATGCAAAAGAAACTTGTGGCGGAAAGTGAAGATCTTCTAAGGCCAGCATTGGTGGTTGGTCCCGAAGTAAACTGAGAGAACAGTCTAGCTTGAATAGGTATGATGCTAACCTATAGGTTTTCAGTTTAAATCGTAGACTAGTTGTATTTGTGCACTTACCTCGACCTTATACCGACTCTGACTATGTGCATTGGAAGGAAGTAACCCGGTCTGTCATCGTCCATGACTGTTTCTAGTTTGAAGAAACCCGCTTCCCGAAGGGCTGTGACGAGAAGACTGAGAAGCAACATGGATTTGGATACCGTTCTTTCGACCTGTCGTGATGATGTTAGAAGCAGCAATAATAGTCGAGGTGATCATTTTGAAAGACGAAGAAAGCTTGAAGGGGACCTACACCTGCGTGGAAAGTGAAGATAACACTCAGCAATACTGCCTGACATAACTCGCTAGGTAATCCCCCATGGAAACGATCAATTGATGATTTTTGGCACTACAGGGACATCACATTAGCAATTTTTAATTCAAATCCAAGAATGCCTTATACTTACGAGCATGGGGGGTAGTTTAGAAATCAGATAGCCCTGCATTGCAAGAGCCCAAAGCTTTGATGCTGCACTTCCATACAGCCAAGCTCCATTCATCTTCATTGCACAAACCAGTATCACACTTTCATTCTCATCCGCATGACTTGGTCGATGAATAATTGGCCAACGATGATGGAAATATGCGTAATAAGCATTCATGTACTTTTGTTCAAGATCTGAAGGACAAAATGGTGGACTGAGAACATCCACGTCATCACTCTTCGGAGTCTTGATAAGGGGGCTCAATGGTTCGTCTTTTCGAACTTTCACATTCATCCAGTCCACCACGCTTAGTTTTCCGAAGGGATTGTGTTGTGGGGAATCTTTGGATAGTAACAGGCTATCGACTATTGGCATTGACGTCTCGTACATGCTCATCCCGCCATGATTCGGCTGGAATATCTGATCATCGTGCTGTTGAATGACAACATTATCATTGAGATAGTTATCATTCTCCGAGGTCCGGCTTTCTGGGGAAGGATTCTGGGTAGCATCACTGGAGCTTTCACTAACTGGGCTCTGCTTCTCCCTTTCGTACTTGCAATCAATGCCCTTTGACGCACATTTTGCACAAGGTTGATTGCCATCACACTTGATCTTGCCTTTGTGGCACGTGATACAGGCCCTTTTGCTTCGGCCTGAAGGTGTTGGCTTATACTCGTCTCCATGACGAAGTATGTGCCGCTGAAGGCTGTCGCTATGGAGTAGTCAGCATCAAAGGCTCAGAAGCGAGGGGAATGGGGGGCGGAGGCCTTATATCTTACCTTCGGTTGAACTTTTGTTGACACACGGCACAAATGAAGAGCGATTCAGCAGGGATATGTGTACGCTCATGTCTATTCAGGTGCTCTTTCCGAGCGAAGTTCTTCTCACACCCATCGAACTTGCAGTGCCATCGTATACTGTTTTCGGTGGTTGTAGCGGGAGGAGCCTCCATTGGTGGGTTGGGGACCTGGCCTCTGCTAGACAGACCGCTTTAGGAAACCTGGCAAGTGGATACAATAAAGCGGGCTTGTGGGATTGGGTGATTTGGACTGTGGGATTCTGGTGACCGTCACATTCACACCCGAGCATATGTGACTGCCGGATAGGGAAAAAATGAGTTTAACCAAAGCTCAACAGCTCAGAGCGCAGGTGAACGATGCAAGACAATGTGAAGCCGGGCGGGATTGTGAAGGGGAGCCGGTGGGAGAATAAGGATGCACTGCTCAGTGGGAGCCGAGGGAGCCGAAATGTTTTGCAATCCAGAGCCTGACTCAGCAGCGACTCTGTCATTATTCCAGGCAGCCAATGAGAGCCCATCATTTCATTCAAGCATTTCTCACTACTTTTCTTGGCGTCAGCTCCACCAAAATTCTCCCACCGGCATCAGATACGGTGAATGCCTCCTATACTGTGTCCACCATACCTACATATTGTGTAACCGTAGGTGGTTCGAGACTCTTAGAAATCCCGCTTCTAACACTCCCCCATACAACTCTTTGGTAATCCCTGTCTGCCTGGTTCAATATGGGGGGGTTCTTTCGTCATTTGTGGTGGGGCTGTCGAGACTTTGAAGTGTTGAGTATATATAATAGATGGCTAGCTGTTCTGCCATAACCAATTCCCTCTCCAAATCAAAACCACTTCTTCTACAGCGCATCACCTCTTCAAACTACTGTCTCCGCCTTTCAAATTTCAAAATACCCTCATAAACACTCTTCAAGATGGTTGAATTGAAAAACGTCATCCACGTAGGAGTAAGTATCTATACATCTCACATCATCAAAATGCTTGGGTGCTGACAATGTAGGCTGCTGGTGCCTTGGGAGCACCTGTCTTGACTGCCCTCATCGACTCTGGCAAATTCAACATCACAGTTCTCACTCGCGAATCTTCCACATCAACTTTCCCATCATCAGTTAAGGTCGTCAAAGCCGACTATGCTGTACGTCTCCCCATCAACATTGAAAAACAATTATTGTTCTAAATCACAACTCACATGTTCTTTAGTCTGTTGAATCACTCACTGCCGCTTTCAAAGGCCAAGATGCTGTCGTGTCCACCGTAGGAACTGAGGGCTTACTTGGACAAACCTTATTCATTGATGCTGCCATCGCCGCCGGCGTCAAGCGATTCATCCCTTCAGAATTCGGCAGTAACCTTGCCAACCCACTTACCGCTGCTCTCCCCATCTTTGGCTACAAGATTGCAACTCGCAAGCACATTGAAGCCAAGGTTGCTGGAGGTGCTGACATCACATATTCATACATTCAAAATGGACCTTTCCTAGACTGGGGTCTTCAAGTCAGCTTCCTCGTCGATTTAAAGAGCGGCAAGCCAAAGATCTTCGATGGCGGAGACCAACTCTTCAGCACCACCACATTAGCATCCATCGGAGCCGGTATCGTCGGAGTCCTCTCACACCCCGAAGAGACTAAGAACCGAGACGTCTACATCCAAGATCTCGCAATCTCACAAAACAAGATTCTGGAAATCGCACGAAAGGTCAAGCCTGAGCAGGTTCAGGAGCCAGTTCCAGTCAAGACTGCGGATACCAAGGCTGCTTCTGACGCTGCTCTTGCGAAGGGTGATTTCAGTGCTGCAGTTATGATTCCATATCTCTTTTCTTCAATCTTTGGTGAGGGATATGGTAACCTTTACCCTAAGTTGGATAACGAGCTTTTGGGACTTAAGGGAAAGACTCAGGCTGACGTTGAGGAGATTGTCAAGGCTGTTTTGGCTTAGGAGGGGTACCCAATGTTTGTAATAATTAAAAAAATCGCTTTTAGCATGGATTAGATGCTTCAAATAGAAATTCTCATCCTCATTCTTCGATCCCCTTGAAATTGAGATTGTTTAATAATTAACCAATTCCAGAGGTCGAGGCGGGTAGGTGATTTCAGTGCCATGTGACCTAGCATGAATTGAGAGCGGTCAGTACTACCCATTTAACCTGTTGTTAAGGCAACTTTCTAGCAACCCTTATACGAGAGGTCTAAGTTGGGTAATCGTGGGACAAATATTAGGTACAGATTGTTCCCCACGGGATTGACCTTAGTCACGTGTCATTGCGCTTACTCGCGGCTTACCCACAGTTTACTCGAGGCTCACTCGCGGCTTACTTGCAAACTAACGTCTGTCCCTGCGTAGCGAGACGCACCCCGTAACGAGACAAATCGTAGGTACTTCAAATTCAAGCGACTCTAAATCTGTGAATATATCAAAATTTCAATACATTTTGATTTTAATTACGTTGTATACCTTTCCTAAATACTCCTGACTTATTAATTCCGAAATTTTTGATCGCGTTGTCGCCGCCTATCTGAATTATAAAGACCCTATTATTTTAGCGTGATAGGGACCCTCGACCCACGACACACCATTAAGCTCTTTTCGCCTTTTAAACTTGTAGAACGATTAGATATAGGTCTCCGAATTATATCAGAATGCTAAAAAGTTATTCTCAGTGTTGTGGCGGCCAGAGCGCGCTATATTATACGCCATTGCTAGATACCTTCTCTAATCAAGCGAGCAAGAATCCTTGTCGGTGGCGGTGTGGTTATAGTAATCTCGGTAAAATTATAGTAATAAAATCTGTGGCTGCGAGGTTTGTAGCTACACCACGTACCTTGCCGGAAAATTCCTGTTGCCCGACATCCTCCGATTGCAGTACTTTAGTGATCATTCTGTACCTGCATTATCTGTCCGCCACTATGTTATTCTACGTTTACGACGCGTGATTAGCATATATGGCGCCCCTGCCTAAAATAAAAATAAAAACATCTTATTTATTAACTTAATAACTTAATAAAAAATTAACTACATGTATTTCACAAGCGAGTGCCCACCCAAAAAGCCACAACACCACAACTCTTAGTATATATTATAACAACGCTATTTAAAAACACTCTAGCTATTCAACCTTGATTAAATCTTGAGATCCCTCGCATGTACGAGCGTTGTGCCCAACTTGATTATATAAACTACAATAGCGTTGCTTTGCTTTTGAGCGCTAGTGTGAGGGTTAGAACCCATGATAGAGGCTCGGGCCATGCCCTCGCTAAGCACTGACAGTCTCGCTAAGCATTGACCAAAGTCCCTGCTCAGCACTGGTCATTACCCCCACTGCCAAGCAGTTTCTTGGAATATTCCAGAAGCTCTTCCTCTCCCTATATATATAGAGGACGAGCTCGCATGTATGTAGTCTTCATGCACTTCTTAATTGAATATTTGAAACCACACCTTTGAGTTGTTCGAGGTCTGGCCTCTCACAGCTAGTACTGTACGGTATCCAGTGTATGGAATCGCCCGTCCTAGCCGCTGCCTGTACCTTAGGCAAGGTGAGGCAAGGGGAGGTATATAAGCAAGGAGAATGCAGGAAGATATACTATACTTTTATTGGCTACGCAAGGAAAGGCTATTCGATTGAAGTTGTAGGATGGGCCTAGGGAGGCAGTACAAAAATTGAGGCTAGGAGTATTAAGGAGTATTAAAAAAGATACAAGGCAAGGAAAGGCTGATAATAATACACCCAAAAATAGATCAACGAATCGAAAACAAATAGAAAACCTCCCCGGAATCTGCCACATTGTGTGGAATAGGATATGTTTGTTGAGCCCCGGAGGTTGCAAGGGACATCTGAATATCTTCGTGTGGCAGAACTCCGGGATAGCATATTTGTGAGCAGGTACCTTACCCACTCACTACCTTAAAACCCTTGTTTTTAGGTACCTTTGCACGTCATGCTTTGCTGACTTTTATTAAATTCCACCCTTTGCCGCTTAACACCAAATATTCAATATATTGAACAAGAATTCTCATTTCTCGAATCCAACATTCTCAAACATCAATATATACAAAATCCACCAATCATATGCCCAGGATGAACGCCCTTACCAGCCTGCCGGGTGCTGTGGATAGGAATGGCGGATCATCCCTTACTAGCTAGGAAAAGGCAGGCAAATCCTGCAATTTGATTGGCTAGGAGGAGGCAGGAAAGCTTCAAATCGGTGGCAGGAGATGGAAGGCCATATACGGCTGACTGGGGCGGCGCCAAGAGGACGGGCGATTCCATACACTGACGGTATTTAGTTGATTCAACGGCAGAATGTTGATCGTGGTACAGTACGTTAGACGCATCTATGGCAGCTTTAACACTTTAAAAATGGTTTAGTTTAGGCCCTTGAATAGCTAAAAGAATCCCACCTTCTTTATTGGAAGGCGGGGCTTGATGTGGTGGAGCCATTATAATTGGAATGTAGAGAAGCGCGTCTTGGTGTTTTGGGTGGCCACTCACTTAGGGTGACCACTCGCTTGCTTATATATATTAAGTACTTTAGACTTTGTTTCAGAGTAAATATAGAGAATTCAAATAAAGTTTTGATATTAATTGAATAGCTGGTGTGAGGGTTAAAACCCACAGTGGTGCTCAAACTGAGGTCCTGACACTATGCCCTCGCTTATGGATAAAATAGATGCAGGAATGCAATAGATGCGGGAATGCAATAGATGCTGGATTGCAATAGATGCTGGATTGCAAGGGATACTGGAAAGCAATGAAATCCCTGCTTAAGAATACTACCTACATGGCCGGATAATTCACCCTTTTGAGTCCGTGCACACCCTCCAGAAGGTTCCATTGTTCACGTCATTCTAGCTAATAGATACGTATATTAAAGCCATGCTAGGAACGCTGCTTTTCCACCTATTTTCACTCATTCTAGTACAATAGAGTCATTTTATAAATGTACCTACACCAAAAACTCCACAAAAGTCTTGTCCTCGGGACAATAGGCTTCGAATTCAAACGCTTTACTTTGATGCTAGCTTTACAATCGATCAAATTGTTTTACAACTTTGCCTTACACAAAACGAAGTTCGATATACTCTTGCACACTGTCTTACACCTCAACATACTCGATCTAGCTGTAAAGTCTTCCTTTCTACTCCTGAACAAAAACGTCTTGTAAGTTGGGTTACATCCTCTAGCACGAACCGACATATACGCTAGCAAGATATTCCACCTATATTAGGTTGGGAATGCAGGGAGAAAGCAATACAAGCAGCCTTTCAAAAGAAAGGTTTCATACGTCAGAGAGCACGCCAGAAGCCACCTTTGACTATAGCTCATAGAAGGGCTCGACTTCAATGGGCTTGGGAACATGTATTCTAGACAGATGAGGAGTAGAATAGCGTCCTTTGGAGTGACAAATCTTAGGTTAATCCAGGACGACATACAAAGTTTCGAGTCACACGACGAATAGGGGAAGAAGAGCTATTTCATAACGATTGTGTTGATGCTTGATATGAAAGAAAGATTGGGTAGATGTTTTGGGTATCAATAAGTGGCAAGTATAGCCGACATAAGGGACTGTTCTGGGAGAAGGATTAGGGTTCAATTAACTCAAAATCATATTGTGAAAGGACTCTTCCCGTTGTTCAAGAGATTCTTCAAGAATATCCCGACCTCTTATTCCAACAGAACAATGCAAAAGGCCATATATCCAAGTATACAAAATCTGTGTTCCAATCTCTAGGAATAACACCAAAATATACTGGCCAGCACTCCCCCTAGATTTAAACCCAATTGAGACTCTTTGGGATCTAATGAAGGATTATATTCAAAAACACTACCCAGAATATCATTAATCATATAAGAGGCTGAAAAGTGTAGTGCAGGAAGCGTGGGAATCGATTACAACAGCTGCTATTCAAGAACTTGTTCAAACTATGGGGGATAGATGTATTAAAGTGATTTTAGCGGATGGGGGCCATACAAAATACTAGGGTAGTCAATAAAAGCAGCACTGCCAAGCATCTCGGAAGCACAGACTAAAAAAGGTGAATTATTAGAACATGTACGAAGTAAGTATAAGGAGGGAGATCTTATAGATGTATTTTCTCTTTATGCACTTCTTGACAATGTAACAATATTGAGCCATACCTTTGAGTTATTCGAGGTCTGGCCTCTCACAGCTGGCTAGGTTTACATTTAATGAAATGGGACATGTAGTGCAGTATAAATCTGGTTGAAATCATAACCTATATTCATTTGAAACTAAAGAAACTCGAGAAACATCCTGCTTTTCAAAATGGAAAGTCTAGCTTTAAGAGAAAAGTGTTCAATCTTTCCCAAGAACGGACATCTCGACCTCAAGTGCATCATCCTCATTCGTAGGATCACGAATGATAAAGTTGGCGCCGCGCCACTTGTCTGGAATGATTTCCTTGACCTTGTTTTCCGGCTGCTCAGAATGTCAGAACCATCCATTAAAATGGGAGTTTTAGTCTCTCACCTTTCGTAAATACCCTGTTAACTTGTGGTATTCGAATTTCAAGCCTCCAAAGAATATCACCTTTTCATCCCCGTCTACACAAATGCTGTGAGAATTGTGGTGATTAAGTAGCACGCAAAATGAACCTACCATTGCTCATATGACGGGTCCATTCACTTGTAGAGTCGCCTCTATACCATTCAGTTTCCGGAGCTATTTCGCCAGCCGGAATAACTCCCAACTTGAATCCTAGCGTCACGCTCTGGGATTTGTCCGACCAGGAATTGATATATACGTCCTTAGTCGAGTAAGTACTAACCGCGATGAAAAAACCTCTCTCGTAAACATCCGGGAACTTGTTAAGTATCTTTTCGGCATTCTTCCTGGCCCAGTCGCGGAAGGGAGCGAGGTGGTGATAGCCCTGCATTTTCACCTCAGAATCACACATGAGAACTGCTCCAAACTGGGATCCCAAGTCAAATTTGATCACAATTTTGGCTTCGGCTGGAATCCCAGCAGGAACCCCATTGGCTCCAAGGTCGACGTCGTATCTGTTGTATTTGACAGATTGCGAATATCTAGGTCCCCAACGCATAGAACTTGGTCGCATGGCGACAACAATAGTCTGGTCCAGGTCTGATAAGCCTAATTTCTGGACTGCAACGCTGTCCATGATATCGACAAGTGGATGCCAGATTCCGCCGGCATCAATATAACCACTGCAACCAGGTTTCACGTCCAAAGAAGATGCGGGCTCGAAAAAGGCGTAACCTTTCTCGTACTTTCGCATGGATTCATTGTATTGCTGTGGTCGTTTAGTAGGAGCCATCTTGATCGCTGCCAGATAATCAGTCAAGATCTTCTAAAGTCAAAGCAAAGCTTTATTTATGAGCAGTGGCTCCGAGAGATGCAATAGAGAAGAGTCGAGTTTCGCTGGCATGGAACCGATATCCATTTCCAACGCCTTTCATATCGCTTTCGAGGCTGGCAGACAAGCTGTGATTAACAAGCACGTTGTCACAATGTGGCGGCTGAGTCGGTAGGTGAGTGGGTTGCATTTATTTTAGCTGCCGTCCAAATGCAAGTCAGTTCAACTCGGTCCAGCAGCAGCCGCCAGAAAGTATGCACAGCTCAGCTTTAATGCAAGTCGGTTCAACTCGGTCCAGTAGCAGCCGCAAGAAAGTATGCACAGCTCAGCTTTAATGCAAGTCGGTTCAACTCGGTCCAGTAGCAGCCGCAAGAAAGTATGCACAGCTCGGCTTTAATGCAACCTGCAGCTCCGGTGACATCCGTTGCTCTTTGACAGCCGCACTCCCCAGAAATTAAATAACGGCTACAATCCATTACGTTTTCCACTTTTAAAATGCGTGGTTTCGCAGTATGTACCAGAACGTACACGTTCTGTTGATGTACTGGAAGGAATCAAACGAGCCTGAGTTTGAAAAACAACTGTCCCAATTGGATGAGGTGTTTAAAACGTTTTACAGGTACAATACCTCAGTTCTGCCAATCGTTTCAAACAAGCCGGGAAGTTTCTTGAGGAGTTCGTTGGACGGTTTCATAAACACCAATAATCGAGAAGGGTCTCTGTTCATAGTTTATTACGGTGGCCATGCCGAGTTAAGAGATAAAAAACTTGTCTTGAGCTGGTAGAGAATATTTCCTCCCGTCAGATTCGACTATTTTCTGACTGGGTCATTACAGCATCGAGGGGTTCGACGAACCAATCGTAAACTGGACCATAGTTCAGGATATCTTTCTGGAAGCGTATGTAAAGGCAGATATATTCTTCATACTGGACTGCTGCCACGCTGGAGGCAGCATTCTGCTACCAAAGACGAAAACCACAAACGTTATTGATATCCTGGCTGCGTGCAGTGCAAAGGCCAAAACTCCAGTCCGAGGCGAGAGCTCGTTGACGGCGAAACTTGTCGAGGCCTTCAAAGCAAACTACACCCAAACTTTCGATGCCCGCTATTTATACGCCCAGACTCTGTACCAGCAAAAGTGCGCCGAAGACAGGACCATCAGGTTGACCGAGGAAGTCCGGGGAGAGGATGATAACACTCACCAGTGGTTCCCAATACGTACCAACGGCAGATATTCACATAACATCGAATTCTCTGGGACAGGTGTCAAGAAACCTACACCTGAAGAGATTTCCGCACTGCTGCCATCAAAATCTTCTCCGCCTTCACCACCAGTCTCAAGAGCCGACATTGAGGCAAGAATCGAGGATCTCCGAAGGAGGCAGGCTTCTACACACAACCAGTCTGTAGATTATTCGTTCGTAAATATGGCTATTAACAAAGAAGATGATGAGTAAGTCATGACTATAAAATCTTGTGACACATCCTCAGCTAAAATGATCGTTGTGATTGCAGTCATATGTTACGACTGTCAGAAGCCTGGTTTGGACGCTACAAGACGTTAATGCAGAGCTTCATGGTCACACGGAAGAGATCCTCTCGTTATGGTGGAGAAAGCAACCCAAGATGCAAAGTAGCTATTCTTGGCACAGGTATCGACCTTAATCACCCGGAGATATTGCAGTTGAGCTACCGGTCGGAATCGATTTTGGGCAAATTGCACGATGTTACCGTCGAGAACGGCGACTGCGATGACAAAATTGGACACGGGACAAGCTGTGCGATTTTGCTTTCGAAACTTGCGAGCTGTGAGATTTTCGTGGCCAAGGTGGTTGAACATACGTTTTCAATGGAAACCACTAAGCACGTCGTAGAGGTAGAGTCTCTTTATCCAACTGTTACTCAAAGTTAGCAATATACTTGACCTAAGCTTACTGTTAAAAATAGGCAGTCAAATGGTCCGAATTTTGTAAAGTCGATATCATCATCCTTCCATTGGGCATGAATCATCTTGATCCTAATTTAGCCAAGGCTATCGAGGGAGCCCATTCGACAGGTATTGTCTGCCTGGCAGCCAGCGGCAACGATGGCGCCAACGAGAAACTTCCCTTTCCTGCTCGACTTCCTGAAGTGTTAGCCATTTATGCATCCGACGGCTATGGCAATCCTGCCCCATTTAATCCCACCCCACGGGACGATCTCAAGAATTTCAGTGTATTGGGACAGAATATTGAGGTACCTTCAGGCCCAGTGAGCGAATACCAGGGCAGCCGGACTGTCAGCGGCAGTGCATTCGCTGTAACCATCGCAGGAGGGATGTTGGCTGCAATGTTCTCTTATGCGTCAGAGGTCTTGTGCATTGAAGAAAAGTACATGGAAGTTCTTCGTTCACCAAAGGGTGCTGAGAAGATATTCACACTCATGTCTTGCAAAAGGGGTGGCTATGATTACGTTGCACCTTGGCTTTTGATTGAGGACATGGACCCTGTCGACTCTTTAGAAGAGCATCAGGGGCTGATCAAGGCTAAGATTGTGGCGGCTCTAAAAACAAAATAGGTTGAAAATTGAAGCAAGGTCTGCCGATAGAATGTTCGAGAAACCTGCTTCTACACCACACACGGATTAGGCCTGAGATCGTGGCTAAGTAAAATATAGCGAGCCCGGGCGTGAACATAGTAAATTTGTTTTCGGCTAACGTATATTACTAAGCACTGAAATATGTAGACCATCTTATCGCACGGGCGTAACTTCTGGAATGCATTCTTTTCCTCTCTGAGTGTCTTTAAAATTTGGCGCTATATTATTTCTTGATAGGACCTTTCCTCAAGGGCTCCGAATTTTGAAAAGACTTTAATAGTCGCGATTAAACAGGGGGGGACAGTAGAAGCGGCGATCGGTGGTGTGATTGAAATGATCTACAGCATAATCTCCGTACTCTTTTTCTTATTGCTAAGTGGTCTCCTTAGGGAGAAATGGTTAAAGAAAGTAATATATAAATAACAACTTTATAGACTTACTAAGAAAAAGTTGTGATTCTAAAACTATAGATTCGTCTCATGACACGGTGCGTCTCGGGACGCAGGGACGGACGTTACCACTCCCAAACCCACTGAAAGACTTCCGAGGGTACGTTCTTGTGTCGTTGACTCCTCCGATTTCAATTCATGACATATTTGCAAGTTTGCCAACTTCAGTAATTTACTTGCTAGTGTTAACATTTTACTGGTGTGACGCGCTTGATTTCAAGGTACCTCGCGACGAAAAAGCCCCTGTTCGCTCCTTTCTTCACAACTTCTTTTGGAAAAGCGGTCACGACTTTATGCGCGCCATCAAAGCTGCAACATGCGATTATCTCAAGGGGACATTAACTTTTATTCCTTTGTTTCAAACTTGGCAGTAAGTTGGTTGGAGATACAACGTACCAACATCGATAACTTACCAACATACCCAAGAACAAAGGGAGCGGTTTCCACATACCTTCCCTCGAGTTTATCAGAAGACCAATTTGTCCGCTTTTCACTCCCGATTTTATTCTCTCGCCACTTCCAGATGTCTGACCGTTTCGTCCGTTTGAATAAGCCTCCCAAGCATTTAATGAGCGAGAAATCTTCACTGAAAAATCAAATAAATACCCATGAAGGAAGCCAGCAGCCAGAAGCTGAAAGGGGTGGTCTAGATAATGAAGAAAGCCCAGAGAAATGAGATCACCCAATTACACTACAATGATTAAATGGATTCCCCAGTTCAAGAACATTCGATATAAATAACGAAAATGACACGGCCAACAGCCTCGACATGTTGACGGAACATCTCATAAAGTCCGATGATGAAAACCCAGTTGGAGGGGAATTCTACAGTTACCCGCCAACGCCAACACTAAAATTACCATTCATCCATTCCAGGATTTTTTGCGAAGACTCGAGAGGCCCAGCTGTTATCTTGAGGTGCCCTAAAGACAGTGTTAAATTCAGAACAAATGAAGAAGGCGAGATTTTGTTTGAATCTACCGAGACTGATGTTGAAAAGTTGTTTTCAAGTTTCCAGGAGGAATGGCACGCCGCGAGGAAGTTTCCTATAGACGCCTCGTTGAGTGTCTTGGGACTTCGGGAGCAAGATATTGTTGAGGAAGAAAAGGCTGGCAACATAGTTGAGGTTGTTATTACAAAGTTTGTATGTTTTGAGGGTGAATTCTTTCCTAGCTTTTTTAGATTAGTTGGGCTAGAAATGAGGATTGAGGGTTAGTTGGCTGTTGGTTTAAACTTTACGGTGGGGTTAAAATTATTAGAGTGATCATCTCAGTCTACTATTTTCTCGAATCAATCTTCTGAGGCGTGTTGCTGGGTTGTTCATCTCAACCAACAGGGGCTCTTTGTAGGTGGATGTTGGTTGGCCAGATTTTCTAAACCACCAACATTTAGCGTCAAAAAAAGGAGGCCCCAGAACAAAGAAAGTTTACCCAATATTCCTACTACAAAAGACGTCTCTATAGTTTTCTTTCTCGGTACTGCAGCAGTTCCTCATCGCCTTGGCCATCTCAATTTCTCAGAGTCTCAGGTGTCAGACCTCGAAATAATTTCTATCCTTCTGTATAAACCTTCAAAGTTACAAGACAATGCAAGAGGTCGCCGCATTAGCATCAAACTATTCCCCCTCAGAGGTAACAAATGGTCCGATTGTGGGCAATCATGGTTATGTGGAAAGAGTGTGTACATCTAATGCTGATGGCAAAATTGAGTGCAATCTTCACACTCCTGAAATGAAAGTACTCCCAGAACCACGAGTATATGATGATCCAGCTTATTCTAGACGTTCTGAAGCTATTGAACGTCTCAGAATGCTTTTTAAGGGAGATACTTTTCGAAATGAAAACAATTCCGAATCTGTGAGAGCCGACTTCGAAGAACAAGGAGAGGAAAAATCTACTTCTGGATACCAACAAGACACAAAGGGAAAATACGATGTCATGCAACAATCAGAGCCAGAATCCAATGGAAAATGAACAAACAAGATGAAGCAAACAGGGGGAAACATCAACTTCATTTTTCACGCTACGGATTTGTATGCTGTCATACTCCACTTCTGTGGGCCTTTTGACCAAACTTATATTCACCCTGTCGAAAATTCTTCGACAGACTCGGGAATTGAATCTTGTTTGAGAGTCACTGGGTGGGTGAGGGGTAATAGAAGTAGTTTGGAATTAGTAATAACAACCGAAGAGAAAAGCACCGATATTTGTATGCGGAACTTCAGGGTACTTGTGGGATGGGGATTTCCAGGAAATTTCAAGAAATTGGGTTGTTCTTTGGATTTTATCGAGTATTATTGAAAAGCTAAGGGTGAAATTTGGACTTCCAGATAGCTACGGGATTCTTTAAAAATGAGACTCAATACTTTACTTGATGTTTTAGGAGAATTCCTGTTATGAGTAATGGTAAGCGCTCAAACACCAAGTTGAAACCCTGTTCTTGTATCAAAAATGTTTACACTTATGTCATTCAAAACATCAACAAAATTTCAATCAAAATTCATGATTACCTTGTAAAATCATGAGAAAAGAGCACAGATTTTTAGGAACATTAAGACCCGGTCACGTGATGTTTAAAGATTTTATATGCAGTCACTTGAATATTTACGGCTTTGCATTTGGAAGTTGAGACGGATCAAGTGCAGTTTCACAACTCGCTATTTGAAGGGACTGATGAGATACCTAGAAAAGATCTAGATTATGCAAGACTTGTCAAAATATGAGGTATGGAATTCTTTATATTCTCTATTCTAGATTTCCTTCTCCTTATATAATTATATGTAACAAAGAATATCTAATAGCAATGCTTTTGATATGGATGAATGGCATGTTTTCTAACAAGACTACATATATGACTATTATCACTTGACCTTTTGGCCATTTCAAAGTTTCTTTGTTATTATATCTCTGCTGAGATAAAGCTTTCTTTGTTCAAATTTTTATCACTAAGACAATTTCTATAGTAATTCTCACTTCATTTGATTTTCTCCAGGCAAAGTATTATAACCCACGGCCTAAGTGAGTGAGGCTCTTGTTTTAACTTACACTAGAAATGGACTGGGAACCATCCTTTCAAAGAATTCCTTTATCTAGCTTCATCTAATCACTTATCAGAACAAAAATTAATTAAGTTGTTAGGTAATAGAATATCTACATAGAGGGAGAGGGAGGGAGTATCTCCAGCCGTGGCGCTGAGATGAAAAAAGTTCTAGAAAAGAAAATTGAACATCTCAAACTCAAAAAGTAAAGCAAAAGGAATGCTGGAAGGGGTTCCAACGGGTAGAACTTTAATTATACATAGTCAGTACTCACTTAAAAAGGGAAAGTATGAACACAAGGTTATTTTGGTTAAAAATATTTTATTTGTAATTATGTTTGAGGGGGTTGGGTAGGGGCTAGGTGGGGTTTGTTTGTAGATTTTGGACGAAATCATGTAGAGGTGTTCTCCTATTAAGAACACTAGCTTCTATAAGCACTCCAACGTTTAGATTTATGTCTGCTTGCCACCTTGATAATCAGCTTTTCACTCAGCTAAATACTAGAACGAAAAGAAAGAAAAGATTGGACTAAAAGATGCTTACACAAACTTATACTCCCAATCACCCAAGGAGCGAGTCTCCTCCTCTTCTCTTCCCGTGTTCTCCTCTCCTTCTTGCTCTTCCCCCTCTTCATCTTCCCCGTCTTCTTCAGGCTGCTCTTCAACTCCATCGAAAGTGGGTCCCGGGGCCTTCAGCCAAAGCACTGCTCCATTGACATCGTACATAGAGAGATCTAGTGCGTAGAGTATCTCCTTACGAGTAAACTGGTGAGGAATTTGTTTATTGACTTCCGAGACCAGTTTATCTAATTAATAGTTAACTTCCATACGGTACTTAAATTCCGCAAAGGAAGCATCACCAGCACAGAGGATGAGACGGCGTCTCAGATCCTCGTTGGTGAATGGCCCAAATACCATGGGGTGCTCCTTCAACGTCTTTCTGAGCTTTTCGATCACCTCAAGGATCTCCTTCTCCGACAAGTGAGTTTCCCGCAAGTCAGCCATGTTGGAAGATGGAAATATGCGGTGTGGTGTGTGTGGTGTGCGGTGCGGGGTGTAATGCGGCGAGGTGTAGGGAAGAAAAGAAAACGAAATAAGGACGGCAAAACCAACCATTTTTATGCACAAACATTAGAAATGTTCACTGTGTCGGTACAATTGCAATTGAAGTCTTGTTTCTGGATTTTAACAAGACTCTTGCTAAGTAACCAATTAGAACTTTTGAATTCTCTAGCGTGGATTGGAAAAACAAGTTCAGCAACAGTGTTTTTTTAAATATGTTAAGAATTGCTTACATTTTTCTCCTTCCTCACTTCCACCAAATTCTCGGGGACTGTTTATATAATTTTAGCTAGTAATTGAATTGATTCTCTTGTTTAAATTTCGTTGTCCTATTTTTAGTATCATGTGTAGGTTGATTTTCCCCTCGTTGGCTCGCTTAGGGATTGTAGTTTTAGCCGGTGACTGTATAGTATTACTACCAGTAGAATACCTGGTATCACTCCAGGGGCGTTGAGTTCTCCGCATTCCCCATCTTTGGAATACAACTCTTAAATGTGCTCAATTTTGTTCAACTAAGAAGTATAGGGAAGTGGGATCACCATCCACAGATATCCCACCTTCAATTGCCGCTCGGCGATTGTGATAAATCAACCTCAGTTCTTGGCCCATCTCTCGTGGTACTTGGAGGGGTGGTTCTCTTAAACTTCTGTAGTTTCCAATAAATTCTTCTTGACAATGAAATTCTTTCTTGCGCTTGCGTTCTCATGGACAATTTCTGTTACGACGGCTTCTGGAGTAGGAAGACCTGCCAAGACCACGAGTGGGGTAGTAATCGGTCATCCAGCTAGAAATCTAACACAGGTTTCGGAATATTTAGGAATACCGTATGCTCAAGCTCCAGTTGCGAACCTAAGATTCGAACCTCCTCTGGCCTATTCTTCAGTAACAATATTCAATGCTTGGACTTATGTAAGTCACAGCTCCGGTAAGCCTGAAATCTAGCCAATTGACTCATATGAATGATTGCAGTCTGTGTAAGTTCTATCCTTTGAAAAACATGAAAACTGGGGCTAACATTTTGAAGTGATTGTTCTAGTAATCCCTCAATCCCCGTAGCATACCCCAACAAAACATCAAATTTTGATCGAATATTTTCTTTGTTCACGGGGGGAGAACATAAGCCACAGGGAGAAGACTGTTTGAAATTGAACATCTGGGCAAAATCAAATGGCCTGAAATCCAAAGCTGCACTAGTGTGGCTTCATGAAGGAAGTAAGCAATTCTGGCAGCCGAGTTACTAAGTCCCCACCTAACGTTCTAAAAGGATTTACGCTTGGAAGTGCGAATAGCCCTTTCTATCAGGGACAATACCTGGCAGATTCGGAAGACGTTATTTTGGTGACTATCAAGTGAGTTGTCAAATACTCGTCAAAACTCACAGACTATCTTCTGACGTTCGAGATAGCTATCGAATCAACATCTTCGGATTCTCGGGTGCTCCAGGTTTGGCACAAAATGTTGGACTGCTCGATCAACGCCCTACATTAAAATGGCTGAGTCAAAATATTGCCGGATTCGGGGGCGATCCATTAAAAATGCCAATTTTTGGTCAATCCGCTGGTGGTGTTGCAGTGGACTATCATTCTTATGTATGAAAATCCGATCCAATTGTTGCCGGCTTAATATCTCACTCCGGAACAGCAGCAAGTTTCGAACCTAATACTGAAGCTATCAACACCAAACACTTTTACTATGCTTCAGAACTACTCAGTTGTGGTTCCACTGAAGATACAGTTCCATGTATGAAAACACAAAATATCACAGCCATTCTCAGTGCAATTGCTAAAGTACCAGTGGAGGCAGTTGGAGCAAGACCACCTCCTCCTTTCCAGCCAACCGTTGACAACATCACGGTATTTTCAGTCGGTAATTACAGGGAATTGGCCTGTGCAGGGGGATTCGCAAAACTTCCTTACTTGGAGGTACAGGTATATCGGGGACTGGTCCAATTTGCGTCTGTATCCGGGAAGTGGTGCATATCATGGACGTGATGTTGAGATGGTTCTTGGAACGGCTCAAGATGTATCATTGATTGAGAACACACACATTGAAGAAAAAACCAGTCGTTATTTGATGAAGGCATGGGCTGCATTTGCAAGAGATCCGCAAAGTTGGCCGTTGGCTTTTGGATGGCCACTGTACTAGAATTCGAGTGCTGAAACATTGGTGAGGTTGGGATATAATAACGAGACGACAGCTTCGTTTGTATCCCCGCAAGAGTACGATTCAATATGCCCGAGTTTGAATGGAAAAGTCAGTGATGGAGTAGGAGCTTTCTAGATTGACAAGCGAGAAATGAGAAAACGCTTTCAGGCTTATTGTCCCCACTATCTACCCTCCCATATGCACACTTTTGCAGTAGGTATGCCATTTCTGATCGTTAAACTCGCACTAGCTCCGATGATTCTATCTTCGTACAAGTATGCATCGAAAACCAACCCTTTCTCTCCCAGGTGGTCACCAAACGTAGCAAGTTTCCGCAGACTCCAACTTCTTCCATCCCGGTATTCAGTTTCTGGACCTTGTGAACTTTCTGCCACTACGAGCGTAGGTCCAACTTCAAGAGAACCAACGAGAAGTGTATAGCTTCGAGGCTTGACCCATGGTCCGTGACTTGTGCTTTCTCCGTATTCATCAGCATCGAATGGCTCCTCGTCATCTCCCTCTTCATACAATTCTTCTTCCTGGTCCACCTCCACTTCCTCATCACCACCCTCAAGATCTATTTCTCCAGCCTCAATTTGTCTCATGAGGTCAATATCCTCGAGCTCATTTCTGACCAATCGGTCTTCCAAGTCCTCATCTGGTACATGTGACTTGCCAATCAATTTGACACCCCATGTGCCTTTATCATTCAATTCCAGTGTGCTGAGAACACCACCACGCTGACCGCCATTAGTAAATAAGTCGACTATTCTCACAGTGCCATCTCGGCCGGTGGTAACCACAATATCTCTTCCCTCCATACGACCGGGGACCATTAGATTTGCAATACCAGTGATTCCTAGACCACCATGAACATTGCTGGGTGGTGTGTCACAATTCCTTTCTTCGTTGGTGAGAAAACTCGAAGTGATAGTCCAAGACACATTCCTTACTACTCCATCGTCGCCGACAGTGTAAAGGCCTTGTCCCTCATCGGTAATGATTTCTCTTCCGGGTCCGTGCAACGGTGTCCATGCTGTAGCCCACGCTGGATGGGGATGATGTGAAGGCAAAAGCCCATCCTCATTTCTTAGACACGCTTCCACGGGTCTTAGTTTGGAACGTGGAAGTCGGAGAAGATGAACTCCTCCCAAGCTAGTAGTGCAAACAAGGCTGGACAACAGAGTTGGGTGGTGTTGAATGGAAGTGATTGCTGTAGCGGGTGAAAAGAAAGCGTAGTCTTTTTCTGGTTGAAGTGACAATGGTCCATTGGTCGTGTGAATATCATACGTCTGGATGCGGCCATCTATGGTTCCAGCAACTATCCTGGATGCCGAGACGTGAAGTGAAAGAATCGCTGATGGCGTAGTCAAGGATTGGACTACCGTTCTTTTGGAAAAATAAGTGGTGGTTATGACTTGATAGGATGTTTCTTACATTCCGTCTAGCTGAGGCGATATCTTAAATAGTGTCAAAAGACCGGGTCCTGTTGCTGAAAAAGTGGCGACTTCAAGAGGGTCTATCGTCGCATCATTCCATGCGCGAGAACTGACGACGAAATGATCTGGTGAAATGGCAATGAAAGAAAGGCATGTTGGTGCTTGATTCGGGATTGGAAAGGCGACGCACTTCCGAGAAGTCCGCGCGATAGATCCCATAATTATATGGCTTGAATTCGTATGGGGTCAGTTCAATGTTGTTGATGCAGCGCCCGCTGTCAGCGAAAAATTGGAAGCAAATCTACCGAGACCCACCCCATCCTTGGGCCAATCACAAAGGGCGCCACTCTTGTATAAGTGAATACTGATACATCGAAGTTCACAATTGTTTTCCTCTTATAAGTGAATTCAGTATACCTCCAAGATATATTTGAAGTGAAAGTTGGAGTCATGCTCAATGGTACTAGGAGCTGCCCTTTTGTTCAGAAAACATTCACCGTTACCAGTTTGACTTCCTATTCAACATCCATTACTCGAGTCTATTCACGATTAACTGCTTTTCCCCCCAAGTACACTGGTGCTCTTGTCAAGTGATGGGGGCTTTGTTGTAAAGTTTACTGTTTCAGCATTCTTCGCACTCCTTTGTACCTTTGTACTAACGTCCCCTTCACGTTATTTTGGTACCGCGAGAACTTTACTAAAAGCTAGAAAAAGAGATTTATTTAATTTAAAAGAGTACCATCTCAGGGAATATCTTGAGCTACGGTAATATTTATATCATTATTAAAGACCCACACAATTTCTGTCTGAATCAAAGCTTATTTCCACTAAGAGGTCACCACCTTGTTTCGCGGTTCAGCAAAAGACTGGCAGATTAAAAGTTCTAAGGGCAACCCTAAAGGCTTTAAATCCAGTTCATCGAACCAAGAACAACCAGAAGCTTCACCCAAGTCCAACAATGGTTCGCCATTCTCAGCAACGAAGGCACATCGCGTGCACTAAGAGATAGCGAAACTTTCAAGCAAAACACCAAGTACGACATCCAAGATGCCGGATTCAAAGGAAGCTTCAAATGGACCCTAACTGAAAAAGACGGAAAGTTCCGCCTCAAGGTACATGACGAAAGTACCCGAGCAGTTGTTGCTACTGTCACAATGCCATTCGACCAATCGGGGTTCAGTACTAGTTATCAGAAGAACCCAGTTTTTAAGGGTGTTGAGGCAAATGATCCAAACCATCATCCTCAAGACCATAGACATAGGTTTAGAGTCAGTCAGAAGTCTGGTGATCCGAATTTAATACTCTTGATATCTGGGGACCAGTTAAGGAAAATTCTTCGATTCGGCTATTTGAGGGTGGCGGGGAGCGAAAGGCATCCTACAAGGGAATGAAGTTTTTAATTGCGGACGAGGTTACACTTGGAAGGGGACTGAGAATTCATGTCAAAACCGAGGAGTCATAGCTTTGGAGTGATGTTTATATTTCAGCAAGTCGGTGACGAAATTGTATTTTGAGAATTTTACTTTGTACAAATCAATTTGCAGTTCCTCCTTTTGAACGTGAGGTTGATTGGGATGGGAAACACGTTAAATATTTCGACATTTTTCATGAATTTGATACGTCGTAGGGATCTTACTTCATTGAACCAGTTTTAATACCCATCAATTTCTCCGAATTTCCCATTTTAATTCCTTGATACTAACTTCATCCCCCGCCTTCTCGTCATAGTCAAACCACTCTCCGTCATCGAGCTCAATAGCTGTGAATTTGCTGTTTGACTCTAGACCAGTTGCGAGCCACTCTCCCTAGAGGCATCGTTAGAAATTCAGAGTTTTCCATAAATCTCAAATGCAACTCACCTCTGGCTTGAACTCGGTAAACTCAAGTCCACGGCAGTCAAATTCGATGACCTTTTGGCGTGTTGGGGGAGAGGCTTGCTCGTATGGGACTGGTGGTATCTTGATAGTTGCAGATGATTCTCTCTGCGTAAATTATCAATAGATATTCAGTCATACATACTGGAAAATAAATACCTTGCATGATTTGCACTTCCAGACAAAATTGGCTTCTCCTCGACTGCCACTCATTTCATTTGCTTCCTGTGCTTTGGTTAGTCCGAGTCGGAGAAAACAAGGATTGATTCCATATTTTAGCTTACAAATCTACTAACAGAAACAAAATTTGGATGGATTTCTCTGCAAGAAGTACATTGGACTTTGAAAGTGTACCAAAATGGATTTTCGGGGGTGTCATCAGGTCTCAAGTCGGTAACGCTATGTGAGTGTTAGCAAGCACTCAATACAACACAGTTACAATACAAACCCATTGAGCTCGGCAGTAAGAGTAAGGGTCAACATAGATGCGGTCTTGGTTTATGAGTTTTATGTTGTTGGTGAGAGATGAGGGTAGCATCTGGATCTCGACATGGCGGGACATTTTGGAGGGGCCTGGTGGGCTCGGAGGAACCTCAGGCTCAAGCATCAAGGTCCGTTAAAGCGGCAGGCAGGATTTTCAAACGTCCTAGTCTGCCTCCGCTGTTTCTCCAATCCAACCTCGAATCCTCAAAATGCCCCCCTCCCCTCCGTCCGCCAGTTCCAATTCAAGTTGCTAAACACTTGGGCGACGCGACAATTCCAATTACCGCGAACCCTCCTATATCCAGCATGCGTCTAATATGCAAAACCTTTGGTCTCGAACTGCGCAGATCAGGTCATCCTGTCAATGTAGCTCCTGTCTACATTCTACGATAGCTCTCGGTCGACGAACTGCCACGGCCGGAATACGAAGACGCAAGGTCACAGCAGGGGAATTTATTACAGCATGCTACTCCTCAATTCTGGCCACGGCTGCAATTGCAGATGCCCGGGTGAAGGAAAACAGAACGAGGGATTGGGACCAGGCGATCGCAGATGTCAAGGCTGGAAAGTCTGTGAGAAATATCCCGGAACCGTCAATGAAAGATCAGGTGGACAAGGAAGTTACGAATTGGGATCAAGTAATTGCAGGTCTTGGGAAGGAGCCGCAACTTGAGCATACTTCGGAGGCAGCAGCCAAAGAAGATGGGGTGACGAATACTAAGTCGAACTTTGTGCGAAGGGTAGGCACAGAGAAGATGGAAGGAGTGGTCAATAGGTATCTTTATCCTCAGCATAGAAAAGCCAACCTCGAGTCGCTCAACCATAAAAATGACACGGTCTCGGCCTCCTGGAACCACGTTTACAATGCTTGGAATACAAATAAAACGGACATGGCCACAATTTCCGAGACCGGATCCGAGTATACAAATTCCGAAGCTGTTCAACTAGGGGAAGGGTCTTTGGAGCTTCAGTCAGAGAGTATGGAAATGGCTCTTCGGATGAGCAAGAACAGTGTATCTGGCCGAGACGAATTACAAGAGCAGAGTTTAGAACAAATCGAGCATCGAGCACCTAGAAGCGATGTTCATTTACGGAAAATGGAGGGAATGATTCGAAGGCTTGTGGACCAAATTCTCCAGCGAAGCAAACTTGCATGTCTGAACGACGGCAATATGTTTGTGACCCCAAGGAAATTTCATATGGGAGGAGAAGAAACTGAAGAAATAGCTAAACTATTGATCGGGCTGAGGAACAGATTTGTGCAGTCGCCAATTTATTCATGGAAAACGGATGAGGAGGTATCTGAAGAACGCAGCACTCTACACAGTGCCATGAGTCAATTGTTGGCCAAGGTAACCCCCGGAGATCAAGGTCATATTCAAACCACGGTTGGCAAGGTTTGCTACAACCTGCTGGTTGCAAGTGCCCCGCCCAATATTGAAACGTACAATATTTTAATCGATCAACTCACCCGATTACAACAACATCATCTTGCTCAAGCTGTAGTAGATTCTCTACTTGATGACAGCAAAATCCTACTCAATGATAATGCGGTCAAACTTATCCTCGACCATTATATCGCCAAACGAGACAGCTTTGGGTTTCGACTCATAATCCGACGCATGAGGGCAGTGGATCCGGAGGGTAGAGACATGCACGTCAAGAGAAAAGGACTTTGGCAATTGGCGGAGGAGAAGGATGTCCAGGAGTGGGCATTTTCGCCCAAAACCAAACTTTGCCATCGCAACGGTTGGTTAAGTGAAAAGTACTCCAGATCTCCGGCAATTTTCGAAGCCCTCATTAGAGGGTCAATTGTCTTGTTCAAACTCGGTGATGCTGCGCGTACCGTTCGAGCGGCAATTCGGGAGGCACAAACTGTGTTTCCCGAGAGCATCCATCTTCTCATCAAAGTATGTGTGGCCGTCAGTGATTACAAAACAGGTGTCAAACTTCTACAGGGTATTTTGATGTACTGGGATGACGGAAGGACAAAATCAGTTTTGAGATTCAATCAGGCTGTTCGATTGGATATGTATCAACTCTTGTCCCTTTGCGGGATCGATTCAAGGGGCGATCTTGAACCTGTCTTACATCCTTATCTATCTTGGGATGCTCTGCGAGGCATGATGGAGCATATGAAAAACCAAGCTGCTGAGGATGCCCGGAGTTCCCAGAACTTCGATTCGGTTTTGGAATCGTATTTAAATGATGAACGACTGGTGGGACAACAAGATACCCTACCCGCCTTGAATTCTGATGAAATCAACGGCACGGGTCTCGCTGGAGAACCAGAAAGTACATCAACCTTGAAATTCAACAAGTTTAATCCCGACACAGCTCTGGCGGTTTACCCGGAAAACACACCAACCTCGAATTCCAATAAACCTAACTACGAAACCATTGAGCCGGGAAGCATTCAGGAGGCTTCGTATCTGCTGAGAAGACTTGCTGGGTTGAAGGCCCGTGCCAGCATACGTGAAGCCAACGATCGTTGGATTCGAATCAACGGCATCGAAGCCAGAATAGAAGCAAGGGCAAATTGGATCAGTTCGGCTACTAAATTGATCGAGTCAACCATCGAGATCATCGAATTCCACAACAGATTCACCATGAAAACCTCTATTGGGCAAGTAACAAAGACTTTCAAATTCAACTCTTTGAATTATCCGTCCGGGTTGCTCGTGAATCGCCACACGCACGAGAAGCCTTTTAAACCACGGAACCTGCAAACCACAGAGGAGCTGCTCACCAAGAAGGAATCCAAGAGGAGGCAACAGAGGGATGAATTCAAGGCGCGGGTGAGAAAACGCGAATTAAAAAAGAGTATGCGGCCGAAAACGAAGGAGGAACAACTCAATGAGGATAAAGAGATGACGAGGAAGAGGAAATTGAAGGATCGATTGACGATGCAAGAAATGATCGACCTACGAAGATTTCGTCATGGAATGGCTCGAGGTGATGAACCAACGCCTGAGAAATCCATCGGTCCAAGGGCAGATGAAGTAACAGCGATCAAAGAGAAAGAATCCAACCTCGCTCTCGACATGGAAACTAGAGATAAACTTGATTCCCAACTCTCCGCCCTCGTCCGCGGCAACGGGCGGAGAAAACTCTTGGCTCATATGGTTCGTAAGCGGTTGGAGGTTGCGACGGAAACTCTCTCGGGCCAAGCGGACGTGATCAAATATAAAAATGTCGTACAGTTTAAACATGAGCAGCCTAGGATGCAAGTTAGGTATCATGCTGTTGATGGCGGGGATGGGGAGGGGTTGTGTGGGAAAGATACCAAGAGTGAGAGGGATGCTTATTTGGATTTGATGGGGGAATGAGGTTGGAATGTACTTTGTTGTATATTTTTTTGAAGATTTAAGGGGGCGATGAGGGCGTCTAGGAGTTAGGGGTGTGTATATTTTAGCGTTGGAATAGAGAGGGGGGAGTGGATGTTGAGTGTAGATATAGATTTCGAATGAAGGATTTTGGTTGTAGATTGAAGTATGTAAATGCCATGTGCGTTTTCACGGGTGGCAAGATAAAGAATGCACTTCACGTCTCCTCTAATGATCACCTGGGTGCAGTGATTTCGCCAATTTGTTATCATCTTCTTAAGGGGAGTGTTAAATCATTGATGACGATTCTATGCCGATGGGTTGAGTTGGGCTTTTGCCCCAGGTCATCGTCACCTCTTCTGAGATGGTTTACTCAATTCATCCCTATGGTTCTAAATAGTCTGTTCTCAAAATTACACTCAACTTGTGTCTTAATTTTCCAGCGTACCTTGGTAAATTGGAAACAGGTTTCATCAATTCTTGTTAAATCGGTGTTCCTCTGGCTATATTGACATGAGGTCTTGAAAAGGTCGGGAAATCGAGTTAGACAATTTTAGCTTGAAGTACGTTTACCACAGAACTCAGTTCACAATATCCATCTCGAGATATCTACAGTCTTCAATTTACTTTGTATTTCGTGACGCAAAATTTGTCAGTCCGATATCTATCTTACAAAGCCGTTCCTCAATTCTCAATACGATTTTCCTCTATTTCCAAAGCAGATCTTTGCAAGTTTTAGATCCGTCACCCAAAGCAAGAACCAGGTGGATAAGAAATCTCCTTCTTGCTTTTCCTCGTGAAAGTTGCTTGCCCTAGTCTCCTCAAAGACAATCACACTTCTTGTCCGGATCCGCGGGGTCAACCGTGAACATTTCGCAATCCGGGTTTAGATGCTCGTTCATCTTCAACACTTCTCCCGCCGTCGCCTCCCATGAAACATGTGATTTGAGTTCGCGAACGCCATCTTGGAAGCTGGCTTGGAAACTGGAAGAAGCCCTCTTCCCAAAAAGGTGGTTGATTTGGACGATCAGGTGGTGGGGAGAAGTAGGAGGAGTATACCTACTCCACCTGCTACTAGGATAAGCCCAGAAATTTCGGTGCAAACTTTCAGCAGCGTCACCAGTAAGATCCTGAGGGCTCGGTTGAGAAGAGTGCATGTTGACATTAACCCTTCTCAGCCTCTTGCTCATAACGGCAATTTCGCGTACAATGAGATACACATTATAGAGTGCGCTGTTGTCGTAGCAGAGGTTGATGTGAAGTGTTTCGATTTGAGGTGCTGTAAGTTGGCATGATTCCCTGATTCCCTCCACTGGTTTGTTTGTATTCCTAGACGTCATTCGGACCTTTACTTTACTCCAAGAGTGTAAATTACGAGTTAGGAGGAAGCTGAGAAAGCGTGCAGCGACAGGAGACTGGTTCATTCCATCGCTGAGAAAATAATAAGAGAAGCCACCTTTAACTTTAGCGAAGCTGTTGTTTATTAGTATATAGTTCATCCAAGCACAATTGGGGGGAAAGCTTACTCCAAGTCAATACCAAGGTGTCGAACTTTTTTGACGCGTTCAAGTTCACCCTGGCCCTCAAACTTCTTGTAGTTGGCCACATTGTAGTAAAGGATGTTGATCTTGTAGAAAAGATAGACTGCCTCTTGGTATAATTCCTTGTCTCCACGAAGCGCAACAAGTAACGGGTTTGTTTGGTAGGATGTATCTTTGTGGTACTGGTCGGCTGCGAAGGCATCCTTTGTGAGGAGGCAATGTCCAAAGATGTTTTGCCTAATTTCTGCAGGAAAGAACTGGAGAGTAAGAACTGGCGGTTGGGAGGACATCTAGAGACTCCAGTTAGCATGCGTTTGTTGCATTCGCAAACGTGAGGAGGATGTTACCTTTGAGGTTTGACAGCAACAAAACATGAAGGTGACGACAATATTCAGTTTGAGCTGAGGACAAGGGTACCGATTCAAGAAGGTGCAGAAATACAATCAATCCCTCCTCGGCGAGATGTCAAGACTGTGTCGTTGCGTTGTAATGAAGAAGCCGGTAAATGTTGGGAAGTTCCAAGTTTGAAGGTGAGAAGAAGCAGACAAGCGCGAGTCTTTCTAGAGTATGGTTGAGAGTACAGGCAAACTTGATCTACTACCTGCAAGGTTGAGAGACTGAAGGCTACCAGCCGATCTGCATTGGTGAGATCGGCGGTGACATTGGGTCGCTGGGATGGAGGATGGGAAGTTGTGTTGATGGAGGAAAGATTGGTATGGACGCGTTTGCGACACTTCTCAAAGGGAAGGAACAACCGACCACTTTCGCGACCACCTACCAAGTGGCATAATATCACTGTAGGTAATTTTCATATAGTTACTCTATTTGTTAGACTTCAATATTCTAGTAATTTAAGAAAATTCAGTGATATAACGATTCTTACTGTAATGATTAAAAAACACCTTAGGATAAGTACTGCTACTATTAGTATGCTAATAAATACATATTTCAAATTATTATTCCAGGTTTTTTATAATAACAAAATACTTCAAAGACACTTACTCTACTAAACTTAAATCAATAACAAAGATATTCACAACAAACATTCCCTTGAACTCAGGAATGTACGACTTCCATACTCGTACCGCAGGGGTCAAATAAGTGAAGGTTGATTTTATAAGTTTTGTTGCAGGTCACACTTTTCCAAATGTCATAAACTTCGTTGATAATTTCAAAAGTGCATTAAACAGTAGATTGATGATTTCAAGTGAGCTGAGGTTCTAGTAAGAGTTGTGCTTTGAAATTTTGTTGCACGTCGCAAGCTACTATTCCAAAGTATTAACCTAGATATTATAGCAATGCAATCAACACACACCTTGAACAGCTGGACAAGGCGCATTCCCATTATGCAACCACTCACACTCTAAATCAATCAAATCCAAATTCGCATCCTCCATCTTAAGCACCTCTCCCTTCTCCGCCTCCCATCTCCACTGACATAAAAACTCATCCAAACCCTTCACCGGAATAAAGTCTAATCCCCCCTTCATCCCAAAAAGGTGACTAAGTTGAAGAATCAAACTATGCGGCCTCGTCTTCGTATACCCCTCATAGCTAGGATACCACCAAGGCCTAGTCACATCTCCTCTCTCCTCCATTTCATCTATAAAATCCCTGAAAGATTTTCTCATGTACAAATTTAAATGCACCTTTCTCAAATTCTTAGTCAAGGGAACGAGTTTTTGGAGGATAAGGAAGACGTTGTAGAGTCCACGTTTATCATGGAAAATATTGAAATGAAGAGTTTCGATTTGAGGAGCCGTTTGGAGAAGGGGTTCTCTGATAGCGTCGCCGACGCGTGGGACGACTTTTATCTTGCAGACTTTTCGGGAGAAGATTGCCTTTTCGTAGTCTCTTTGGAAGGTGTCATCGTCCCGGATTACGAGGAAATGGAGGAAGTTGTTGATGTAGTTGTATCTGTTGGTTCCGTTGTTAAAGAATGACTTTCCCAATCTGTATTCTTTGAAGCTGTTTCTCGTTAGCCTCTACCCATTCCAATTGAAATCAATAGAACGGACGACTGACTTGTAGCCTAAATCGATGCCAAGATATCGCACTCTTTTGATACATGAGGTTCTACCTTTACCGCGGAAATCTCGATAGTTATCAATGGTGAAATAACACGTGTTGGCCTTGTAAAAGATCTCAAGTGCTTCCATGTACAATGTTTTATCCCCACGAAGGGCTACAAGTAACTCATTTGTTTGGTAAGCTGTACGATGGTGGAACCCGATTTCCGGGCCTTGGGGTGGAGCCAGGGAAAATGAGAAGATGTGTGCTCGGACTTCTGGTGGGAGGTGCCAGAATGTGAGGGGTGGCTCTGGGGTTTGGAGAGTCATCTGGAGGGTTGAGTTAGTGCTTGGGTTTTTGAAATTAGTAGTCAGGGTTACCTTAAATGTGGATGTTAGATAGGTGGTCCAGGGTATGGGGATGAGAAGGTACTTGTGCTTTTCTGGAAGGTGATACTCTCTGGAATTTTTAAATTTGCAGCAGTGGTTGGTTGATTTGGAGTGCCGCGACTGCTCTAACCGGCGCGAAAAGCTACATACTAGTCTTCCACCCGAAGCTCAAATAACAATACAGTGACGCATACCAAAATAACTTAATGATACTTAACGTAATGCGTCATCCATACTGGGACAGCAAATTCTCAATAAACATAGCATCACTCATTTGGAAAACGTCTGCAACTTCTTCGTCTTTTTCAAAAGCAGGTCTAAACTTTTCCAAGTAATCTATTCAGTACCAGATGCTTCTCGTCCGGTGATGGGGTATCGTCTCTTGTCCCGCCGCCTCTCTCTCTTTCATGGTATCATAAAGGAAGAAATCTATCAATATGGCATTGACCTTCGCCGTGGGATTTTTCCTGATAATCTCCTTGCGAATAAGCTCCACGCACCAAATACTACAGCCTACAAATTGTCAGTAAAATACAAGCAGCATTGTAGGTATCGAACAGACCTCTTAACTGGATCTCCCATGAGTGACCACTCTCGATAACTTTTTTCTGGTCTATCGCGCTTTGGAGGGCTGGGCTATACCACAAACATCCCAAGGTATTCAGTATTTGTGGAACTCTGTAGTCTGCGAAAATGGTAATGGAAGTGTCGATGTCATGAAACTCTCCGTATGATTCTCCATCGAAGGCTGCCCATATATCTGCAACACAAATTTGAGCTCGCTTAAGGAAACGGACGCTTTTCCGATTCTCATAGGGCATAACATCATCGAAGCAAGGGAAATCTTCAGCAAGTATATTGACTAGCGCAGCTGCAGAATGATTGGCTGCCTCGATACATTTTGCGAAGCTACAGCCGTATTTCTGGACTAGGCATTAGTGATAAACCCCTCTTCTGTGGAGCAGCAATGAAGTCCTACCTCATAGAGTACTTGACCTGCTGTTCTTAGGCATTTGGCTCTTTCTGAAAAGAGGGGGATTTCTTCTTCGGTAGCGCTCCTAAAAACATGTTTTAGAACTTCATCCGTACATTCATCTTGATTTTGCCAGAAATCCGAAGATGTGATAGGAATACCTGTAAACAAACGAAGTCAACTAACATTCTGAGTAGAGGCCAAGTTGCTTAACTAACCCTCTTCAAGAGCACGTTGCAAAGCCGCGACCAAGCTTGCATATCCCGTCCACCGCTTTCCTTGGTACTCGATAGCAAAACGCTCATCGTCATCTTTCTCGGACCAGAATGAAAAATTCAAGAGATCCATTGTAAAGATGAAGTCTACCGTACTTTCGTCCTTGGTTTGCGGATGGAATGGATGTGAGGCCCAATTCTTGGTGGAATACTCTTTCTTCTGCATTTGCGAATAGATCATGGCCGCGGCCGCGATGGTTGCTTGGGAGTCGAGTGCAACATCGATGCTATTGTCATAAACGTACTCTGCACCCTCCAGCACGTGTGTTTTAGGGATTGCAGCAGCAGCATTTTTCTGGGCAAAATGACCGCGAAGAAAGTCCAGTAGGTCGTTGTCAGGCTCGGAATCGGACATTCTGGAGTCTAGAACACTTTTGAGGCGATCTTAGTTGCTCTCTGGAGCATAAATTTGAAGGTGACACAAAAGTGTCCGTGCGGTGGCTCTTATCGGGCTATCCGCGCCTGGAGGTCGCGTTTGGTTAAGCTGTCGCATTCGCAACGTTAAAGTCTCATCCTTTTCTCATGAAGATCATAATTTCTAAATAAGGCCTCAATTTCAGTTTTCCTTGCACACGTATCTGCGAACCCCTTCTAATTCGCAGCCATGCTTCAGCCAACGAAGCGCGATCAGTCCTACCAAAAGTCGCTGGGTTCCCCGACAAACGCCCTGGTGAAGGAGGTAAGCCCCAACTTTCCCCTTCGATTTGCGCTACAGCCCACGGTTGGCAGAAAAATATAGTCTATATTGCGATCTTGAGACTGGCGATTGGGATATGGTCATATTCACCTTTGGCACACTTTATTTGCGCTTTCTGCAGCCTTGGAGGGTGTTGGTGATGCGGGCGCTATCACAAACGGCGCGCATTTTCACAGCTGAGATCAATTGCTAACGGAAAATTCCAGGCTCGAATTTTGATGGTAGGAGCTGGTGGAATTGGTTGCGAACTTCTCAAGAACCTTGTCCTCACAGGATTTGGAGAGATCCATATTGTCGACTTGGACACCATCGATCTCAGCAACCTAAATCGACAATTCCTCTTCCGCCATGAACACATAAAGAAATCAAAAGCTTTGGTTTGTCCCGCCGCGAGTCCTCCTATTATGCGAGGCTAATATATATGGGAAACAGGTTGCGAAAGAGGCGGCGCATGCCTTCAATCCAGATGTCAAACTCGAGGCTCACCATGCCAACATCAAAGACCCGCAATTCAATGTTGCCTGGTTTAAGGGATTTACAATGGTTTTCAATGCGTTGGACAATCTGGAAGCGAGACGACATGTGAACAAGATGTGCCTGGCAGCTGATATTCCTCTTATTGAAAGTGGTACTACGGGTTTCAATGGTCAAGTTCAGGTCATCAAGAAGGGCGTTACGGCATGTTATGATTGCACGGCAAAAGAAACCCCAAAAAGCTTTCCAGTCTGCACAATCCGGAGTACACCAAGTCAGCCAATTCATTGTATTGTATGGGGAAAGAGCTATCTCCTGACGTTGGTCTGCCCCTCTGCCTGGTTTTACAGATTTAACATTTCGTAGTGAAATATTTGGCGCCAGCGAGGAGGAATCAGCACAAATAGATAATTCGGAAGATTCGGAAAATGGTACGACCCCTCAAATTTGGCATCTCCTGCGCCCATACTAAAAATTAACAGCCAAGGAAATCGAGAAATTACGTCAAGAAGCTGAGGCTTTGAAGAATATTAGAGAATCGATGGGTACACCAGCTTTTCCGCAACTTCTATTCGACAAAGTTTATCAAGATGATATCACTCGATTACGGTCAATGGAAGAGATGTGGAAGATAAGACGACCACCACAGCCGCTCAGCTATGCAAGTATCACCGAACAAGCAAATGGAAGTCAGAAATCAACAGCAGAAATATTAAAGGACGGTCAAAGAATCTGGACACTTGAAGAAAATGTGGTTGTTTTCAAAGACAGGTCAGTTTCTTGCCCCCTCTAAGCTGATGCAGATGCTAACTTCGACAAGTCTGGAGCGGTTAAGTAAGAGAATGGAATCAATGAAGTCCGCAGCCAATGGCGACTCGGCTCAACCCGTAATCACATTTGACAAAGATGATGAGGATACCTTGGACTTTGTTACGGCAAGCGCGAATTTGCGATCAATAGTCTTTGGCATTGAATCTAAGTCTCGATTTGACATTAAACAAATGGCGGGAAATATTATTCCTGCTATCGCAACCACAAATGCTATTGTAGCTGGTTTGTGTGTATTACAATCTTTCAAAGTTCTCCGAGGCGATTATTCCGTTGTTAAGGAGGTAAGTCAATTGTGTTCACTCTGGGCGTCAGACTTGAACTTCTAACATTCACCCCCAAGACATATCTTTCACCATTCGCTCCACAACGACTACTCGCCTCGGACGTCAGCCGTCCACCAAATCCCGAGTGCCCAGTATGCAGTGTTGCCTACACATCACTTCTTGTTGATACATCTCGGGCCACTCTAGGAGATCTTGTTGAGGATTTCTTACGCCTTGAGTTGGGTTACGGTGAAGAAATTGTTGTAAACAATGGATCTGATCTACTTTATGATGTCGAGGAAACAGATAATTTGACCAAGACATTTGGTGAACTTGGTAAGTGCGCGCTTTTTATATCCTGCCAACATTTACTCACCGCTAGATATAGGCATCAAGAGCGATAGCTTTTTGACGATCATTGATGAAGACGACAACAACCCAAGGGTCAATTTGGAGCTTATTGTACAGGAGTCGTAAGTTTATTGTTAATACAGCTAGACGAGGGCTTATTTCTAACTATCTTACAGAACCGCAGCGGACGGCAAGCCCATCCAAGCAGTAAACTTCTCTTCCTCGGCTGATGCGCGCGATGGCGACCCAAACGAACCCAAATCACCCATTCCCAGGAAAAAGATTACTCCCCAGAGTTCTAGTAACGGCAATGGAGTTCATGCCCCAGAGCCTACAATTACAAACGGCAATGGCCATACAACCAACTCAGCCGACGCATTGAAAAAGCGGCCCATCTCGGACGTCGAAGAGGTCGAGCATCAAGCCAAGCGTTCAAAAGTTCTTCCTAAAGATGATGACGATATCATACTCGTGGAAGATACGGATGGCGCTATTCTCATCGATGATGATTGAACCAAATCAATACCCAATTTCCATTTTGCCTTGCCACATACAGGTTTGGCATGATGGCTGTAATATCTCTTGATATATGACTGGCAATCATTCATTCATTCAATTCACATGGCGCTCAATCCACCATCGAGATTGAGTACACAGTTGTTTGCATATGCGTTGGTGGCTAAGAAGACAGCCGCGTCTGCTACCTCTGAGGTTGAGCCGAAACGTTTTAGGGGGATGGCGTTTAGGGCTAGATTTCGTGCTTCGGGCGTCATGACTGTAAAGATTTGAGAATTTGTATATTAGGAAAGGAACTTCGTTTCTTCCATGAGAGGGGGGAAGGAAGGTAGATGAATGAATCAAATTCAGAGAATTACATGAAGAGGGGTGTTTTTGAGACATAATCTTACCTGTTGTCATGTCTGTTTCTATGTAGCCGGGGACTATGACGTTTACTCGAATTCCTTTTTCTCCTGTTTCTGCTGCTAGGGCACGGGTGAAACCTCGGATTTTATAGTTAGTTGAATGGCTTGGAACGAAGAGATGTGTGGTTACCTATTACTCCTGCTTTACTTGCTGCGTATGCTGCGCTTCCTCGGCCACCTTTCAAACCTAGGACTGAGGCGACGTTGATTATGCATCCTGGAATCTTCGTTAGGACTAGATTTTTTAGAAACATATGAAGGGGATGATTCTACGGAGTGAAGAGCATTTTTCTTGAATTGAGAGATATAGCTGGGAAGGGGGAAACAAGAACTCACCATTCTTCTTGGCCAACATTCCTAATCCTACCATTCGACATGCTAACATGGTACCCGTGAGATTCGTCTGGATGATTTTTTCTATGTGAGAGGTTCGCGTGACGAAGAGGGGTGAGGCGTGGGTAATTCCTGCTGCGTTTACGAGGATGTCGATATCTTTCTAGGAGATGTCAGCTTGCTTTTCGGTCTTCTCATAATCCCCTCGTCTTGTGTATATCTCTCTTCCCCCTCACACCACACCCTCTCAACCCCCATCTCAAGTCCCCTCGTCAAAACCCAACAAAGACAGAAAGAAAATAAAACATACCCTCCCCCTAAAATTCCCCCTCCAAAGCCCCTCATCCCCCACATCACCAACCACAATCTCATGTTCCTGTCCCTCTTCTCCCCCCAAACTATCCCTTACCCCCTGTAATACCTCCTCATTTCGACCGATTAAAATACAATTCCCACCTTCCCTAGCGAATCTCTCTGCAATCGCGCGACCGATTCCTCGTGAGGCGCCGGTGATGATGCATTTTTTGCCTGTTAAGGGAAGGGGGGATGAGGAGTAGTGACGGGTTGGAGGAAGTGAACGGAGAATTGGGTTTGTTATTCTGATTCTTTGAAAAAGGAAGGGATGGAGAGATCGCATTGTGATGGATTGATGATGGTATGTGGTTGTGTTGATGAGAGACACTTGAAGATGTAGATGGAGAGTTCAACCAATGAGAATTGTAGATTCCGAAATAGGAAATTGACCTCGTGACCATGTTTCCCGAGAAATGCAAATGTTAATAACACAAGCTAGTACTTCATAGACCTATATTCGCACACCCCTGCATAAAGTGAATTGAAGTCATTATTTCTATTTATCCTGTTGTAGATTTGCAAATGTTCAGCACGTGATTGACCCTCCTCCGGCTCCGAAGTTGTGAACAAAACCGTCCGGGTTCGGAAAACATAGTTCCCGAATTATTCAGATAATTCGGACACCGGAATCTGATTCTTAAGGGTCGTCACCTCTCATTTCTCTCGGTTCCGCAAAGAGGACCCTGATTCAAATAAGCTTTTCAAGCTGATTCAGTTCGGTTCAGAAAAGAAAAAAATTAGAATTATATTTGCCCGACCGCTTCGCTGCTTATCCGAGCCATCCGAAGCTGAACGCCCAAGCCGCGTATACACAAAACGCTTTTTCCATACTCGTACATTCGTATCTTCTCATCAAGATTCCCGATCCCTATTCCTGGTACTAGGATCCTTACTCGTCCAAGTAAACCCCAAATCATCAACCCACCCCCTCTCCAAATCCGAATCCGAATCCTCCCTCTCCTGCATATCAAAATCCAAACTTCCCTCCTCAGAACCCGAAAATACAGCTTCGTATCCCGCTTTCCCATCGAAAATATGTTGTAATCGCGTGTTCTCGAATAACCTCTGCCATCCGTTTCCGCCCGATATTCCAAGGGCGTAGGCTTTATCCATGCGCTGTAGACTTCTGTAGAAGATGGAAAACACAAAGGCTGAGTAGACTAATCCTCCTAGTAGGTCGATCCGCCAGTGATGTCTCAAATACATGGTGGAAAACCATTGCCACAGAACGTAGAATCCAAGCATAAAGGCTCCTTTCCGTGAATATCGTGCGATGAAGAAGAAACAGCAGCAACTGAAAGCACCATGCAAACTTGGGAAAGCACCGAAGACGAGGGGCGAGGCTTTAAAGGCGTTTTGGTAAATATGTGTTCCCAGCACTTTATCAACACGGACTAGTCCTGCTGCTGAACCTGGCATGCTGTAGTTTCCTGGGGGAAGAGGATACCCGTATTGGTCTCCATACCATGGCGCCGCAGTGGGAAAAGAGAGATGTGTGATTATACCGAGACAATTCTGGATTCCGAAACTCCATGCGAATATCGAAACCACGCCGGGAGAAGCGAAGAGCCAGAGCCAGAAAGCAGCTAGGAAGGGAGAAATAAAGTGGATTACGCCGTATGATAACCATGCCTGCATTTCCAGAGTCAGCTTCGGTCTAGAACTTGGATATGGGGGAGAGGGAACCCACAAAAACATCAAGGGGTGCACAAAGGGTGTGGGTTCCTGCATAGAGGATGTTGAGAGCGAATGGTGGGATGGCTGCTAGTATTGATAGTTTTGAGCGTCGTGTGAGGGCGTACATCCAGGAGTATCCGAGGAGGGAGAAGAGACATTGTACCACCAAGCCTGAGAATGTGAAATCGAAAATCCATTGATCCGCTCGTTCGAGGTAGTTTACTCGGATTCGGGGTCTGATGGAGGCATCTATTCGATATGCTGGAAGAAAGAAGAATTAGCTAGCTACCAAACCTGGAGGAAGCAGTGGACTTACCATTCTTGAAGGTTGTGATCCACATCAGAATAAATGTCATGTTAATAAGAATGTGTCTAGACCATCCATTAGCAAAGAGGCCATTGTAAGTAGCGCATACCACAGGAAACAAACCTAAGCAGACCAAAAAAAGAGTGTCTATAATCCCCATATTAGCATGAGAACTCCGAGTTTTCTCCCTCCATGACGCAAATCCGGAAGAACTAACCGGTTGAGCAACGTCCTGTAGATATGGAGGGGCAAACGCCCAATGGCGCGGGGAATATCCCCCAACATGATCACGGAGGGAAGGTTGGTCTCAAAAGCAAAAGTGCGCGAAGAGGAAGAATGATGAAAAGATGGAGGAAGCCAAGTTCCATAAGAGGAAAGAAAGAGGAACCAAAAAAAACATGGGAAAGAGAGAAAGCAAGAGGCTACGGGGCCGTACCTATCATCTTTGCTGGCGGGATCCTGGATATGCCCAAATGTCCGAGCAACCTACTTACCAGGAACAGCAGTCTGTCGCGTGTGGGGGGGGGGTGTCCCCGTCATCTGCATTTGACAGCCTTGCCCGTCCCCCCTTCCCCCCTTCCCACCTTCCCATCCAATTGCAGAGAATAATCAGTTGCACGGCGGGGTGGAGATCCTGGGAGAGCATCATTTGGGTTGACCCGTCACCGCTGCAGACGCCCCGGAGGTGGCGGATATTCGTCCTGTCATGCAAACGGATGAGGACGATTGGATGTGCCCATTGATCAAGGACTCGCCCATCGTCCGCCGAGCATTCGGGTCGTATCAGGCTTTTCGCTTTCGGGTCTTACTTGTGGGAATCAAAATACTCGTACAGGTCCGAGAAAGTCCAGAATCAGAATCCGAGCCAGAAACGGTGAAAAATATAACATTGCTTGACTTTGCCAAGTGAGGGCCTTCTAGATGATACACGGGGAGAGGAAGAGTGCTGGCTGCAAGAAAATCTCGACGTGGGTAGGTGGTATAATTTTATTTTGCAACGACGTCATGGACATGCACGACCAACGGAAAGAAGGTCCACCTGATCGGATGAGCTTCCTGCACAATTATCAGCAAAGCATTGAATGGGGTCACTTCAATTGATCGGATGGGATCCAAGACGTGGAGATTTCCTCTCGAGAGATAAGAACCCGAATGGGATCCTGGAAGTTTGCAGGTACAAAAGGAAGGAACCACCGGCTAGGTCGGCACCGAACATGCCAATTCAATAATCGCATGTCTGAGGCACGGAGTTTGAACACGCACAGCGAAGCGCCATTTATAGAAACAGAATTGAAACAATTGTTTCCATTGTTTCAAATGAAATAACAACACAATGATGGAAAGACGTTGAAAAGACGTTGAAAAGACGTTGAAAAGCGGAACTTGAACCGAAACTTTCACGCGTACGGCACGGTAATTTAGGTTGGATTTTTACGTGTTTTAGTACTATAATGTGCCATCGCGCATGCGTTTCTTGGCAGTTGGTGATAACCTCAAGCGCTTCCAAATTGGGGAAGTTCATTCGTGTCAAATCCCAGTTCATGAGATAAAACAACCACCACGACTTTCAGAGAGTGCTTTGGTAGTGCGGGCCCCGGTGTAGCAAATGTTGTTAGTCTAGGTCCCAGAGGTTAGCAATGAAATGAAAGAATGGCTAACTTACAACGGCTATTAAATTGTCGAGTTCAAAGTCCGTTTCATTGTGAATGACAACAGAGTTGGCGTTTCGAGTAGTCGTTGGCTTTCCCCGTGGGGGCGAGTGACTTTGAAGATAGAAATTTGGGTAGTTGGAGAGAACCATTGTGGAATGAACACGGGTCCCGCACGGTAGATTAACGTCGCCTTTACTTTTATCATCGTAGTAGAAGCGAGCTTGGTGTCTCTTGATGGCGACGAGCAAAGCCAGCTTTGGAGCCCGGTTTTTCTCCTGTGGGGTGATCTGGTTATTAGGTCCTTGCAGAAGAGACCCCAACGCATTTGTCCACCCTTCCATAATTTGGCTCTTTTCCTCCTTGTCGACCATGGCAAACTGGCTTTCACTAACACCGTCTCGATAGAAGATAACGTTCGATGGGAATTTTGGGCTTGACTTGCTTGCCACTGCCTTGCGGAACCAAGCAATGACACGCTCCTTAACCATTCCAGCCAAGTCATAAATGCTCTTTATAAAAAAAGTCAGCTACAACTCAGCTCTTTGCGAGATGGGCCATTACCTCTTTCTTGCTCTCTTGCAATCGTGCGGAGCCGAGATACTGGTTTGAGACATCGTCATTAGTTGCCACCACTGCTGCCATTGAGGGGACTCCTGGGCCTGGATGTGTCACATCTGCACCCATAATCATTCTTCCAGGCTTTGCCCCAAGCCCTTTCTCGATACTAGAGCTCCCTGGGGTAATCCGGTGCGTCACTCTCCCCAGCTTGATATGTATCTTCAAGCACATGTTTGCGAGAATCTTGGGATCATTCTTAGCTTGCTTGAGTTTAGAAGAGGTGACACACACTGAAGGAACCCCAAATTCACAGTCAGCCCAGCGCTATATTTCTGGGTAGAGATCAGTGTCCTTCCCAGGGAGTATGAATAGAAAGAAGTCGACGAGCGAAGCAGGTCTTGGGGCCTTTTTGAAACTGCCTGACAAAGCTCTCTGTAGTGCTCGGCTTTCTCGTCAGGAGATACCTTCGCGTGATGCCAGAGGGGCTGAAATGTAGCTTGAGTATGTGCTTTGTAACCCTCAAGCAGCGCATTCAACGAGTCTTGGAGCTTCCTGGCATGAGCCTCATCACTTTGAATGACGCAGATAACTGCTAGTCTTGCCTGTCCATAAGGGGAAGTCCCCTTAAAGAATAGTTTCTGGTTCGTGAAATCCCAGCTGCCTTTCGAGGCCGGTATATTCGGGGACTGGTTCGTGGCAGAAAACTTCAGAGTTGGAGAAGGTAGAATTGCAGCAGTAGTTTTCACCATAGGTTTATGTACCCCAAAATCGAATTTCTAATACAAAGTTAGCTTCCAAATTATGCACGTATGCTGATTTCAAGAAACATACCTTATAGAAGCCTCCGTCTGATTCCAGTAAGCCCAGTGCCGCGATGCCTTGTTTGGTGATCATATCGTGGTTCGACTTTGGGCTCCGACTGGCTTGCTTCAACATCCCCTGGGACAGTTCGTTGCGTATTGTCTTCTTTACTGCTTGCCATGGGACAATTTCCAGTTGGGTCGGCTGGGTACCAAATGTCGTTCATGTCGTTCTTGTCGGTCCTATCGCTGCTGCCCTGGCCGACTTTGCTGCCCTTGAATTTACCGACGCTGATGCAATACGCAGATTTGGGCTTGTACTTGTCTTATACTCTACGCAACGGCTTAGTAAAAGGTAATTTACGAGGAGAGATTAGACTAACTTTTTTGCAAGTATTCTTTGACAGACCCCTTTTTGCCGTTCTTTCCAAGGGGTTGATCCAAGATATTTTAGGTGCTAATGTCACAAATAGTGAATTGCTTACTGTCTGAACGAAGGGCAAGAAAAACCTGAACCCCCTTGAGCTTGCTCTAAAAAGCGTCCTTGTCTGGTAGTTTATTTGTCGTCCAACACTTGTTGATCCACTGCTTAAAGTTCAAATAGTGGTTGTAGAAAGCAGAGGTGGCAGTATTTACGTTCAAATAAATGCCGCTGACACCTGGACGCATTGAAGAGGAAAACCCATTGCCAGATAAGACAGATCCCTTGTGTATTGTTTGGGTTGGTTGGAACAGGATAGAATTGATTGCCCAATTTTCCGAGTTGATCACTAGCGTTAATATCCTTCAATGATATAATGTTGAGGGCTGTGAGATCTGGTGTAGGGTCATACCGAGAAGCATATTTGGGGTTTATATGCTTCTCCAAGGCTGAGAAATTGATAGCTTCACTTTTGCTAATGCGGACGATGATCGACGTTCCCAAGTTTTGAACCTCCCTTTTAGGGAACGGGTTCTTGGACCTATGTGGACTAACAGAAATGAGGATAGAGTTGTAGTCGCTGCTCTAGTTTTCGTGCAGTGGTTTGTATTTGCGTATCAACTCTTCGATCAAGAAATGTTTGGTCGCAGCTTTGACCTGATGGGGTTCAGTTGGCTGAGCCTTGTCTGTTGCAAAAGCGAATGATAAATTGTACCGAACAAGTTGGACAGCACCCTCCTCCTTGTCAACTTTGAAGAAGTTCGCTTTTACCACATCCGTCTTAACATTGCTATCTTTGCCTGTTCAGAAAGCATTTGCTGTTAGGTTGTTAAATCACTTAAAAGTACATCAATTGGAGAAATTTGCCACAGTGAACGCAAGGAATAAATGTTTTGAGGGACACTAACCTTGAGAGGGTTCTCCCTCATTTGGTCTCAGAGCTACAGAAGACATGACTGATTCAAACTCGAAGTTACTGATGATCAAGGTATTCCAAGCCTGACTGCCAAATGGTGGATTGGGGAATGATGCTCTCAAACTGACACGGGAAATTTACAGTCTTATAGATTTAAGGCGATGAGTGAGTCTTGTTAGAGGTAGTAATGACGCATCGCCAAATGGATTGCGAGAAGATTGGCTCAACAGAAACTTTCAAGGAATTCTTGTAGTGTCCTAGTTACGCCTGCTTCTCTCCCGGTTCCCCAATATTCTTCAACGAAAACTGATTGTTCTTGTCCGAGAAATCAATTTTTACGCACACTCATACCATCAAGCGGGTGGAAGAGTATGCCAGGTCTGGCCCAAGAGGAATCCAGGATGACCCACCAGCGACGGAAAACAAGTATGACAGGAATTGATGCTGGCTTGACGAGGCATCGTATAAAAGATAATAAGCACATATACAGAAGAAGACTGAGACACAAACTTTGGAACTATAGAAATAGCCAGAGAAAACTAAAAAGGCTGGCCCAAATCTAAATCATAATTCAACGCTGGTTGAATTGTGACTGGTGCTAGCTACGCTGGTGTTTTCTCGATTTTTTCTCGATTGGTTCTGAGTGAGAAACGTAAAGAAGCATCGAAGAGCCTAGAAACGACGAGGAAGAGTGGAAGTATATAGTTTTGTAAAACGGTGATTGGGTTGTGGGAAAGAGCGACCTCGGATGAGGCTCGGCTTTTGGCGCCAGAGGTGCGAGCCTATCCAGTGGGGGTGTACTTAAAACCAAGCAACCAACTACAACTTCGGTCGCGTCTCCCAACCATCGCAGCATCCACGATGGAATCTTCGCACGCAGGAGCTGGCTCAGGCCTCAGCAAGTATGTGACACTCATATCAAGTGATGGATTTGAGTTCGTTGTCTTGCGTGAGGCTGCTTGCACAAGTGGCGCCATCAAAAGGATGTTGGATCCAAAGAGTACGTCTTCTCCCTCATAGAAGCTCTGCCCTTATCTGGCATACTCTTACCTGTATACGCTGCTAACAGTTGCGCATAGGTGGTTTCTCAGAAGCAACAACAGGCAGATGCACCTTTGCAGAATTAAAGTACGTTCTACGTTCACCGAATTTCCCTCCCGGTTTGTTCTGCGGGAGAATGGATCCTCCCCACCTTCAAAAATGGCCGCCGTACAAGGAAGCCCAGAGAAGATAAAAATCTTCGCAGTCTATGATTACATCCAAGCTTTTGCAGACAGAACCTCTTGCTCAAAAGAACCATCGAGCAGGTTGCGACGCTGAGTGTTGCCTTTTACACTTGATATGAGACTCAAGCCTGGCCTTTGTCTGCATTTGCTACACACAATTCGAAGAAGCTACTAACGTTAGCTCGACAGTGGGATCGTCCTTGAAAAGGTTGCGGAATACTTCTACTACAATTACAAGAATCGGGATCGAGAGGATGTCCCTGATATGGATATTCCACCTGAACTATGTCTTGAGTTGTTGATGGCGGCGGATTTCCTGGACAGTAAGTTGCTTGCTTTCCACGACAATGCCCTTGCTAATTTCTTTCAAGCGTGAGAACTGAGTTAGGACGTTTTTACAGCATCGATGAATAGAATCCCGCTTTCGACTCATACCAACGAATATACGTGATGCGAATAAATCGAAACCAAAACACACCCCATTTGAGCATATGCGTTCAACTCCTCACTCTTCCGTGGGTTGAACGTCTATAGATGATGGAAGAACAAAACAATTCCAATTGCCGGGCCTATCTCTATTTCTCCAAAGAGGGTGGCCTTGCCTTCGGAATATATCAACCCAGCAATCAATAATATCTTTTTCCACCGCACAATATAAGCCTGGAGCTCCAAGTCCTTACCCTGTGCCTGTCTATAAAGTTTTCATGCTCCAATTCCGTTTCCATATGGCCCTGTGTTTCTGCATACACTCTATGGTTTTATGTTTTGGGGATTTCAATTTTTGACTTTGAAATCAAGTGGCACCGTACCTGGTACTTTATAAAGTAAAACAAAAGCGCGAAGATTTCAACAGACAAGAAAAGACCAAGGATCTCTATTTCTGGGGAAAGATTGTTTACAATTCGTCGCTCGATGCTCCCGCACCATTGTGCTGATCAGACGAACTAACCCAATGCGGCGTTTTACCGCTCGTAAAAATCTCCATCGGGCGTCTCAGGGCACTTCGGACGTATCAAGATGTTCAGGGCAGGCATCTGTAGCCGCACGACTACGGAGGACATCCCATTTTGTTGGTTGCGGTATTGTATAAGTTCAACCTCGATTCTTTCTAACTTTTCTCGATTCTTCATCACTTTCTTCAGAGCGCTGGCCGGTCATTTAATTTTAAATACTTCAATTTTCATCGCTCTCGACACTCTTTATATATTCTATTCTTCAAATAATTATCTTCAAACCGCAACCATGCAATACTCTTCATTCATCCTTCTTTGCATTTTTGCAACTGCTCAAGCCTCTGTTTTGAGCACTACAGTAAGTAAATCCGTTCATATGAAGCGAAAGTTCAAACCCTCTTGGATTTTCGCAATCAGTCTATTGTATGAGCAAAAGTGCTAACACGCTCTCCAGAACATTGCCACAGTCCTCGCTGGCGCAACATCCCAAAGTTCTCTCACAATTCCAGCAGCAGCAATGGCAGCCATCGCAAAACTCGGAACAGGAGGAGCAAATGCATCAACTCTCAGCACGGCAGAAAAAGCAGCCATCTCATCATGCACCTCCACCGCGCAAGCAAACAACACAGCTAGCAAGGCTAACCTTGGCGGTGCTCGTGGCTCTGCTGGAAACATCGCCTTGTATGTATTCCAAACAATGTACAAGAACTTGAACTAATATCAATTAGTGTCACAAATAAAATTTCCACGCACGCCTGTGAAGCAGCTGGTCAACAGATTGCTGGGTCTGGCAGCGATACAGCTATTAACCTTTTGATCTCTAATGTTGGTGTTTTGAACGCCAATACGGATGCTGCTGGATTGACCTCGAAACGATCCGTTCCGTTTTTCGCATGAAGAGCGTCATAGGATGGGAGTTTTATAGGTGTATCGGTGTTGAGAAGATACCCGTTGGGTGTGTCTTGAATTGTTCTATCCTTGATGTTGTTAATATTTATGAATGAATATATGGAGATGTTTTTGAGCGAAACCGGATTTCTAGTACCAAGTTCTCAACGTGTCGTGCACTTCCCTTTTCCCCTCTTCAAGCCTTTGCTGTTCTCTGGTCTTCAATTGCGAAAAGTACCAAACCTGCAACAATCAGGTTCTTAATTCACTGTTATTGCAGTCGTATGAGCATGCAGCGGCCGGAACGCGCTCTTGCCACCACGAACCACGATTTGACATTTAATCGTGTAAAAGGATTCCAACCGTTACACAAATCTGAGAATAACAAGAAGTTAAGAGTGATCTAATTCATCGAAATCCCAAAGACTACATTGTAAGTACATTTTAGTTTAGGTACCGATGTCGGCCTAGCCCGGAAGCCCCCACTTATCATTGGCCTAACTACCTTACTCTATCTCGACAAGACCACACCACTATCACATCCCACTGATAAACTTCGCCGTTCGGGGAAAGAATAATGGCCGTGATAACAACTTGAAACACAACTTTTAGCTTCTTGTATTTGTACTTTTCATCCGCCCTATTCCCAAAGCCATCAAGTACCCAAAACAGATTCGCCATCTAACAAGCTGTAATCATCATACACTCACTACATCCAAAATGGGGCAACACTACAAAGAAATTGCAGCAATTGCATTGAAACGTCGAGAAGATGCTATTCCGAAAGAGTATCTCCTCCCCACTGAGTCTTTGAAGGACCTTCCTAGGAATTTAACAACGGTGCCGAAATCATCGAAACACTTCACGGTTGAGGAGTTGGAAATCATCGAGACGGAAGCAGAGGATATTCTTCTCAAGATTAAGAATAAGATATGGACTTCCGTTCAAGTGACAAAAGCTTTTTGTAAAGCTAGCATTGTTGCTCATCAACTTGTATGCATTCTCCCCCTGGTAGTGGAAGAGAAACTGACTTATGAATTAGACAAACTGTCTAACCGAGATTCTATTCCCTGGAGCTCTCAAACGCGCTCAATTCCTCGATGACCATCTCGAGAAATCTGGTGAAGTGATAGGTCCACTTCACGGTCTCCCCATCTCACTGAAAGACTGTATGATCACACCTCCTCATCCTTCGTCACTGGGAATGGCATGTTATGCAAATGAATTCACCACTCCCGAGCAAGAAACTGTTTTAGTTGGTATTCTAGCAAAACTTGGTGCTGTTTTTTATGTCAAGACAGCTGTTCCCGTTGCTATGATGATGATGGAAACCATTTCCAATGTTTGGGGAGAAACAAACGGTGCTTACCATAATGGTACTAGTTCAGGTGGAAGTAGTGGCGGAGAAGGTGTTCTACTGGCTATGAGGGGAAGTCCTTTGGGGGTGGGAACTGATATTGGAGGATCTATTCGAATTCCGAGTTCTTTCAATCACTTGTTTGGATTAAAACCTACGTAGGTTCTCTGCCCTTTTTCCCAAGTATATCCTAACACTTTCACATCTAGATTTGGAAGATTTCCTGTTTACGGCACCAAATCAGGAATCTCCGGTCAAGATTTCATCTACTCCAACAACGGCCCCATGTCCCGCTCACTCACAACCCTAAAACTCTACTGCGCCGCTGTCCTCTCCGCCCAATCCTCACCCTGGAACCTAGATCCCAAATGTCTCGCAATTCCATGGAGAGAAAACACCATTCTCCCAAAGAAACTCCGCTTCGGAATAATCTCTGACAACGACGGAGAAATCAGCGTCCATCCCCCCATCGTTCGCGGTCTCGCCCTAACAAAAGCAGCTCTAGAAAAAGCAGGTCACTCAGTCTTCGAATGGTCACCAAAAGACCATCCCGAAATGGCTGCTGAGATGAACAATTCCTTCTACACCCTAGGCGGTGCCGCAATCCTGGAATTAACACGAAAGCACGACGAGCCCGTTTTTGGAAGTATGAAGGCTTATGAAAAAGCTTATGAGGTGGGGGAACATGGGACTTTGGGACCGACCAAGTTGAGGGATATGATTACTAGAAGAAATGCGTTTCAGAAGGCGTATTTGGATCGGTGGAATGCGACAGCTGAGGAGGGACAGGTTATGGATGGAATTATTTTGCCGGCTAGTCCGTGGACGGCGCCGAGGTTGGGGGTCACGCAGACGGATATCTTTTGTGTTAATTTTACGGGGGTGTTTAATATGTTAGGTGAGTACTTCCTTCCCTCTTCCTTTCTTCGGATATCTTTTTGGGGGTTTTGAGTTAATAAGAGATTAGACTATCCCGTTTGCACGTTCCCTGTTACATTTGCCGACAAGGAATTAGATAAAGTTAGGACGAACTGGACGGCTTTGAATGAGAAGGATGCAGCTTTACAAGCTGATTATGACCCGGAATTTTATCACGGGACACCTGTTACTTTGCAGTGTGCAGGAAGAAGATTGGAGGACGAGAAGGTTCTGGAGATGACTGGTATTGTTTCTGAGGCTTTGAAGGCGTATGCTTGAAATAGTTTTGGCGTAGCATATTGAAGCCATTATCTTACTTGCGTTCGTTTGAGACTGAAGTTGGGATGCTGGTATCCTCAACGGGATCTGTAGAATATCTTGCAACTTACATGCCCCTTACCCAGTTGGATGGGACAGGAATGATCAGAAGAATCCGGACGGCTAGGAATTAGAGAAAAAGAACATCAACTATTGAGATCTTTCGCTTTTTCTTTTCCTTTCGGGTTAAGATACAATATACGCCATGGTAGGATATTTGCAATTAAATTATAAGGAAACATAGCGTTGAATGAATGATAATGGCTTTTCCTAAGGGTCTTTCAGGAAAAACAGAATTGCCTCGGTTACGTAGTGAGGAGTGCATGAAGAGGCAAAGAGAATGTACAGTATGTAATAATCTTTTCCGGTGTGTTTTAAATTTGTATACTTGTGGTTTTCATCTTGGGCAAGGTAGAGGGATATTAGTGACTTACTAGTTGGATTACCCGTAGATTACTCGCAAAGTAAATGACATATTATTCGCAAGTAACTTATGGCTTACTCAACTTCGGTGTGGGGGCCAAAACATCGCAAGTAAGATATGGATCTGTGAATTACCCAGTCTTTAAAATAAGTGTATGTCAATAGTTCTGCCAAAACTGAGATCCCCAAGAATCCACTTCGTAGTCGTTCACCTTTTTGTCGTTCTGAGCACGTTTCTCCTTCAAATCATATAGCCGGTAAATACAAAGTAAGAAACCCAGACACACCTTTGCGACAGAAAGCTATCGTGAAGCGCAGCTGAAGGATTTCTGAAACTCGGATTATTCGTAGCTCACCTACAAATAGCACTGTTGAAGGAACTTTTTCCTATGGGTAGGTCACCTACCAATTGAAAGGACCCATTAAAAAACAGAGGCGTACCACAGTGGTTTTTGCCTGAAAAAGTTTCAGTTAATTATGAGGGAATATTTCAGATACCATCTTTGTTTAAAAACTACACCTTTCACCCTTGTTGCTTGATATTCGAGGCTTCGTCATGGATTTCTATTTTGAGCTAACGACAATGAACATCCACAGCTTTACTTCCAAAGAAATGTTATAAAGAGCCAGCGATGAGGGGAGATGAGCTGAAGCATTTGGATCGATTGAGTGCCAGCGTATAACGAATGAGTTGGGGAGATGGAGTTTGAATGGGGGGATTGTGTGACTAAATTTGTTGTTGAGAATATTCGCTCTGGTGAGGGAGGCTAAACCAGCCAGCTTCAGGGGAACACCAGACTTGAGACCAAAGCAAACACAACAGTACGAAGGCCTCAGAAACTTAAACCTTACCTACTCAATTCTAAGCAAGAACAAAGGAGGGAGGAGCATCCCTCAATAAATTACTAGCGCCAAGAAATCGCGGTTGCCTTGTTAACGAAAATCGTCATCAACCCTGCCCCTAAGCTCCCCTCCAAACCGACGTCGCACTTTCCTCACCACAACCTACTCCAGAAATCCCCCACAACCTCCAAAAATGGCAGGAACCCGTCGCGCAACCCGCAAATCCAGCGGCCCAGCCGCGAAAGGGACCCAGCAAACCCTCGCCTTCACCAACAATAAAGTGACAAAAACCACCCACATACCCGGCAAACCTCCCCTCTCGAAAGCGTCAGAACCTAAGAAAGTCGAGGAGCTTATCGCAGAAACAAAGAGTGTAGAGGAGGTACGAAAGGCTCCTGAAGTCGCTGCGGTCACAACAATTAAGACAGAGGAAGAGGAGAGAGCAAGCAAAATCACTGATTCGCAGATCAAGAAATACTGGCGGGAACGAGAGGCAGAGAGGAAGGCGCCGAGGGTTCATCAGGAGGATGTCAGTGTGGAGGAGAAGATTTTGAGGTTGTTTGATATGAGTAGTCAGTATGGTGTATGTTGTCCCTCTTTCTCTCTCACTTCAATGGTATGAGCAAGTCGAGAACTGAATCGAGAACTGACATACACACAGCCAGCAATGGGATCCCCCCGCCAGAAACGCTGGTATCGTGCCAATAACCTAGGTCTCAATCCTCCCATCGAAGTCCTCGCCGTCTTGATAAAGGAAGAAGAGAAGGGGAATGCGAGGATTGAGAGGGCACATGTGGATGAATTGATGAGCTCTAAGTTCACCGTGGGTGAGGCTTAGAGTCACCTTCAATGCGGGCAAATATACAATGGACGAATGCGACTCGAATAATGCGAGCACGGAAGGCAGAAATGTACGAATTGGCTTTTGTGGCGGAGTTTTGCGTGGATGACTGATACTGGTTTGCGGAAGGGCAGTGCAGGGGATGGATATATGGAGTTGACCATTGGCAATACCTAGGGGGCGGCGTCTGAGGAGCTTTTGCAATTTTTTCTGTATAGGATGAGAGAAAACGGGAAGGATTTGAGATGGCATAAGGAGACAGTGGATATGTAAGCATAGTTTTGCATTTATGGAACCGAGAGTCGTTCTCTGCCCTGAGTATGAATCATAATCCTCCATCCAGTTCCTCGATGAGGCATGTCGTCCCTCTATAATATATGATAATTGAATGCTTCTCAACTAGGAATTAATAATATCCGTACCTGTGGATAACTTTTGGAGAACCCCTTTCGACTGAGTTAGCCCTCTGGAGAAGAACCGGACGTTCTTAACGTATAACCTGAACGAGAACTACTGAATGACATTTTTTTAGAGTACCCAGAATAATTAATTTACTTGCTTGATGAGACTTCGGATGATTAAAATGGACTAGTCATGTTTAGAATCATGTTTATTCCAAGTAATTATTGTAAATTGCAATTCAATTATTCCTGTTGCTTTGAAAGTATCTATAAGTATAAGTATGTACATTGAACGAGGACGAGTATTTTTTCACATGTCTTTTGTTCTCTTCTAATAATTCGTTCATAACTCTCTTGTCAGTAGCTTTTGAGAGTGCTTGTCATGTTGGGTCTCTCGTGGTATTTTCATCCTGTAAGGTATTACAGCTTACGCTACAAGTACAAAACTCGAAAAACACCTTCAACCCCTTCACGAAATAGGGACGCTAGCTACGTAGCTCAAGTTCCAAGAAAACAACTCGCGACAATGGCCTCTCATCTTCAGCCCTTTTCTCCTCCCCAAGTTCAAAATACTGAATCCAAGTTCCATGTTTTTCCTCAACTCCCGAAAGAGCTTCGAGATAGGATATGGTATAATTCCATACAACATTCACAGATCTTTCACCTACATCTGTGTGACCTGGACCACATACCTCCTCCCACCACCGATGGAGCAGAAACGAATCACCCTGCCAACAGCCAGCACGACCAGTGTTTCTTCGCTGTGACCGACGGAATAAAAACGGCGGGCAAGCTATTTCGAGTAAATCATGAATCAAGAGAAGTTGCCTTGTCCTTTTATTGGGTTCGTCCTCCCTACTGGTTCAGGACTAGAAGCGTCGACGAAGTGGTTTTAGATCCTGGGAAGCTCTATTTCAACACAGAGCAAGATTTTCTTCGTATTTCCTTCCAATGGTCGGCGAAGAATACCCTCTTCCCTTTCCTTCGCCTCTTAAAGATGAACTACGATCCCCTTCATGTCGGCCTTTGCAATTTAATTGTTGGTAAGATCGATTTTTCAAGCTACGATCCGTGGCTCGCGGAGCCTTCCACCTCCGATATTGGCGCAGGTTTGAAAGAAACTTTTAAAAACACCCTTGAGAATCTCCCTCAAGTGTTGTTCTATTCGACTGTCAATTATACGGGTCGCCAGATTTATGGTCGTATTAAGGCCGATAAGATCAAATACAACCGTTGGATTCCCATCCAAGCTAGCCTCCCTAGTTTTGGTCGTCTGCCTTACGACCCGCGTGCTATTGGCGAATATATAAAAGCGATGTAGATTGGCAGTGTGAGCACAAATTAATTCGTTAATCGATTATTAATGTGATTAACGTGATTAGATTAGATTATATTTTGATTAATAGGTCCCTTGACTTCCCTTGACTAGGTTAGATTAACCAATCTTCATTAATCAATTATTAATCTGATTAGTCGCTTATAATATAAGTAGTTTTAACTTAAGAAACGCAAAGAAATTTAGTACTTAATTCTAGTATCTTACTTATCTCTTTTTATATTTGTAAATATACTAAGAAATATGCTCTTTTATCTATTATAGATATAGAAGACTATCTGGGACCTTATTTTAGTAACGCTTAAGTCACGTTTTAGTCACGTTTTAGCTATTAATCAGTTAATCAATTATTAATGTAATTAATGTGATTAATGTGATTAGATTAGATTAGATTAGATTAATGGCCATTAATCTAATCTAATTTAATCATTTCTCACACTGTAGATTGGCAGTGACCCTCGAAGTGTGTGTCAGACTTGGAACTATATTCTAGAAAAATGGGGTGTCTCCCTTGACATTGAGTATAAATAGCGCATAGCCAATGAGCCCCCACGGGAAAAGGAGAATGAGATGTCTAATAGAGAGACGGCGAGGAAATTTATGCAGAGGGAGGATGATCATTGGCATGACGCGGTGCCGGAGAAGTGACAGGCTATGAGACGTACTTTTGGACTTTGGGCATTTCCTATTCAGGTGCTAGGTTCTTTGGAGGAGGATTGAGAATTTAAGGCGCTTTGGGACCTTTCGACTCATTAGCCCAAGCTTTGTTTAGCAAGGTTGCCTGATAAAGCGTAGGCTAGTAGGCTGTTTCAATTAGGAAAGGTTCCCTATAAGTATATCATGAATTGCAAAGCTCGGGGGCGTGCATGCTTAGAGAGAAATTTTAGTCTTATACCCTGAACTTTAAGAGACAGATTCTCTAATTTATCAAAATTCATACTGTAAGTCATTACTATCCAGAATTGACAAAGCTCCATGTCTTAATATAACTCTTTCTAGCCGTGAGGGAAAGCAAATTTCATTGAAAGAGTATCCTAAGCGAGTGATTCTACGTACGCTTATGTGCAAGTTCCATTGAAGAAAACGTAAAACAAACAAAATAGGGGTTTTGATCTTAACTTCATACCATAAAATTATAACTGTTCTTCTCAAATACTTTGCATTTTACGGCAAATCAATGATTGAAAACCGGTATATAAAAACACATCTCAAAAACAACACAACAGAAAAGAGTTCGTGCTTTACAGAATTCAGTAGGACAAGTGCAAAATATGGATATTCGCTCAGAGAATTGTCATTCTAAGGACATCTTTCGATGAACGCGGCAGTTTTTCAAAGGCCCACGACATTTAAACTCCAAAATCCAAAAAAGTTGACCAAAAGGTAAGAGAATCCAAAAAGAAGGAAACTCTTATCTTGCACAGTACCACCAGTTTCCCAGCTTACCTTTCTCCCATTCGTTTACACAACCTGAAACCAATTGTCTCCTAAACCCACTCTGCCTACGCGAGATTGAGGTTGAGTTGTTGAGAGGGAAGGGACGACCTGTCGAGTCCCGTGCAGATAAGTCTAGCTCTACTGAACTATCTGAGGCGATTCATTCGATGTACCGATGGTACCGAAATTCTGGTGTTTGCTACGCGTACTTGTCTGATGTTCTAGTCCTAGTCGATGGCAACGGGCTCTCAAATGTAGAACTTCGCGAACAATTCGAGAAATCGAGATGGTTTCGTAGAGGATGGACGTTACAGAAGTTAATTGCGCCCTCAAATTTGATATTTTATAACGCGGAGTGGACCGTACCAATAGGCACGAAGAACCTCATTCAAGACATAGCAAAAATTACGAAGATTGATTTGTATCCTTTGAATGGCGGGGATCTGCAGCTCATGACTGTAGCACGACGGATGTCCTGGACGGATAATCGCCAGACAACTCAGGAAGAGGATATGGCGTATTGCTTTCTGGGAATTTTCGATATCAGCATGTCCATGCTTTACGGTGATGAGGCCAGAGCGTTTCTTAAGCTCTAGGAAGAAATTATGAAGTCCACCGATGATCAATCACTTTTTGTCTGGAAAAGAGCGGACGGGAAGACAGTTCAAGACGCAAAGACATCAGGGAATACCAAGGTTGCTTCTTTGTTTGCCTCGTCGCCAGACGATGTTGCATGGCCTAATACAATTGCAGTTTCGCTTCAGAGGATCTCAGACGTCATTCTCTGACTCTACCAACAAAGGGTTTCAACTTCAAGTTTTATTAAGCAAAGATTCACCATACCAATGGCAAACTGTTTTTTTTTGCTATCTTGGACTGCCAAATTGGGAGAACGCCTGGTGCATTTGCTGGTATCCAGCTGGTTTGAACAACCGCAAAGGATAAAGATTACCACTACTACGATCGCTTTGACACAAGCACCATACTTGAGAAGGATGGTGGGTGTGATAATCGAGTTGCTAAGTATCGATGCAGTTCTTGAACGACAAATCGCAATAAGACTTTTGATCACCAAAATTACGACGAAATTGACGACTTGGGCAAAAATCACTACGCTATTCCTCTTGACATACGCGACTCCAAACTAAGAATGACTCAACAATCACTTCACGTCATCGACTCCTCGACCTCGGATTTCGCAAAGACGAATTACCAGCAACGTCACCAATTAGAATCTCCTCATCACCAAAACAGAATCGCAACCCAAACGTCAAGAATCGAAAACCTCGAGTTCTAGCCACACCACAGGATAAACGAAGGAAGCGAATCACGTGCATCACGAAAAACCAACACAATCGATACAAATATACGAATTAAATACAACACGAACCCTTGAAGTCATCTAAGACAACGAAAAGTTACATACCGGCGTCACAGCTCAATACGCAGAAGAACATCCTCAACGCTTCATGAAAGGTTACAACAAACGATACGAATACTACGACAGCACTATCCCCATTTCAGAACAGAAACCATCGCACTGTAACATCGACACCTCTATCTCAGCATCTCACGAATTGGCACAAAACTTGCGCATCCACTCAAACATCAACCTATTCCTACCTCAAGTGCAACACTACAAGCTCAAAAAACCACAAATACTCAACAACTTCAGGAGCACAAAAATATCAACCCACGTCCACGAAAACCGCTAAAAGTTCCTAAAATGTCCACCCCATCTTCAAATGAATCATGGTAAGTCTTTCCCCCTGCCCTCAATTGAAGTGCTCATACTAACATTCAATAGCATCCTCACACAACACACAATATTTCCTCGATAACCAGAACAATTACTTGATCACTCCGACAAACACAAACTCATCCAACATATCTACGAATAACAAAAAGACCTAATTAGTCCACTTTGCCTCAAGAGCGTAATGGTAATTCTTCTCCACTCTCCGGCGAAAGTTAAGGAGTTGTATTAACAAGCACCAGCTTCCACACCTCACAGCGTCGAACCCTTCTCAGCGAACCTACAACTCCACGACTACAAATCCAGCAGCAAACTACGAATCGCAAGTAATCATCCTTCAACTACACCTCCACCTCACCAAAAACACAATCTCCGCAAAAAGAATTACCTCAAATAAACCACCACCTCGAATCACACACACACAAAACAACATCACATTTCGGCAACAGAGCTCCCACTACGGAAGCTGGAGAAAGTGGAGAAGGAGAAGGAGACAGACAACAAAAATCTGACAGTAACCTTTTCCCACGGGGTTTACCGGTGCTGTCAGTATCTAGATGAACACAAATCAAAAAATTACGTCTCTCAATCTAGAGTTTAGTGAATCGTGATGCTGTAAAAAATTTAATTGTGATATTTTAATGTTATGTAAAATGAAGTAATAGATGAAGTGAACCGAAGTGCTACATGATGTAAGAGAGTGTGAGGTAGAAGAAAAAGACACCAAACGACCACGGCCATTTTCAACTCGCGTATGGTCGCAAGTTCTGGATCTGGGAGGACAGGAGTGTGTGATGATGGCCCATGCGAAGAGCTAGATGTATATACTTTGCGATTGTCAGAGTTGAAAGTTGGGTCTCTAGTAAATATTTTCAAAGAATTTCATTATCCCAGAAATTTTGAGAAAATAAAGAATTTGAAAGAAGATGGGATGAGGAAGATAAGCTAAGAATCCTATCCTCGTAATCACTGGTTTATCACCACCTCCCGAGAAGGAACAAAAATCAAAATTAAGATACATCCCTCTCATTTTAAGTTTTGAAAGAGGTTATAAAGAAAAATATTAAAATAGACGTTAAATAAAGAAGTAATTGCTGTCCGGCAAGTTGTACGAACCGAGGATAAATATGGGTAGATTAGAGAATTACACAATAGAATTTGGATGCCAGACAGTAAGTCAAGGTGTTATTAAGGTTGATCAGAAGAAAAAAGGTGAGGAGGACAGAGATCGTAAGTTAGAAGAATGAAGAGAGAACTCCAAGCGAGAGGCACCAACCTATTATTAAGTATATCTTTAGAAAATTTAATCCGAGATAAACAATTCAAGATAAGAACAGTAACACGATATTCCAATTATAACTCTAACCCAAACTCAACAAAGAAACCCACTTTTCGCGCCCTCTCCAACCACTAGCAACATCAGCTTATCACACCTCTTCCCTTCAATCCAATCCGCCCTCATGTAATTATAACCAAAATACGTCGTAACAGTCAAGTCTTTCACGTGAAACCTCGTTATCTCATTTCGCAGAGCCTCCCTCGGCTCCGCCAATCTCCCAGGATCCAAAATTGATTCAAATAAAATTGCGATGATGATTTTATTTTAAAGTTTCCCTGAGGATCTGCGAGGAAGCTCGGCACAGTGGGGTACAGATTTGCATTCGAGATTGTAAATTGTGGGGAGCACGAGATTGAGGTTATTTTTATGGGGGAGGGGGTAGGTTTGATGGCTCGATGAGGAACTTTTCGTGATTTTATGGAATTTCAGATATTTCGAGTCTTGAGAAAGGAAGGGGGGAGTGGAAAGGGAAGACGATAGGAATGAGATTTACGAATGAGTAAACGTGCAATTTTGGGGTTGAAATTAGGGAGGTGGCGTGTATCGTGTGATGAAATGAGAAGTTGAAGTGGAAAAGCATCACACCAGAATGCAGACAAGAAGAGTATTAGTAAACATTTCTTGAGTGGACGTCTCGAGCCCGTCAAAAGAAACACACACCACCACTCGGGGAATTCACGTTTCAATCAGACAACTCTCTCATCGGACGGAAAAAAAACCATAAACCGGAGGGGTATAGGGATGGTATAATTACGAATTATACGTAACGCCATAATTAGCTTTTTGTATAATTATATCATAAGAAGCTTTGCGTGATAATATACTAAAAAATGGGACTAAAATATACCTAGAATACCGTGAGAAAGGAAATTTCTCGCTAAGTATATGTTCTAAAATGTATTATTTTTCAGAAATCCCGGGTTGTCCTACACCTTAGCCTCATTAGGTAGTAATTCAGCTTGGAACAGCGAACAATTTCCGAGTTCTAGCTTTCTATTAGCTCAACCACCTCTGAAAAAGGGGGCGACCCCTTCCTAGTGTCTTGGCATAATCATAATAAATAACGAGCTTTTTTTATAATTATATATAATTATGTAACAAGGTTATCATTTACATAATTATACCTACCCTAGAGGGGTTAGGGGTCAGCTATTACTCGTAAAGCAACTGGATTTACATAAATCGGCGTAAGTAAAGCATATATGATATCACTCCTTACTTTACGTGCACGTGATATATCAGGTGACCTCTAGCCAATCAGATAGCTCTATTTTAGAACTTTTGCAAACTCCAGCTACAGCTGTAGCACAGCATATACTCTTTAACTACCACCACCACCACCCCTTCTATACCATATCGCTATATAATATGTCTAATTCTTACTCAAAATACTAAGATATAATATGTAAAGCAAGCTCCGCAGCCGCATATTTGTGGATCGGATGGATAAGCTCTTTTTAACTATATAAATACTAGGTCCTTACGAAGGGTGAGAAGCAAGGAACTACTTCCTGAGGAAGAGCGAGAATTGCGAGCAGAGGCGCAAGATGCAAGCACTCCAAGTAGCGGACTTTAATCATGGATTTAATGAATAAATATACTCTTTTATGCCTCTTTTATGCACCGTAAGTAAAGCGCTTTTTCGCTTTACGTAAAATTACTTACTTTACGTTTGGCCGATCCCTAAGAGGGGTACGAAGGTATATTAAAAAGCATCTACGAACACACCAGGTAACACGTAATCAAAACTCCGGAATCGAATTTATTGAGAAAGTGGACAACATAATATGTGTTGTGCATTTCTGAATTATGAAATCTCCAGGATCGTCCATGTCTTCCTAATAAGGAATGCGGGGACGGACTCTCGACGTCAGAGAGAAGATCAAACTGAATCAGTTTTGTGGATAAACGAGATCATGATTTGAGAACGGACTTGAAGAATTGTGAGACTTTGAGGGTGGTGATCGGATAAACGTTCTTCTCCATTGCCAGATTGAGGGGTTTGTGACGCGAATGTGAAACTTGAGGTCTGGGGAGGGTGGCGAGGGTCTCGGATTGCGAATAGAAACAAATTAAGGATGTTTGTACAGAAATACGAAAATATTACTTAGGTAAGACAGTATACAATTTTCTGGCACAGAATCATCTTCATCTACCTGTTTCTCGCGTAAAGTTTGTACGGAGGATTGATCTGCCTATCTGACTGCAGTCTGACGGCGTAATCGAACCGTTGCTTGTGCTTCCCCAGACTTGCAACAAACATACGAATGCTCAGCTGACGTAGATTCGGTTGGTAGATCCCGACGATTGGATCTTCCGTTCCAATTACTTCGTAGCAAACTCTCGGACCGATCAATCAACATTGTGTTTGTCTGCAATGCTGACGGTGTGCGGCTGTGATTGCTGTTTATACGCTTCTACGGCGCGGCTGATGAGAGATGATTTGACGTGGTGTAATCCAAGAAGATGTTGGGTGTTGGTTGACTATTTTCAAAGGATTAGAATTTAGAATGGCGATATTTGAAGGATGCCTCATCGAGATGATTGAGGTTATATTTGGGATAAAAAAAAGTACGTAGCTTCTGAGGTTATTTACTCTATTTTCGGTGCCAAGTATCCCCGTACCTAGATTAGATGAGCCCGGTGGGGAGTGGACCCAGGAAAAGGGGCGCGATCCTTTGGACGAACTGCCAGCCAGGATTGTGAGGGAAAAAGAGGGGTTGCGAGTAAATGCGCCAATGAGTACCAGCATAGAACTTGTTTCCAAAAACGCCGATTTTAGGACGATTTTAGGACGGTTTTACGGAACGGGGGCTGATTGGGTTCTTGAACAGATGATTGAGCCCCTAGTGCGTTTCACATACAATCCGACCCCAATGGCTTGCCACGGTTGGTCACGTTGAGGGGTGTCGTGCATGGGAGCGGAAAGGCACCTCGGGAGGGAAAAAGAGCAGACGACAAGTGCCTCTTCAGAGCAATGATTTGATTCCAACAGAAGATTAGTTGCAGTTGCACTGCACAGCGCCTAGGGAAACATGCCGGGCGATCCACGTTCAATTAACGTGTCTTGCTCCAGCGCTTGCCACATGCTACGCAGTCCAACCGTTGCAGACTTGCAGACTTGCAGTCGGGAGCCCAACGACCAGGAAATGAAGCCAAGTCCCAGGTAGGCAAAAGTGAGTGTATCGCGAGAGGGGGAGGATGGGCGAGAGAGGCGCAACCACTCGATGTTCCGTCAAATGCCTTCAGACTGGGAAAAGAGTATCGCACACACCCTGGCCATACCCCCGGCCATACCCCCGGCCATACCCCCTCCCAAACCTGGTGATCATCCGTCTCAACACGCCCCCTTCGCAGGGTCTGCAAGGTCTTGATTCCGGGGTTCCTAGATTATGCCATTCCCCTTCGGCAGCATCTCCAATCTCCAATCGCCGCGCATCTTGAACTCTCCCACCAGCCTCTGCCACCCCCGGCAGTGCTTGCACTTGTTCAGAGCCTGAGAGTCCACCCAGAGACGACTGCAATCTGTCGTGCTCCGCAGCAGATGCCCTGAGAGACCCCCGTCGTTGGCATTGCCCATCCACTGCCCGTGTTGGCTCGTTTGTGAGGAATCCCTGGAGACTACAGTATTCAATCCTTCCATCCTCTCGTGCCTCTCCCTCCTTCTCCTCTCCACCTCTTCCTTTGTGCCTCCTTCGTCTCGTTGCCCATCTCCCACCCCACCACCGCTCTTTTGCTCCAGTTCGCTACTTACTTGTACGGCTTGCCATTCTTTTCTTGAAGATATTATCTTGAGATCTACACACACATACACTCTTTTTCTCCTTTTTTTCGTGGCTAGCTCACGGATCCTCACATTCATTTGGTTGTGGCGCATTGAACAATAGAAGGAACAAGACTTGAAGAACCGACCATCCATTCATCCAAAGGCAAACCCCAATAGCAACATACAACCGACAATAGGAAAGAAAGAACAGTCAGTTGGGTTAACATTGTGACTGCATTGGACAAGAGTCATCTACGGCGCATCGAAAATTGTTGGAATTTGAGAAAGGCATCTGTCGCATTGTCCAGATCAGGAATATAGAAACATATTTCGCAGAAATTACACGCACCACCAAATCAACAAAGTTAGCACGCAGAGCCGAACCTCACTTCAGATATTCTTGCTCGTTTGGTGAATACTACGTCACTTGAAGCTCATCAAATATCAACAACTTCAAATTTCGATCTATTTCTCCACAACACTTGTCAACACGACAACCACCTTCTTTCAGATCCCACGTCGTGATTCTCTTCTACTAATCGGCCTCACCTCCGATTACCAATACCCCTTTTCAACGCATCCGATTATTTCTGTCCGATCTTTGTCAAGATGCGCTTCTCCAACTCGGCTGCCCCGCGGGCTCTCCTCCCAGTTGGTATCTTCGCCCTCTCCGCCAACGCCTTTTGGCGTATGCCTTGTCAAGCGCGATCTGGTCTTGCGCGTATCGATCCCTTGGTCTCCTACGATACAATTGCCGAGCATGCTCACGCAATTCATGGTGGTAGTGGTATGTATACAATCGCTTCGGTTGCAACCGCATTGTCTACCGAGATATCCTATGCGCGAATACTGACTATTGCCCAGGTTTCTCTACTACTGCAAAGACCGATCAACTCCTCGCTAGTACATGTACTTCTTGTGCAGTAACTCAAGACAACTCCGCCTACTGGCACCCGGCCTTGTATTTCAAGGATTCTTCAACTGGCAAATTCACCCTTGTCGAGGAACTCGGTGGTATGCTTGCCTACTATCTCCTCCAACCAAATTCCAATGAGAAGACGGTCACTGCCTTCCCAAAGGACTTTGAGATGATTTCCGGAGACACAAACCAGCGTAACTTCTCCTACCCAGTCCCAGATGTCGAGAAATCTCTCTGGAACAAGGCGCCATACAACACCCAAGCCTTCCTTAGACAAGCCGCCCTCGGTTTCAACTGTCTCGACTACTCCAAAACCCCTGAAGGCTCCCTCTACCGTCACAGTCTCCCAGATAAGGCTTACTTGGATGCCAACTGCAAGAATGGAGTCAGATTCGAGTTGATGTTTCCTTCATGCTGGAATGGAAAGGATGTTACAAGCAAGAACAAGAAAGATCACGTTGCATTCCCTAGCCAAGTCATGACTGGAGATTGCCCAACTGGATTCTCAACCCGTCTTCCTTCATTGTTTTATGAGACTATCTGGAATACCTATGCTTTCGCTGGAAAGTCTGGAGAGTTTGTCCTCGCAAACGGTGATACTACTGGTAAGTGACTCCTTCCCTCGTGCACGTGGGAGCAAAACTAAGAATGAGCAGGAAACGGATACCACGGTGATTTCATCAACGGTTGGGATACCAAGTTCCTCCAATCCGCTGCCGACACCTGTACTTCCCTCTCAGGAAAGGTCGAAGACTGCTCCCTCTTCACCATCCAAGATTCCTCCAAGTACTCAAACTGCAACATCACCCTCCCATCCGAGATCAAAAATGAGCAAGTCATCAGTGGCATGACTGCGCTCCCAGGAAACGTTCCAATCGTCGGTGGACCCGGTTACGCTTCAGGAGCAGCCCCTGGACAATCAGGTGCTACAACTGCTTCTTCCGTCGCCCCTGTTACCACCACCTCTCCCATCTCCATCCCAACCTACGCTCCTGGTACCAAGATCTCCTCCGGCTCGCAATTCGTACCAGGTGGAATCTTCGCTGCCAAGGCTACACCTTCTGTCTCCGCCGCTGCGGAAATCTCATCGGTACCAAGTGCTAAGATCATCCCAGTTGCATCTTCGCAAACCACCGCGGCACCGAAGCTTTCCGAGGCTTCCAAGGAGGTCTTTTACAGCACCCAATACGAGACCAAAGGCAATGTCGTCAATGAGATCCTGTGGGTTCAAGAGGAGGTTACCGTTACGGCTAGTGCTACTAGCACACTCGTTGTCCCAGCTGTTGGAAGCCGAAAGAGACACTTGCATCAACACCAGAGACGGGGATACTAGGTTTTCCTCCTCGCGCGTTGTGTGTCTTCTTTTCGATTCCCAGGGTGTGATATAGGGTTATGGATATCGGGGATGAAGCTTTTTCTGTTTATTTTTGTTTTCGATGTTTGCATTTACATTTCGGCGGTGAGATAGGGATGTGGTTCATGTTTGCATTTATGCGCTGGGCGGGGATGCAAGTTGTGTTCGGGGGAAGGGAGCATCGACGATGTATTCCACAAAAAAGACTATTCCCCAACTCTCTACGGTTTTCTTTGATTCTTTTCTTCTTTGCACATTTCGGTTTGGGTTTCGGTGTTGAGAGGTGCTTTGAATTGACATGAGCGTGGGGCATGGAGAATCGCTGGGGGTTTCATGAGGAAGAAAAAGAGAACGGTATTTGAGTCTTGGCTATTGCTGGTTTGTGGCCATTCGCACTTCTCTCTTGAAAATTAGATTAGAAGGTTCTTTGATCAGTGGACATGGAAAAGCAAAAAAAGATTTCAAAAGTTATTTCTTGCGAGTGTTTCGTGACCTTGATTTTTCGTTCTTCTGAGTGGCTTCTCTTTCACCTCTCTTCCTATGCCTCCACTATTTCCAATCGGGTTATATGATGTTCCTGTCTTTGTTATTGTTTTGCGTGTCCTATCATTGTTCTTATTTCAAGTCCTTCATCGCTACTTCAATCTTAAACTTCAAAGGGCTCTTCCTTCCCTCCCTCTTCCTCCTTTCCAGACTATCTCATCTTATTCCAAGTCCCCTTCATTTCTCTCTCCTTTCCTAATGTCTTCGCACTCAAATTCTCCACATTTACCAACCTTCAAATCACTCACCCTGAAGTCTTATCATAGTAATACCAACCCCAAATCAACGAAAAGAGAATTCTTCTCTCATCGTCTTCTCGTTGACCATTCAACCCCCCCAAGAAAAATAAATACATTCCCCCTTCCCCCTATGGCAACTGAAACAAAACCTTTCTCAAAAAACCCAATCTCGATTCATGCCTACCCCCCACGAGAACAGAAACACCACAAAACTCACTGTCGCCTATCTGCTCATCATTTATGAAAAGAATTGTAATCTTCTCCACCTCTGAACTTGGATAAATCCTTGACATACCCTGAACATCTTTCCTCTATGCCCCGTCCTGTCAAGAATCCTATAACCTTAATCTCAGCCTCTCCACTCCATACAAAACCCCCCTTCCCTTCACGCTCACGAACTCTCAAGGCACGACGCAAGCAAGCCGTAGAACAACAAAGATCTGATCCAGTCGCTCTTGAGCGGGATTTAACACCCCTTTCCAAAGAACCAAATTTCTTTTTGAGGGGGGAGGGTTTTCTCTAAAGGGGGGGGGGGGGAAAGGTTAATAAGGTTAGCACTAGTAGATCAAAACACAAGTCCCAGAGGAAAGGAAAAATAGTACTTGAAATCAGCCAGTGTACTTGAATCTAAGCAACAAAACAAAAAAAAGAACAGTAATCTATCTTCCTAACAACTCCAACTTTATAACAAACATAAAAAGAAATAAACAAACTAGTGGCCTACGAGAGTCAAAGGAAATCTCCCACCTTAAAAAGAAGAAAGGATTCATGTAGTATTTTATCCACATTCACCAAGCAGATCTTTTCTACTGTATGTAGCATAGTGAATTTGAGAACAAGGCTGGGAGACCCCTCCCTCCCCGCCTGAAAGCTATATACCAGTGCTATAAAAAAACCAAAATTTTATATTCTTTTATTAAAAAACTACAAAACAAAAGACAAATTTCATTTCCCTATTATCCAAATTTCGGTAGACATCATAAAAGACAATAAATAGCGTCACCTTCGGTATCAGACAACATTAATAACTTAATTTAAGATAAGATGAAACTCTGAAATTAGTAATTTTCGGTATATTTTCCCAATCTTTGATAATTGAGTTAGAAGAGGTCGTTAATTGCTGTCACATGAAACGTCCATTGTGAGTCTGGTTTATGATATATGCTCTTTAATTTCATTCATTCTTTGACGAATTTGGCTGTGTCTATCAAAGGTCCGTCTAAGCCCTACACACCATGTATGCAAATGGCCATGCTATCACCAAACCCAAACGCCCACTGACCCAAAGCGATATGCCTCCGAAAATAACACCCCTGCCCCAAATTCATAGCCCTTCATGACCATTTTTGGATAGCGACGCCGCCTTTCTTGAAAGCATCTACATCACCCAACTTCAAAGACTTATCGGTGTGGTTGACATTTGGCATTGTGGTACTCAATACCCATGGTCTGGTATCACCATCATTTGGGGCTCTTGCGATGAAATCGTAGATGTCTCCAATGGTGTCTTCGGGATTGAATCTTGCTCTCAAGACCTGGCCGCTGGCAATTCGGATATTGACGCGAAGACTGCCTTGAGTAGCCTCATCTACAGGAGCTGTTGGTGCTAAATTAGAAGTTGTTGCAACCGGTGGTGTAGAAGTAGCTGCTGAAGGAACACCAGGAGTAGGACTGCCCAATCTTTGACCACCACCTTGGAATGGCTTGTAGACTTTTGGTGGAGGCTTGTAGTCTTCGTCGTGATTGATCAGAGTAATGTTGACAGGTTGGTTTATAGAAACGTCCATCAAATCGGTTGGGGCTTGGCCACTTCGGATTTTTCTGAGGTAGGAGGCATTTGCAGGGTCGTCAAATCGGAATAGTGGTCCATCACCAACACTGAATCCATCAGTCCATAAATGTAGAGATCTTGCTTGGGCCTCTCCAACTGGAGGAGGTCGTGGATTTGGGTCAGGGATGACTTCGGAGGGAGCGCCGTCGCCACCCAGAGTTTGGCCTGAGCCGTAGAATCGAGATGATGATGCTGCAGATGACGATTCGCCGCCTCCTGGTGCACCTCCAGCTGCCGCATTTCTATGATGAATTAGTAAGTTTGTTTGCAGACTTAGTTACTCCCAACTTACGCTCTTGCCTTCTTCATAATGTCGCTTACAAGCCTTGATGGGTTGTTTTGTTTGTTTGTTGGATCCTGGACAGCTAAACCTGACTTCTCGCCACCAGTGAACAGATCTCTGGGTTGCTCGTTCTCGTAATCCTCATCATCAGAATCATCATCGTCGTCATGAGCATGGCCGTGACCAGCACCCGATGAGGGTTGATTGAGAGAATCCAAGGTAGCAATCCCTCCTCGTTTTGGTGGCGGCGCAGATCTAGAAGTTGGAGCTACAGTTGGGATAGATACAGGAGCAGGTCGACCGTCAAGCGTGCGTGGGCCGGTGTATGATTCTGGTACTTGGGGATCATCTTGACCACCTGCTTGCGCGCCTTGAATGCCTTCCTCCTGTGATGTGTAGTATTCGGTAGCAGCACTTGACAAATCCCATTCGGCCGCGATAAGGTATTGTTGTGCCTGTAGGAATAAACATTAGTATTTAACAGTCAAAGAACGAACTGGAAGGGAATCAACTTTCACATACATCTGCTGGTGAAGCTCCTGTGAGTGCGCAGAGCTGGCTAATTAGCTCATCGTGACTAGGACTGTCCTCCATATTGGTGGTTTGCGTGATGGGAAGTTGGGTAGAGGGAGGAGACGGAAATCAGCTGAGTTGAGAGTTCTTGTTTTGGTGGAAGGGGAGAGAAATGTGTACAAGTATTTCCCACCTGCCGCTTGATAGCTTGAAGGCAGCTCTTTGACACGCTGCGACCCCGCGCTAAAGTGGCGGCGCTAGCACTAGCGTTGTTTGTCACTTGGAGCTTGAAATCGGGTTTCGGAATATCCGCCCGTCCAAAGTATCAACAGCCTCAACTTCCCCAAAAACAATCGCAATCCCTCCACACAGCCCAAATCCAATTATTGCGAGTTCCTCCTCCATACAAATACATCATGTCTTCGGAAAAAGTTCAATCGATGACGGAATCGTCACTTACCATTCCCTCCGACTCGGAACAATATTCTGCCAATGACGAATTATCACCATCTCCTCCGTCGTCTTCAAGCTCTCCGCCAATGATCCTCTATACTCCTCCTACCTTCTGGGGACTCTTTCGAGGGGCAGCAATCAACCTTTTTCTGCCATTCATCAATGGGCTCATGTTGGGATTTGGAGAGTTATTTGCACATGAGGCAGCATTTCGGCTGGGATGGGGAGGCACCAAGGTAATTACCGCTCTTTGCTTTAATGGGTTCCTGTGGACGTTTGGCTGTTTGTTTATATCAGTTCTATCTTTTTTTTTAGGTGGCACATTGCTCTGGCATGATTTAAAAAGCGCTCACTTGGTTATACGTCGGCTAACAGAACTGCAATTAGGTGTTCCCATCTGGACGAAGTGCGCATTCAATAGGGCCAGGAATTGAAGTGCGAGACAACCCATTTGAGTCAAGAAGGAGAGATGGACAATTGGATGACCTTACCAGCATGGAATGAAGAGTTTGACGAGATACGGAGATGCATATACAAAATAAAAAGGCGTTTGGCTGAGATGGCATTGATTTCTTCCCGTTGGTTGAAGTCGGTTGAAGTTGGTCTGCAAAGGAATACAGGTTTATAATACCCACTGATACACTCACTGCAAGTGTTCCAGGAAGTTGCATGTATGAAGTAGGGGTTGTACGAAAGGGGAGAAAGCACTGGTTGGGGGCTGGTAGGAAATCAATAGATGAATGTATAAAGAAAAATCAACCTCCGATTGATCTTAACCAAACGATTAAATATTGCTGCTTCCAATATATAGCTACCAAAAACGTAGGTAGACTTTCATACAGGTAGGAGCTCTCAAGTCTTCCAGGCTGGGCCGGCATAAACTAGCGCGAGATTTCTACAGGGGTCAAAATACCGAATACCTAGGTACATTGAAGCTTCAAAATATTTCGCGACGACCATTGCGCAACCATCCAAGATGTTATCCACCAAAGGCCTTCGCTGGTCAAGTCAGCACATGGGGAGTGGCAGACGGCGAATAGAAAATTTAGCTGCCAGACAAGTACAACCCCCAGATGCCCTCCTCTAATATCCTGCTGACCCGTCCAGTTTTCTTCAACTGTACAAAATGGGCCCATTCGAGCCAATCCACTCCTTTCGCAGGGTAGATTTACAATATCTCGACAATCTACAAGAACACAATTCTCGAAAGGAACCGCATTAATACGAAATGGCGCAACCATACGATTTGCCTCGACGGCCCCAACTGCAATAGTCACTCCAGTGGCTTCTACTCCCATACCAGAAGCTGCAGCTAGCACCACTACTTTCGCCGATTTCATTACTCCTCTCGACGATACAGTATCAGATATCGCTGTTAGCCCTAATGCCATCGGGTACTTGGAATCGCTGGGCTTGGACTACTCAGTACTGCGGCCAACGGGGGCAATGACCTGGGTTTTGGAGCATATGTACGTTTACACTGGTCTTCCATGGTGGGCCGTCATTGGCTTGTCAGCGGCTGCCATCCGAGTGATCTTCTTCAAGGTCTTCGTCAATGCCGCGAAGAATAGCGCAAAAATGCACGCCGTCCAACCTATTGCAAAACCCTTGACGGACAAGATGACTGCTGCGGCAAGGGCGAACGATACAAATACTGTTATGCAGGTTCGAGCGCAGCTTAAACGGATAAATCAAGACGCCGGGATCAAAATTTCTAGATCTTTTTTGCCGGCTTTACAAATTTTCCCTGCGTCGGGGACGTTCTTTACCCTTAGGATGATGTCTAATGTACCAGTTCCCGCTCTGGAAACTGGTGGTATTTTATGGTTCCAAAACTTGGCATTGGCGGATCCTTATTTTATACTTCCACTATTAACATCCTTCATGCTCTACCGCTCCCTAAAAGTAAAATCCCAATTCTACCCCCTCATCAAAATCCAAAAAGAGCAAACGCTAACCAGATATCAAATTTTTAGAAAGGCGGCGAAGCAGCAACAGCAGCAACCCAAACTCCCGCAATGCAACAAGCCTTCCAATACGGTCTCCCCGCTATTTCCCTCCTCTTCACCTCCTTCATGCCCGCCGGCATCCAACTCTCCTTCCTCGTCTCCGGCTTCGGCTCCTACGTCCAAGCCACCCTCAATGGGCAACCATGGTTCAGAAAATACTACGACATGGCTCCTATCCCTCCAAAACCCGCTTCTAACGTCGTGAATGAGAGTGGTGCACCTCTGTCTCCCATTGCGAAGATGCGACAGCATGGGGAGAATATTAGGAATGCGGCGAGTGGGGTGAAGAAGAGTATTACTGATAAATTTCCGGATCAGGAGTTGGAGGCGCAGAGGAGACGGGCGGCTATCTATGAGAAGAAGAGGAGTGAGGAGATTGCGGAGGAGAGGAGGTTGGCTCAGATTGCGGAGGCGGCGAAGAGGAGGCAGAGGAAGAAGGCTGCTAAGAAGACGCAGTGAATGGGGCTTGGTTGGTGAGGAATCTTAGGATGGGTATAGAGAGAGAGAAAGAGAGCTCTTTTGTAGAATATTTGATGCGAGCTTGTTGCTTGTATTTACTTGTATGAGAAATGTACGTTGATTTTGAGTTTCTGTATGTTTTTTTTTAGGGGTGGGGTGCATAGCATGGTGGGGGTTTAATGGATAATTGCATTTATATGCCACTCTTCTCACTGCCTCCTTTCTGATTATTGCTGAGGAGGAGAGTTCAAAAAGAAGTCGCAAGTGTCGTAGTAGTCAAGGGATGGCCTCGCCGTGCTGTCGCTGCTTTCTTGACGTTCAACGTTCAGCGAAGGAATGAAATTAAAACATAGACAAATGGACTTTATTAAAACAAAAAGAATAAACAACTAAATAACTCTTTGGCAGGGAATCGAACCCTGGTCTTCCGCGAATTTCAGACCAAAAGTCCGAAAGGTGATATACGGAAATCCTACCACTAGACCACCAAAGATGTGTTGTTTTGTTTTGTTTGTAGGCTTATTATTCTAGAAGTAATAGAGGAATTAAATAATTCTAAATTTCCAAATCTCCTGGACCTTCCTCAGTAATTATATTTTTTTAGGTTTTATTTTGTGTAATTGATTTCATGGTTTGGTTTCAAACTAGAACTACGTATTGAACTTTGAAGGCGATCGATCGATCTCTTCTCTAACTAATTTTCAAATATAGTGTTATTTAGTTACAAGTAGGCATCCGGCGTACCTGTTTAGATTAACTTTAGCAATAGACCAGTGCTGTTAATTCCAACTAGTCACTTTATTATCCCTAAGTTAAACTTGTCATAATCACTAACCCGAGCTAAATCAAAATACAAGACCAGAATTCCTTTCCTGTATTAAATATAATTGCTACCTCCCTGCTTCTTCTTAAACCCCCCTTCATCCACAAAGTCTTCAAATTATTTACCTTTTCAATTAAATCGAACCCCTCGCTTACCAACACCAAAATGTCAACAAACAGGGAAACAGAAACCCAAAGAATCCATCACTTCCGCGCCCTCGTGGAAGAATTCCGACTCGGAACCCCTAGAACCGTCGAAGAAGCGCGCTATATGACCGCAGTTCTAGAAACAATGGCCACCCGTGAATCCACATCCACACCACCACCATTCCACACCCCAACAGACCTGTCCTCCGTCCCATCCGTCTCTCCACCCTCACCTTCCTCCATCATCACATCAATCTCCCTACCTACAACACCTGTTCAAGCTCCATCACATGCCTCGACCATCACATCCATCCCCCCACCTAGACCAAATATTCAAGGCCCACCCCCATTTTCAAGTGTCTCCTACTCCATCCTATCACCCCTCGAGCTCGCGCAACCATACCCTTACTTCCAAAAACTATGCGACGTGTACCGATCTGGCTATTTTCAAGACTTCAAAGAGGAAGTTATAGATCGCGGGTATGATATGGAATCGCATGAGAGATGGATGGTTACGTTTCAGGCAATCATTCCAGGTAGACGGGGTTCGGTTCGTCAATATGCTACGAGAGTGGGACATTTGATGGAGGTTACGAGGGAGAGGGCTGCGAAGAGCTTCTTGGTGAGTTGTGTTGGGAGTCAGTGGTGAGTTGAATTCTTGATTCTTTTTTCCCGGGGTCTTGGGGAGAGGGGGAGAAGGCTAATTTGTTTGTGTTTAGAATTTTTGCAGTTGGGTGATGTGGGATTGTCACTTGTGAGTATTAGATATTATAAATGATGGCAGGACAAGGACCTTTGATTTTTGGCGTTTCGATTGGTTTGTGTTCTATACCCAGGAGAGAAAAAAGAACTCCTCCTTTCGCTTGTGTCATTTTGGGTTTTCGGTCAAGGTCGAATGATAGAACTATATAAATTTTCAACATAAATTTCACAAATACTTCTACATTCACTCCTGTGGCCCTTCCAGGGAAATGAAGAATTCCAAGCCTCACTTTTTGTCTACTTGTGTCGTTACATATTTCTGGTGAATAGTACCTTGTACGACAGCCTAGTTGATCCACGTGCTTTAGCTCACAGGATCCTACCCCTCTTTACCTTTACTCTTCATGCAATAAAGATATAGGAATACAACCACTTGTTGCATCACACTTTATGACTACCAAGTCATACCAACAACTTGAAAGAAAACATCGACGTGAAGAAATGAATCTTACTATCACTCACCAGGATATTATTTTTGAATAATATCTTATAAATATCAATATTTTAAATGTTTTAGGACAATAGAGTAAACTTGACATAGTAGAGAACCCTAAGTTTCAACTATTAAAAGTGTTCTAGTAAATTTATTATTTCAATTTAATTATTCAAACCGTCTCATATAACTTTGTTAATTAAGCAAGTTTACACCATATGCCAATTAGCAATTTGGCACTCTTCCATTTCAGAATGCTTATCTATCTTTGGAGAAATACTTTCAGTCAATCCTCGTTCAGTTCTCAACAGAACTGGCAACTTTTTTACCTCACAGATCTTTCCCAACTCCCAACATCAAATGAGTCAAAAACAAACATTTAACGCACCTCCAATATCGCCACTTAAGATCTAGACCTCAATTTATATCATTCATCAATCACATCTGCACCAAAAACTTGGAAACCCATACAATTGTACAACCAACAAAATCCCCAATACAAAATCTAGGCTCCAGCCACAAGTGGCGTAAACCCATCCTCGCCATCACGAGACGCAAATCCCTTGCCCAATTCGTTATCAGACCACTTTTTCTTTCCTATTTCAACAAACCGCCAAGTTAAAGATGTGGCTGTGCAAGATTCACTTCCCGGGATTTTCACAGGAGATCTTCCCTTCCTGTGCCGTTTTACCAATCAACTAGCTCGAGGATGAAAAGAAACATCTCATGGTGTGGCGTAAAATGAGATGAGATGAAGACCTCGGGACGGATAAGAACATGTGGAGATTCCTGGCCTGAGTTCTGCTCCATTATTTTTTTTTTGCTTGCTCAGTTGCTCGGACGAACGACGCGTTGGTTTTTCTTGGGATTGTTTCCTCTATGAAAATTTCTCTTCTTGCTTTTGTTTACGTTTGCGCTGTACATTTTTTGAACGCGTTGTTTGCTTGAGACGAGGGGTTTGTAAATTGGTTCCTTGGATCTCAAGTTTATCAGGTTAGCGCTGTCTCTGAAATTAGGTGGAGAGTGTTCGTGCAGGATTGACGACAGACGGAGATATCTCCGTTGTGGCGAAGAAGTGGATTGATTTCATATAAGTACTCCTAGGAATAAACATCCTTATGGAAGAGAGTATCAGGATGGAGTCTGCTATTGAGGGAGCTGGAGTTTCTCGCGAGAGAAATTTGGAGGAAATACAGCCCTATAAGATCCATGTACATATGACCTGATCTCATGGTAAAATGATGTGCTAATATTCTGATCAGGTATCGAGTAAATACCTATCTCTCACACAGAAGAAACTCGAGTTAACCCGTCTCCCCCACGAAGTTCTCCTGCCCAAAGAGAGGGAATGGGAACTTGGAGCACCAAAGAACGAAATCGAGCCTCTAATAGATTTTTGGTAAGCCCTCCAAGTTCTGCCAAACTCGTGCGACAAGCAACTAATTTATTTGTTAAACAACAGGCTTGAAAGCTACTCCTGGCGCAACCAAGAAGCCCATCTAAACTGCTCCCTCCCTCAATACCGAATCGCATTCCGTCTCTCCTCCCCCAGCACCAGTCCCCCAATCCGAATACATTTCATTCACATCCGTTCCCGCCACCGCCATGCCATTCCTCTCCTCTTAATCCCAAGCTTTCCTCTCACGAATCTATCCCTCATACCCCTCTTCGCGCCACTGTCCGATCCCTCAAGCCCCACGAGTACACAACCTTTTCACCTCGTGGTTCCCTCAATACCGGGCTTGGGCTTTAGCGATGCATTTTCGGCGCCTGAAGCAGAGGGAAACGTGTTGGAGTATACGGCTACTCTGTTTAATATTTTGATGAAGAGGTTGGGGTATGAGTATTATATCGCGAGTGCCACGGGAAGTGGGAGGGAGAGTGCCGCAGGTGTGGATTATCATCTGCCCAGACTTATTGGAGAGAAATTTCCTAACAACTGTCTGGGTGTTAATTTGTTAGAACCGGAGGTTGAAGCGCCTGTTGTTGGAAAGGAGCCACTTTCTTGGGCTAAATTCAATGTTGCAAAGTTTTTTCATGCTGCGGTTTTTGGGTATGAGAAAGATGATTGGAAGGCTTTGGCCCTGCGACAGAAGAAGACACAGGAGCCGACAACATCGAATCAACCTAATGAAGAGTCTCCGTTGTTGAGTAGGAGGGATAAGAGTCTTGGTGCAATAGGTGTGCTAGGCTTGCGAGAGCCTGCTACATTATCCTATGCTCTTTGTGATTCTCCTGTGGGCTTGTTGGCTGTATTTTGCTCTGGCCTGAGGAAGAGCAGCCCAAATCACAGTTTGAGCCCAACAGAAATCATTGACGTGACTTCTTTGGCTTGGCTCCCGGGCATAGAGGCTGGTGCTAGGTTTTGGTCCGCAGCAGCGCGAGAGATTCAAGGAATGTCGAAGAAATCAGGTTCACGAGCCAGAGTTGCGATTACTGTATTTCGTATCGATGGATCCGATCCCGATCGTTATACTTGCCCCGCTTGGGCTACGCAGAAGCATCATGTTTTGTTCACACAAAGAGTGACTGGACTACCAGGCTTGGTTCCTTGGGAAAGAGTAGATGTTGTTGTGACAGGAGTGAGAGGTCTTGCCAAGGAGATAGGGGATATTGACCCGAGACTGAGAAGTCGACGATTGGAAGATGTTCTCGTCTCTGGGAGTGATTATAATCCCGACGATGACGATGATGAAAGTCATGAAATACAGCTGGATGTCGAGAGTCCAGATACCGTGGTCAACTTGAACACGAATCAGAACCCTCATAATGCAGCATGATCAGTTTTGTTACGGTAGACCGGTGCCATGAGACGTTAATGAAAGTAATGGGTTGGAGTTACATGAGGCATGGTAATGATACATGAGTGGATGCGGGGTTGTTTGGAAAGATACCAAGGAATGGGGAAAGGAGGGCATTGGTGGTAAATACCCATTTGTTACATAAAGTACGGAAACAGAATACTAGACAACAAGCCCTATTTTTCAGATGTAAAAGTGTGATGCGGCTTTTGTCTCTGGCTTGAAGTTCGTTGATGGAGGCCACCTGACTGTTAAGGTCCCAAGAAAGGATGTTGTGCAACTATCCTCAAAATGATAGATCTGAAAGTATGTGCTCAACTGGTCTTGTGAAAGCTTTAGGCGGCTTTGCTCGCACGTTGGTAGTAAGACAATTGCGGAGCTGTGAAAACATCCGATCGAGAGCTGAATAAAGAGCGGCCACGAGACAACTGCCAATGCCCAAGATAAGGGGAAACTTAGATTCGACTGTGTTGAAGGAGAGAAAAACCAGCCGAGGGGGAGGGACGAGACGGACCTAGCCTAATGCCTGGAATGGAAAGGGAGGGACCACTGGCAACTTCTGAGTTGAAGGGTATCAATATCGGGTTGAGGGAGAAAGGTGAGCCGAGGAGGGAAGGAACGAGACAGTTTGAGGGAGGAAGGGCCTTGAAAAGGCTGGCAAGTCGTTCAACACCTGCCCCAAACTTAAGTTGTGAAGCTATCCGTAATTCGTAAACGGAATTCCAATTGAAAAAAAAACTGCGCCGTTTGCAATTTGGCCATCTCGTACATGATTTCGCTGGCGTGAAGAACACTGCCGAGCTGACAGTGCCCAGACCTAGGTCTCTGAGCTGACCCTGCATTGCATTGCATTGCACTTGGGAAACAGATGAAAAGGAGATAAGACAAGAATTGCCCAATGAAGGAACATTCGGTTGAAGCTATTCCGGTTCACACTGTCCAGGTTGTACAACAAAAGAGGTATCCTGCTCATCGGCAACAGGTCGGTTTTTAATATCGATAAGGGGGTGAGACGGAAAGCTACGATTGAAAAGCAGCGAGCAATGGTTTTACATATAGAAATTTATGCAACCATGGAAATCTAAATATCAACGAAAATTTCTTCCAAAATTCTCGTATGTGCTGACTTTCTCAAAGAATCTTATATTAATCCGAATTCTGTTGGTTGGATTTGATATTGACCGCCGCTTTTCTTATCTTCAACTGGATGACGCGCGCAGGGTAGGAGACCCTTGCCGAGTTGGTTTTTCTTGGCCCCCCAGTCTCCATCGTCCAATGCACAAGCAGACATGCATGTGTGTTGCTGTCGCTCGTTCTTTCCCTGCGAGTGTTGTGTGATTTCTGCATTTCCTTTCTTTTCCTTTCATAATTTCTCTCTTTTCCTTCTTCAATTCCAACATACTCTCTTTGACCAACAAACCCTCTCGGTTACGTTCTCTTCTCAGCTTTTCAGCAACCCAAGCCACGCCACGGTAGACCCAAGGAAAGCTGGGCGCCACCACCATCGACAGAGTGAATCTTGACAACGGAGTGAATCTCGACAGCTGCCCGAGCAAACTCACGATCCCAGCCTCTCTCGACTCCTTCGCCCCTAGACAACCTCAATTCCAATTCCCCCTGCGTCTGCCGACTCCAAGCGATCGAAAACACTGCAATTACCACAATATCAATTGGGATTTTGAGCATGTCTTTGATACAACCACAAGCTTTGAGCGCCGTCAACGACAGTTGAGACGCAATCCGCATCTCATCTTCTCTGGACAGAGGAGTCTGCCAACCTGTGCCTATTGAAGGAGGGTCTGCAACAAAATTTAGCCAGGAAACCACCATAGCGACGCAGGACAAAGGGCGGTTATCGGTCGTATATTCTCGCCATGTGGTCCATTTTACTCGACGTATGGCATTATATCGCCCGCCTGAAGCCCTCCTTCTTATCAAAAAGTCCCCATTTTAACTTCATTACTGCCCACTGTAAGTTGATCTTGGCCCAACGTGCAACTTCCTTGAAGCTAATAGGCTGTCTGCAGACTTTTGGATCATCGGTAATGCAATACTAGCCTCAATCTGCCTTTATCCGAATGGCAATCTACGTTACATCGATGCCCTGTTCCTCAGCAGCGGTGCTGCAACACAAAGTGGTCTCAATACCGTGGATATCAACCTTCTCAATACTTGGCAGCAGGTTGTACTATACCTCATACCCATGTTGACGAATCCAATCACAATCAACTCTTTTGTTGTTTTCCTGAGACTTTACTGGTTCGAGAAACGCTTCCAGCATATTGCAAAAGAAGCTACCAAGACTAGACGGAGTATGTCCAAGGCGACTACGAATACCAAAGTCAATGAGCAAGATATAGAAAAAGAGGAGATGGGTGTGAGAGGTAGGAGCATTGTTGTCATGCACAATACTACTGTCCCCAATGGCATGACAGACGAAAGTGCTGTTCCGGGGGATTTGGCCCATCACATGGAGAAGCTTAGAGTCATGGAGGAGGAAAGAGCACGCTCCTCTGGCGAGTCCCAACGTACCAAACGACATGGTTCCGGCTCTGCGTCGCAAAGTCGTTCCAAATCGCCAGGAGCAATTGATAGAGGACAAACACAGATCACGTTTGCTGACCAGATCAAACCAAACGAGGCAAACGACGACGACAGCCTTCGTAGACCATCACAGCGGACTCATGAAGAGCACATTGCAATCCTCGAACGCCAACGCAAACAAGATGATGGAGCAGTTCTTCGCATTCCGGGCCCTCGGGATGCTGACGCTGGTATTGCTCCACAGGCAGTCGATCACTCGGAGGAAATTCATCAAACATTCTCTAGGCAGTCTCGGTTTAGTGACCACACTGCAGTCCTTAATCGGGATGATCACACAACGATCGATGCCGATACCATAAAACCTCGCAATATCACTATTGAGGAACCGAATAAGCCTTCAACAGCTGAGCATGTAGCAGAAGATGCCGTTGCTGCCAGGAATGCCGCTGGTGGTGCTCTTAGACTTCGCAGGCCAAGACTACTTCAATCCAAAACCGTAAAGGAGGAAGACGAGCTAACAAACCCCGTCACAAGGACTGGCACCCTCCAGGCAATCCGATCTGCATTGACAAGCTCTAAAGAAGAGTCAATGCCATACTTGAGTTGGGCACCAACTGTTGGACGAAATTCCCTTTTCGTTGATCTCACGGAAGATCAAAGAGAAGAATTGGGAGGCATCGAATACCGATCACTCAAATCTCTTGCTCTCATATTGACATTCTACTTCTGGGGGTTCAGTCTACTCGGTCTTATAAGCCTTCTGCCATGGATTCTCAATAGTGCTACATGGGGACCAGTTGTTGATGCCGCTGGACAAGCTCGAATCTGGTGGGCATTTTACACTGCAAACTCAGCATTCACCGATCTCGGCTTCACACTCACCCCAGATAGCATGATTTCATTTCAATTTGCCATTTGGCCGCTAGTAATTATGAGTTTTTTGATCATTATTGGGAACACTGGATTTCCTATCATGCTTCGAATTATCATCTATATTACCTCGCTATATGTTCCAAAGAGTAGTGGTATCTACCAGGAGCTCAAATTCCTTCTGGATCATCCTCGCCGTTGCTTTACGCTACTGTTTCCATCCAAGGCGACGTGGTGGTTGTTCTGGATTCTGCTGATTCTCAATGGGGCCGATTTGGTTGCGTTCCTTGTCCTTGATGTAAGTCGGATTCTTTTCTAAAGAAATTACAACCGCTAATTGTCAAATAGCTGGGCAACCCCAATGTTACTCTGTTGCCTCTCAACATCAGATTCCTGGACGGCTGGTTTCAGGCAGCTTCAACTCGTACTGCGGGGTTTGCTGTTGTCAACCTCGCTTTGCTCCATCCTGCTATCCAGGTCTCATATCTGATCATGATGTACATTTCCGTAATGCCTATTGCCATGACAGTTCGAAGAACCAACGTGTACGAGGAAGACTCTTTGGGGATCTACAGCTCTACGGCAGAGGAGATTGAGGATTCTGAGCCATCCTACATCGGTACCCATCTTAGGCGACAATTGTCCTTTGATTTATGGTACATTTTCCTAGGATTTTTCATCATTTCTATATCAGAGGGACCACGGATACAGGACATCAAAGACTCGTCATTCACCATGTTTTCCGTATTATTCGAAATCGTCAGTGCATATGGTACAGTTGGTCTATCTCTGGGCTACACCGGTATCAACGCATCTTTCTCGGCTGAATTTGGTGTAATCGCGAAATTGGTCATCATTGCCATGCAAATTCGTGGACGTCATCGTGGTTTGCCATACGAACTCGATCGAGCTGTCTTGCTACCCAGCGAGAAACTGGCAGAGAAGGAAGCCGCTGGAAGGGATACAGAAGTCGCTGGTCTCACGCGAAGCAACACAGCCGCATCCAAGCTTTCACGGACAAACACCAGAGACTGGAGGCCAGGAAGTCAGAATATCATCAGCACCCTACTCCACCCCGGTCCTACCATTCCAAACAGTCACCGAAACTATGAGGGGGGGAAATCCTACTACCAGCGACGACATAGCATTGCGGCACCTCAAATGCGACGTGGATCTGGATTTTCGAGAAGTGTCAGTCCATCGGCTATGGCTTCAAGCTCACGAACTAGAGAAAGCGGATTGCTGGGTGAGCGATTTGGTGATAGTGCCAATGATCCTCTACGCGGACGAACTGAAGGACGAAGAAGCTTCTTCCAGGAGGGAGTGAACCCAGCGCCCGCTACTACGGCCGCGACTACTACGGCGACATAATTTGTACAAAAAATCTTTTGGGCGTACTGGATTCCTGTATTTAAGAGACATTTTTGGGAGGAAAATTTTGCAATGATTGGAGCGAATCCACGCGGCAAGGGCGTTTTTATTTTGGGGACTGAAAATTTTGGTGGGACATTCTTTTTTGGGAGTCAATAATTTGGTAGAAGACCAATTACGTACATTAGCATTGCTGGGCTGGACTGGCTTATAGACATAGGGTGGTGGAGTTGCTTTATTTTGGGGGAATGCGTTGTTGATGGGTGGTTGATTGATAGGTTGAAACATAGACGTGAGTGCGTGCGTGGGCATGGGGGAAAATTAGAGGTAAATAGCTATTACCACCGTTATGGGTATTTAATAAATAGGCTTTACATATTGCAATTTGGGGTGGTTCCACTTTTGTCCTTTGTTTGGCGGTGGAGGGGTATGGAGACTATGGGAGCTGGAGGGACTGAATTTCGAGGCTGACATGAGAGTTGCGATCGGCAAGGGGTTCTCAACTATGTTTATTCTAATTAATCATCCCTGGGCGTGATAGTGCGTAGAATTTTATTTTTTTGAATGGAGTTGAGATGAGTAGGAAATATGACATCGAATTGTGGTTGTTAAGGGAATCATTTTGTAAAACGAAATAGAGTGTATGATAATGAAAACACACATCATTTGAGATGAAGTGGAACGCTTAATTGTGTGGATGTAGTTTGGTTGATATAGTATAGAGGTATAGGTATTCTTGATGATAGCCCGAGAAAGAATCTTGAAAACTAGATGAGAGTTGGAATTAGAATCTTGCAAGGGGTAAAAATAATTGATGAAAATTGATAAAAATAAAATCGTAACTTTGATTGAAAGACATGATTACTGTAAAGCTTCGAGGTAATGGAATAAATAAGATAAATCTTTCGATGGCGTGTTCACAACTTACTCAATTACTCAGAGTAATAATCTAATAGACAGGCGGTAGAAAACCTGTAAAGAACTACCCCAAAACTAAAAGAGATTTATTTAGCTAAAACAAATACTGTTGGTATGACTTGGTAGTCATAGAGTGTGATGCAATAAGTGGTTGTATTCTTATATCTTTATTGCATGAAGAGTAAAGGTAAAGAGGGGTCGGATCCTGTGAGCTTAAGTATGTGAGTGGCAAGCCACTCACATGAGCTAAAGCACGTGGATCAACTAGGCTGTCGTGTAAAGTGCTATTCACTAGGAATATGTAACGACAAACACCTTAGAACATTCTTTACTATAGTCTAAGAATGTTCTTTCTATACTCCTAGAACCTCGCTAAGCTACTCTGATAGCAGCTTTAAGTCACGCTGTGACTGGCAGTGTGAATTTAGCCGACATTACTCAGAGTTACTCAAGAGTAACTCAGAGTAGTTATTCATGAATAAAAGTAACTTGTCCTTACTCTACTCTACTCTACCCATTTAACACGCCGCTGTCTGTCGATGGAAATAAGCGAGTGCGGGTAACTTTGTTTTCAACAAGGAACAAAGCACCTGAATTATTCACTGCAACAAAATTTCACCACTCAGACTAAGATGTCTTCTCATTATCATCTAATTCCTACCTCCATGTAGCAACATCCGATCTAAGCACCACGAACAAACGATATCCCATGCCTACGTACATGCAGCAAAGAAAAAGGAGAAGAAAGACTCGATATCCATACCCCGCGCATTCCCAGCGCTCAAAACTAATCAACTTAAACAACCGCCCCTCGTCCCCCCAAATTCGCCATCCCCAAATTCGTCCCCGACCCATTGCCCGTTCCCGTTCTTGCTTCTCTGACTTCTCCCTCCACAGGCGCAGCTCCCTGCGTAACACCACGAATATTCAAATTTCCAATCCTTGATACAATATTACTGCCCACGGCATCCACCGCTCCCCTGGGACTGCTGAGACTCGGTCCACTAGGCGCTACACTCTCAACCCTAAAAAGCTTGATGGCAGTCCCATTCCAGACTCCCACCGTACCTTTCGCAACCTGCATTTCAGCCGTGAAGCAGAAACTCCATAACAAACTCTCATACCATCCTAGAGATAGGGGGGACCACTCAAAGTACTGGATTCGAATGGGTGAGGGGTCGATACCGCGGATATCGGCTTTGATGATTGTGCGGAGGATGGAGGCGGGTGGGTGTTCTGTTGGTGCGGAGATCTCGCGGGGGAGTTTGGGGGTTAGTTGGGAGATGAGGGTTAGGATTGTGTGGAGGGGGAGATCGGGGAGCCAGGATTCGATCCAAGGGGTTGTTGGCTCAAAGGCACCGGTTGAGGAGTAGCCTGCTGTTACGTAGGAGCTGAGTGATGTGGTAGAATTCTGGCGAGAGAAAGTGGGCATGCCGGCTATCATCATGTTAGTGATATTCTTGAGATGGAGATATTGTGAATTACCTGGCATTTTGCCACGGGCTTTTTCGGACATTCCTCGTAGTTGTGTTGGAACCGCGTCGTCTACACCACCTTCCATACCTGAGGAGACTGATGATGCTTGCGAGGGTTCTGTGGCAGTTGATTCCGGGGGAGTCGCTTCGTGATCGTCGTCGTCCTCGTCGTCGTCATCATCATCGTCTCCAATAGCAAATGCTCCATCTTCCTCAGGAACATCGCTCAAGGCCGAAACTCTTGGGTGACTTGATGTCGGACTTCTGATACTATCTACGGACCCTCGCCGACTCTCGCTCAAGTCTAAAGGATCAACTGAACCCCGCTCCTTTCTCGTGCGCTTTCTTCTCTCGATTTCTTCTTGTCCACTCTCAAGTGTAAATGATCGTAACGCTAAAGAAGTCAGCCAAAGTGAAAATGGTCGTATGAACCGAGTAGCCTACCCTCGAATCTCTTTTTATTCCGCAAGACGGCATAAACGAAGTTGGGGTTCTCTGGAACAGTTGTTAGCATACAGTTAATATATCATTCTTGAACGAAGCACTTACTAGCGAATTGATGCTCAATTATCGCATTCATGCTTTCTAGTAAGGATTGGAGAAGGTCGTGATTACTGTCGTTACCAAGAAGGAAACCAGGAGAAGACATCAAAGAGAATAGCTGAAGAAGTTTAGAAGACGCTGATGAGCTTAAATTCTCAAGGTAGGCGGCAACGTTGTTTATGACGGCCAACAATGCGGGGTATATAGCAGTAAGCTTTCCCTGGCTCGTGGTGATAATGTTGTAGATGGACTTTCACACATTAGCACATTTTCTCTTCAAAATATTTGCCCGGACTTACATGTATGATGAAATCAGCGTATGATCCACTGAAATTCTGTAACCTGATTGTCGTAGGCAACGTTTCTTGGTTCTCAAATTTCTTGTTCAGACTCTTCCCAAAGTTTGGCTCGACACTTAGTGTTTGTAGTATGAAAACACACATCCGTACAATTCCTTGCTTAGAAGCGTCAAGCTTGTAGTCGATTGCATAGTAAAGCAACAAGACTAGGAAGTCATGAGATCGATTTGTATCGATTATGAAGGATCGAAATCTTTTATTGCATTGAGTTACTTCCCAGAAGAACATGATCATCTCAGAAGTGAGTTTGTTGTTCTTCTCTTGGTTTCCGGGTATGTAAGAGGTGCTGGCATGGAGAGGGTAGTTGAGAACTCTAGTGATTCCATCTGTAATGAACTGGAAATCTTGCGGTCGATGTAATCGTCCCAAGAAATGGCGAAAGTAGTCTAAAAGATTAGTATTGAAACAAAAGGTATTATTTGAAATTGCTTACTTTTCTTCGTGTGGTTTGGGTCCGATTCGGGTATAGGGTAGAGAAGGACGACCAGGAGGAACTACAGACTATTAGACAAATCCACAAGCAAACTACCCAACCCACAACTCACTTGTATTGAATATGTAACAAGTATTAATTTCGGGTCCTTGAAAACTTGAACATTGTATGGAATCTTCCAAGAAGCCGGATTGTATTTGAGGGACTATTGCAACACTTAGTACTTTCAGACGAAGGGCAATTTGTTCCCGGCAACTTACAGTATTCAGCAAAGAACACAAAGTTGAAAGTACCACCTGCTTATCCGGACAAGTGACAATATAGGATATGGCCTTGACTCCTGTTACCGGGAGAAGATTCGCTGACATGTACATGCTCTGACTGGTGAGGGTCAAAAGCAGACGGAGAACCTCTGTCCTATTGCTCTCAAATTCCCTACTTGTTCCCGCAGAAGTATTACATCCCACCCCACTCGACCATATCGCATAGGTAACTTTATTCTTGATATTCGGTGGTTTTGGGAGGGTGAAATCGGCGAAGAAGAGAAGGTCCACCAGTGTATCGATTAACTCCTCAGCCAGAGGTTTGATTTCCTCGAATTCTTCCCCGGCAGCCTCCAGCTTCGCCAACTCCTCCTGCGACTCATCGAATAATACATCTCGTGCCAAAGCAGCTTTCCTGGACACCAGTCAGTTGGGCGCATCCAACAAGACATTGCATCATGGGTACCGTGTCCGCTTCCGCCTCACACCCCAAAAGAACTTATCCTCCCATGGTTGTAGCTGTTCCGCTTCGCAGAGGTATGGTAATATGCGAGTGAGCACTCTTATACAATTCAGCGCATCCTTCTCTGGTGCGAACTCGGGGTCTGGGAAGGACGGATGGTGGCGTAAGATGAAAAGACGACTGGTTACGGCGAGGATGAGTGTTTCGAGATTCTCCAGCGCCGTATCTCGGGTTCGGCGGATGTCTGCGGGCGAAAATAGACTGAAGATATCCTCGGTGGACTCTGGGAGCTCCCAGAACTGTGTTTCGTTTGGTTAGTATCGAATGCGCCTACAGCTTCAAGATTGCCTTACAGATGCCCAGTAAGGGTCGTCAGCCGCGATGTCTCTCTCCTCGGAGAGCTTGAAGATACCCTGTTTAAAAACGAGCTTTGAGTCAGACGCTCCCATGGTGACTTGCGCCTGGCATTGGTCGTTTGGTTTGTTTGAGGGTTTGGCAGACGTAAATCAGTTGTTTGGTGGTTGATGTACTCGCCTACACTTATCTTGGTGCCAACTATTGATAGACCATGCGGAAACCTGACACCAAAGTGGTGAGAACAGCTATAATATATTAATTTTCGAGGCTTTGGTAAAATACAGTCACAATAAATCGCGATTTCTGTCCAATTATTTAGAATGTTCACTTCGTCAAGGGTGCCGCACTCTTGACTCTTTATTCTAATCGCCCGAGGGGTATCTCATTACTAAATTTATTTCATACAATCTCCATTATGTGTACAGCCTTGCACTTCCGGAGCTTCTTCTTTCCTTATCGTAGAGCCATTTGCTGTTTAGCCCAACAGAGGGTGTCTTCGCAGCCGAGGGGCTTGGAGATCCTGGTGCCTCTGTGAATCTAGACGTTGATGCCCCAAGAGGACTTGGTGATCCATAAGAGTGTCTCCTCGTTCCTCCCGATCCACCTCCAATTGCCTTTTGTAATAGAGGACTCGCCGCGAAAGGCGACCCAAAGGGCGAGCCAGAAAAACTGCCAAAGCTGCCATTCAACGGGCTTTCTTGTCCTTTCCCTGCGGGCGATCCTTTGCCCGACAATGGCGAACCCGCATTGCTTCCTCTGCCCATGGGCGAATTACCCAAAATGGGCGTTCTCTTGTATCTCGGAGGTGTAGAGTATTGGGCATCTGGTGTCGCGGCCTTTGAGCTGGGAGGTAGGCCAAATAGCTTTCGTTGCCCTGGCGTGAGGGGGATATCCTCGACGGGATCTGGGGATCGTGCAAGCGGGTAGAGGGCAAGCGCAATGTTATAGAGCATTACGGCATGGAGGAAGTAGTAAATCCATGAGGCATATGGCTGCAGGAACTGCTCTTGACTGGAGAGACTTGGAAAGCTGCAATGTAATTAGTCCAGCTCCACGCCCGGAAACGGAAAATACTCACTACCTCCAGATAGACCTTCCGACAAAATATACCACGATGGCACCGCCAACATTGTAGAGAATTGCGACTATGTTTCGATCTGTAAAGCTGGCTGCATTTTGCCGTCTAATAATCTCGTCCATCTTTGGGTGACGCCATGTTCCCGTAACTGGCGTTGCTGGGGCCGAGGGAGCTTTTGGCAGTTTCGTGGGAGTCGAGGGGCGAAGGGCAGTGATTTGTTGAGACATTGCGTGATGTTCTAGGTGGAAGGGTGTCTAATCTGTGTTGAGTGAGGTGTTAGCAAGATAGAAAGTTTGCAGGTCATGTCAACAAAGGCTTGCTATTAATTTACGGACCTGGTTGGAGTAGGGCTTTGTCCGTGGTCGAGAGCGTTCGTGTGGTGATTATATTCCTGTGGGTTAGTATGGATATGCTTTTGGAAGGGTATTCCTAATTCATTATGGCGACGGGGTCGAGTTTGGCGAAAGTCGATGTGTTCAAGTTGTTTTGAGAATCGCGATGGGTACCTCGAAAATCCGGCTTCCAACTGACCCCTGCCGCTTCTTCGATTCGTTCCTTCCCCACCAACGACGCCCACGTCCCGCAGCCTTGTGGTGCCTTGTGAACCATCGCCTAATCGCCGGAGTTATATTGTACGCTGAGTGAGGTGTTGGCGGACTTGCATGAAACATCTACAACTGAAATATTACCATCAATATTTGGGAGACCCCTCTATCCACCTCCGCACATAGTACTTGCAGTGCTCCCTCTGCAATCATGGACAACCTCATGTTGAAGGTCGACGAATTCGTCACGGATCTCTTCGGCCAGTGGGACATCGTCACCACCTTAATCGCTGGGTCCATTGTTACCTTCACCATCTACTCCATCGTCAACTCCCGCGAACCCGATGCCCATCCTATGCTTCTTGCCCGTCAGGCACAAGCTTCGCCAGTTCGACAAGAAGGGGAATCTTCCGTATTTCGATGCCATTCGGCTCCCCATGGCACTCCTTTAAACTCCGGCCTTAATGTCAAGGATGCTAGTGACTCGAAATGGAGTCGAGGACGAGATGGGGATATGCGCGATATTTGGCGAAGAGTTGTCACCGGAAAACTCGACCAAGAGGGCAAACCAGCTGGCGAAACGGGAAGACTTTTGACTATACTTGGCTCGGAAAAGGTCATAAACCATGAGCTCTGTAAGTGCCCTTGCTCTTACACATATCTACATGGGCTGATATTTAGAAATAGCTGATGTTACTCGACAAATCAACCTAATTGGTCAGCATCTAAAGCAAAACAGCGGAAAGAATGTCGCTATTTATCTGCCCAACTCGGTCGAGTTCTTGGCCACCTTGTTTGCTTGCGCCTTCTACGATTTGGATGTTACACTTGTCCCGTATGATCAGCCAATCGAGAAGATCATTTCACTCCTCCACCTTTCGAAAGCAGATGCTGTCGTGGCTGCAGTTGGATCATTTCCTTTTGACGTAGTCACGAAAAGTTACCCTGCTCTGAAGCAACTCATCTGGGTGGTAGACGAAGGCAGCAAGCATATGGATTGGAATGAAATCCCAACTGGAACCGGTGGGCCAGTCAATGTTTCAACCTGGCAAGATATTATTCAAGATGCATCGCCTTCCAGCGGGGCGGATCTCCCGCCCGTTGATCGAACCAAAGAACCAAAGAAGGTATTGGCTTTCTCTCCTTCTGGTGAACTCGTGGAATACACCAGTGCCAACATTGTCGCTGGCGTCGCTGGCCAGCTTTACTCGGTGCCAACTACACAAAGATTCAAACCCGCAGACTTGTTCCTACCTGTCGTATCATTGACAACCATTTTCCCACTCACGTTGACCCTCGCTGCTCTCTACTCAAATGCCTCTGTGGCTCTTAATTCGGTTGCAGTAAAAAACCCAGACCTAGTTTTGGCAACCCAAGGCGTCGCTCCTACTGTCATCGTGGCTTCGCCGGAAACAATGGCGAAGGTCCTTTCCGAGACAGCAGAAAAGATGACATCCCCTATCTATCGCATTGTTCATCGACTGCAAACTCGCGCTCTGGTCCAAGATGGAGTTCTACCAAACCCATCCATGTTTTCCCGTTTCTTCGACTCACTTCGCCCAATTATTGGCAACGTGCCCGGAAACCTGCGTATCATCTACATCCCGCACCAAATCGGGGCAAACTCACCTCCTCTTAGCGCTAAGGATCTGTCCGATCTGCGAATTTACACCGGATCTAGGATTGTCTACGCTCTTACATCTCCCAAGGTGGCTGGCGCGATAACTCAGAGTGGTGTTTATGATTACAGAGTGGATGAATCCACAGGAAACTATGCTCACTTTGGTCCACCTGTTACAAGTGTTGAGATTCTGCTCAAAGACACTGCAGAGCTCAAAACCACTGATGAATTATCTACTGGCGAGGTAAGTCCGACGATGTCCCCTGTTTCTGCAATACTTACATGCAATAGCTTTATGCGAATGGCCCTGCCGTTGTTGGGGGAGTCGTATCATTGGGTGTTAAGGGTAAGATGTTGGAGGACCATACATTTGCTCTATTGTGATATTGGTCCTGAATTTACTTCAATTTTAAGCTCCGATACTTCAGCTGTTCCACTCTTGTGGTATTTGGTGTACCTGATGATATATTGCTCCATCTTGTGAGGTCTTTCCCCGTCTATGATTCGTGTTTTCGTTCATCTCTGCTTTCTTTCAACCGTCGGGTTCTTGGCGTAACTATCTTCACTTGAGATCCTTCTGCCAAAAATTCTGGGACAATCAAGGTATTTGAATCAAGTTACCCGAAACAGGTAGGAATAAAGACTATTGGTTATCTTCTTAAAATATCTTTCATTAGACGTTCTTACGTAGCCTAGCTTCAGCAAGGCCTGGGCTAATTGCCCTCCTGCATGTGTTGATCGCTCTTGCTCGTTTAAGCTCCAATTAGCGTTTATTACCCGTCTATATGACTGTCCGATGTATTTCTCACTGCAGTAAACTGTTACCCCTCTTCCCTTCTTGTTCAATCTCGGGAAGGCCGGGCATTGTCAATCAGCCAATTACACTCGCAGACTCGTACGCTGCAGTGTTACAATTTGTACCGTCAATCGACTACCTTACCCCTCCCGTCGTTACCTTCTTTTACCATCCTCCTTCATCATCACCGTCCAGGTTGCTTCTTCATTTTGCAGAGATGGCAGTGCAATTTCCGACTTTAAGCTCTATCGAGGATTTCCTCGAGCAGGAGTTTGATTTTGTCGTTGTGGGGGGTGGGACAGCAGGCCTCACTGTCGCAGCACGTTTATCAGAGAACCCCAAGGTCCAAATCGGCGTCCTTGAAGCTGGTCCTAGTAACTTTGGGGACCCATTGGTCATGACGCCCGCTGCCTACCCTCAAACGATTGGGAATCCAAAATACGACTGGAAACACAAAACAGTCCCTCAGGTACGATTTCAAAGCAAAAGAAATTACTTTCGGCGCTAACATTTGAAGTTGCATTCTCATGGAAAGAGCATGGAGTGGCCCAGAGGAAAGGGTCTCGGCGGCTCAAGTGCTATTAACTATCAAATGTACAATCGAGGACAGGCGCTTGACTATGATGATTGGGCCAAACTTGGAAACGCTGGATGGGATTTCAAGAGTCTCTTGCCGTATTTTAAGAAGGCGGAGAATTTCAATGCTCCTCCTTATTCGGCGGAACCGAATATTCCTCTGGAAACTAAGCATGATATTCAATTTCATGGAAATGATGGGCCGATACATACTTCTTTCTCCACTTACCGTATCCCCATCGAGAAAGAATGGGTTGCGGCATCGTCTACTGTTGGGAAAAATATTGGACTTCCTCTTGATGGATATAGCGGAAACCATATGGGTTCTTTCCATGGGTTGAGTACTATTGATCGTTCGGCTGGACCCTTTAACGGGACGAGGAGTTATGCTACCACGGGATATCTCCTCCCAAACGCGGGACGTCCAAATCTCCATGTTTTGACAAATGCTCTGGCCACCAAGCTCGTTCTCTCTTCTACTGGCTCGGTCACTGGTGTATCTTTCAGATATTCCGACGCCGTCCATACAGTCAACATCAAGAAGGAAGCGATTCTGAGCGCAGGTGTCGTCAAATCACCTCAAATCCTGGAGCTTTCGGGAATTGGCGATCCAGAAATTCTTGCTTCGGCAGGAATAAAATGCACCATACCCAATTCTCGCGTCGGAGAGAACCTCCAGGACCATCCTACAACTGGACTCTCTTACGAACTTATAGACGGGGAATACTCTTTGGATATGCTCCAAGACCCAAAAGAAGCCGAGAAAGCAATGGGAGAATACATCACCAACCGCACAGGACCAATGTCAAGCGGCGGATCCACGCATTGCTTTTGCAGCTACGCCGCCCTCTCCACCCCCTCAGAAATCGAAGCTATCCAAAAAAGCGTTCTCTCTCCACCCCTAGGAATCAAAGCACTTCCCGAGGCTGCGCGGAAACTCCTAGCTAGAGGGCTGGGAGATATTGAGGATGCGACGATGCAACTCATCTTCCTCCCCATCTCAGTAAACGTCGATGGTCTAGATGACCAAACGGAATTCTTCAAGCAACCCGAACACATGAAAGGAAAACAGGGCTTCACAATTGGTGCCGCAGTTTGTCGTCCTCTTTCTGTTGGATCGGTTCACATCTCCACGTCCAATCCTGAGGATGATCCGGTTATGGATCCTGGGTATCAATCTCATCCCGTGGATGCGGAGATGATGGCTAAAGGTATCGAACTTGTTGCTAGAATTTCTGAAACATCGCCTCTCAGGGAGAAGTTGAAGGGGAGGAGTTTCCCGGGGGAGGAAGTTGATCTTGAGAGCCAGGAGAAGAGATTGGAGTTTGTGAAGACGTATACAGCTACGGAGTATCATCCTATTGGGAGCGTGGCGATGGGCAAGGAGGGAGAGGGAGCGGTGGATGAGAGCTTGAGGGTAAGGGGTGGGAAGGGGATCGTTGGGGGATTGAGAGTTGTTGATGCTAGTGTTTTCCCTTTGCATGTTGGCGGGAATATTGTGGCTACTGTTTATGCTGTTGCAGAAAAAGGGGCGGATTTGATCAAGGAAGATTGGGGGTTGTAAGAGGCTATGTTGAATGGTGTATGCGCTGGTGTTAAGGATTTGTTGTTTCATTATATGTTCGTCTGATCTTTTCTTTTGAATTTCTATGTTGAGGAAAGTCATCTTATGATCAAAGCTTTTATCTTCTCTTCTTACGTTTCGTCTTATGTTGTTGTATATCATCTTATCTATCTTCCAGTAATATCAATGCTACTAACTTCCGTTTTTCTCTATATTTACTATATTCGTCTTAACATCAAAGACTTTACCTCATCTCTTTCCTTTCATCTTATGATTTCTCTGCTAGTCGTACCTGGGTCTTGGATAATTGAGATAGGGCATACTTTATTCACAAGTTATGAATTTATGTACTAAAATTTCAGAATGTTTACATGCCTTTTTTTTTTTAGGATAGCGGATTTTCTTTAATTACGCCTGACATTCTCGATTATTTACATTGATATTCATGACTTGATGCATACCTTTTGGGAAAGCCATAGCGCTAATATCCTATAAGCTGACGTCTGAAATTTCCAAGCCCCCGGAGTAAACTCGCCTAAAGCCTCTGGGACCACGCTAAATAGAAGGTGTTGTGCCAACACTTCTTTCTGTCCTTATCAGATTACAGCCAGAAATTAAGGACATAGGCATTTTAATTAGTATGATAATATTCATCTGAAGAATATCACATGCTGTGGTTCGTACAGTACACTAAATCATGACGTGTGTGATTTGAAAGTTAAATCAACCCGGCCCCGCGTCCAAGTACTTTCGCTAAACTATAAACTATCAAGGAAGCTGATGTAGCTAAGTTCAACGACATCAAAACTGCACATCTTCATTTCCACTTGTTTTGCCTGCAAAATTAGGCAATCTAATTACCCTGAACTTGACTATAACAACCACAAGGCTTTATCTGGGTGAGATGGACCTGTATAATAAATCCGGTCGTAATCGACATTCGCACATTTTCTCTCCTCCCTTAGACTCGAAGGCTGGAGCTGAGAAGATCCTCTCAGCTGAGGAAAATCTACTGCTTGCATCGCAACCAATCGGCAAGTCATCTCTTAAGTCGGGGCTTGAGAAAAGCCAAGGAGAAAGACATCCATCATCAACTTCGCGGACAAGAGGCTCACCACAACGCAAAAGCATTACATCCCTAAGACTCAAGGAGGAAGAAGAAACTCACGAATCAAACACTGAACCACTTCCATCACCATACTCTCAATACTCGGCCGACATAACGACAATGAGCGGTTCAGTACCACCAAAAGCCACCAGACCGACCGCAGGGCTCCCACAAGCATCAACGACAGACTCAGATTTCGACCTCAGACCACCCCCAGCAAAAGCAAAAGCCGAAAACCTGGAGACTCTCACCGAACTCCTCTACTGTGAAGATTACCTCCGGGTTCTCACATCCGATTCCCAACTCCTCCGACGCTTCTCCACATTTCTCAATAAATACCGCCCTGATCTCGCTCATTTCATCCCAGAGTACCTGGAAGTGCAAAAAGTGCTAAAGGCGGTTGATTACGCAAACGCCGTAGCAGTCGCACTAGTTAGTTCCCAAGAGTCGACCCTTGAATCGACATTCGCGTTCCCAGCTGTCGAAATCTCAGCAACCTTTTTGGAAACTTCGAAACGTGCATTCAATGCTCTTTTACAACAAGCTCTTCCTGCATGGGTAACTTACTCTCTTGTAAAAACCGCGACATCATGTCTCGCCGCCGAAATGACCGGTCATGCTACCCCTCTAACTCGAGATTTGTTTGGTGGATTGAGTGAGGTATTTTGTATCAGTGATCCGAATCAACCTGATAACCCACTAGTTTACGCCTCTGAGGAGTTCTTTCGACTATCAGGTTACAATCGTGATAACGCCATCGGAAAGAACTGTCGTTTTCTCCAAGGACCGAGGACGAATCGGGAATGCAAGAGGAGGTTGAGGAAGGCACTTTCTGCTGGACAGGAAATTTGCGAGACGCTTTTGAATTATCGCAGGGATGGGACGCCTTTTGTTAATGTTTTATTGTTGGCGCCTTTGCATGATGGGAAGGGGAAGGTGAAGTATTATTTGGGCGCGCAGGTGGATGCTAGTCGGCTTGTGGAAGGAGGGAGGGGTGTGGATGGGTTTGAACGGTTTCTTTTGAGACGAGAGATGGAATTGGAACGTTTAAGCGAGGAGGAGACGGATCCCAAAGAGGAGGTTTTCGCGAAGTTGCGAGATTTGGGTAAAGCTTTTGATTTGGAGGAAAGTGCCATTGTTAAAGATATCAGTCAAGGTGGTTCAGGAACCTCGGATTTGGTTGAAAGATTTTCTGGTAGTCCTTCTCGGACATCAAAAGCAAGAAGGGTGATCAAAGACGAAGATGACGTATCAGGAAGCGAAAATGAAACAGAAGACGACAGCTCCGAAACTGCTGGGGATACAACATGGAAACTCTCAAGCAACGCAAGTTCTGGTCGTTTGCCAGGAGCCATCTATCAAAAATATGTTTTAATACGACCTTATCCTTCTTTAAGGATGATCTTTGTTTCGCAATCGGCGAGAAAATTGGGACAATTACAACAACGCCCATTCCTCTCCTACATCGCAGCACCAGCAAGTACCCTTTCCGGACTCCAGGATTCTCTCCAATCAGGTACTGCAGTAACTGCCAAAGTCGCAGTCCTAAGTCGCCCAGGAACAGGACGTAATGGAACCGTAACCGGGCGGTGGGGAAAGAAAGGTCGACGCGGAGAACCAAGCGCCGAGCTCGATCCAGCTCGCCTCGGAAAACCCTGCTGGATTTCCGCCACGCCCCTACTTGATATTAATGGAAACGTCGGCGTCTGGATGGTAGTTATCATCGAAAAGGGGAGCGCAGAAATAAATTCCGCTTACGACATGTCCCTGATAGATGAAACTAGCACCAGTCCCGCCTCCTCCCCCAAAAGAGGCGCAAGAAAACCTATGGAATCTGATGAGAAGAACCTCCCTTTAAAACCTAAACGTGTAGGTGTACAAGAGTCCTCAGCCTCCATACCAACAGATTTCAGACCGGGAAATAAACTAGAAGGTGCGGCACCACCGGAAGCTGGTGATACAGATGAAAACGTGAGTTTGGAAAGTTATGGGGATAAAGAAATTCTCAACCAAACTCCAAAATCAGAGGCGGAACGAAATAAACCACTCACAGCATCTTTATCGCCAGACATCAGCGCTGTGGGAAAAAACGACGTATCCCATTCTCTTTCTTCGCTTCCTGATTTCATGAGTGATATTTCTTTAGAACGGGAACAGCAACAACCGGAAACGCCAGGCCAGCGGAACATTGATAATTTTAAAACGGAGAGTGCGGAGGGTGAGAAGGAGGGAATCGAACCGATGGACTATATGAGTAGTCAAAAGCGGATAGAGCCGGTGGCGAGGGTTAGCGATACTAGTATTCCTAGTAAATCAAGCGAAGGGGAGTAGGTAGTTCTTGAACTCCGGCAATATGTAAAGTATGAAAGGATACTAAACTCCCCCCACTGTCTTAGTAACCTCTCCTCGTCTTATGAATAATATTCGACTTATCAACGATAAATCGTCTCATTATTGTTCTACAGAAAGTCATTCGATCTTCTCCATTTCTCAATTTAAGTGAGGAAACAAAAAAAATTCTAAGTTATTCCTAACCGCCAAGCTTCTATATTAATTATTCCTTGAGACCTAACATCGCAACTCCATCTACGTATTCGCAATGTCCCAATTCAAATAAGAGAACTAAAATATTCACAAATAGTTCCGACAATCAAGCTTCTAACATTACTTAATGCCTAATGATCGACACGGTAACTCTATTCACGTATTTCAAATGTCTCAAAACCGATAGAATAATAGAAAATTTCAAACTTCTATCAGATGAACTGTTTTTGACGTTCGAGGGCAGTTTACCCGTGACCCGTTTTTGGCCCCCAAATTGGATTACTCGTGGATTACTCGTTGGAAATATTTGTGGGCCAAAAACGCCAGTGGCTTACCCCACGTTTTTCTCGCCTACTTGCAGAAAGAATGTGGATATAAGTGTGTATTGTAGACGGTTAAAGAATGGAAAAGATGGAGGGATGGATGGCGCGAGGGATTTAAAATAATTTGAGCGGGGTTCTGGGGTCGTTCTTTCCTTGCTAGAGAGAAGTGCGCGCGCTTCCGGCAAGAATTGCGGTGTTGGTCTTGTGTGAAGCGAAGGAAAAGAGCGACGCAGGGAGGTGCACGCCTACACTTGACGAACCAGCACCCAAAATGAACCAGCTTCGAGTACAAGAAACTCTCCTCAGATTCCCATTTTCTCCATCTTGTCTTTTCGACCCTTTTCTGGATTACGGGAGTCCGAAGAAAAAGACTGCATGCAGCTCGCTCTTGGGAACACTTAGAGAAATTTGCCAAAAGGCCCCTGATTAGCAACCACCCCTATCGAAAACTGACGTGACGTGAATACTTGCCTGGGCCTTGGGGTTTAAGGACCCTGTGGAAGATCTTCCACGGTCTACCTTACCTACCTTACACGATGGTGCTCATCTAGATCATAGACCCACTCAATTGCTCCTTCCCTTCGCGAGTTTCAATAACTCGCTTTAATTTGCACCCCCCCTGGATTCGTGGCACCGAATGCGGCAAGCACGGCTGGTGAAAAGACTTGGTCGGCCACCTTCCAAGGTTGCCATGAATGAGGTAATGCCATTGAACTTGCATGAGGGCCTGAATGCATCGAGTCACAACTTCAATAAGAAAGTATTAATGAGTGTTGACCTAAATTACAAACAAAGGATTTCTATATTGGGTCCGGGCTTAGGTTATTTCTAAAAGAAAAAATCGGTGTTCCTCATTCACGACAAGGATAAGACGAACAAGTGAGATTATAAGACAAAGACGTTAGATCATGGGACGATGAAATAGAAGGTGTTTAGGACTATATACATTGTATGTAATTAAACGAACTGCTTTTGACGAGCCTAATTATTCAAAAACTTCTCGAATAATTACATTAAACCAATCTTCTGAATATGCATTCTAAATTCGCGGAACTTTCTGAACTTAAGTATTCTAAACTTTCTTAGGTAATTAAAATAAAGAAGTATTATAAAGATAAGTATCTATTACTACTAGCACTATATACCTTCACAAAGTGCGGAACTTCATTCATAGGACTCATTTGTTCTAAGAATCCTCGGGTAAAGTAACTACTTGAAAGTAGTAGTTGAACTACTTAATTCTCTCAAGTAATTGTACACGTGGCTGTCGCGAAAGCGGGGTACCTTGATGTTCCCACCCCCTTGTTGTCTAAATTCTTTTAAGCCGATAAGCTGTTCTGCGTCAAGTAAGCCAGTGGGTAAGCCACTAAAAAGTCTCGGCCACATCGACACAACCACTACGTAATCTTGCCTCCCAACGGAAATCTACGAGAGGTACCGACGCCTATAACTCCGCGCAAATAATTTTTAAGAACCAAGGAAAGGAGACTTGCGTTATATTTCGTGATTTTTTGTTGCTGATTTATTACGTAGGTAGCGTTTTCAGTACGGTCGCAAATTGTGGTTTTTTGAGCCCTAGTGAGCCCTACCCCTTCAAGCCTCATAGCTTTCTTAACCTGCAAACAAAAAGCGCTCTCTATCGTTAGTTTAATATCTACTCTGGCGTGACAGATCAAGGTAAAACTGGCTGAGAAAAAGGAGGCAAGGTATCTGCCATTCTGAGACTTGTGTACGGTGTTCTCAAATCCGTCGTCCCACCTCAAATTCAACAGCAGAAAACCAGCACCCGACTCCAGATGCGACACATCAAATTCGTGAAACTCTAAAAAGAATGGCAGTCCATTCCAAATATATATTCAAGAAGAGTAATAGAAATATATACAAAAATCCTCTCAATCTCCCCTCTCTTTTCTCGGAGTCTCTGAGTGCCGAACATCACATAACCTAAGCAGTGATCTTGCTCTTGATGAAAGTCAAAGCCTGCTGACCATACTTGTTTCCGTATTGTTGATGGGTATTAGCATCATTTCCAGTGCAGCAGTATGGGTCCGCAGCATCACAGTAGCTCTTGATATTAGCCGCTGATGGGCATGAGAAGCCTGCTGGGCGAGGAGCGAACTATTCCAATCAGCAAATATCAAAGGGTTAAGGGAATTTAAGGGACTTACCCCTTGAGCAGTGCAAGTCCCAACATTATATGGGAGTCCAGCGATGTAACGTGGGTCACCCATGAAAATGGCTGCCTTGATCATAGAAACAGCCGCTGCTTGGATGGGAATCGCAGTATTGGAAAGTCCGATGTTGGTATCCCCTCCACCGCAGTATGCGTTATCCATAATTTGACCTCCCTAAAATGTTGTCAGTTTCAATTTCGCAGCACGAATTCTCCTCAGCATACCTGGGAATATCCAACCAAGACAAGCTGAGTCGTTGGGCACTTAGTATTGAAGGCGTTGACGGCACTGGCAACTGCGGCAGTACCAGCGACTGCAGAGTTGGCATATGATTGCCCTCCGCACGAACTCTGACCTCCACAAGCTGGGTATGAGATCGCTTCTGCTGTAGATCCGGAGTATGCACCAAGAACCAAGTTTACAACAGTACCAGCCGTTCCATATCCAGCTGGTGCTGTAGTCTCTCTTGCACCAAAAACGTGAACCTTGGGACAACCACTCTGTCGGTCTTCAAGTGGAGCAGCTGGGGAAGCAAGAGCTCCGCCCGCGAGGAGGAGAGTGGTAGCCGACAACTTCATGATGACGATGGAGGTAAAAACGGGGCCGGAGGACGTTGGAAATGTTGATAAACAAGTGATTGATGAATACGCGGCTGGCGAAAGAAAAAAAGAGTTTCAAAATATCAGACGACGGAGACTATTTATGAATTTCATGATGGCTCCACTTAAGTTCGCCGGCACAAACTCCTGATATCAATCCATTTCCTTCTTCCGAGATCATCGAGAAACAGATTGATTAACCGTGGATCACCCTTATACGACATACGGCTACCCAGCAATAGTTGAAATGCGGGGATACTGGGATTTAAAGAGCCCAGGCAGGGGGAGCGCATTTCTGAATCGTGGTTCGTTTCAGGCAAAATAGATCGAGTGGGTTAAGGTTAATCCCCCCCTTCTGCCGCACCGGGGTGTCCGCGGCTGATATGATAATATGAGCGGGGTTACCGATCGAGGTGTTATGTTGGATGATATTGGTAATGACGAAGCTCTTTGCCATTGCAATCAATACCTTTGCCTGTAGCTGCAAGGTACAAAACATAATCTTGGTTGGGCGTGATCTGAAAAAATTATTCTTCAACTCGCACAAAAGTTCAAATTACGACTTAGATGAAAGATAGAAGAAAAAACTGAGAATATACGACCCGAAACTTATATGGGAAAGAAAATGCGGCGACCACACCACCTCACACTTGTATTTCACGCCACCGAGATGTGTAGCAGATTGACATCTGCCATATATGAAACTTGATAATAAGGAAAATATGGCACTGCCACATGCTAGTAGCATTGCCACTTGGACTGCCAACATATATGTGGCCATTCTCCCGATAGGCTCCTGCAACTACTCATCTTCTCTTTTAGCTACAGGGACGACTTTTTAACCAACCACCAAGCTAGCCCATGTGCTAGTTGTGATGAAAACCCGGGGTAATAGCAGAAAAGAGCGTCGGCAATGAGAATTTCTTAACGTCAGACGACAAAAACTAGGGTGAACGGAAGTCATTGCAAAATGGTTACTCGACATCGGAACGGAACATGATGACCCGCCTCCTTTCTCCTCACGATGACTATCGTGGTTTTTTGCTTTGCGGGTCTTTGCCCCAAAAGGTGCCAAAACAAACACCTGAGTGAATGAGGGAAGTACCCACATTGACAAACAAGGCATGCAGTTTGCAAGTGGAATGATATTGCCAAGGTAGTGGAGTTCTGAAATGACAAATGCTTCCCCTGGCCACAAGTGTGGACCCATCGAATAGAAACAATCGTAATTTTCCAGAGTTGCAATGCAAACGAGGATTCTCGAATCGTAATTTCGTACTCGTATTGCAAAGTGAACGATGAACACTGTGAGTTGTTCCCTGGCTTCTGACGAGCAAAAGCCTCGGGGGCGTTTTTTTGTGCGCAGACATCAAGGTCAATCGCTCATGGATCGAGAAAACGATTAATAAGGTCGCTCCTTCCCTCTCTTCTCGAACCTCCAGCTCCCGAGGTCGTCGTGCCGCCCGATGAGCCATAGGGCTAGGTCGAGATGGGAAGGTACGACCTGATTTTCATCCCGAGTAACCCCAGCGATACACCGTCCATGTATTCAGTGTCTGATTTCTCACAACTGGTGCGGCCTCAGCTATTGTTTCCGTGTCCAACATAACATACAAGCCTTATTTACTTGGTCGTCAGTCCGCGGCCGCGCTGTACGTCGTATCGTCACGTCTTGATTGTTTCTCGGCGCAAGACAACATCGTCGGTCCACAATCGAGATGGTTCCACGGATCGGTTCGGATCACTGTCTCTGGGCATGAGATGGTCCCGAAACGATTTCGACTGCTGCGAGAGTTCTGCAAATCGCGATGGCAGATTGATTGAATCGCAAACGAGTGCTGAAATTCTGGAGATGGTCAGCCATGCGTAATAAGTTAAGTTGTATAGCAGCCTTCAAGACAACTCCTAGCCAAGGTCGCGATCAACAGAGGAGCTCTGTCTTCCAGCACAACTCACCGCTGCCATTTTCGCAGAGAAGATGCTGTCTTGTCGTTGCCGCGAGTTGGAGTTGTGGAAGAAAGGAAGAAGTGAGGTTCCCCTCGATGACGAATTCCGATCTCGAAGGGCGCAATGCGCTGTCAGGCTTTACCGCTGGCGCCCGCTTACAGGCGGCGTAACCCGAAGCTCAGTTGCTGGTCTCGCTAACTAGGAACATAGGGGTACAATAAACACTTCGCAAAAACGAGTGAAATTTGTTGCCTATATATATTTCTTTTTTGTTATTTTTTGTTTTTAGTATTTATCCATAAATCCCGAATTTTTTAGCATCTAAATAAGAGTTTTGTAGCTCTCACAAACAGTCGGTTTTTGGGTACCACTCCGTTAACGGCATTTCAATGCGGGTACCTCATATGCAAGTGCAATATCCCCCACCCACCTTGGTAAAAATCATAGTCTTTTGTCATCAAGAGATGAATATATATTGCTTCCTCGAGGCCTTGTACTCAGAATTAAACACCTCAGAGCATTAATCTATCAAGAAGCTTATTATTATCTTCTTTCAAACTGCAATGACATCTACCATCACCACTCTCGAAGAACCAATCCAGCTCCAAGAGTGGAAGCCTTCCGTTGCTTTTCCAGAAACAACCCACACTCCGTCCCCCACTGAGATACAATTTGCACGAATTGAGCAGCGTGATAATGTCGTCATTCAACAACTAGAACCTGCGGATGGAGGCAAGGCGGCTTGGAGCGTATTGATTGCGGCATTCGTATTTGAAGCTTTGCTATGGGGTAAGAATCTTTCCACAAGATGTCAAAAAATTACACTGACTCTAGATCTATAGGATTCCCCGTCTCCTTTGGTGTCTTCCAAAATTACTATTCAACTTTGCCGGAATTCAAAAACAACCCAAATATCGCACTTATCGGAACCATAGCCCAAGGATTGAGTTACCTTGGAGCACCACTTTCTGCAGCAGTCACTAAGCAATACCCCAAGTACCGACAATATCAACTTTACTTGGGATGGCCATTCTGTATCGCTGCACTGCTTGCTGGCTCATTTACGAATTCGCTAGGTGGACTTATTGCTACCCAGTAGGTAATGGGGGCACCTTTTTCCTACTTCCTTTTTTTGAATCACTCCTAAATCACTCCAGAATCATTCCCAGGCCCTAGCATTTATCCTGTACCCAATCCCGAGACAGTTTTTGATAGACAATTACTAACTCCCCCATGTTCTAGAGGCTTCATGTACGGCTTCGGATTCGTGACCTTGATGTTTCCCATTCTTAGCATCGTAGATGAATGGTGGGTGCTCAGAAAGGGCATGGCATTTGGCTTAATATCAAGTGCATCTGGGGCCACTGGGGTCGTCATGCCTTTCATAATCAATGCCTTGCTAAAGAGGTTTGGCCACAAAACGACGCTTCGAGCCATCGCAATTGGACTTGCTCTTCTCACTGGACCTTTACTTCCGACACTCAAAGGCCGTTTACCGGTTTCGGATCGAAGTAATTTGGCAGCGAGAGTCAACTGGTCATTCTTTCGGAAACCGCTTTTCTACATTTATGGCTTTTCCACCCTCTTCAGTGGTCTAGCCCTCTTCTTTCCATCGACATATCTTCCATCTTACGCTACTGCAGTTGGGTTGAGTACGACTCAAGGAGCTCTGGTTCTCGCTATCATGTCTGTTGCTCAACTTACTGGAATGTTCGTCCTTGGCTGGCTTTCTGACAAGAAATTTCCCATCAGCTTAATCTCCATCGTCTGCTCGGGCGTGGCAGCAATCGCAATCACCACTCTCTGGGGAATGGCAAAATCTCTCGCCCCCCTCCTAGTATTTTCCCTTCTCTTCGGATTTTTTGGCTACGGATTCGGGGTTATGAGAGTTGGTATGGGGAGAGCAGTCAGCGATGACCCATCAGCGGTCATGGCTACCTACTCGATTCTCATTTTTCTGCAAGGCATAGGAAATGTTTTGGTTGGACCTATCAGTAACGCGCTGATTTCTGGGGCCGTAAATATGGACGTCTATGGGGTTTCGAAGTTCAGCAGCTTGGTTGTTTTTTCGGGGGCTTGTATGGGTGCTTCGGCCGGAGTTATTGCTGTTTGGCATGTGCTTCCGAAGAAGGTGAGGGAGATTACTTTTGGATTGGATTCGGTGAGTTGGGAAAGTGTTGTTATGAGAGGTAATACTGGATGAAATTTTGTTAAATATCATTCCCTAGAAAGACTAGAAGAGTAAAAAGGGTTGAGAAAATATACAATAAAAGGAAATAAGAAGAGTTACTGTCATCTGAAGTTATTTCGAATAATCATCTAGTTAAAAGATATTGTTCTGAACCATTGCGAGAATAGAAAAGATCGAACAAATTTACCAGAAACATTGATTCAATTTCTCTCTCTACGCATGCTAGTGAATGTCGAGACACATAAGATGAGATATAAATGATAAGACGAAATTTCAAGCATGAGACGAGAGAACCGGTTCTCTAAGATCTCTAGAGATTTCTCACTCTCTCACACAACAAAAATGAAAGCTAGTGTTGTCATAGTATTTGTAACAGGTGTTTTAATTATGCGGCGAAAATCGCTTTTGTTTGAGGACAATATTTGCTTCAATAATCGAGGCCATCAGTTCATTTAGGTTCATTTATCGAAGCTATGTTGCCCGCTTTCCAGTTATCATAGTTGTAATTTTCTTTAGAATGTTTTCATGCTAGTGTTTCACTGTCCCGGGTCTATTTTTGATTTCTGTTTCGATTATCAAGGAAATCCATGCTCGAAGACCTGATGTGGAACATGTATGCGTTCAGGTTGATTCACGATTCCAACGTCTTAGGCGTACTATTTTGAGTTATGTCGTCGTAAAATCATTTGAAGTATTCTATTTTCTAGAATTTCAGCCGTTGCTTATTAATGAGCATTATTTCAAGTTAGTTAATAGCTGTAATGTAAGCTATATCACTTTATTTTTACGGATATATTACGTACTAGGTTCTGTCGAATATCATTCAGGGTTTTTTCTATCGTCGTAACTTAGTCTTTGCCATTGTATTTTTCTAAAGAAATTAGTATAATTTAGTTGGTCCTGTATTCTTCAGATTACAAATTCATCTCAACTTCATACAAAGGTCAGTTTAGAGAAATCCCCCGATATTGGGGTCTTGAATAACAGTACTTAGTCCTAGAATACATAATTACAATGTTCTTATAAGTTCTTAATCTTGATTCAATTATTCCTGAACTTCTGGGAAAATTCCAAGCCTCTACAATTCAACGTACTCGTTCCAAAACTGTCTCTCGGGTAAACATACAAAGGTCTGCAAGTAAAGATAGTTCAATTCTGACTCGACCTGATCATTGATGGCTTTGGAGAGTATTGCCTGAGGAATTCGTTTTTAGAAATGAACCTCAAACACCCAATAGAACCCAAAAGCACCATACAGTATTAGTAGCTCAGCTACTAGAACTCACCCCGCGACATGAAACAAAATATGCACCTCGTTATCCAAAGTGCGTGATTGGCTGGTCGTGGTGGCGGGGTATGCAGCCACCTTCCTCTTTGGGTACTATCAAGTAAAAAAGCGAGTATTAGGTTTACTTGCTTAGCCTTAGAAAATAATTGAAGTATTAGATTTACTTAAATTTGAAAAAGTAAGTGTTAGATTTATAATAAGTTAGCTTGAACTCCACTTCTAACTTCCTACCTTACAACTTGAAATTCTCTAGAGCTTGGAATCTGTGTCAGAGGTTTCTTGCAATAATGTCTTTGCAATTATGAAACCTTAAGTAAAACTTATAGTCGTACACAAGTTTAAAATTAGAGATTGAGGAACTGAGTCTGCATGCATTGGCATTCTCATCCCCCTCTTTGGCGAGTTTCTAGCAAGTTTAGAATATTTCTTTCCCGATAGCTGACAAATATAGCGCACAATGTATGAGGTCAGTGTAGTCGATGTATGGTCGATATGTGGTTGATTTGTGCACGATGCATCACCAGGGGCTGCGGGTCATTCGTGGGACATCCCGTACTTTTTATACCTAAACTAGACGTTTACAGCTTTGGTTTCTTTTACAACGCGACTTTATTCTTACGATTTTAAACTACTTTATTGAAGATAAAAAGGTAAAGGTTACAGTCATCTAATTTTTATTTGCATAGGAGTCGTGGTTTAGCTTAGTACTATTGTTTTTGGTGTGAAATAGGGTGTCCCACGAATGCCTGCAACACCTGGTGCATGTCCATACGTGTCAAGTCTATGTCCGCTATCTACTTGGAAATCCAACATACCAATAAATACCTCAGCTTGAATGAATGCATACTTTATCTGTCCGTTTCCTCGAGGGAACTTCATTGCAAAGTTTCAAAAAAGTCTATCTATTTACAGGTAAGTCGTGAATAGCTCTAAGATAAGTTTAAAAAAAACAGCTCAAGCTTTTTGTAGGTGACCTGCAAATAGCACTGAAATGATACGAGAGAGAAAAAGACATGAGATGAAGCATTTGATTATAAGACGTATATAACAAACATAGAATGAGTATTTAATTAAACCAAACGACTTAATGTCGTCGCACTTCATCTCTATTGAGCAGGTAGCTCGCCTCATTTCGTCCGATGAAGACTCAAAACTTAATTAAAAGCGTTAGGTCCAATGACTTCTCCAAGCAAAATACATCATCAATTCCAAATATTTCGAACCCAAAACGCAGCCACGCGAGAAAACCCCAGCCAAAAACAAAAATCCGAGACACAAACGTCACTTTGGCTAAATCCCCATGCTGACTGACGGGGCTGGACTCACACGTTTTTCCCCTTAACACTACCTTTCCCTCAATAAGACTCTCGCCTACCTTCATAATTCAATGTTTCAGGAGTAACAATAAAGCCAGCCTCAAAAATGGCGGGGTCGACATTCTCGCGCCTCGTGCCATCCTCTGGAATGTACAACACCACGCCAACCGAAGCCACAGCACAAACGAAAAGCCACGAGGAAGAATGCGCCATGGAAAGAAATGTTTCCCTCTCTTATCGCACCAAAAACCACCCAGCAAAGCAATGCGGGGAATTATTGGAAAAGGTTGCGCGGCTCACAGCTCCAACCTCCCAAAATTTCCATTCTCATATTGTTTTGAGCGCGCCCAGAGACTGTTTCCTTTGTACAACCAAATTCATTTCACAATTCAAAATTCTCACGATCCTTCTCACAACTTTCTTTTTTCTTTTCGAATAGAGGAGAATCGTGTTTCTTTACCTACCCTGGTGGTAGTAACCTTACCTTATACAATCTCTTCTATCGTTCGTTGCGTTCGGGGATTTCGAGTTCGCACGCTCAACGTTTGAAAATTGAATAGGCAGAACACCCTCCTGAGACGACATTTACAAACCACTTTTTCTCAACAACCTCGAAAAAAACTCCCAAAATCTTTTCCTTGCAACATCTTTCACAATGGGGTTAGAAGAAAGGTACCCCGACCTCCAACCCGCAGTCCCAATAACCGAGACCCTCCCCTCGCGAACCGTCAAGCTATTGACGCCCAAGATGGTTCTAGCAACTGTGATCTTGCTGGCCGGTTCATCAATTAGTGGTACGACAGTGGCGGCAGTTTGTTTCTCTTCGATGGATAGACATTCGATGAGTGTGGGAGCTGCACAAGCTTTGATTTTGGCTGCTGTGAGTTTTCGTTTCCCAGTTTGTATTTTGCACTTGCGCTGATGAAAAAATAGTCTTCCTGCTCGATTTTATACCTCTTTCTCCACATTATTGCAATGTTCCGTAATGAACCAGTGGGGACTATAAGGCCTCCGGTGGTGAGGGTTCATGGGTATTGCTTCGTGGTCGCGAGAATAGCGCTGGTGTTGTGGATGGCCGCCATCACCATCTCAAGTGTCGCATTATCTCGAGAGAAAACCTGTCTGGCAGGATGCGAAGATTGTGCACCGTCGATAATTGCCGTTGTGGTTTCGAATTGTGCATTGTAAGTCCCAAGGTCTCGTAATCATGTACTGCAAGCTGACATCCGCAGTCTAGCGGTAGGAATACTATTGACGGCGCTCGAAGCTTGCCAATACCCGTTTCAAACTCCGGATGTGTTTCATCTTTTTGTACCTACGCATAAGAGGGTTATTGATATTGAGAGTATTTCGGAATTTGGATCTTCGCGCGCTTGTTCGATTGATGTTTTGGATGAGGAGAGTCGAAGAGCTGCTGATACGAGGATGAGTGCGAAAGGCAGGTCGAGAAGCGGGACTGGGACATTGCCAACTGTGGAGGAAGCACCAGAGCGACCGGTAACTCCACTTTTGCCAATGGCGAAGCAATCGTCGGCTGTGAGGAGTTGGGGTGAGGAATGGAAGTATACTGAAAAGACGGCCGAAAAGAAGGAGGTTCCTAAATTTGATTCGGCAATATCTGGATTGTCGCGTAGCTCTTCGGGATATACATTGTCGGATCGTAGCTCGGACGCTTCGTTGTCTACAAGACGGGAAAGAACGAGGCAGAAACGACCCAGAGTGATCAGTCCAAGTTCTAGTATCAGTAATCTCGGTAAAAGATCTCCCCTTTCAACGATGAGGTAAGTTGACATTCATATCTAAATACTTGAGCTTCTTACTGACCTTTTCATAGATCTGTAGAATATCCCAATATCCTCGTTCGTCCGGACTTGCGATACTGCCCACCAAACATTCCACCTCCACATGAATGGAATCCCGCCAGAACAGCCTCCTTAACCCAACTTCTGCCAGTAGCAGATATTGACGGTCTTCGACGGAGATCATCAATTTACCCCTCTCCGTATTTGGCTCGAAGGCCCACTCAGACTCTTCCTCCACCAACACACCAAAGAATGAGGAATTCGCAGCCACCAATGCGGCGACGAACAATCGACTGCAAAGTCACAGGGGAATTTCGATTAAGCATCGAACAAGAGAGACAAGTAGAAGAACACGCCAAGAAAATCGAAGTCATGTCAATAGAGAGAAGCAAAAGCGACAGTGGAACCAAACCTCCAACACCACCAAAAGACCCTGTAAAACGAGTAGCGAAACGGCATGTTCCGTTTTGGAGTCCATTTTTCCAAGCAGTAAACTCCAAGGCTCGATATCGAGAGCGGAGGTCTGTGCCTGTGCCAGAGAAGACAGTTGAACAGCCAATAGAGAACGCACCGAAATCATGTTTGAAACCGTGCTTTGAATTGGCGGCCGAACCACTTGGTGTACAGGCCTCTATTGATAGACTGCCTTCTCTTGAGCAGGTTCCTACGACAGTATCAGTGGCCTCTATTCCAAGGGCTCGACCTCTGAGGCGATTGAGTTTGGGGGATATCGAGACAGGGTTTGGGAAGGTGTTTGATGAATAATATGAAGTAGACGAGGAAAAGAGATAGACATATATTAATATTATCAATCTAGAATTAGTAGGGGGTACTGGGGAGGTAATTAGAAAATACAAACAACAATTAAAACCAACTCTACCTGGAGAAAGAAGAGTGCTGTTTGTCTTCGTGATGCTGTTGATGCTGTGGCAACCACGGCACCACGGAGCAGTCCCCGCTTTCATCTTATCCAATGGTCAATTGAGGCTATCGAGTGGCTGGTTATATCGAATTTTTGCTGTGATGTGACGTGTGTTTATGCAGAAGCGTCCTTTAGTTCATGCCAGTCGCGCGGGGTACGGGATGCACTCCGCGATTCAACAGCCATGGCAACAGGCCGAGTAGTTAGCTGGCTGTAGAATCGAAGGTTTCGAGTAAGGTAATAACGTAAGTAATATCAGCTTGTTGACTCGTAAGAAGGGAGGGACGTTGAAGAAATAGAAATCTAGCTCTACTCGGCACTTCTCGTTACCCGGCAAATGAGCCCTGATTCGGGCCGCAAGTCGGCGGCGACGGGCCGCTGCAAACCCCATCGGCTGAGTCAGCATGACGCTGCATTTTCCCATGTTGTCGCCGCCTTTAGGCCGTCATTACCTCCATCAAGGCTCTGCTCTCACATGTGTGAGTGGGTGAATCACAGCCACCCATTCACTCCCCTCAAATCAGAAGCAGCTCACCTGCCCCAAAGTCATTCAACCTCCACTACAATACGACTACTCATACAGCATTCAGCTCACGCCAGATCCGCCGATAATCCGGGTATTCTGACCACCATCTTCTCTACCGTTGTTGCATAAGGTTATCTATCAACTTGCATCCGCCGTCTGAATAAGTAGCGCAGACCCCGCTAAACACCTCGTCAGACAACAAAACAACTCACCCCACCACTCCAAAAAGTCCTGCCAACTTTTCCATCTATTCCATCTACCCAAAATCTCGCACAACAAACACCGGAAATAGTTCAATATGGAGGCAGAAGTTCCAACAAGAGTTCACTCTCCACCACAACCTTCGGCGAGGAGACCCAAAGGTAGACCAAACTTTACTGCTCATTCACCCCGGTTCTCTCACTAACTCTAGAATCCAGGAATCCTCAAAAACTCCTACCATCGATCTCCAACCCGTCAATCTCCCATCACTACATCTCCCCCTCCCATCTCCCCCGCAGCCGCAGTCCACCATTCCCTCCCCCCAGACGCCGACAAAGACATCACCCTCCAAAACACCCTACAAAATGCCGGCCATCGTCGTTCATCCTCCTCCTCCATCCGCCCGGCAGGGTCTCGCAGACAATCCAGTCACTCCTCCAACAGCCAAAACGGAGACGACACCAACATGCGCTTAAAATGGGACGAAGCAAACCTCTACCTCACCGAGCAAGAAAAGAGCGCCACCATGAAGATTGATGAGCCGAAGACTCCTTATGCGAAGCATTACGATCCCGCCGAAGACGAAGACGAAATGCGGACTCTTGATGCGCAGGATATTATCGTCGATGAACTTGATCTTCGAAAGAGCCCCAAGAGCTCACGTTCCCGCGAAGACGAAATCCCAGGTCTCAGTCTTGGGGAGCCGGAAGAGGCTGTTCCTGAGGATACGGAGGATCCCGAGGAGAGACGAAGGAGGAAGGAGAAGGCTGTTCATGTTGCGGGGGAGGAACATGTTGGTCTTTCTGCCGAGGAATTGGAGAAGCATCGTAAGTTTGAGGAAATGCGTAAGAAGCATTATGAGATGAAGAATGTGGCGGGTTTATTGGGACACCCTGAGGAACTGGATGCTCTGGATGATGAGGGGGATAATGATATGAATGGGTCTGCTTAGTAAACGAAGTGCTTTAGGTTGAGCATTGGAGGGGTGTATATTGGCGTTATTCGATTTTTCCCTCTTGATTCCCATGTCTTTTAAGGAAGTGGTGGTCGGTCGGGTGGTTGGGTGAAGTGGGTTGGCAATGCCTCACATGATGGATGATGGCATTTTCATCAAACAAGATTGAGAACTGGGCACTTTTGACCTTCCCCCTGTATAATTTTTTTCGTTGTTTATCGCAAGCATTGGAATGAGGACGACCAGCGATGGCGGTACACGATCTCGTTCATTTTTCTTAGTTAGACCTCTGAAATGGCAACGTTTATACCTTGTTTATCTTTATCTTGGCTCCTGGGGTCATGAAATATTTTCCAATGCCTCTCAGTGTGGGACTTTAGTCTGTTGTTTGTAAAAAAAAGTTGATTAATGAAATTTTACGGAAAGATTTGAGATGATTGAATTAGAAGATCGAAGTTACTATAAAAGACTTGATGGTTAGAATTTGGGTTACCCTGTTCGATTGCTTGTATTATTCTAGCGGTCTGAAGTACAGAGGGTATGTAGAGAAGAAGTGTATTAGTGTTTGAAGTTTGCCGTGAAAGTGGTTAATTAATGGAATTATACGAACTATTTAGGATAAGAAAATTAAGGAGAGGTAATTACTATAAAAGCTTATAATTATTAGTTGTCATTTTCTGGGTTTGGGTTTAGTTACTCTCTTTAATTGATTTTTTATTTTATTCTAACAGTCTAAGTTAAATAAGTTAAATACAGAGGCTACAGCCTAGTCGTTGTAAAATTAGTTAAGAGTTTCGTTGTAAGAGTAGTTAATTGATGGACTGACACAACGCCTTTATAATAAGAGAATTGGGAAAAGTGATTGGAAAGCATAGTATAAGTAGTGTTTATTTTCTGGGAGTATTTGAGGCTACCTTTTTTTTTTAATTGATTCTATTATTCTAGAAGTTTGAGATGAAGAGCCACGTTCCTAAAGTTACTACTTGAATTCACTGGAAACGACTTTTGATTCCCGAGCCTAGCTGTGGATGTAATCAAAAGTGGCTGCGAACTAACTTGCTTGCTAGGACCACAACTTCAGAAGAAGTTCAGAAACTGTCGTTACATATTCCTGGTAAATAGCACCTTGCACGACAGCCTAGTTAATCCACGTGCTTTAGCTCATGTGAGTGGCTTGCCACTCACATACTTAAGCTCACAGGATCCGACCCCTCTTTACCTTTACTCTTCATTCAATAAAGATATAGGAATACAACCACTTATTGTGTCACACTTTATGACTACCAAGTCATACCAACAGATGGAATTTAATGATTTATAATACAAGACTCCTCATTTCCAGGACTTTTCTGAAGGAGGTAACGAAATACTGGACTGCAACAAAAAGTTAGCAAGCGATGATGACCCTTTTGGGATGGCAATATGAGGTCCCCCTATTCAGTCTCTGACTAATCCAACTATATTTCTACTGACCCTTCGAATTTTAGGACGGCAAGGATTTTACGATAATACCGTTTGCTTAATGACCAAACACAAACAAGCAACTTGGTAATTTTTTTGAAGGTGTAGGGACAGCAGAAATTCCGGTGCTAGAAGAGCTAGTAAATGAAAAGTGGAAATGCGATAGTATGAAAATCATTTAAATGGAGAGAGGGTAATCTTTTGTTTTCGAGTGAAGAAGCAGTGAACTCCTATTTTCTAAGATCATGAGATAAGAAAGAGTTCATGAGATAAAGGTCTAAAGATAATATCGGAAATTATAATACGAATGCTCGCTTCTCTTTCTCTCTTTATGAATACCTGAGATTTTCCATTCTCTTGAAATGTAACGGCATCGTGTAAACTGTGTAGGAGAATTAAGAAACTTTAAAAGATTTTATAATGATACTATTTATATATAACAGCTTGTTGGTTATAAATATCGTCTTAAGAATACTTAAATAATATAGATCTTAAAATTAGATAGAATAAGTGAGATATTTCTGAAGACTTTGCGCTGACACTTACAGTACCAAACGAATTATTAAGATTCATGTAGTCGGTAGAACAATTAAGAAACTCGAGTAATCTTTCTCACATGGCAGTACATCTGATAAAATTTAATGAATAATATTATGCTAAAGATTAAGATTAAAAAGTTTGCTATATATAGAGCTTAGAGGGCAAATTAATTTTGACTTCTCGTTTTCTCAAATTCAATAAACTAATTTGATTCTTTTAAGTCAAATCGTAAAACTTTGTGTGATAAACATACTAGATCAGTGTAATGACTGAATAGAATAGAATAGAATAATAAGGTGTTACTCTAATCTATTCTACTCTGAATAACTCTGAGTAACTCTGAGTAAGGTCGGGCCGACTATCGGAGGTCGGACGAGTACTAGGAGAGTTTAGGAGTACTTATATAAGGCACTTGACAATACTTCTTAATAAACAATTCTAAATAAATATAAGTGTTTTAAAGAAGAAAAAAGAAGAAATAGTAACTATTTTTAATATTGATTTCTTTGCTATGTAGATATAGCCTTGGTATAAATTCTATATAGATATCACGTGTCTATTACTCAGAATAATTATCCAGAGTAATAGAGTAATTACTCTATTCTATTCAAAGGACCTGTTACTCATACTCTATTCTACTCAGAGTAACGTTGAGTAATTGAATAATTTGTCATTACACTGTATTAGATGATACAATCGACATTTTTAGAATGCCTTCTTAAATACACTTTATAGTTTCAAAAATTGTATTAATTTTCTGATATCATGGTTTCATTTCTAGGGTATTTCTAGAGAATTTCTGCTTCTAGGTAAAATCCAAGTTCTTTCTCAGCAAGATTTTTATTTTTGGGAACCAAATTGTTTCTCATAGGGACACAAAGTTGAGAGGTCGTGTATACAAAGTGGTTATGCAAAAATAGGTACGAGGTAAGACAGTTTGAGGCTCATTCACGAGTCTTGTAAAAATCAGGTTCGCCGCCGTAGCATAAACTTCCTCATATCATTACGATGTGATGCGTACACTTGAATAGGTCCATTAGCAGAAATGCATCCACTTTAAGTGTTGAACTAGTACTCGACTCCAAGCTCAACTGCAGATCCATTAGAGTTTTACCTAACAACATTTCTTCAGCCTCATGTGCGAGATTTATCTAGAGTGCGGATAATTTGTACTACTACCGGTAAACAAGGTGTGTGGGGATTGCCTCCTGACCACCAATGGGGGAGCAGGTGGGCCTCGCTTAAATCAATTTATCCCATACGATCTACTACACTTTAATCAATTGCGGTCATTTCGAAACTTGCCATTTCTTGAATTGCAATAGTTTTGCGGGTACTGTTAGATTCATATCTTTCATTCTTTCAAAGAGTACTTCTTCAAGTTTACACACTTATCATTCTTTCTTTCCCACCTGATCAATACCCGTGGTTTGTGCTAAGTTGGGAATTTCTCTAATCTTCTTAATCTAGAAGCGAATATCAAGGTAGAAACATGATAACTATGCTTCTCTCCCTTCTGTTTTTCGCGCTGCCTCCGGTGGAAGGTCACGGGTTCGTCGAAAACATACAGTCAAACGGCATCTAGTAAGCAATCCTTCCCGACTTTCGAGCCCCCGTATCTCGACTGACATATTCCTAGTTACAGAGGTTTTAATCCATCCCAACCAAACCAGACCTCTCAAGTCAGCTGGGAAACATCTCAAAGCCTGGATTATGATTTCATTCCCTCAACATCTTTCAACACCACCTCAATAATCTGCCACCAAAACGCAACATCAGCTCCAACAACCATCCCAGTTCTCGCTGGAAACTCCGTGACACTCAGCTGGGCACCCAAACCTTGGACGACGGGCCATCACGGTCCCGTTCTCACATACCTCGCTTCTTGCAATGGTTCATGTTCTTCCATTTCCCCCTCTCTCTTGAAGTTCATCAAAATACAAGAATCCGGTATCATTTCAAAAGAACCATTCCCTGCATACTACGGAAGTGATTTATTGAGGGACAACAATAGTACCTGGACAGTCACGATTCCTCCCTCGCTCAAAGCAGGAGAATATGTATTGCGACATGAGATATTAGCCTTACATATTGCGGACAAAATTGGAGGTGCACAGAGTTATCCTCAATGCGTAAATTTGAACATCACAGGGAGTGGGACAGAAGAGCCGGAAGGAATTGGAGCAACGGAGTTTTATGGAGAGAAGGATGCGGGGATTTTGATTGATATTTGGGGGTTTAATGGGACGTATGTTATTCCTGGGCCTAAACTTTGGGAAGGGGCGACGGACTCTGGTGCGGGTGGGGTGTGAGGTGTGATGAAGAATAGTTGGAGTGAAAAATTGAACAAGTATTACAAAAATAAACTATCTTACGTCTTCTCGTAAGCTTAAGAGTATAATTTAGTTGCTCCTTGTCTTCACGAGTACTTTATATGAACGATGAGTGCGTCCTTGCGGTCTTGTTATCTATTGTAACCCACTACTAGTCGTCTTTGGGTTTTCAATGTATGAAGTCCTTATGAAATGGTGTAAAAAAATTGGGTAATTTCGCGCCAGTCGGAGATCTACTTGAGTTTTGAATTCCATCGTGAGTTTGTTTCTTTATTAGAATATATTCAAATGCAAGCAGAAAAAAAGTTTTTCCGGCCGGCGGTTGTTATGTAATTAATTATTTGAGTACAGTAAGAACATCAGGGTTGGTGGGAGGTCGAGGTTAGACAACTAACAAGTTAGCAGAAACTTCATCTTGAACATCTTATTATAAAGCTCTCATCTTATAATCTTCACTCTTCACTCCAGCTTGAAACTAATTTACCTTATAGGAGAAAGAGACTTCTTTAGCCTAAGATAGAAATAAAAGTATTTTTAAGATACTACAAGTATCAAGTAACTTAACTTCTCTTATATTATTATTCTAAATACTCTAGAATAATAATATTTGTTGGTACGACTTGGTTTGTGATAACTATCGTATATCGTACGTCTTGTAAAGAGGTTTTATTGATTCATTGTTGTTTCTAAAAGAGGGAGAATTGAAGCCCAAAAGCAAACATCCATAGACGCAGAATGGTCACGTGTACAACGCAACCGACCCAATAAGGTTGTAGCAACAATATTAAATAACCACGCTTGGGAAAAAATAATATTAGTAACTTTAACTATTTAACTTAATTATTTTTAAATATTCTAGAATAATAAGACTAACTAACTAAACTTTAAAGAAATTAACTTTAGTAACTTTAAATAGATGTCTTACTTCTCTTAGATATTTAGAATAATGATATCTATTTAAGGAGCTTAGAGTACTATATACAAGTAGCGTGAATTGATTAATTTAAATCTCTAGAGCAAATAAATTAACTAGATACTCTTTACAAAACAAAGTAAAACTTACTATATTATAAGTTTACAACAGATCTACTTAAAAGATTAAATCAAGGAGGTCTAAATAGAGAAATAATTCATAGAGTACAATGACGAGCCCCCTCTTATCCTACCTTGTAACTGAAAATGAAAATAGCAGTCAAGTTACAAAGTAGAAATCACAGTATTATCAGAACCTATAGAATCCATCGAAATTCAGCTATCGCATCCAGACGCGAGAGGACATTTGAAAACGTGTACTTAAAATCGTGACTTTTCGACCAGAAACAGCCATTTTGAGTTGTGTACGTACTGTAATAAGGTTGGTGCCCACGAAAAGTACTCAATTTATACCCGCTTTTGAGTGCACGTTTTCAAATGTTCTCTCACGTCTGGATGGGATAGATCCTAGAAACGTAGAAACTAGGGAATCTAAAAAATTACTACGAGAAATTATATTCTCATTAGCAGCCACGAAATATAGCTATAAATACAAGCAACGTAGAAATAATATAAGATTTCAATAGTCTCTCAAGCGAAATAATAGTAAACTAATTCTAGAAAGTTATTGCACACTTATATTTTCTATCTCGTTTTATTATTAAAACTAGCGTCTTATCTTACTGTGAGGTGAATGGTAGGCAATAAGTCAAATTGAATCTCATATGAGGGTAAACAAGTATCAGATTCAGTACAGAACTAATCTCTGCCCCTCCTCAGAGGTGCAGGAGAAGCCTCGGTTTTTTATTTTAGTACTATTTTCAGGTCACCTGCAAATAGTTACATTTTCGTTTCTAACTACCTGTAGGTAGCCTACAAATACAAAGTCAACTCAACACCCTCTCTTCACATCTTCGTAAATTTATCCGAACACCAATTCTTCAGGCAAATTAGAAAACTTAAGAGAAGTAAGTATATTTACAACAGTAACCCAAAAAGAAGTAAAGAGAACCATCAGTTCTTGTTCGTAACAAACTTGAGTTTTCAAAAGTGTTCTGAAAGGTTAGAAGAATCGGAAGAATCAAATGAAGTTCCTGGTGTATCTTATGTGAATGCCAACTTAACTCTCATAGGTGTTGTCAAGAAGCTCAATCACCATGAGACGATTTTTGGCCATCATAAGACGAGTCTTTTACATCATGAGACAGAAGATTTTCCAGGTTCATAATTTTCATTTCTATCCATATGAGAAACTCCATGCGATCCCCCATATTTTTTTGCTCCCATGCTTTCAAAATCAACGCCTGGGTATATCCTATCCGTGCAAAAGAAAAAGACAAATCGACAAAAATGATTCTTTACGCCAATCTTTCGCCCAACCAACCATACACACGCCAAATTCCCAGCTCAAAACAAGCCAATATCTTATGTTTCAACGGCAATTTCAGCCGAGGAAGTACCCCTCTCAGCACTCTTCCTAGCTGGGGAATCCAAATCCTCAAATTGGGTGCGAGCAATGTAACAATTCAACTTTGCAGCATTATACCGTTCCTCCCCAGGTGGAAGGACAACCCCAAGATATGTATTGGTCGTAAACTTGATGAGGAACATGCAAAAATTAGGCATCTTGAGATCAAAAATACTGAATTGTTCCGCGCTTTTGGGCGTGCCTGTGTACCTACTAGTGCTCTGCTTGAAATTCTTGATGATGTTAGACAGCCGTTCGTTGCGATCGTAGGTGGGGTTTTGTGCGGGGTGATCTTTGTCACTCGTGATGATTTCGCGGGAGGTCCAGCTGGAGACAACGAGGAAGGATGTGCGTTCAAAGAGCAGGACTTCTTCTGCCATGATAAGTTTTCCTAGACTGCCGAGGTGCTTTTCAATTTGGTCGAGGTTGGGGACTAGGTCGTGGATTATTTCGGCCCAGGCTTTGTAGAGGGATTGATCCCAGATCGAGGTCGCGAAGGGGGTGGGGTCGAAGGAATCGGATTTGGAACGGATGAGGGATACGCGGTCGTTGTAAATGTCTTCTCGGAGATTGGGGACTACGAGATCCATTTTGTGAATTAGGATGTAGACGCTCGCGGTGGGGGAGAATTGGCTGAGTGCCCCGATTATGGAACGGTAGGTGAGGAGGTCGCGATCAAAATCCCGGGATTCGATGTCGAAGACGTAAATGAGAACCCCGACGTTGGAGAAGACGTGTTGTCGTTGTTGGGAAAGGTAGTTTTCCATGAATGCATCCTGTCTGTAGGGTGTTAGCTTTCGCTGGCAGGAGTACAGGGTGAGGCTGAGAATTGTAAATGGAGAAATAGGGAACAGAAAAATGTCCGGAGCTCAGATATGAATAAAAGAGCAGCCTGCGAGACTTCGCATAATCTGCGAAGCAGCTCAAGGTACTTTGCGGCACTTAAAACGGGTTTGTAGAAACAAAAAGCAATACACACCCTCCACAATCCCAGAGATTCAATGTTAAATTGCCCAAGAACTTGACATGGCTCAGATCGACGTCAATAGTGGCCCCCAGTCTCCTCGTATCCTTTGCGATATAATTGCTGAAGATGATGCTTCTCATGGAGCTTTTTCCCGACCCTGACTTTCCCATCAACAACACTTTCTTCTTCTTTTGTTTGCGCGGTTCCGCTGAGGGTGACGCGACTGGCTCGTCTTGAACACTGAGGTTGCTGATTTGGTCCATGTTAGAGGTTGAGAATATCGAGAGGAGGGAGGGGAGATCGTGTCGCGACACCATAAAATGATGGTGGGGGAGTTGTTGGAGGGAGAGCTTGACGGGGTTTTGAGGAGCTTCACCCGTCAGGTATGCGGATTCTGGTTAGCGCCGTAGCGATAAGCGATCTTGGCGCCCCTTATCAACAGTCACATTAAAAAGGGGGCTATTAATATTTTCTAATCTTGACATCACAGAAAACATACATTTTTCAAGGTCGAGAGTTGAAGAGAATTCATTATCCACACTTGTTTATTTCCTGGCTAAGGCACAAAGTAGAAAAGAAAGCGAAACAAATTGGATATTCCCATTCCTGCCCCAAAGTCACCACGCAATTGCCAACCCTTTGCAGTACAATTTTCCAATCTCTGGTATTTCTTTCCAATCCTTCACGTCCACTAGAGGTACATAGCTGCCAGCAAAGTTTTCCCTCCGTTTCCCCAAAGTCGTTCAGTTATTTGCGGTGCTTTCCGCCCAAGTATTCCCCACAGCGTCATCCGCTTCAACAGCACGGTTGGAAACACTCTCAGCCCACGTATTTCCAATATTGTCATCAGCGGCATTGGAGACGCTGTCGATCCAGGTATTTCCGATGTTGTCATCAGCTTCGGAGCGGCGGGCAGCATTGGAAATGCTCTCTGCCCAGGTATTTCCAATATTCTCGTCAGCTTCACGGTTGGAGATGCTTTCTGCCCAGGTGTTTCTAATGTTGTCGTCTGCTTCACGATTGGAAACACTCTCTGCCCATGTATTTCCAATAGCGTCATCTGCCTCCAATGCTGTATTGAAAAGTCAGGGTCCGATGATTTGGATACAAGTGTATTCTGGTTACTGGAAAAGGGAGCTTACCGACTGGATGACCCAAGGCAGTAGAAGCAAAGACCGTAAGAGCTGCAAAAATCGTGGGGAGATACATCTTGGAAGATGGAGGCGATGCCTAGACCTTGATATTTTGTTTTTTTTTCAGATGGAAGGCTGTAAATGGAGAGGCAACAAATTCCTGTACTAAGTGGAACTCAAAGCTAATGTATACCCCAACAACAAACAGTTCTACTTATGTGGTCCAGACTTCAGTCCGGATAATTATCAGTACATATGAAAGTCTATCCACCCTCACCGACTGACCATATTTCTCCACTCCCCCTCTCTTAGCCCTACCGGTTCAGCACAATGATCTGATCGCAGACGTTACAACGCTTGGCTGTCTCCCTCTTCGTAACGTCCAGCAACCCAAAAGAAGCAGGAGCCCTTATTCAAGACGCACCTGCATAGCCCAAGTATCGGCATCGGCATTCATACTGCAATCGTCGTCGTTCATACATATGCAGAGCAATATAAATTAATCATCTTCAGCCCGATAATATAAAGCCTGTTAAATCATCAAATAATGCCCCTCCCCGTTTCTCTTGCATTTACTCCGTAGCGAGTGGGTACGAAGGTCTTGCCGGATATGTTATCCCCTGTTTCTCTTGCGAGTACAAAGAAGCTCACTCTTCATACTGATTAGCTCCTTCGGTTTTCTTCGGCATTTTTTCCCCAAATCACCTGTACGATGTACATATTCGTATCACCACCCCCTTTTTTTTAACGGCCGAACCATTCTCCAGGACTTGGAATGCTGACGGGCTTACGCCATCGTCTTGTTATTGCTGCCTAGCGGGCTTCAATGGTTTTCATGAATGGCTCTTTTTTCTGATATGCAACCCATCGCGATTTGATCTCGCAAAGACCGTTTTCAAGGACGGCTGAACCAAATCGAAAGATTTGAGTGCTGATGGGCTTACGCCATTTATTTTCTTACTTTGTAAGATCTTATTATTATTTGGCTTTCAACGGTGGGAAATGCAACCCTCGATCGATCTAGTCTACTCAACTTGGTCTAAGAAGTGAATAACCACCTCTACATTTTCGTTTTATCATAATTCTTTCGCCTCATTATCGAGAAATTCGTCTCAATATCCCAACCAAACCATGTCCGATATCAACAGAATAAACCCATTTTCCTTACTGTCACCTAGCTCGTTAAAACACAGCTAATAAAACCCTTGATCTAAATCAAGGAGCCATACATCAAGAAACATAGCATTAACAGCTTACCATTGTGTAACACTAACTTCACCTCCACCAATCTAGGAAGGTTACATTTTCCAACTGCACAACGCCTTTGCAGTGCCGGGGGTCACAGGATAGGTTACTGCCGCCTGTATGTAGCATATATGTAAGTGAGATTCTGCGCTCTGCCATCTCACCACATATACTGAACACAGCTCTGGCTAGACATTACACCGGTAGGATAATAGTTCCTCTTCCTGCCTTGTATTTCGCTGACGACAGAAGCTTTTCTTGCTGCAATCCGCCGGTAAAATAGAAGAGCGAGGGAGTGAGCCTTTGGTGTAACAAGCACTTACTTTAATTAAGTTTAATACGCCAAAGCTAGGCATTTGAAGGATTTAGCCGGATTCGTTTATCGTTTCCTCATTTGCTTCTTGGCTACCAATCTTTTTTTTAGGTGTGCAATTGGTAGCTGTTGCTTTGATGGTGTGCTTCGCTTGTTATATTTTCCAAGGCTTGTGAATATGTAGACCGGGAGAACTTTGAGGAATCTTAATTTTTCTATATTTGGATGAGAACGTGGGGTGAAGGTTTGGGATATTTGGCTGTGGGATTTGAAAATGTGTAAAATTTGTGCTTTGGTATTGGGTTTTGTGGAAATAGATACTGAAGAACCTCTGTCTCGAGTATCAATCCCCTGAGTAGCTACTCCTCTGGTGAACTCCTACTTCTCGCTCCTCAATCATCCCAAGTAACACTCTTCGTGACCAAAAACTCCTCCATGCCACTCTGAGCATTAAAACGGCCCCAACCACTACTCTTGACACCTCCAAAAGGAAGATTAGGCTCATCGTGAATAGTCATGCTATTAATGTGAACAGCTCTGTATCAAGTCAGTTTTATTCCACCCTCAAATTACTTTTATCATCCACTTCCACCTCCACACTTTCCCTCCAAAAGATAAAACAGAAAAACTCACCCCGATTTAATCTTCTTCGCAATAGCCAAGCCCTTCCTCAAATTCGTAGTGAAAACACTAGCACTAAGTCCATACTCTGTCTCATTCGCCTTCTGCACTGCCTCCTCCTCACTATCCACAATCAAATAACCCACCGCTGGACCGAAATTCTCTTCCTTCCAGAAGGTCGAGTCTTTTGGGACATCGCCTAGAATAACTGGTACGAAGCCAGCTCCGGGGACTTGTGATGGTGGACCTGTGAGAGGGGAAGCTCCTTGGGTGATGGCTTCGTTGACGATATTTTGTAATCGGGCTTTTGAAGCTGCGGATACGAGGGTTGGGAGAGGAGGTTGCTGGTCAGGCGGGGGAGAAAGGGCGGATTTAAGGGCGTTGAGGAAGGTGGAGGCGATGGAGGTGTGGAGGATTATTCGGTCGGTTGCCATGCATATTTGTCCGGACTAGATTCTCTTGATCAGTATCTATATTGCCTTCAAGTTCATGGCCGACTTACATTAATAAAAGATCCAGCAATAGTAGCACCAACAGCCTTCTCTATATCAGCGTCAGGAAGGACAATGACACTATTCTTTCCGCCGAGCTCCATTAAACATGGTTTGAGGTTTTGACCACATGTTCTGGCGATCTTTCGGCCTACGTTGGCACTGCCTGTGAAGTCTATCTTCTTGATTATGGGGTGCTCGATTATTGTGTTTGTGACTTCTGCAGCGTCTGGGGTTCGGACTTGGATGACGTTTAGAACTCCAGCCGGTAAACCAGCGTCGTGGAACGCTTTGCTGATTGCCCACTGAAAGAGGGAGAAGTCAGTGGGTATTCGAGAAGCCGGAAAACTTGTACTTACATAACATCGAGGAGTCACTTCAGAAGCCTTGAGAATGGTGGTATTTCCTGTTGCAATAGCAGTGGCCGCAGACCGAATACCGAAAACAAATGGAGCATTCCTAGAAATCGTCAATACCACCTATTCTTTTCGAGACTGAAGCAGGACATACCAAGGAACAATACCAAGCGTAACTCCATACGGCTCCTTGAAAACAATCGCACTTGTTCCCTTCTCCTGACAAGCAGGTACACTGCCACAAATACTCGTAATCCGGCCAGCAATATCCTTTAGCATCTGAATAGCTAATGGCATAACGAAGAAGGCGGCTACTCCCATTTCAGCGCCCATCTCCGTCTGCATGAATCCGGCATATTCTTGAGTACGCTCCTCGAGCAGAGTTGCAGTTTTCAGTAGTATGTCGCGACGGACTACTGGCTTTGTCTCAGACCAGCTGGGAAAGGCGGCTTCAGCGGAGGCGATGGCACGGAGAGCATCTTCTTTTGTTGCTGATGTTGCGGTCCAACATACTTCACTGTTGCTGGGGCTAATGACTTCGAATGAGGAGGATGCCTGTTTGATGTTAGATCGAGTGAGGATGACTTGTTTCAAGCGAATTCTACGTACCGTTTCTTCTTGACCGTTTATCCATAATGGAATCACGGTTGTCTTTGCAAGGTCGCTCCTTGGGCTAAGCGGTGATGCCATGGTGCGTTGACACGCGTTGAGTGGCTTGGCGATAGGGAAGAAGTGTTCAAGGGTGATTGTATGACAAACCTATTGACGTGTTCTGGTAGGAAAGTGGTGTAAGGTAGGAGGGAAGGAGAGAACGTGGGGCAATCGCTTCATTACCCCACCTCTTATGATAACAACTTCAGGTTGGATTCACCACCACTTTCATTGGAAAAAAATATTTCAATAGCTTCAAGTGGTTATTAACTGGCAATCAATACATCTACCGAAATTATCCATCTTATTTTGAAAGTGTTTGAAAGTACTTTAGTTGGAAGGAGCTATCCAAGTTGGTTGGACCTGCGTGTATGACAACAGGGTTACAGCCGGAAAACTACCACCGAGAGTCAAACAACACCAACCGATTTCGAGGATAATTTAGGGCTGCTCCCGAACCTTGAATGCTGAAAGAGTGGAGCGACAATCCGGTGACTAGCTCAGCCCTTGGCCTGCATATCCCAGAACCCTAGCTTGGTGTAGCTTGCGCATACGCAGTCATCTCTGCATCTCCAATCACCTCATTTTCAAGTGGTGTGGTCACGAAGTTGACAAGATTGTGTAACAAGTGAAGCATTAGCGCCGACCCTTTCAAATAAACGTCGTCGAAGGTTTTCCCCCAAAAGAAGAGCCTCATGGATTTGACAAAGTACACCAGCCTCGCTCACGATGAGGATGATATCCAGCTTAGATCATCGAAACACAATGTGCCCTGGATAAAAAGATACCCGTACCAAATCTTGGTGTTTGCAGCCCTGCTCTTCTCAAATCTTGGCTTTGCAAGTCTTTGGCTGAGAGAAAGACAAATTGAAAATTGCATTCGACCACAACTAACATATTGTATGCCTCTCTTAAAACGAATTCGACTGAACATCGAAAACTAACAGACTTGTCAGCTCCCGCGAAAAGTGCAATCAAGTACGAAAAACGTCGGCTGCAACGCGATATCAAGAACAATGTGTACACCGGTGATCCACGACCAGAGCTTGATGAAGCTTGGAGGAGGTTGATAGAGCGTAAGAATAAACCCCCGTGGAAACAAATCATAGGATTTAACATTTAGATAAAGCAATAACAATCAAGATTTCCGATGAGGAACTCGCGATACTGAACGAAACTTCAGTTGCTCTGAAGGAAGGTGGCTACATTGCGGAGACAGCTGTTTACCATGAACTCCAGTAGGTATTCTCCGAGTTCTTATTCCCTTCAGAAGGATTGAGACATTATTTGCTCCTCAGACAGCTTTGTTTTCCTCCCCATTACCCTGTTACCCCTCACCCGCCTACTTCTAGAAATGGCAATACTAACTCTGAGATTTTTCCGCAGTTGTGTGGTATGTATCCTCTTCCTTCTTCATACCAAATGCGATGGACTGATAGAAGAATAGAAACGCATTCGACGACACCTGCACCTCGATCACTACTACCCTCATATGACAGCGGACGAAAAACGCCGAGAAGGACCACATATCGGTACGCTCTCTTCCCTAACTCAACCTGTGGCTTCTAATGATGTCAGATCATTGTCTCGAGTACTGGCGCGAAGCAGCAATGTGCAGAGGAGATACTACTTTATCAACTTTTCGATGGGCGGATGGAAAGCCATATTCGACCCGGTACTCTGATCACGAATGTGTCAATTGGAATTTGTTGGATTCGTGGGCAAGAGGAAGGATGGTGGATATGTCGGATTATTCTATTTTGGATCTTGATAAGAGTAGTTATCCAGAGTAATTGCCACTTTGTTGAGGAATATAAATAATAATGGAAGAATTAATTTTCGGAGCTACCCCTGATGAGGGGAAAATGTGCTTAGTCACTAACCTAATAAGTGGGGGATTGTGAGCTCAAGGCCCGCACCTTCCTTCACAATTCCCATCGACAGCGAAGCTTCTCCTAACCGCCTCAAATCAACCCCAACATTTGTTGAGTTCACTTGCACCTCTATCGATTTTATCACCAACCACTTACCCTGTCTGCCGAACTCTTGGTACCAGATGTTCTATCTTTGGTACCTGCCGCATACATAACGGGTTCTCGAAGGAAAGAAATCGAAGCAGTGGCGCCCTATCCTGAACATGCGGGTGCGTACACTCTCAAGGACAACAAGCTACGAGAATAACATGCTACCGGGTGCGCTTCATTCGAGTACGTGGGGGTGGTGTTGGAAAGCAAGAGCTCATCCTCCGTGAGCGCCATTTCTGGAGGCTGGAAGAAACCATGGCCAACTGCCGAATCCCTCTGGGAAATATACATGCCGGCTTCGGCGAGCACCAGATCTCACGCCACTAAGAGCCATGCTGCTTCTGATCTGCCGTCAGTTTTCCCAGCAGGAATTTGGGTGCCAGAATATTGGCGCGATGAAGGGTTTGCAGACAGCGATCACCAGCCATTCTCTCGTTATAAGTGTTCGAGTTTTGGAACGTGTCTTATCAGTTGCATGAGATTTTACACTTTTCATGTACAAAAAACTCGAGGATAACTGGGTTGGCCAATCAAGGTTAAATTTTATATTCTGGAAATTCGAAAGGCAACTCAGTCTTATCGTAAGTTCATCGCAGAGCATAGAGCCGTCGTGGCTTTTGTTTTCAGAATCGGCCTTGGGCTGGCCGAAGAGGCAAAATTATCTGGGGGAAGAATTGACCGTGGCAAGCCCCAGATTCTTGGTGGTGACTTCCCTTTGCACCTACCAAGATGGTAGGGAGTTGAAGGTCGTTCTTGCTTACAGGCCGTTTCCTCCCTTCGCACCTACCCTGGCTACCCAAATCTAGACCCATCAAAGAACAGAAACCCAATTGGGCCTCGAGTACCCTAGCTATTTGCGAATACAATTATCGTGCGCTGGGTCGCTTCGATGCCAGAGCGAGGCAACATGTGTCACTTGTCTCAAGCAACAAAGCCAGCTGAACGGTTGTCCGCCTCTTCAAAGGACCGAGACCCACTTTGGCCGCATATCCACACAATAGTAGGAAGTTTTATGCAGTGTCACACGTTCGTAGTACTTGCGCAAGGTGATATGTATGCAATATTCCTTCGATTTCTTGTTTTGATTACAGTTTCTTATTTTTATCCATTGAAGAGGATTCCTTATCGCGAAGGTGGGCAGAAACAAAATCTACTGGACAAGCTTCATATTGTGGAGTTTTCCCCTATGGCACTCTAAGAATCAGGCAGTTTCTAGAAAATGACCGTTTTATTTTCAAAGCCACCCGAGCGGTGCAAGGCGAATGAAAAGTGATGTGGGTTTTTACCGGTGTGCCTGATGCTATTTTTCTAACATCCTATTCAAGCATCCTGCAGACTCGTTTCCATCGTTCAATCCTCTGGTGTAACCACCCTCGAGCCAAATTCAATACGCTACTGGCCCGCTTCCAATTAAAATAAAGATGGACGGGGGGGGGGGAAACCGGTTACTGTTACATGCATACAGTCTTCACATTTTCTTCACATCAAAACCCCGACACAATCGGGGGAAAGTTCGAGGCCGTCTTATTCGCTACCGTTACCCAAAATCGGCTGCCCGAAATTCAGCTCGCAGCAAGCGATTCCAACTTGAGGTCGTGATTCGTACTTCAACGATGGCTATTCTTTTTACCCAGATATTAACCTGATATTGGCCATTTTGCGCTGCAATCTCCAAAACGGTCCCTCTGCGATGCACACATACCTTCTTCGTTCGGAGTATTACCTGTGTAGTGTAACGGACAAGAGCAACAACACCGATTTTGCTTTGATATTAGTGGGTCAGATTTGATCTCGAACACATCGAAGCTTACATCTCCAACTTTGGAGCTTCAAAGAACAACTTTTTAGATAATTTGTGTTCCTTGAAGTCCAAACCACGCGGTGCCTGTGGTCATGACGTTCACCACACCGAAGCAAACCCCAGGGCAGCAGTATGCATTAGCAACGGTCTTGACAGTCCTCTCGACGGTCTTCGTCATTCTTCGTTTTTTTGCCAGGCGACTAAGGAAAAATACTATCGAGTTGGATGATTGGCTTGTGGTTTTTGCTCTCGTAAGTTTACAAATTCCTACCATGTCTCTTGGCTAATCCATCTACGAGGTCTTCACCTATGCCACGGCGGTGTTCATGATCATTGGTAAGTAATATCATAGGATGTACGAATCTCTTACTCAAAGAACATAGGTACTGCCAAGGGCAACCAAGGGCAGCACATGGACTTCAATCCAGATGGCTCCCCGATCCTCAATGAAAGATACATATGGTTCCTCAAGGTACGTCAGACCAGTCTACAACATCGAAGACATGCTAAGCCAGACATAGATGCTCTACGCAGGTCAATTGAGCCAAATGCTGGCCATCGGGCCAACCAAGATCTCGATGCTCCTACTGTACAGACGAATATTTCGCGGGAAGATCTTTGACTTTCTCACATACACGTTGATTGTACTTGTGACCGGCTGGACCGTCGCATTCTTTTTCGCCAATATGTTTGAATGTGTACCAATAAGTGAGTCGTGGAAGAACGCACCGGGATTGGGGACAAATCCACATTGCATTAAAGCGGTCCCCATGTATTTAAGTCAGGTTTACATCGATGTCGTGTTGGATGCGATGATTCTGGTTCTCCCTATCCCTCTTGGTGGGTTGCACTCATTCGCGAGAGCACCCGCAATTGCTAATATCTCTTTTCAGTGTGGAAATTGCAGCTTCCTACGAAGCAAAAGATTGCGGTGTCTGGAATTTTCTTGCTGGGAATTCTGTAAGTTCGAACTGGGAATTTATGCGCCACGTCCCGCTCTTTAGTACTAATCTGATATAGATCCATCGCATCAAGTTGCGCGAAAATGATCATCTTCAATTTTGTTGGTCATCAACTCGAAGGACAACCTGATGTTTCCTGTACGTAGCATTGTCTCCCATTTCAATAATCAAGAAATGCTTACCGCCCACAGATTTCCTCACACCAATTGTATATTGGCCCCTGATCGAAGCCAACCTCCAAATCATGGCAGCATGTATGCCCATGCTCCGTCCCCTCTTCAAAAACATGGCTCAATCCCAATGGTACCAATCCTTCCGACGCACCCTCGGGATGAAGAACTCGGGGTATACGAAGAGTTATGATGATCAGCAAAATCCTATCAACATCAATTCGAACTTCAGTACTCATCGTGGGGGTAGGTCGATGTAAGTAAATCCAGTGATTCGAAATTTTGATTTGGGGGTTATTCTTACTGATGGTGTGAGCAGTATCCTTGAAAGTTCTACACGAAGGGATCCGGATATGCCGATGGGGAGATTGAAGCCCGCGCATCTTAGTAATGGGATCTTAGTGGAGAGAGAATTTGCTATGAGGTCTGATAAGGTGGAGGTGTAGATGGGATGTGTATAATGGTTTTGTATTGTATGTGATATACTGATGAAGATAGATTTTGTCGCGAGAATTGATATACTTTCATGCTGTCATTTCCTCTTGTTGCTTACAGGTGTGAGGCCTTTTCGTTTCGGGTGAGCAACATGCTAGATTTCACTTCCACCTTTGTAAGAGCTTTGATTGCCGTTCCATGTACCCTCACTCACATATATTAACTAGAAGATTTAGGGAAATTGAATCGAAGATACGATTTCCACCTAGTTCCTAGATGATTCGACATCTTCTTTTCGACTGTTCTTAGTAACCCAGTTCGGTCGAATCAATTGTCCCAGACTTCCTCGTAAAGTTTTTCTAGCTAGATATTGCTCAGGTACTTGAAAAAAGCGACACCGCCTTTGAATACACCACTCACTTCCAACTCACTTGTTAATGTGCCAAGAAAAGATAATCCTCGAATCACATCTTCCGGGGCCCTTCTTGTTTAATGTCGCATATCTTCTCCTATTGGCCAATCCCCCGGATTACCTGCATATCTTCCCCGCACCCCGCGTTTTCGTTTTTCCCCGCCGGAAATCACACCCCTGCGATTCTTCCTTGAAATAAATATCGCTCTAATCAGAAACGCGAATGGCTGTAGTACTAACTACTTTAGTTCTGACGATTGGGACGCGAGGCGATGTCCTTAATCTGCATAGCCTCGGGAGTCCAGCCTCATTTCATAATTTGAACGGGAGGGAGATGAAGGCGTTGCGGTGTTGACTAATAGCTGGGTGAATTGTGTGAGATGCTTTTGTATTGGTGGAAGAATGGCGAGTTGGGTTTTTCCGATCTTGAGCTCTTTCAGCCTTGGCGTATGGATATAGCCTTGCATTTCACTGTTATTTTTATTTTTTTGAATTTATCTTTTAACTTTATTCATTCAATTGAACTCTAAAGTCAAAATGATATTCAATCTCTCCGCTGTGGGGTCAATTGCCCTTGCCGTGGCCTTCTCAGCACTCAGTGTTTCTGCGGACAAGGGACATGGTTATTCGGGACCAAATTCAATTGATGAGTTCAGACACCATTATCCTTACCATCACCCACCTACCGATCATCGTCCGAAATTCTATATTCGAGCTTCGAGAAATGATACGGATGATATCTCGGAAGAGTTTTATCAAGGATTGAAGAAGGCGAATCGTGGGGGAACTCTTGTTTTGCCGAAGAATCAGATTTTCGTTATTGGCAAGAAATTGGATCTTACTTTTTTGAAGAATATTGAGGTTAATCTTGAAGGTGAAATAAAGGTAAGTCCTTTCCCCTTCCAAGTTATGGTGGTCGTATTCTTAGGTCTTGTTCTAATACCTCGAAAGTTCACAGATAATATCACTTACTGGCAAAACAACTACTACTACCACCCTTTTCAAAAGTCGATTTCCTTCTGGAAATGGGGAGGGGAGGACATCAAAATCTTCGGAAGTGGAACACTCAATGGAAATGGACAAGCTTGGTATGATGGGTTTGCTGGCCGTGAAATTCTGGTATGCTGCAACAAGATCTCCACCCTCCGAAGAAGATGCACTGACGTGGTATACCTGCAGGATCCCACAAATACATATCTTCGTCCCAACCTTTTCTACGCTGAGAATGCGACGAATTTGTACATCGAGGGAATAAAGTTCACAGGCTCACCATGTTGGACAAATTTTGTGGTTACATGTGAGAAAAGCTCCCCAACATCCATTTTTTCTTGCACAAAGTTAACGAGTAATTAGCGAAGAATGTGGTATACGACAATGTAATTATTGATAATTTCTCCACAAGCAAGGTATGCATCCCCTTGGCGAAACCGGTAGAAAGGCATTGCTAAAATTCTTCCCAAGAATTTGCCCAAGAACACTGATGGGTGGGATTCATACAATGTCGATGGCCTCACAGTTCGAGATGCTTGGGTGAACATCGGAGATGACTGTTTCAGCCCTAAACCGAATACCTCCAATATCCTCGTTGAAAACATTTATTGCAATGTAAGTCACCTCCCTGCCTTTTTTCATATCAAAACTCCTACTTCAAAAACAACTCCATGCTAACAAATATCTAGGGTACCCACGGAATAAGCATGGGAAGCATCGGTCAATACGACGGAGTAAAAGACTACATCTATAACGCCCACATTGAAAACGTAACCATGTTGAATGCCCAAAACGGCGCGCGACTCAAAGGATGGGCAGGTCCAAATGTTGGTTATGGATTCATTCAAAACATTACGTTCAAGAATTTCTATAATTACAATGTGGATTGGCCCATTGTACTTGATGCTTGTTACTTTAACGTCAATGCGGTTCGTACTCATCTTTCCTTCCCTTTCCTCCCGAACTCTTCCTCCTCCCTCCCATGAAAAAGATGAACACGCGAGCTCACTGAGATATAAGACGACTTGCTCGCAATACCCATCCCGGGTCGATATGATCGATATCACTTTCTCCAATTTCACAGGAAGCAGCAGTGGTGCCAATGGCCGCAAAGTAGGAGAATTGGTCTGTTCGCCTAATGCGGTGTGTTCCAATATCAAACTTGACAATATTAATCTCACGAGTCCCGCGGGGAGCCCGGCTGTGATTGTTTGCGATGGAATTCAAGGGGGGATTGGGGTTGATTGTTTACCTGCTAATTCTACTTTGGCGAATAAGTAATTAAAAGAGGGGACGGGGAGTTAAGACAGTGAATTGAAATGAACTTTGAACTACACTTAGCTTTTTTGTTTCTTGATATTGCGCAAATCTTGCAAGATTTAAGAGAGTTCTTAGTAATGGAGAAGTTGTATTGTAAAAGAAATCAGTGAATGAAAATGTTCTTGAACTTTAGAGTAATTATGTAGTAAAGAACTTGACACTTCGTAAGTACGATTGAGAGTCTTCGGAATTATTTTGCTTGTGAGGTAAAATCTTCTAGTGCAAATCATTATGCTAATAGACTAGGACAATTTAATTTTTCGCTGAAGGATAAGACGTGAGTCTCTATTGGTGTCTAGTAAGGTTGGTAACTTCGTTTAAATCTTTTCAGATACTTAAATTCTTTCAGACAAAAAGGGATTCCAATGAGATATTCGATGAGTAAACTATATGTTAGAATTGAAGAGCATGATGCCAAACAATGAAGAATTGCTGTCTCTTAGTCTCTTAGTCTAGCTATGAGTAAGCAACCGGAGAATAGCTCTGAAAAATTCAGGGCTCACAAGGCTGCTATTCCTAGGCAGCCTCTAGGTAGCATCATAACTAGAACGGAAACTTCGCAGATCCTGTAACAAATCACGAATTATTTCTAGAGAACTTGGCCGTAAAGAGGTTTAAATTGCATTGTCAATTCCATTGTCTCAGATTCATCTGATCAAGGTCACATCAAATTAAAATCTTGTTTGCTTCCAGGTTTCCCCATTTTCTATGGAGTCAATAAGTGCAATACACCGTTCTTGCCTTTCGGGCATTCCATTTCGACCATCGAAGAACTTTGGAGCTAAGATAATATTTTCCCAATAAAGGCCAACCATCGATCCAGCCAGAGCTTTTGGAGGTTTTCTGATGGCAAGTTCGTCTTCTGATCCAACATCCGCGATCGGATATTTCTTGGAGGCAGCAGCCAATCCTTTTCAGCCTTTCGATGTCAAGTCGCGGAGTGTACTATTCTCTTCTTATTTGCTATTAATTGCGAGGTCTATATCACTCCACTTGGTAAATATTATTTCGAGTGACTGTGGGGCAAGTATTGAAAAGGATGAAAGTCCGTTCTTCAAGCCATTCCTGTGTTTTGAGTTCTCGGGCAAACGCCAAGAATATTCTCTCAACAGGATACATAGCAGGATTTTCAGCTCACACATAGCAAACGCCTTCGCTGGGCACTGTCTCGCTCCACGGCTAAACGGAATCCAAAAATCGATGGTGGTATTACCCTTGAGAAATCGCTCAGGCACGAATTTGTGTGGATCTGGACAGGTGTTTTTCGAAAGAAGGATCGTGTATAGATTGATGAACATGAATGTGCTTGCAGGAATAGTGTACTTTCCAACTCGAGTGGGCGTTGAGGATACTCGAGGAACAAGAAACGCCCCGGGTGGGTTACATCGTAAACTCTCTCGGACGCAGGCGTCAACGTATTCAAGGCCTTTTAAATCTGTGGCCGTGGAAGGCATTCGAGAGCCCAAAATGTCGAGAACTTCTGCTCGTGCTTTTGCTTGACAATCTGCGTTCTGTGCAAGATAGTACATAACCGATGAAATGGCTCCCGTCGTGGTCTCCTGTAGAATCATTAGAGTTTACCTTGGCGCATATTGAGATTTACATACATGACCTGCAAAAATGAGAGTGACAAGGTTGTCCCTTCTGTCCTGGTCTTTCATATCTGGGTGGTTCATAATTATGGACATGAAATCCTTGCCAGGACTGGCACGCTTCGATGAGAGAAGTCCCATAATATCGTCCCCTAGGCGATCGATACGTTTCGCTAGCGACTTCCGTGGAAGAAGTCGTTCAAGTCTTGGAAAGAAGATGTATACGGGGTTGGCTATTTCGCTGATAATAGAGTTGTAATTGGAAACAAATGCAGACTCCTGGTGCAGGGCATGAAAGTCGTGGCCAATAAGTGTTGAGCTCACGGCATCCAGCGCAAATCGAAGCGCAAGTTCGCTGAAATCGACAGCACGTTCCAAGTTGGCACCAATTATATCTACCAATCCCTTCGAAAGCTTTGCAAGAGTGGGTATGGGGACGACAGACTTGAAACCTTCCCTTACAATGAGAGAATTCTTTCGCCAAGCTTCTCCATTAGTTATAGTTATGCTTGTTGGACCAAGTAGACGCCAGAATAAAAGCTCCATCGATGGCAATTGTTTGGGAAAAGCCTCAGTATCTTTCAAAATTGGTAATGCAGACTATGAGTTCGAGTTAGGAAGGTAGATTTAATTTTGAACCAGAGTACACACCTCCTGATCCAATAAGTGCACAGTCCATGTGCCCAACAACCAGACAAGAACAACCGGTTCACCTCGATCAGCGAACGGAAGCAAAAGTCGCTTGATTCTGACATCGTCGGACTCGGTAGAAAGATAACTTTTGAGGAGACGCCAAGTGCTCACGCGTGGTAGATGTTGTAGATTTGTAGGTACCGCAAAGATTCCGTGGATGAATTTTGATAAGAAAAGAAAGAGGACGGCGAAAAGAATGTGGATGAGCTGGAAGTTAAGTTCCGGGCTGGGACTGTGGCTACTCTCTTCCATACTAGAGAGATCCGGAAGAATTGGTCGGGTATATTGAAGTGGATCCATGTTGATAAGTTTTGATTTCCCTTTGATACCGGAAGATTTAGTCCAAGGGGTTGGTTTGATATAGCAATGAGCTCCGATTTCTAGTGAAGCTGTGGCTTAATGTTCTTGGTCATACGGGATACATCAGGTTGTACATCGGAAATCACGGCTGGTCAAATCGCACACGACCACCACGTATACTAGCCTTACACAACATACAGTCAACTGCATCTATTGGCAATCATTCTCGCGGTGGAACTGTGTGGATTATCGCGATACTCTAATTCGTCATGTGCCAGTCAGTTGTGTAACTAGATATCACTGATAGAATGATGACCTTAAAATTACACACGGGGATCATGCCGGAGCCTCCACTTGGCCACTTGATGGTAAAACAAATGTTCGAAAGGATTTCAAGCTATTCACAGGTAATTTCACTCATTCTTTTCTGAGCAAAAGTTCACTTGATTGTGTTTGGCTCAAAATTGAGTCAAAATGTCTCTTGGAGAGCTCACTGAGTCAAACTTGAATTGAAAGGAGAATTTTTAAATGAGAGTTGTGACTTCTGGTAGTTCCCCGATAACTCTTACTGAATTGTATCACTCGCTTAAGTTGACTTGAGCAAAACTACTCACCTCTCTATATTTGGATGAATAACCATTAATCTCAAGCCAAGCATATATGATTGATGAATAATCTCGCCAGATTCATGGGACTTCTAAGGTATAATTTACTCACGAGTACTGTTGACTCCTCAACACTCAACCTCCTTTCCCATGCTTAATTTTATTATTTAATGACCGCGACCTACCCATCGCAAACCAAGTTACAACTCCTCAACAACACCACAATACTGCTAACAACCACCTTGCTGCCTTAGTCGTCTAAAGTCTTCAACATGCGAGACTCATTCCTTTCCCGTATAGTTGCGAAAGCCGAAGAAGAAAATCGCCGAGAAGATGAAGCCGCAAGACAAAACGCTACAATAACAGCTCAACCCCACCCAAAGTTCTCTGCTCTTGAACAAGCACCCTTTTATTTCAACCTCATGAAAGGACATATCCGTGATCTATGCGATGCGAACACCAAATGGAACGCCCTGCCAGATAAAGAAACAACCAAGGACCACTTCCAGTCAGTGCAGCAAAAATACCAGGGACACGATTCCAGAGCCTTCCTCAAGCCAAATTGGAATGCGATCTCTTTCCTCTTCACTCAAACCTACGAGGGCCTTAGACATCGTGGAGTCTACCATCTCCTATCATCTCTTGTGTTCCCCGCAATCACATTTTCAAGCTCCTACAATCCAGCCTGGAATCTTCTTTCGCCCACTTCAACAAACCTAGCCTGCGAGCTCCAGATCAACGGCGACCCATTTCGCGCATAGATATTACAATCTTTTACTAACGAGACCCAGATAAAAGCAACAAGGAGAAGCTCCTCCAATGGGAAGCTTGCCGTAGACACGCATGTCAAGCTCTCTACCCCAACATAATCCCCGCCGAAACCGCCATGTACGAAGACAAGCAACCTCGAACCAGCCCGTCGGCCTATTCCCAACTCTCCGCGTTCATCAAAGAAGTGCTAGAACCATACATGATCTTCCCCGTAGATTTTAACGGAAATCTAGATGTACTCCTTGACCGTGCCGGACGATTTGGTGCCAATCTTGGGAAGAGTATTCAGACCTAATCGTTCGGTTTCAACACCTCCCCAGAACGCTTGTAAGCTCTTCTAATACCCGCTGCGATTTTCGAGAAAGGCTGATATATTCATGGAACAGACTCCTATTCCCATCATTTATCCCCACAACTGATCTCAGGGGCAATGCAGTTGAGGAACCCAGAGAAAAAAAGCGTTCAGTCTCGATATTTTGTAAGGAAGGCCCATGGCTATCGAGGGAAAATACGTTCTTCTTTAACTGTAAGTGGATGATAGCAACTACCTATAAATGTATCTTTATTTCAAATTTAGAATAATTTAATTTTTACTCCATAACTCGTATACTACCTGTGTAAAAAAAGGGTTAAACTAACGTCTTTTTTAAGCACACCCTCTCTAATTTATCTGATAAAAAATTCCCTATATTAAACCCCTATAATATATATATATATAATAACATTTAGGCTACTACTCTATCGTATAGTATATATACATTTCCCTCCCTCTCACCTTTGCTAAACACCACTTATTAGATATAATACTTCCTAGAAAAAACGACTGTAACTTACTAGAACAGAAGAAGAAAGAACAAAGAAAGAATTTAACTTAGTAATAGTATTTATAAAGAAGACTTAGTAACTTATATAGAAGTAAGAAACTCCAATTGGAGAGACGATGACCCAGAGTTTAATATCGAGGTTATGATTTTTCGCTCTCTATATAACCTCTGTATCCTCTGACAACACGGTTATAAAAAAGTCTTCAAAGGATCTGTTTATGTGATTTTCAATTCATGGGTGAGTTAAAGAGTAGAAGTTCTCAACCATGAACATGTCAGTCTCTCGTTGAATTCTAAATTAGAACTTTATTTAATTCTAAAGGATTAAATAGATAATATATCCCTTCGGCTCTCCTTACACCCCACGTGCATTAGCGTACACAAGTGAGGCGCGCATCGAATATCCGACGTGTTCTATTGGTCCTGTCCTAGGAAGGTACTGTTCTAATATTCATTCTTATAGGTGAGATGTACTAGTCTTGCTGTCATCTCACTTAGTTTTACACCGGGGTTACTAATACGTACACACGTAGGGTGTAAGGAGAGCCGATGGGATATCGTCATCTAATCCTCGCGCGACTATCTAACTTAGCCCCGCTACCCAGTATAATTCTATACAACAAGAACTTTTACTTAACAACTAAATCTAGCTAAGAAAACACTTAATAGTAATATAAAAGTATTAACTCTTCTTCTACCATATTATTCCACATTTCTAGTACAATTTCAATCAATGACTATTTTTACGACAACCCATTACTAAATGCAAACCCGTACACGAAAGGATCTCGACTGCAAAAACGCCTACCAATTTTTTTCTCTCCGAGCTTCGTAAAGATATTACGGAACAAAAATATCATAGAAACAGCTTGTTCAGCTCTGGTTTAAAGAAACTTACTTACACAAGCGGGCACAGAAAATATATATGTGGGTGGCAAAAATTATATTGTTATCTACCCAAGCAACCACCAGCTATTCCCCACCGAACCCTCCATATGAATCGTGATGCAGAACCACCCAATAAGTTTGGATGCGGCTGTCTGAAGGTAAATCAGCTTTTGGTCGCCATTTCAATTGTAAACATCAAAATAGGAACTCAAAAGAAATATCAGATATAAGCCTTGTCACAGGCATTATCATCAATACCAACGTGTGGTTATGTTGACCGTCGTGATAAAATTGTTCATCATATTAAGTTTGAGCGGAGTGAAAAGGAAATGTGAATAAACGTACCAGTATGTAGCCTTGGTCATGATCAAACAATTGGACGATGGCAGGTGATGAAAACCTATCAAATTGAGTCAGCGATTTGCAACCATAGAACAAATTCACGATGCAGAGTATGCAAGCACTTTCAGTCAAGACATGCTCGTCATCACCCGAAGGCTTGGACATATGCTTGTCATTGTAGGTCAAGATCATCATTATGCTCGAGATCTGCAGTGGGAAGGGAGATATTTCTTACCATTTGGAAGCCAACCCACCAACTATATCCAAGTCACCAACAAGGCCAGATAATCTTGCATTGTTGGAAATGATGCAAGAGAATTTATCGCAACTCTCGTTGAAGGCTGGTCAACGATCTGCATTGACTTGATCACTGTCGTGCATAGAACCCATGCACACAGACGAAGATAGTCACGCTCGGCGATGTGTGGCGGACTCGATCAAGTGAGCCGGGACCAACGGTAGAGAGGTCTGAGGAATCTAGAATCAGAAAGTTAGTTCATGCTGCTAACCAGATCAAATAAATGAGTATTGTCACAAAGAAATATCAGTTGGCATGAATGGTTTAATTTGTTATGTGTCAACATCGGTTTCCCGGATCAGACTCGTCATCTAAAATGCTCATCATGAAAATGTGAAGGAAATGAAACGAAGAAAATGAACATACCAACCATGCTTGGAGAGAGCAGGTAATGAGTTCTGTAGAACAAAAACTGTCAACGACGTTCCCACCAAATCCATGCAGTTCGCACAAGCCAGCAGATTGAGGTATGTAATCAGTGGGCGAGGTTTTCTAGGCCTGCCGCAAAATGGCGTCTCCTTTCACGAACCAGTCCCGTTTTCGAGTACTGTCGGAGCCCAGTGCCGTATCATCATTTGACATGTTGATGTGTGCAAAGAGAAAAAACGAGGAGGGTATGGTGTTTCGTACCTTTGGAGGTCTGGCACCGGTGCTTGGATATGCGAACCTATCATCCAACATCATTAGTGATTGACTTCCAAAGTTGATCAGAAACAAAGTGGGATTGTGTTGAAGGAGCTCAGAAATAGCCATTTGTTGACTTCAAAGACTTGCGCCTCAGTCGGTAATTTCCAGCGTGCAAAGCACGAATTGTTCATCAGAGCCGGGGTATGGGAAGGAAAGCAAGTGACGGAAACGTACATTGGGTGTGGATATGAGAGTCTCTCTCAATAGACGCGTGGAACATTGTGCCCAAGGCTGCCCGGCAAGTTGACTGTGCTGAAGCTCAACGGGTCAAGTTGCGGGGCAGCCTTGACTGTGATCGCGAGATTTGCATCGCAGATGAAGTCGAATCTAGAAGCGCCAATTAGCCACTGTCCAAGCAGAGAATGCCTGTGATGATTGAAATGTGCTCTTGTATATCAGACTGACGTATACAATAGTTTCATTCCCCTAGTAGAGGGTCAAAGACTCTAGTTTGCGGTTGTATGTTTGTCATCACATTGAGGGAGGGAGAGGAAGAAAGATGATTGCATACCTGACAGAGATTGGTAGAGTTGGATTGGTTAATCGACCTGCGCGAGGCAGTGATCCGGAGTTGATTGTTCACATTGTTGGTGGAATGTTGTTGAACTGGTGAGAGCAAGAAGAAGCTTGAGCTCGAAATTTTCTTGAAGTGGGATGCGACTAGCGCCGCGCTAGGCCACAATTGTTTTAGTCTCATGTTAGCCCAAGTCACGAGAAACGTCACGTGACTCGGGAGAGATATCGGCGACAAAGCCGGACAGTTTGGAAAGTTCCCGAGGTCAATCGCTCAAATCAAAATGTTCCATTTCGATTACCATGCAGATGAAAGCTTGTCAACACCCGACATTCCCCGCAGCCGGAGGCGGCTATGTTTTTATATCTTCAAGCTGGTTCTGATTAGAGAGCGTCTATTTCCTTTGCCGGAAAATCCTCGTTCCTGCTGTTGCGCCCCGCTGGGTCCGCCCTTTCCTAGCCCATTCCTCCGCAGCAACCAGCTTGATGGCGCGGGGCCACTGGCTGCGGTTCGTCGATGGGAAATCTTATGCCGATGCGGGGTGGTGGTGGTGCTGGTGGTCTGAACAGTCTGGAGCATGTGCTGAAAAAGCCATGAAGAAGCAAAGACTCCCGGCGGTAAGGAGATGCTCATACAAATAACAGGGTGACGAAGCATCGTGTGATTATTCTCCCCTTTTTCTCAAGAAGTCCATCATTCCATCCTACCAATTCTCGAGTTCCCATTAGCATACCCCACCCGCTTCTCCCATTCCTTGACTGTCTCGTGCTTCGTGGAGCTTCAAAAGTCCAACCACTCAATACCATTGCCGTTTCCGTCCGCCTTAACCCGAGGTCCACCACATACGTCAATTGCTCTAGCTGCTCTCCTCTACTTGACAACGCAGTTCTTCCTGATCTACTCAATAATTATACTACACAAACTCCAATATGGCTTCAAACGGAACTATGGACTCTGCCGAGAAGATCAATGTTGACATTGTCACCTTGACTCGTTTCCTCACAGAAGAGCAGGCAAAACACAAGGAAGCAACAGGAGATTTCACGTTTGCTCCCCTTAAACCCCTCATTCTCTTCCCCCAACTAACAAAATACCCAGTTTACTCTGCCACGCTCTCCAATTCTCTTTCAAATCGATCGCATACTACATCCGACGCGCAACCCTCATCAACCTCACCGGTCTCGCAGGCTCAAGCAACACCACAGGCGACGACCAAAAGAAACTCGACGTTATCGGAAATGACCTCTTCATCGCCGCCATGCGTTCCTCGGGAAAATGCGCAGTCCTCGTCTCTGAGGAGGAGGAAGAAGCAATTTTCTTCCCCGAACACAAGAATGCCCGGTACGCAGTAGCATGCGATCCCATTGACGGATCCTCAAACTTAGACGCCGGTGTTTCCGTCGGCACAATTTTTGGAATACATAAATTGGAAGAGGGATCGAAGGGCACTAAAGAGGATCTGCTGAAGCCGGGAACGGAGTTGATTGCTGCGGGTTTCACCATGTATGGTGCTTCTGCGCAATTGGTTATTACTATGAAGGGCGGTACTGTCAATGGCTTCACGATGGATAATGCTCTCGGAGAATTTATCCTCACGCATCCAGATATGAAGATTCCAAAATCCAGATCCATCTACTCTGTTAACGAAGGAAACTCGCTATATTGGGAAGATCCGGTGAAGGCTTATTTCAATTCTTTGAAATTCCCTGCTGAGGAAGGGGGTAAACCATACTCTGCGAGATATATCGGAAGTATGGTTGCTGATGCTTATCGAACATTATTGTATGGAGGTATCTTTGCATATCCCGCAGACAAGAAGAGTCCTAAGGGTAAACTTCGAATTCTTTACGAGTGTGCGCCAATGGCCATGGTTTTTGAGAATGGTAAGCCAACTCCCCTTCTGATATCTACCAAGAGCTAACCAATGATTTAGCTGGTGGCCAAGCACTCAACAGCAAGATGGATCGAATGATGGAAGTTGTACCTGATGGAATCCATGATAGATCAGGTATCTTCATGGGTAGTTATGATGAGATTGAGAAGGTCAAGAAGTTCCACAAGTGAGCCGACCGAGATATAATTCAATGATTTTGTTTTTATATATTGTTTTCTCTGCATGACATGGCGCAACGAGGGATGGATGATATCAATCTTGACTAGATGAAATGGAAGAATGGATAGCGATTTACCTATTTCTTCCGCATTTTTTTGCTTCTCGATTTCACCATCTTATCTTCATCCAATCCGTTTCCCCATTGGGCACGATGTCTCTTTTGCTGGTTCTTTGTCCTTTTGAAAACATATTTGTGATGAGTGTTAGTGGGGAGAAGCAAGACATATATTGTATGCTAGTGTCGTTCCCCAAATCCCTTCATACAACACCCCCCTCCCATCTAAGCTTCAATCATAATACCTCTGACTAACCCCCGCAATAATCTCCCCCTCCCTCTCCTTCACCAAACCAGCTCTAAACCGATGATCCTTCGCAATCCTCGCCCTCGCCCACTCCTCCGCAGTCACACTCCCCAAATTCACATCATTTCCATTCTGCAACCCCAGTCTCTCAAGTAACGGACTCCTCACAGGTTCAAGCTTTGTAGAAGCCTCGGGGCGTGCGAAATAAATCAGACTTAGCCGTGCTTTCTCTCTCTGATCTGCGGGAGGTTGGACGACGCGATGGACTGTGGATTTGAGGTAGCCGGCCGAAAGGAATTCTAGGGCGTCGGCTACGTTGACTATTATTTGTCCCGGGTTGGAACGTGCTGTTTGTGTTAGTGGCGAGAGAGATTAAACTGATGGAGAGAGGAGGGAGGGGAAGTATACCATATCTCCAACCCTCCTTTGTCTGAACCTGTAACCCAGCCACCGGTTGATGAAATAAAAATGTAAGCGTATTGTAATCCGTATGTCCAATCGCCCATAACTTATTCTTACTAGGATGGTATTTCATGTACCTCAGATACTCCAGTCCCGGTTCTTCATACCGATGTCTGTTCACGAAATAGTCTTCATCTTCTAGTTCGAGCACGAATGCGAAGAGGCGGAGGAGTGGGAGGAGGATGTGGTTATGGATGTGGAGTGAGAATTTCCTGATCTCGGAGTAATGGGAGAGAATTAGTTGTGGATGTGGGCGCTCGTGCTCGGGCGTGAATTTTGGGATGTTGTAGCGCTCGTCGTTATCTCGCCCTTTGAGTTCGCCTGTTGCTTTGGCTTTGTAGCCTCGGAAATCGCCGGTTGCTGTGTTGGCTAGGTATTTGGTTTTTTCTTCTAATGGGAGATCAAAGAAGGACTGTGCGATGGCGTATTGACGGGTTACGTCTTCTTCAGAGAGTCCGTGGCCCTTGACATAGAAGAATCCTGAGGTACTGTTGGTTTGTGCTACTTCAGGGTTTGTGGTGATAAATTTGGGTTACCATTTTTGTCAATGAAACTTAGAAGTTGGGCTGCTAATTCGCGTTTTCCAGCAGGATCTGAGATTTTGGATATGTCGAGGGCCTCAAGGTCTGCCCATTCTACTGTTTGGAGTCAGTTTGAGGGTATTCTGTTATTGATTGGGCGCTTTATTTCGCTTACAGTCTTCTGTTGTTTGCTTTGGGTACACATAAGGGGGGAGGTCTGAATGCATTTTAGAGGGATCTATGCGTAGTTATCGTTTGTTTGCTTCTCCGGAGTATTAATGAAACAATAGGAATAAGTTCAACTCATGTAGCACCTATGGTCTTAGTCGTTCGCGGGGTCAAGTTACGGATAGCTCGTCACGAGGAAAAGTGGAGAGAATTCAGCACGCCTTATGTACCCCGAATGCCCTCATTTTGGTAAGCTAAGCTTTCTAAAGCCCTCTTCCCGTTAGATCCCAAAAAATCTCGAGTTGCTTATCTATTGCGATGACGGTTGCTCCTATTTATCCAATCATACTCATCTTGAACAGAACTCCGATGCTCTAACTCCACCAAGGATATGGTCTGGCTGAAGAATTAACCACGAGAGAGGAGTTTCAGCAATGATTATTTGGAGTAATAGCTAAGTTTATACAAGATGTGGGTGAAGAAATAGATTCTCTCAATAATTTCCACTATGAGACCCAAGCTCTAAGAGCTTTAAAGAAAAACACTAGGGAACAGTAACGGATGCATACACCCCTTACAGGTTCCACTTTTGAAGTTGCACCGCTTGTTGCAATACAAGTTCAGATTCCATAATGCAAGAATGGGATGAACGCCTGGAGAGAAGGGTTTTGAGTGGCGTAGCCTCGTTTACAAGTACCTGGAAATACTTAAATGTACCTAGGTTTCTGACATCTTGTCAAAACTCAATTTCTATACAGCCTTTTTAACCAACAACCATGTCGAGAAAGACTCTTGAGAATGGTACCTCAGTTGAGGTTAGGACGAGCTCCGTGGCATCCAACCCTGGGAAAAAGAGCTTACGACATCGCATCCGCGAGATTCTGTGGGATAGTCTCGACCGGACACCTGAAGAAAGAAGACTTATTTTTAAACTCGACATTTTTATCTTGTACGGATCCCTCTCACTTCCCAGTGTTGCATTCGGTTAATTATTTCTAGAACATGGGCCGGGTTTACTTACTTTTCTAAGAATCTCAACTCAAACAATCTCTCTAATGCCTATGTTTCGGGCATGAAAGAAGACCTCAATGTCGTCGGAAATGAGTACCAAACCTTTACTACTATGTGGACTATCGGTTATGTTGTTAGCCAAATCCCATCGCAATTAATATGTAAACAAGCTATTTTACCCTCCCTTGCAGAACTCCTACTAATATGAGTATAGGTACAAAGATACGGCCGTCAATCTGGTGTCCGACTTGGGAGTTGATTTGGGTAATCATAACTTTTGCAACTGCAGCCGTAAAAACACCTCATCACCTTTACGTCTGCCGCTTTCTGGTGGGATTAGCAGAAGGTACATTCTACCCAGCTGTTCACACCATTCTTGGTGGGTGGTACACAAAGCGGGAATTAGCAAAAAGAGCATCCATCTTCTTTGCCAGTGCATTTGTTGGATCAATGTTTAGTGGATATCTTCAAGCTGCGTTATATACTGGTATGAATGGAACAGGGGGTCTGGCTGGTTGGAGATGGCTTTTCATTTTCGATGGAGTGATTACGTTGCCGATGGCTTTGTGGGGTAAGAGCCAAAAGTACCCCTCCCATCTTTTTGCTTTTTATTGACATCATTTGTAGCATATTACGCACTTCCTGATCTTCCTTCCAACACAAGAGTCCATTGGTTAAGACCAGAGGAAGTTACTCTCGCTCGACAAAGAATGGCTGATGCAGGGAGAGGGGAAGACGAGCCAGTCACCTGGGGTGGGATTAAGCGTGTTCTTGGGAAGTGGCACTTCTGGGTTTATACTGCATACTATACGTAAGTACTTTCACAGCCCAAACACCTGTACACTAATCTAAATTGAATTCTAGGTTTTTCATCTGCAGTGAAAATATCGGCGGATATATGAACCTATGGTTAAAGAGTCTTAAAAGATATTCCGTCCCCCAAATCAACACCTACCCAACCGTCATCAACGCCGTAACAATCATCACAACGCTCTCATACGGCTGGATATCCGACGCCCTGCAGCTCCGAAGTCCAATCGTATTCTTTTCCCTCGTCGTCTGCTTTTTCGCGGCCATGAACCTTGCAATTTGGGACGGCGTGCCCTTCCATCTCAAATGGGCTTCCTATTACTTAACAGGTTTCGCTCAAGGTTCCGGTCCTATTTTTCTGACGATGGTTAATGAGGCATGTTCTTCAGATTCATTGGAGAGGAAGTTTATTCTTGGCACGACGAATTCTGTTGCTTACGCTTTTAATGCTTGGATTCCTCTTATTACTTATAATACCACAAAGGCGCCGAGGTTTCTGGTGGGAAACTCGGTTACTGTGGGTTTGATTGTTTGTGCAGCTTTAACGTTGACTTTGGCTGTTTTCCTTCAGCGACGTGATGCGTAAGTTTTTCTGTTCTCTCCCTTTTGAAAGAGAAAGTACTGATAAGATGATAGTGACAAGCTTGATGAAGAAAAGGAGAGCAGCGAGGGGAGCTTAGTGGTTAGAGAGGAATAAGGATAGGAGACAGTCCAGAAAGAGTAGCACTCAATGACTCGAGGACCATTGCCAACATTATTTGAGAAGAGAAAGACGCGTTTGGAAGTTGAAATTCTAATACTTCTACCTTCTTGAACACTATCTTCGCAGCCCCGGACTCGAATGCTCTACTTAATATGTGAAAAAATATGCCAGATCAATATTCAACTAGTGATGAAAATCAGGTATCATCTTAAAAACAACCGAAGATCTATCCCCTCTATTGGCTCGGAAGACATTGGCTCTCCAGGAGGGGGAGGAAGTCCTTTATTGCTCGGAGTCGTGAGTGCCCTCCTCGGCTTGTCAACGCACCTCTCCTTCTTGTCTTCTCCGACATATGGACATCCCTCCCTAGTCATCTCGCAGTCCCGTCTATAACTTCAACAGGGTCTTCGAAAAATAGCGGACAGTTCCTCATATCTAATACTGTATTTGGCATATCGTCCCATGATGTGGTGTAGGTGTGTATATGGAGATACCAGTGTTTATTCGTTTCTGAGTTTGCGGATTCTTGTGCTTTAAGATGGTGTTTGCAGGGCTTTAGACGGGTGAGTTTACAGGGGCAGTTAGTGAAGATGTGGGGTTGGTGGAGACACATTTTTTGAGGTTTGTTTTCTTGGGTATATGTGTTGGTGAGGGGTGTTCTGGATAAAAATAATTGTGAAATGGCTATGGTGGGATAGATTCAGAAAATAACGTGGTGCAAAATTTTATTGTGCTGATAAACTTTTTGGAGCTTAATCAGAGGTGATTCACAATCACTTTATTCTAGTCACCCCCTGATCGTGATTGTGACTCTTCTCGGTTTTAACATTCATCGAAGCAAGCGAAGTTGAATAACATGGCAATTACTGTCGAACCCTAATTTATCTCCGTTACGCGGTACACCCCATTAAAACTAACTCATATTTTACTTCGCATCACAAAAATCGAGATAAAGAGACTACCATATCCCGAACGAAGCACACATAGAACTTTCGCACGCCATCTTTGCTTGGTGCTCCCTAAGTTATACCCTAATGCATTGCTAAATACTGGAACAAGCGGTTGCATAAAGCGAATTTCCAGCCTCGAATTGTTTTTGTCGTTGAGCTTGAATAATCGTATTTAGTAATATGCTAAGAAGGTAGGAAAATAAACGTTTAAGCAACGAGGCTTAACCAAGAGTGTAAGATAAACAAACGAACTATCCTATTTCAAAATTTCGCTTGTAGAGGAACTAGCAAGATATATAAGATAACTTTGCATCTCTGCGTCCAGTTCATTTTTGTTGAAAGTTAGAAGGTGTTGGTATGACTTAGTAGTCATAAAGTGTGATGCAATAAGTGGTTGTATTCCTATATCTTTATTGCATGAAGAGTAAAGGTAAAGAGGGGTCGGATCCTGTGAGCTTAAGTATGTGAGTGGCAAGCCACTCACATGAGCCGAAGCACGTGGATCAACTAGGCTGTCGTGCAAGGTGCTATTCACCAAGAATATGTAACGACAGAAGGAAAAGAGCAAAATCCCAGAAGTTTGGTTTTCCTTTCTACAAACGGTACCACATTTTCATCCTATAAATACCCTATATACCATATTAATTCCTTCGTATAAAAATGTTGCAGCCAACAGCCGCATCCTGTTGTCGTTTATTCTACCCCATTAATGACACCAAGAAATCCAGAGATAAACAACGAGAAAAACTATGAGGAATTCAACTAGTTATTTCTGTTGGGGTCTGCGTAAAGCCTAGGGAATTATCATCTCCATAAACCTTCATTTCTTGCTGCCGAAAGAGTCTTTCACTGTCGAATGTAATGTTTCCAATTATACGAGTCACAAGTTTCCTTCGTAGCATCTCCTCGTACTAATCTAAAGAGTAAAACTCCATCGGAGAATAGTTGCAGTTGCTCCGTCCCTTGAGGAAATAGTTGCGGTTGTTGAACAGTGTACAGTCCGTTGCGTGGAGTTTTGCAGCGACTTCGATTGATACTCAGCGTTTGCTCTGTTAAGTTTTATACTAGTGTAATCTTGTTTTTCGAAAACCACGGCAATTTACTAACACCAGCTAGCAAAGAGTATCGAAAGAAAAGTTTTTATTTGAAGCTGTTTACCTCATAACGAAAACAATTAAGCGAAGCTGTGCTTGTGTCCATCAACATGCCCCCCTCAATCACAGCTATGATTCCCGAAATAATGAGTAAAGATCTCTCTATGATATACACATTTTTACCTCTCCAAAAACAACTTCCGAAGTTTCCTCCCCTCTACCTTCTGAATAAAAATTCACACTAGCCCTGGTCCTCTGAAGATCCAGTGTAGAGTCCATTACCACATTTACCTTCCGTTTGAAACAGCCCCTTTAAACTCAGTATATAACCTCGCCTGTGGTGAATTAGAAATGGCAGCACCACTACGTAGCATACGCAACAAGGAGCACATGGCTCCCCGTAATTGCTCTGGCGCCTAAGTCTCGGCTCGATGAGCTATATTTGGAATTTGTCTCAAGCTATCGTATGGGGAAAAATTGTTTAGCATGTAGATCAGTCCATTGAGAAGGATGATTTGAAAATCAATCGACAGCAAGGGAAATTTCGACAGTATTTACGAGAGACTCTCCCAAAGATTCTGTAATTCAAATTCTGAGAACTTTCAATAGATTTTCAACAAAACCCTCTAGTACTATTACAGCATTCAGAACTAACCGTGGCTTGGCCAAAATATCTTCCTCTCTCCCTCTCCCGCCCAATAACAGCGCCATGGACGGACGTCAGTTTCATGATTTCTTGGAAGAAAGCGAGGTGGTGAGCGGATGTAGATGTACTCATCAACAGAGAACTTGTAAAGTCATGAACAAAGGCAAACACATTCCCAAGTCAAGTGGGTATTGCCCTCCGACATATACTCTATTTTCAAATGTTCAAAATAGTCTAGAACTATTATAATTATTGTTTGAGAAGGGTTTGGTGAACGAAGAGGTTGCTTTCTTGAATCTCTGAAACCTTCTAAAATAATATTCATAACTAGAGGAGAAAAGTCGCACAGCAAGATAGGAGGGTGCCGGCGAGCAATGGACGAATGTCTTACATTCTCATGAACCCCGAATCAATCTCCGATTCTCTCACCATCAAGGACCAAAAGAAACTTCAATATATTTCTAAAGAAAACAAGCACTCAACTTCTGTCTGATTGAGAAATGGCTGATTTCGAGTATGTACCTCTTCAAAAGTGCTTCACACCTGGCTATGGAACACTCGGTAATTAAAAGCACTCTTGGCTGGAACTTGGTGATGATACAAAGGGTAGGAATCTGTACTGAGACAACTATCCGATCTCCGCCTGAACATCTAGCTTGAAACAACAAGTAGAAAAGGAGGACTGGAAAGTATATGCAGGGTTTGATTTACGAACAGAAAAATAGGGAGGAAACGATAGCGAAAGATATTCGACAGTAAATACGATGGAACGTGCCAAATCTTTGATGTGGTTGTGAACTACCCCCTTTCGATATCCCGGAGAGCTTTGCTACATCGTGTGGCTTGTGCCAACACGAATTGTTTTTTATTACTTAGTGTTGTTTTTACATTTAGAGCAATCTGCCCTCTCCGCAAAGAATCATCGGACTCGACGTCTCTTGGAGTCGTGGAATGAATTATTGAATAGAAAAGAAGTGGAGGGGCAGATGTAGGGAAATATATCTACCCAGACCTCAAAAGCCAATCCCACCATGAAATCTTGTCATGATTTCCAACATTTTCAAAATCAACTCTCATTCATCTAAAGATCCAGTTATGCCAGCGCGAAGGGGGTATCCATCTACCACTTCCTCTCCATATCTCAAAGTCAAGAAAGCCCGTTTCAACTATTCCACGCCTCTACTCTACTCCTTTTATGTGGTCCATATCATCGGGTGTATTTTCTCATATCATGTCGGTAACCGAATTATTTCCCCAGAACAACCCCATGCCCATCATAATATCATCATCATATTTTCGGGTTTCCCCCACCGCAAATCACGGACCATTAAAGTTCACGTTCGAATACTTGCAGGTCGTTGATCCACCAACCGTTTCTTGGGTTCCACTCGAGATGGCGTAATTGAATGCGGGCGAGACGGTGTATCTACGGCGAAGCTCGTTAGAAAGGGGTTCGTAACATTGGTAGTTAAAGATAGATAAGAGGAAGAGCTGAGATGGATATGGAGAAAAGGAGGAAAAAGAGGGAGAGGAAGAAGAGAGAGACATACCCAGTAGAGCACCAAGCATTGGTAGTCGAAGCCGTGATGGCGATATTACTCCATTGCACTAGTCCGTAATCCCACGTACCGCCCGATTGGAATTCCAGCGCTAGCAGAGCTCGGATGAGGGCACCTCTGTCGGCTGTCGAGATGTTAGCATTGCATGCACGGGTAGAGATGAGGGTCATTACAGAAGTTTTGTGACGTAGAACCAGTTTGAGGTTTTGATCCGGCGGCTGAACCCGTGGGACCGGGAGAATATGACCATGCATCTGTCCATACACCGTTTCCATCTTGTGTAAATGTTGATGTGATTGAATCTCCGGGATAGACTGGTGAAGCAAGGTATTAGCGACGCGAGGTTTAATAGTGGAGAAAGGATGGGGCACCTTTGATGGGTGTCGCCTTGTAATCTGGACTAAATAAGGAGTTAGAGGATGATAATTTCTGGATCGCAAACGGTTAGCGACTTACTTGCAACAGTATTCTACCCAAAACTGCCAAGAGCCTGCTGATTTCGAATCTGCTATGACACTTTGATAGACAAAGTTACCAGCCTCGTTTTGAAGACCGGGCCAGACTCCATGTAGACCTTTGCCAGGGGATACCGAAGGGACGATCACCGTGACTTGATACTGCGAAAGGGTAAGTAGATGGCTTGGGGTGGTTGAGTTAAAGGTGTATACTTACTCGGGTAATAGGAGCATTTGGGAGAAACCAGAATACATCGGCCGTGGATGCTGCGTCGTCTCTTGGCCAGAGAGGGAATGCGATGGCCGCACCGACAGAAAAGAGAAGTGTCAAGATGTTCATCTTGAGTTCGCGACTGCTTGCAGTTCAGATGTGTTTGCAAAAGGTAGTCGTTGCCAAAGTCTCAAAGTCGACGAATGTCGCTAGCAATATATGCCAAGAAAAATCAAAGGAGTGAATAACATAAGAGCATTGTTGCGAATGGAAGGAGGCCGGAAAAACCAATGGCCTTGATAGGAAAACCAGATCGAGAGGCAGCTTATATTAGATCTGACATTCAGACATGCTTCGTGAAGGAACTTCGCCGATTCGTCAACACAGCAACCAACGTGAGTGAGGAGAACAGCCCTGCATTTATTGATTCGGGCTTGTGTTCTTTTTCCTTCTCTCACCGCGCCTGAGCGGATGAACCTGTGCCGCCCACTCCGAGCAATACATTGAGCCAACGGTGATGTCGCATCCTGGCCGGAGCACCACTACCGAACGCCAGCATTTCTTTTGAGAAATGCCACATCCCCAGCAATTTTGGAACTTTTCCCTCTGCTAAAATGATAAAGTTTTGAACTGGGATCAAAGCCGATTGGCGAGGTTATCTAAAGAAACGTGGATCACACAACATCTAAATAACCGGAACCAGACATGAGAACTTGGCATTTAGAACTGAATTACAAAAAGTACAATACACACGACAAAACCATAGCTAAGCAGACAAAAGTGATTTCCCGTCATTCCAAATATAGCAATAGCACGAGGGTCTATTTATCTTATTCTTTTCCCTTATTTGTGCAGATATTCTCGATCTGGCAACTTGGCGGCGCCAACAAGGGACAAAAGCTGTTGCCTTGCGAAGAGACCCAAATTGAGGAGGTGCTCCACAAGATGGGGAATTGGGGGATAAGATTGATCTTTATTCTTGGGAAACGAGGAAATGAGATGAATTTTTTTGAATAGAAGTCGTATGGAAGAAGAATGGAAGCAAAACAAATAGCTATATATTGCACTTCCATCGGCGACGTTACCATGCCACCGTGGCATATGGCCGGCTACCGCATAGCACTTCCACCCAACTTGTACGGTACTGGTCAATCAACATCTACCATAGGGTGGTACCCAGCGATTTGTTTTGTAGGGGACAAGGTATTGCTGTATTGCTACATTGGGGGTGTGTTGCTGCTGCAGAGTACAGGAGACGTCTGCCTAACGCCATCGAAAAAAATAAAATAGCAGAGCAAAAAGGGCCGGAGTAGAAGATAATTATCAGCAACATAAAGTAACGCGTGTAATCTGCGAGTACTTGCAGAGCGAAAGGACAGAACGACAATCTTGATGGAGAAACGACTTGAGAGTTTTCATGAAGAGGAATTACAACCTGCCACAGAGCCAGTCACGTGCAGCCTCTCAATTTCACCGCCACACTTCTCAACGACAACAACATGATAACACATCTACATCCTTTGCAACATCTCATTTCCCACGATCTGATTAACTTTGGCTTCATTTAAAGTTGGGAGGAGAATGGAATCACAGCCTCGAAGCTTAGCTAATTAGCTCTGGTTCTAGGCTCTAGTCGAGGTCAAATTTTTAGAGTTTCATGGCAAGAAACGGGATGCCGCCTCCTGAGTCGTAATAAGTTCACCGCCTTCTATCCACCTTTCATGTCTTGTTCTATTGTGCCATCTGTTAACTTCATGATAGAAAGACTCCAACCACGATCCGTGTCCTCCATACCTGTGCGGGAGAAAAGCCGAAAGGGAGGCCTGTCGATAGACTGGTGTTTGAATATTCATACGCCACTTGGCTGTTGTTTCTGTTGCCGACGAGTTTTTATATTTTTTCTTGTGCGGTTTTACGGCAGTTGATTCTTATCCCGCTTGGACTGGCTCGAAACTGCCGGTGATTAGTCGTCATCCAAGGATCTTTTTATTGCTGTGTTCTGGTAGTTGAAGAACGCGACTAGTGTTGCTCGGTATTTTCCCATCAAGTGCCAGATTCTCAAATTTTCATTTCTTTTTGACGGTTTCTTTTCAATTTATTCTATTCTTCCAAATTTGGGGTGGTGCCTGTACAAATACAATAATATTGTTTCATTGGAATCATCAACTCAATAGCGTACATACATTCTCATATTTCAAGAGATCTCCCGACGATCTTCCCCATCCACAGCAAGATTTCCCCAAGCAAGTACTCGCACAGGCCCCAACTGAATCAACATTTGCTTCACGTAGAGTAAGCTAGGGACAGTTATCAAGAAGCGAAATCCCGACCCGAAGCGAAACATTTCTACTAAAACGGCAATTTTTTCATCCAGTCATGATCTCGGCTCGATAGTTTGTAGTGGCGGGGTGGTTTTTAGTGAGGCTCACCCTGCAAGCTATTTGCAAACACGGCTGGCAAAACAGGCCCGTACTAAACGAGTTTGAAATGGTCAAATGAATGTGGTCCCCTCCTAATTTGGACACGTTCGTTCAATCTTTAAATCCTCTGATGTGGTGATATCAAATGATCAAAGACAGTTTGTGCTTTTCTTTACTTTTCACTTAGGATGGATGAAGGTAATTCTGAGGTGTGTTCATACATATCAGTGTTCGTGTTGAATACTATACTAATTTCCAGGAAATAGTTTCTTCGGGAGTCATGGGCTCTTTATGGAGTTGGGGCTGTGGTCCTATTGTTACGTTTCGCTACGAGAATCAAGACGGTCGGGTTCAAGGGATTCCAGGGCGATGATTATATGAGCATAGTTGTTCTGGCATTGTTTACTATGGATGCAGCGACTGTGCATATTATCTGTAAGTGTTTAACCGGACTGTGTAATGAAACTGGCTCTAACATAGGCAAAGCTTTTACTGGAACGAATGTCGAAGCTTCGGTGATACAGAAAACCAGACGTAAGCACGATTCTGGAACCCTTACCAACCTGCTAGACACGCGAGTTAGAAATCTAAAGATAGTCTCATGACCGGGGGATGGATATTGGGGTCCTTTTCAGAACTGAAGTTAGCTAACACAATTCTATGTAGCCTTGACAGCTTCGGAAATTTCCACATACGAGTACGGATCGAAAGAACAAATCGCAGCTTGGTACTCATACACTGGACTTATCTGGGCAATGAAGGGAACGATGCTCTTCTTTTTCAATCGATTGACGTAGGAGCTACCTTTCAATTTCGATGATTTCATTAGCTGATGCCCCTCGATAGGATCGGGCTATGGCAACACCGTTATGTAAAGTGGCTGGGGGCTGCATGCGTTGCGTCATACATTGCTGTCGTCTGTACGGTATGTGCTTCCAATTTCTCTTTTGGGGTATTTACTAACCATTTTTAGATTACATTTGGTTGCTTTCCAACCCAGAAAAATTGGCAGTGAGCTATTTCGCTTCCAAAGAACTTTTTTACCCTGCTAATGCGACCTAGAGTTGTGCCAGATCCAGGCTGTAAGTACCGAAGCGCAGCTTTTACTTAGCGTAGCTTTTACTTAGCGTAATGCTCAATTTTTCATAGTAAAGTGCACTTTGAAGCTTCAAAATTTCCTCGTTGCAGTTGTTTTGAACGTCATGTAAGCTCTACCACTTCCCCCTTGTCCACCCCTTGCTAACTTCTAAATAAGTACCGATGCAGCTGTCAGTATCATAACCTGCACTTCCAATTGATACAAAGACTGATATTTCAATAGATCCTAGTCATTCCCCTTCCTATGCTCTGGGGTCTTAGAATCCCATTACAAAGGTAACTCCTACCTCTCCCATAACCCACATATCTAACCAGCACCCAGAAAGCTCGTAATCGGCCTCCTCCTCTGTTCTGGGGTCTTTGTCATCAGCGCAGCTATCATTCGTGTAGTCCTGACTTTGAAATCCAACGCCTCGGCACTCAATATAAATCGCTGGTAAGCCCTTTCTCCTTTTTCACCCAATACTACCCCCCTTCCTCCTATTCACAAATTTATTTCTACTCTAAACTCGAATAATTTCGGTCAGTTGTCCCCTGTACTAATTGCGTGCTAAAGGGGCGTCCGCGAAACCATCGTCGGAATCGTAGCCGTAAACCTCCCCGTCCTGAAACCTCTTTTTTCAGCAAAGTTCTGGTCCACCTCTTCATTCAAATCTACCTCCCCCTCCCACGGAGACCACACTCTCGACACCCATCCCAAAACCTTGAAAGGGCACGAGATGAATACGCGTCTTACCTTTGAAGATCGCGTTCTGGAGGACTGGGAGGAAGCGAATATTGGGACTCCGGATTCGGGTAGAATGTCGAATGGTAATAAGAGCGTGGGGAGTTTTGGTTCAGGAGGTAGTCAGACGAATATATTGGGACAAGGAGAGGGGGTTGTGCAAGTTGAAACTACGTATGAGGTTATGAGTGAGAGGAGGGGGGAGGCTGGGGTGGGAAGGACGGAGGGCTGGCAGATGGGGGTTCATGGTGGGGCGAATAAGGTTGTTGTTCATGCTGAGAGTGTAGAAAGAGGGGGTCATAGAGGGTCGAGATGAGTGTTCAAGAAATTGGGCTGGTGTGTTTTCTTTGGTTAGGGAGAGGGAGGGGGCCGGGAGGCGGGGGCCGTTGGAAAAGGTTGGGAGGGGCATGCACGATACCATTTTGGCGTTTGTTTAGGGCTATTAGATTCTATTGGGGTTTTAAGTCTACGGGTTCTCCTATTGGTTTAGAGGGGCACAATTGCACGTTTGAAAAGTTGGAAGTGTTAGAAAAAAGAGAAACCGAATGATCGCTCCAAACATTCTTGAATGGTTTCCCTGGGCTGATTTCCATGCCAACTGGCATGTAGTCACAGACCAGGGTTTGTCATATGACATCTATTTGATAGCCATATAAATGGAGGCGGTAGAGGAGGGAATATCTTGTTATATACATACTCTGTGCATGCCCATGATGGCATTGTGATACACGTCCTAGAACAGTTGAGTTAATGGTTCCGGGAGACTGCAGGTAACGAAAGGCAGTTGTTATAAATTGTTCGGAAATTTGAATTCGGTATAATGTCATCGTAACAAGCGGTATCTACAGTTATGACAGAGATTTTTCAAAGGTAGGAAATACCAAATTTGTACCAGTGTCGAATATAAAAGAAAACCCGAAATCCCCACTGGATTATTTGTATAAACCCTATTTTTGAATTACACCCAATATTTGTTGCAATTTAGAATTTGAGATGGCATGCAGGTATAATATTTTTGTACTTTTTGCGAAGTGTACTTAAGGTATCCATTAATTCTGTCACTTGTTTCCACAAGGTAATATTTTGGAAACTTTGATTTTATGTGAATCAAAAACAGTATTGGTCCAATGTGTATAGGGCTCTTCTGCCCTTTCTGTCAAGATTCTGAACTAATATAGAACTGTTGTTCAGGTGAAGAAGAGTACATCGACTTTGGAAGTACTTAGTCTGCTTTTGCGAGTGATATTTTTGCATGAAGGTGACTTTTTATTCTTATTTTTGGGTGAATATTGAATACAGACTCCATCTCACTCTTCCTTACGAGCTTAAACGTGACTTCATAGCTATTTTCGCACTTGTAGTGTACTTGCAATCGACTTATGGTACCGTCGCTCGGTAGCGCACCCAATCAGGCTAAGACCATCAGGCCCCCACCAAAAGCGACCGCATCAGGAACGAGACCTGGGGAAATCTGTACATCATCGACAACCTTACCACAAACGTATCGTACTGTAACGGACCTAATATTCGTCGAAAACACCTTCGATAAATCCATCGATTCGAGATAATTTCGTTCCGCAACCAGAAATCAGAGTGACGCGACAGCTTGCTGACACCACCTGGGAGCGCGACCGGCCGATTGCGACAGCACCCAAAAACACAATCTCATTAGATGGATAGAGGAGTTTCGAGTCTGCGATAGCGAAGGACAGCGGCCACTAGCTTTAACTACGTGTGCTTTGCTTTGGCTTGGTTGGTGTTGGATAAAGAAAACATGGCTCCCTCGGCGACTTCAACCCAGTCGCTATCATCAAAGGCCAAGCGCCCCATTCCACCGGGAATTCAAACAAATGGAATACACTCATCCACCTCCTCTCCCTCACCATCAATGTCCGCTGGCAGACTCCCAAATAGCGGCAAATTGCCGAATTCTGCTACGAGCAATGGAGTCGGAGCCATGAGTGCATCGCGAGCTGTGGCGCGGGCGCGGAGGGACACCCCCGCGCAACTGTTGGGCAGAGGACAGAGGAATAGCAGCGCTGGACTACGGTCTGCGAGTTTGATGGGAGAATCTGCTGCCCCGCAGGTCTCTGAGCCTACACCATATGGTATGTGATCTCGGGCGCTCAAAGAAAATGCATGCTAATGCCGAGGCAGTGAAATCAGACGAATACATCCTCAAGAAATATCGCAACTCGAAACCTTCCCTAATTGTACATTTACATCCTACGCACTTTCGATTTGACGAACAAGAGGGGAGCTTCTCATACAAATCTCCCATGCGAATATTAATCGAACACCTCAAACAACGAACCGTACCTCACGACCTGGTAGAATTCATGCCGGATACACCTTTCTATGAAGGATGTATGATTGTTCAAATACATGATCACAAGTCTACTGCACCCTCGCAAGGTTCGACACAGGCAAAATCTGGAGTAGGAAAGACCGTACCATTTTCGGTACATAATTACAATGCCTACCTTACCCCCTCGTCATACGTCCCATTTCCCTCCCAGCAAAATATTTCCCCAAGCAAAGGGAAGGCGGCTTCAGATATCGACGATAAGAATAAAAGCGCAGAGCAAAAGGACAAGGAGAACATGCCCGCTCCTTCTTTACCGGGAGATACTTCTCGAGGCAAAGCGGCAGCAAACTTGCCGAAGAAACCAAAGGTCTCGACAATAGTTTTGCGGCCAACACCCCTCAGCAATCACATAGATTTGTCTGTCAAGGCAGCGGAATCAATGGCCAGTGTTGAAGGAAGAAGAGACTCGCGGGCTGATGCCGGCCCATTATCAGCAACTATACCTCCGACTCCCTCCACAGCTGTCCCTTCCACGCCTCAAACGGCTATGCCACCACCAGCAAAGCGGCTTAAAAAGAACAAGACGGACTTCGATGTTGCTAGCATCTACTCGGCAGAGTCACAAATAGCTCTAGCTACTAATGCTCCATTGTTCCTCGAACCAGTAAAAAGTGCTGGCGAAGCTGCAGCTCTTTTATCTGCACTTGAACACCCAATGCACTCGGCAAAGCCTCCGTCGCCCAAGACAAGAAAGAGAACCGTGGCAGAAATGGCGGCCGACGAAGCACTTGCTGCAGAGAGAGAACGATATATGTTAATCATGGACGAGCGACTTGCTCCAAATGCTGCGAATGCACAGGGTGGTGGAAATCCAACAGATGGAGATGGTCAAGCTGGGGGAGCTTCTTTCGAACCCCGCTTTGAGAGATTCAAGACTCTTGAGAATATTAAGAATCAACACGAGGAGAATAAGAAAGCTGAAAAGCTTCGACAACAAGAAACCGAAAGGAAGCAAACCCAGGATCGAGAGCGAGAACGACTCAGACTCGAGTCGGAGAAAAAGGAGCAGTTCCAAGATAAACAGCGTGCAGCTCTTGCTCAACAACAAGCTGCTCGCCAACAGCAACAGCAAGAGGCACATCAACGACAGATGGCTGCTGCTCATGCTCGATCTCAACAAGGCATGGGTAATCAAATGCAAGGCCAGCAAAGTCAACACGGACACCCACAAGGGAATAATATAGTGAATAATGGCATGCAGGCACAGCCACAACGATTTCATCAACAGCAGGTGTCACAAGGACAAGCTTCTTCTCCCATCATCCGAACCGGGACACCTCAAAGTCAATCATCACCTACCGTCAACCAAATGGGTGGTGGACCTATGCAACAATCCACCTCGAGTATGGGTGGAAGCCCGCCTCGACCTGGTTCGGTCGTTCACCAGAACCCACAGATGGGAGCTCCGACATCTCACGGCATGACGACTCAGAGAAGCCAGCAAAGCCATGCTGGTACACCTCGAATGCCAAACACCACTCCTCAAATCCAACAAACTCCTATCAATCGCCAGAATATGACCGGTACTCCTCGAATGAGCCAGGGCAGCCCTGTACAAGGCCCAATGGCTCATGCGCCTAATATGCCGATGATGGTGAATGGTCTTACTCCTGCTCAACAACAACAATTGCAAGCGCAACAGAGAATGCAAATGTTGCAACGACAACACCAAATGGGAATGCAGAATGGTCAAGGACTCAGCCCACAACAAATGATGCAAGCCCAGATGATTCGCCAGCAACAGCAGCAGCAAGGCATGAATATGGTCAATAACGGACAACTCCCTCAGGGATATACGGCTCATATGGCAGCTCAGATGGCGGCAGCGCAAGGCCGCGGTATGCCACAAAATATGAATCAAAATTTCATGAATGGAAGTCCTGGTGTGCCAGCAAACTTACAAATGCAAATGCAGATGCAACAACAACAGGCACAAGCTCAGCAAATGCGAAATGCTCAGATGGCTCAAGCACAAGCTGCTCAAGCACATGCCCAGAACCAAGCCCGGCAAGGTATCAATCCAGGAGGTGTTCCACAACAAGCTATTGCAAATGAGATACAAAGTCGGGCTGCTCGTATCTACCAGGAAAAGCTGCCAATGATGCAAGCGCAGCATCCTGGTGGGATTCCAAATGAAATCGAGCAACAATTCAGACTCAAGTGTAGGCAAGATGCACAGGCAATGGTGCAGCAAATCATAGCCCACAAGAAACAACAACACGCTGCCATGCAACAACAACAGCAGATGATGATGGCGCAACAACACGGGCTCCAGCAGGGTATGAATGGTATGCCGAATGGGATGGGCATGTAAAACATGTGAGATGTAGAGGGGTAATCGGGAGTGGGGTGTTAAGGGCCCACCTTGTATAAGATTTAAGGGCGCTATGGATTTTCGTTGAAGGTGTTCTATGAGATTGGGCAGAGATGGTTGGACAAAAAACCAGTTAGGAAGGCGTCATGGGCGATGAATTGTTTTTCCAGGGACATTGGGGCATAATACCAAGGGAAGACCACGGCGTTTGTGCATTCTCGTGTCTTTGGGGTTTGGGATTCAAACCCCCCAGGAAATGAACATAGAAAAATATGTCCTCACTTGGATAATACATTGATACAAAATTTCTCCTACTTTGATACGTGCTTTGTCGTGATCATACAGAAGAGTGTCTTCATGGCCTCGAGTGGATAATCTATTCTAGCGACATTATCGATTGCTTCATATCTTGATATAAGCGATTCCTCGCGATCGTAGAGAGGTATCCCCGGGGGGTAATATAGTCATACAAATTCTCCCTTGCTCATGTCTTGGTAGATTACTTTCTTCAATCCGTATCTTGAAAACAGCCCCGTCATAGTAATACAACAGCCTTCCCTCTCTCCCCCCCAAAACTCCCCTACGTACTCCTCTCAGATATCCCCCTCCTCCTCGCCCGTTCCCTCTCATTCCACTCCTCATCCCCAATCCCCAAGTCCTCCCCCCCTCCGCTCTGATTCTGAAATGCTGACCCATATTCCACCTTATGTTCTCTAGACTGCCATATATCCTCACTACTAGGCATCATTTTCCCCTCCGCGTCCCTGCCGTATTTCGCCTCCTCTCTTTTCCTGTAAAATTCGCGTATTTCATCTTCTTTTTGGGGCGAAGAGAAAGTGCGGGTGCGCATGCAGAACCAGAATTTGCCCCAGGATTCGGAGCAAGGGCGGACGTGGCCGTGGCGGTAGAGGTCGTTGAATTTGCCGCCGAAAGAGTTACAGTAGAAAGCTTCGTCGAAGGCTGTGCGGCAGGAGAGGGTTGTTGGGAGCAGGGAGGTGGAGAGGGGTTCGGAGGAGTCTTGGGGTGAAGGGGCGGTTTGGGTTCGTGTGGAGGGGGAAGAGGTGTTTCTGGGTTTTCGGGTGAAGATTTTTGGGGCGGGTTTTTGTTCTGTGTCGGCGGAGAGTTCGCGGAGGAAGGAGGTGAGTTCTTGGTCTGCTTGTTCGTCGCGGGTAAGTGGTTGTGAAGATGTCGAGGTGGGTGGATGTGAGGGTGTTGATTGGGAGGGGATTGGGTTGGTGGTTTGAGTTGAGGGGGGAGAGGACTCCGTGGGAGTTGAAGAGAATGGCCAGACCATCTTTCTCTATTTAATTGGTATCGTCAGGTTTCGATATGGATTGGACTGCCACGAGGTTCTTGATGAGGCTGAAGATGTGGATTTCTTCAATTGACTTCCACGACAGGGATTCTTGTTCTTGGCCCCCACGCATCATCTTCGGCCTTGTCTCTGATTCTCAGCCTCACATGATGTCAGGGAATGCATTCAGACTCACCTCCCTTTCCTTCTGCTTTCTTGCTTGACAACCTCCATTCCGCTCTCGTTTTCTGAAATTAATCGCACCTGCGAATAACGAAAGATATGCACGAATAATATCAAGGCGGAATTGCCAATCAACCCAGGCAAAATGTTACCCAACTCGCGACGCGTCCTGTTTAACCCCACCAGTCTGCCCAGTCTTCGGACAAAGAAGCCTCAGGCGAGAGACTTTTATAATGGCAGCACTCTACTGCGGGTAGGACTGAAGAATGGTGCGGGATCTGCGGTGTGGAGGGGAGTAAGAGGGAGTGTGAGGAGAGAGAGTACGCAGATTGGAGAGGATAGGACGGGGCATATAAAGGCGCAGGCTAATGAGGGGATTTTGTTTTTTGATAGTATGTTGGAACGTACTCCTTGTTCTCCAATTCATACCTAATCTTCTGGCCAAAAGAGTATATGCTGATTGTATGGTTGATTAATAGACATATTCCCACTCAAACTACGATTCTTACTCGGCTTACCACTTCGAGGAGGAAAGAATCTCTCGGATCTACTTTGGAGATATAATAATCAGGCTTTGAGTCCTTATGAGCCGCTGAGTTTGGTGAAGAGAGCTATTCCGGAATCAATACCTTTCAAGATTACGGAGATTTTGCCGAGGCTGAAGGATGGGTGTGTATATTCTCGTCCGGGAAATGGAGACGGGCATGAGTATTGACTGTTGACAGAGGTGCTTTTGTCAAATTTCAACCCGCGGAAGGGAAAACGGCCAAGGAGATTGAAGGTTCTCAACCAAGTCTCTTTTCATGGAATGTCTCTAACGGAATCCAGGTCTCGTCACATCACACCTAAAAGACCACCCTATAAATCCATGGTTCAACCCCTTCCGACGAATAAGAGCACAACTAGTAGTCGGAAAACCCTGGCTAGAAGATCTCCACCGCTTCCCCTCCCGCAGAATAAAAATCGAATTTATCCCCGCAACAACCGGAAAAGAAGCCTCCGAACTCTCACAAGAAACCATCTACAGCCTCTTCCGTCGCTACGGCAAACTCTCAGAAATCACCTCCCAACCTTCCGATTCAAAGGTCCTGCCTAAATACGCATTCGTTGATTTCAGTAAGATGCGCCAATCCATTATGGCAAAGAATTGTATGCACGGCTTCAAAGTGCTCGAAGAAGCGGGTAGTGGAGCGGCAGGAACACAGTTACGACTTTCCTTCGAGCAGAAGATTAAAGCTCATTGGATCCGTGATTGGATCGTTAACCATCCACGTGTTGTCATCCCCGCTGTTGCTGCGTTGGTTGCTACGGTCACTGTGGCGGTTTTCGATCCGATTAGGACGTTCTTTATTAAAGCCAAGATTGATCATTCGTTTTCTTTGGGTGATAATCGGGTTTATAAATGGTTTAAGAGTCAGGCTACTGATATCCTTACGTTTCGAAAACCAAAAGGGGAGGATGTCTCGTTCCGCGCTGTATGGGATGATCGAAAGGAGGTTATTGATCAGATACAAACTTGGCTTATGGAGACTGCGGATACGTTTGTCGTTATTCAGGGGCCGAGGGGCTCGGGGAAGAGGGAGTTGATTGTTGATCAGGCGCTTAAGGGGAGGAAGAATACGCTTGTTATTGATTGTAAACCGATTCAGGAAGCGAGGGGTGATAGCTCGACGATTTTTGCTGCTGCTAGTGCTGTTGGTTACCGACCGATTTTTTCGTGGATGAACAGTATTAGTTCTTTGGTTGATCTGGCGGCGCAGGGGACTATTGGTGTTAAGAGTGGGTTCAGTGAAACGCTTGATGCGCAGTTGGGGAAGATCTGGCAAAATACTAAGGCTGCGCTTAAGGAGATTGCGCTCAGTCATAGGGATGGGGATGATAAGGATGCTAATTTGGCTGATGATGGTGAGTTCACTTCCTCTGCTCGTCTTCGGGAACCTTTTACCTTGCCTTCTCTTCAATGCCTGGGGGCTTTCCTTTGCCACTCGTCTTTCTTTCTCTCACCCCAAATTCGAAAACTAACCATCTCCAGACTGGCTAGAACAACACCCCGAATGCAGACCCGTGGTAGTAATAGACAACTTCCTCCACAAATCCGAAGACTCCTCTCTCGTCTACGACAAACTCGCCGAATGGGCTGCCTCCCTAACGACCACAAACATCGCCCACGTCATCTTCCTCACAAACGATATCTCCTACTCGAAATCTCTGTCCAAAGCACTCCCTGATCGTGTCTTCCGACAAAGAGCACTAGGAGATATCTCCCCCGAAGTAGCAAAACGCTTCGTCATATCCCATCTGGATTCCGATCCCCCCTCCAAAAAAGAATCCGGAACCGAAGAAAAGGCCCTCTCCCCTTCACAAAGACGAGAAGATTTAATGGAGTTAGACGGTTGTATCGAAGTCCTTGGCGGTCGACTAACAGACCTCGAGTTCCTAGCCCGTCGTCTAAAAACAGGGCAATCTCCCAACCGCGCGGTAACGGAAATCATCGAACAATCCGCCTCTGAAATCCTCAAGATGTATCTTTTAACCACAGCGAGTTCAGAGGAGGGAAAAGAAAAGAAATGGACTACGGAACAAGCTTGGTATTTGGTTTCCAAATTAGCGGAAAAGGAGGTATTGAGATATAACGAGGTTTTACTTTCACCTACCTTTTCCCAGTCCCTCACGCCCTCTGCGTCAAATGGCGAGAGTGTTCTTGAAGCTCTGAGCGCTGCGGAACTCATCACGATCAAGACGTATAAAGGACGGCCGCAGAAGATTGTTGCGGGACGACCGGTGTATCAGGCTGCTTTTGGACAGCTGACAAGGGATAAGGGTTTGAAGGCTAGACTTGATTTAGCGGTGTTGAAGGAGCTGGTTAAGGTTGAGGAGAAGACGATTGAGAAGTGTGAGGGGGAGCTTACTGTGTTAGGGGGGCTGCCGAGACAGCCGAGAGAAGTAGGGCCCCGAGTGACGTTTTTGCTGGGGAAGTTGGGGGGGAGTCAGGGGAAGATTGAGGGGTGGGAGAGGGAGATGGGGGTTTTGAAGAGGGTGCTTGGGATGGAGTTTTAGGGGTGGGGGTTGCGTGAGGGGACAGGGGGAAGGGGAGGGGTGATACCCGGTGTTTTACTTTGTGTATAAAATACTTTATTGTCGCGAGGAGTTGAAAGGGGAATTGACCGAGGGAGTAAAGGCAACCGACAGAACTCTACCAAGATGGTGATAATGGAACCGAAAACCCTGCTCATTCAGGTGGTCGCCTGATAGCCGCTGTACACCACCCTATCTCTATTTCTCTCTTCGTTGACTCAATTAACACTTTCGGTGACGAACGTCGGGTGGGAGTTGGGTGGTATTTGAGGATGCCTTGCAAAAGTCAAAAGGTGAGTGGGTAGGAAATAAGAAATAAGCTTATACTGCACATGGCTTGGAGGCTGAGAATTTTTTTCGGTGTGGGTAAGATTTTTCTGGGTTGGTTGGGCTGAGTCTTCGTACTTCGCTTAGCCTCTCCCCACTTAAACACTTTTGAAAATCACACCCAAAGACCTCCTACACCTGAGTTGGGGAGAGAGGGCGGGTGGGTAGACTATAAAATAACCCTCTATGTGTTGATTCCTGAAGCTATTACAAAAACGGAGTTGACACCGGAATGCTTTATATGCCTGGGGCTGATATCTTTGGCTAGGGATTGGAATTAATGTTGATTTTCAAACGGGGACCTTGAGAGAGGGCTATAAATGGTTTTGCTTTTGGGAAGTCTGGGTAGGGACGAGCTTTGAGCTTTGGGACTTCTAGGAGTTGACGTCCATAGGTTTAGTTGTCCTTCTGGTAACTTGATTTGGGAGGATCTCTCCAGCCATTCCTCCCACATGTATGTAGATTCGGGTTCGAAGCTTTTGGCCTCCATTAGAATCGTGCGTGAGACGTATTTATAGTCAGTGGTTACTCGAAATGGATGAGGTGTGTGAGTTTCATGATGACCCAAGCCTGTGATGGAAAATGACTCCAGTTTTCTTGTTTTAGTATCGTCGCTTAAACTGAACCTTATTAATGCTGGGGTTTGAGCTGATTTTGCGTTATCTCTACGTCGCGGTCCTAGATTTAAAAATTATACGAAATATAAATAGTAGAGGAGGAGCAAAAGGTCTACGTTTCGAGATGCGGCTTCGCAGTTGCTGCATCCGGTTTGATGGAGAATGAAACTTCTTGTGGCGGATTTCATGATTATCCTACTCTTTGCGTTGCTTCTTGGGCTTGTGGGTCAATGCTGATGAATAGGTCTGGATAGGAGGGTTTTCGACGGTAAATTCAAGTTACTCCTTTTCTTGGGCATTTTTTCAAGTCAAATGTGGAGTTACACACTTGATCTTGGCCACCAGACCTCTTTAACTTTAATGATTGCTTAAGTCTTGCAAGGAATGATTTTGGACACTCTGATGCAATATCGCAGCCTTGCCAACGACATGTTGTTAATCGACATCTTGTACGTAGTATATTTCCTATGGTTATATACGCTCGTAGAATCTTCTCACTGGCTTTCCCTTTTCAAGTTATTCTGAAGCTGGTGCTGCGAATTAAATAAGCAAAGATTGATTGTAGGTTCAAGTCTTCTCCTGGAACATTTGCAGAAGCTCGCAAGAATAATTTAGCAAACATGAGTAATTTTCTGGTTCTTTACTGGGCCGGCTTCCAACAGATATACAGATAGAAATCCTTTCCATACTCTATCGAAATTCCATCTAAAAAATTTGAAATTCATTTACAATCCAAGTTTATAACCTAGGAGATAGAGTATAAGATACCTAAGTCCAAAAGACAAATGATCAATTCCGCTAAGATGGATTGGCCTTACATCATTGTTCAAAACCATTTCTGAAAGAATTCATGATAGCGCAGTAAAGAGCACGGAGCCTTAAGCTTTCAGAATATTGAGACAAGCTCCCCATCCTCTGGGCGTTGTTTATTGTGGTCTATTTACTTGAGTTGCTTTAGAAGTTTCGACAGTAGGATGATTTTCGACAGCAGCATTTTATGGTATCGGCCTTTCCAAAACAACAGGATTCTTTTGCATGCGCTTCCTGGTCTCCAAACTGGGTCTTTATTGGATCAACTCTACTTAGTGCTCGTTCTCGAAGTAGACCGACGGCCTGTTTCTAACATTGAACCTGTCTTTTTCCTTGGTTTATTCTAGAGCTTCAAGGAGAAATCTACACATCTTGACTCGGTTTTATATGAGGTGTACAACTTGATATTATATTTTATCCTGACGCATCCCTCTCTCTGCCTTACTCTGTTCTTTAGTGGACCCTGTACATTAGCTCTCTAAAGTAATCTGAGTGAGGCTTGAGATAATTGAGTTTAGAAGCTTTTTGCGATGTGCTGACTTCATGCTTTTGGGTATATCTTCTGTTGAGCTGGGAAGGTCCTCGGTACTGTAGGTTATGGAGAATTGATTGATTTGTGTAGGTAGTTATCTAAGGTCTATATATAAGGAGTGAATGATGATTACATCATAATGAATGAATGATATAATGACGATATAATAATGATATCATGATGATATAATGGATCTAGCACAACACTAGTGATCATACCAGCTGATCATCATAGCAGATAAAACTGCCGATGAAGTGGTAAATCAAACAGTAGATCATTATGGAAATAAATAATGAAAAAATCATGTGATGTTATGAATCCAGCACAACATCTTCTTTCCACCGGCCCCTCCCCACCCCTTCCTTTCCCCCAAAAAGAGAACCTTAATTTAATATTTCACATTCTGGAATTCAAGAAACATTGATTTTGGGAGTAAAACTATGGCCCAATTGAAAAGTATTGCTGTGGATGTACTGGAATTAAAAAGTGGTGCGATTTTTTGTGGCAGTATATGTTGGAAATCATGTAACGTCAGACCCAATTCTCTAAGCTCCAAGTCATCTGAATACAAAGAAAAGAATTGCATTTGCTGTTGATATAATTCTTACTGTCGCTTTCTTGGCATGTTTACAAAAGAGAAAATACTCCTGCAAAGAGATAGAAGAAGGAGGTCTTGCTTCTTTGATAAATGGGTAAACGAGAGAATAAATGAATTGCGGAAAAACGAGACCCCAACGATGAGAAACAACATCGCACGCCTGCGCGTACCATTCATCCCATTTCTGCCATCACTGTATTTCGCTTTTCCTATCTCATTTTATGGATAGAGGGACGATTCTCGATTCAAGCTTCGATAGTTTCATGGTGTTAATACAATGATTTTAGCTTTTAGTTGCCATTTATATGATCAAACATCTCGCAGGGCAGCTGAGTTCCAGCCAGAGACTATTCAAAGATAATGCTCAGATGAAAACAAGCATACTAGAAAAGTAGATAGTTGTTAGATTGAAATTTCTAAGGTTATAATTCAATTACAATACCCACCAACTAAACCACTTGAGATAAACTGGGGAGACAAATAGAAAATAATTTCCCAAAAGGGAGCTGAAGGACTATCTAAGTCTCTTTGTCTTTCCACTAAACTATTAGATTCCCATCTCCTAAGAATTGCTTTGTCAACGAACAACTAAGTAATAAAGAAGAAGAAGAGAACCTCGGCATGAATTTTCTTTCAAAACCCATTACCGCTATTCTTCTAATAACAAAGGACTGGAGAGGAGATCATAATTATTTCTCAAGCATTTAAATCCCATGGCGGCCGGACACCATATCCGGTCAACTCGTCTCGAGTATATGCTTTTGATATCGACTCTCAACAGCACAAGTAGACAATAGAACAAAGCCTCATACCAGAACCCGAGCAAGCCACGAAAACGACACAACGTCAAACCGTAGCCCGACCATGGGTCCGACTAAGACTCCAACCCTCAACAGGCAAGATGCTACCCTTGGACGACGAAGTTCCCTCCGCTCCTTTGGTACTTTTAGTAACCCCTTCCCCTTCTCAAACGAGGAAGCGAGTCCAAATACTCCGAGTGCACCTACAAACCTCTCTGTAGTCACACGTCGCGTCTCCCAGAGATCTAGTAATCTGAGACACGAACTTCCAGTTTCAGCAGTCTCAGCAGGTCAAGAAAGCCCCCGAGGAACCAAGAGAAAATCGAGTTCTCCAATATCACCAACCAGCCCTCGGAAACGTCGACATGCTGTTCGCAAATCGCTACCCCCGAGTAAACCAACCGCTCCCCCACAGCCACCAACCTCAGAAGCCCCCCGCCGGCGATCAACCCGCCGCAAATCCTCAACCCTGAACCAGCCAGTCACAGCTGCTATACCAGCTCCAGTTCCCAGTAGAAGTTCAACCCTACGAAAAGCCACAACCCCGAGCCAGCAAAAAGCTACCCCGACACTAGCCCCAGAAGTCATCCATCGACGATCAACCCTCCGTTCATACCGCCCCTTTCCCTACCCCCCAGGTCTGCACCTCCCACCAGGCGTCGTCCTCCCAGCACCTGGTCAACCTCATCTGCCAACCCCGAAGCCAACTCCAAAACACATCTGCCTACGCGGAAATCCACCATGTCGTATGGAGTTCCCTACGCGAGCGAAGATCCACATGCACCAACGTGCTCGGCACGGAGGTGTACCTTTGGGGTGGTTGCAAGAGGAGACTGCGAAGGTGGTGGCGAAAGGGAAGACATGGCATACGGAAAAAGACGAAGATGGCACCATTATCAAGTCTTGGACGAAGGGGAAGGATACGCCGGAGTGTCACGTTTGTGGGAAGCCATGCTCGCAACCTAAGTTACTCGATGAGCATTTGCAGAAGGTGCACGGGATTGGGGTTGTGATTGATTTGGAGGATGACTGAGATGGATAGTGAGGCTGTAAGGTCTAATGTTGAGGGGCAAACAAAGATGGGCAACTGGGAAGCGCAGATTGTAAGATTATACCTAGATTATTTCTGATTTATCATCACACCTACCCTTCTCTATTTGTAATTAAATCAACAAAATTCCATACAAAGTACCAATGAAGTTCCAAAAATTGTAAAACATCTGCTGCAGACATGTGAATTAATGATTGACCTACGAGCTCCTTGAAAAGCCTTTACACACGCACACAGTGCTTCACCAAAACTTTGGGTTGAAATAAATTAACACCCATCATACACAAAATCAACAAAAAACGAGTGGTTGGTGAAGCTGCAATCGTTCCTAATTAGCCAAACTATGAAATAATAAAGCAGTTTTTCTTGCCGCCAGAGTGTAGTTTCACAACTTCGTACAAACCACAAACGCAAGACAAGAGAACTTCTTTGGAGCAGCATCTCATCATGGACGACAGAAAGCAGGCGCCTCTCCCAGCCAGAAATGCTCCCTACTCAGGGACATCTACACAAGACCCACGGGTCCCTCTAATTGCAACAGTAATGAATTCCATCCCTCAAATATTCGCAGCGATGAATTCCGCCCCACAGATGAATTTTATCGCACGAACAAAACAACTCAAGCGGAAAGCAAAAATTCCCCTGACACCAACTCGTCCCAAGACCAAATAGCGAAAGGTCAACGCACAGACAGCCAAAGAACTCGACATAGCAGAAGCACTACTATCCTTCGCCAGAATGCCGGTATATCAAGAACAACATACAAGGATAAACCCATCTACACATCCAAAGAGCTCGAGGCGGCACAAGCTCTCATCCTCCTGTCTTGAAAGCCCGTCTATCACTCAAGCGGCTAAGATCAGCAAGCTCATAGTATGAAAATAAGTGAGGGGTAAATCGCTTAGCAAGCTGCTGCGCCCGAAATTTCCTTGGTGATCTCCTGACAATATGCGCGAGCTCTCCTGATTTCCTTTACCTCTCCTGACAACAGAATGAGAGGATTTTTTGCACAAGGATCAATCGCACATGCTCTCGCACGATCCATTCTAGTCTTCACAGCCTACTAGAAAGTCTGGCTGGAAAAATGCCACGGAGGATAAAGTTTATCGTGCGTCTGGCGTACAGTAGTAAAGAGGCTGTGAGGCTGTGGGTCATGGAAATGGAAGGAATTTTTGTAGCAACGAAGATAATGATAACTTTTATGGTGGTTCTGGAAGAATACTATGTGACGAGAATGATTGTGTGCATGATGCATGAAATTTGGGAAATGTACACTCCTATTAGGAGTTTTCCGTATACCGCTTGTTCTACTGACACTTAATGAACAGCTAGGACTTGAAATCTGACGGATTTGGAGATTTCTCCGATGCACAGAACCAATACAATGCTTGTAGTGTATTCCCTCCCATTTGGAATAGTAAGTGCATTGCATGAGAAGCGCTGAACGTTGCAGCACTTCCAAGAACGCCTTGACAACAGATGTATGATGGGATACGAAATTGGGATTCATTGATCCGTAGACCCGTAGTGTCGTCTTTTTCGCCGTCGTGCCATGGAAAGATGAACTGTCAATTCTTCTGCAGCGGGATATCAAATGCCGTCTCAGCATGGCTTAGGCCTAGATCAACTAGTTCTAAATTCCATCACACGCAGAATTGCAGTGTAGAATCAGAAATGATTTCTCAGAGCATATGACGGCCTCGTAGAACACAGTTATGTGTCTAGATTGACAGCCCAAATACGAGCTGTGCGGAGAGTTTCACTTCTAAGGAAATGAAAAGAAGTAAAGGGGAAGTAAGGGAAGTAATACTACGTTTCCTCACAAAAAATATCAGCACTCACCGATGGCTATAAGCTGATACTTTGCATACCTTTCGCCCCATATAAGCCTTTTCACTATACCAATGCCCTCTTTTGACCAAATATGAGGCTCAAGACCTTCTGTATGCCCCGCATTTGGGTCACTCATGCCATAAGGCTGTACTACTCAATATCCCTTGCTGTAAAGATGCCTTGGGGTATGTCAGGCCAGCCTTCTTTTCCATAAGTTTCAAGAGACTTAAAACTGTGCGGGCACGTACCCGAGACAAGTACTGCGTTCCAAAGCCAACCCGTTTCCAGACCCCACTCCTGTATGTTCCTGCATCATAAGCCGCGCGAGGAAATTACTGGATTTGTCTGTGCGAAGCTTATGAGAATGGGAGAATGGCTATTGGCTTCGGAATCCGGCAAGCTTGTGGGGAGGATCGTAATCTCGTGGTGTTGGACGCTTGAGGTACTGCTTTCGTGCAGATTGGGGGTCTTTCGCGAGGCTCGGCAGTATTGAATTCCCCTATTGGGTGATCTGGAGGATTGTCGCGCGCGTGGGGTCTCGCAATCGGTGAGGCATATGCTTAGGCAAATTCATGGGCGTATCCAGAAATTCGGATCATGTAAGGGAGGAGTCTCGAAAATGAGGGGAGGAATAACTCCCGGAAGTGATCGCCTGCGGTTTCGCGGCGGTGCAGCACAGCCTTGCATGGGGGGCTAAATTAGTGGGGCTTTTGCGCTCCGCCTCGGCTCTCAACCAATCACATATCGTGTAACGCCACTATTTACCAAAATCATCCTCGACAGCCACATGGCAAATTGTGTTACTCACCACTAAAAGGCTGTAGCACAGCTGATCTACTTCTCTTCCATCTGATCATCGTACCTGATACTCTTTCTCTCAACTACAAGAACTTTGGGGCTCAGCTACTTGCCACCTGAATATACCATAGCCCTGGGCAGAAAAGTTGGGCAAACCACCACCAAAAACATCAACATCTGACTCCTTTGTCAAGAGGCAAACAGAGATATAATAACGAGGTAAGTTGTTGATTTTCACAATTTTTCATTCATCATACAACAGTCAAGAAGTTATACCAACTACCATCTTCAATTCACCCCTGACATCGAAGCCACCCAATCTCTATATCAACACCCAAAACTGCAACCATCATACATTCTAACACAATGACACACTCAGTTGTACTCGCCCCAACGATGCCTTCCGGTTCATGGAATCTCGGCTCCGCGTCGAAGCGAAGCTCAGTATTCGGTTCTTTCAGCAAGAAACTTGGTCTCAAGAATAGCGTCAAACCTACAGCATCAACAAGAGCAGTAGAGACACAGAGTCATGGAAATCCATTTCGACCTGCAGCTGCAGAACTCGCAGTGCCCGCAGTACCAGTTGTAGGAAGATCAAGACCTACAACCCCAAACCCACTCTCAAACCCTTCTCCTGCCACCAGACGACCAGATAGACCTGGCATGAACGCATTTACAGTTCCATCCAATGAACCACCGCCAGCATATTCACCATCTCCTATCGATGCTCCTGCTCCATCTTTCGCAAACGTAACCCCAGCAGCAGACAGCAATGCATCTGGCACTGAAAGCAAATATGCTTTTCTCGCCACCTTCGACACAATTATTTTGATCGATGACTCTGGTTCCATGGCAGGCCGTTCGTGGCGCGAGGTTTCACAAGCACTTGCCACGATTGCTCCCATCGTTACACAATACGACAGCGATGGAATTGACCTGTACTTTTTGAACAATAAATCAGACGATTCTGGTGATGTTCCCAATGGCAGTGCCCCCAGCGGATACAGAAATCTGAGAAGATCAAATTCAGTTTCCGAATTAATGGCACGAGTCCGACCAGGTGGCCACACACCAACGGGCCAACGACTCCACCAGATCTTCAAACCTTATCTTGCAAAGTGTGAGAAGGACGCGAAACTCGACAAAGAGACCAAACCTCTTAATATTATCGTCATTACAGATGGGGAGGCATCTGATGAGGTTGATGGTGTCATTATCCAAGCCGCAAAGAGACTCGACAAAATTGATGCACCACCATACCAACTCGGTGTTCAATTCTTCCAAGTTGGCAATGAACCAGGCGCCAAAGCAGCACTCGAGCGACTGGACGACGAGCTTTCAACCATGGTCGTCGGAGGAGTCCGAGATATCGTCGATACCGTTACCTGGACTGGTGGCAACAGCGCGAGTGAGGGCGGAGTTGGTCTTACTGGTGATTCCATCCTTAAAGTCGTTCTAGGAAGCGTTGTCAAGAGACTTGATCGACAAAGAGCGAGTGGAGAGATCCGTAGAGCATAGATTCATTCTTTTCATTTGTACATTTTTGTATCATATTTTTACATGGACTGGTCCCCAAGAATGGCGTTCCGGAATCATTTGCGAGAATTATTTTCTCATCAGGAGTCAGCAAGGTTTTTGAGCTCTATGGGGCGTTTCGAGGTTCTATGGGCGCTCTTTCAAGAGCTGGATATGGAAAACTTCAGTGTGGGTTCTTTAGTATCTCACAGTACGACTCAATAGTAATAAAAACTCCTAAAAATCATCTGATCTCTTTTTTTTTCAAGTGAACCTAGTCTATTTAATAAATGCTTCTCAGTTCCTTTTCCCCTCACCATTTACTTCATGGCGCACCACAACCCCAATCTTTTCCACGAGCTGAGAAAGAGACTCAACAACCCAATTCCTGCAACTTTCAATTCAGTTGAGGCAATATAACTCATCGCTGCCTACCTTTTATCTTAGAGATTATTGCTGGATAACTTTTGAGTTGTTACCACCATATTTTGGATTCCAGCACGTGACTAAGGTGGGTATCCCGACGAAGTGAGATAAAGGCTAGACAGAGAATCAAATGACCGGCAAGATCATAGACCGTAAAGTTTGTTTTTATCTCTCTTTAAAAAAGCCCCAAATGATGTTTTTCTTTTCTAGCACGTGGTTTTTTATCAGATGGCTTATTTCACTATTCGATAAGGGGAGCTAGCTACTGTTAATCTTAGATATTTACATAGAAATATAATAATTCCACCGTTACAAGAAAATAACTAGGTATCATCAGATTCCTTATCATTTATATACATTTTCAAATTTTTTGTTGTTCGTTGTGGACCAGGAAAATAGAGTCTCCCAAGACAATGGTGACAGCGGATCCTTGGTAAGTATACATACTTTAGTTTTGTAACGTCGTAATCATTGTCATCGAAATTCGCCCATGTAACCATGGAATTAGTCTTTGGATAAATCGCAGCATATCTCATTACTGCTTCAAATCGATCGACGGGATATTTTGAGTTGGGAACAATTAGACTTGTAATAAGCCAATCTGGTGGGGTTGGCTATTTTGGAGTCAGATGAAACATTGGCCAAAATTGACGGAAATGAACATTGGGTATAACTATATGACCATTGTTTTTTACTAACAGAGAGGAACGAGCCAAGAATGGATCTGCTTAATAGGGAACACTTCACGATGAAAGAGAGGGAATAATACTTACTGGGGAAGCTAGCAAAGCCTTGTGTGGTGGAGGTGCATCATGGAGCCCACAAATGACTCCCTGGCCTTGGCACGATATAGTACATCATTTATAGCCGAGCTTCCCTGCCTGCCTAAAAGCACACCGACAATGCTGCAGTTTATGACGAAGAATTTCTGAGTCGATTGTTTCAAGCCACCAACTAAGCGAATGTCGATCATTACTTTTGCTTCGGCTTTATACTCAATCCCACCGAATGTACAGTTTCTCCTTTTTTCATACTCATTAGCCAGGGGAAAAAGCTCGAGTTATAGATTCTTGACTTCCGACGGTGAATGAAGTTATTGTAAGCTGGATTTTGAAGTCTCGCAGTCATGCGAACCGGCGGTAACTGAATTCCAGACACCGGTTCTAGGGTTATTAGTTAGATATAAGCACGCAAAGTCTGACAAAAAAATCAACTTACTTGGTATGATTTCGATATTGATGACTGGTGTCTGGACCCGGACGTTTTTGATATATTCGAGATCTTCGTCGTCGATCATTTCGTCTTCTTCATTCCACTCGTCATCCTTTTTACCTTCGTTTACTTCTCGCTGTTTTCCCTCCTCGCGGAAGCACTTTCCAGGTAATCCTGTTTACGTTCAAATAGGGGCAACTCCTCAAACCATCCCTGGCAAACTGCACTGTCACATCACGTTAGTTGAAAGTTCAATTACTGTTCACCATCCTACTCACCAAGTAAACCCGCCTCCAGGAGCTTTGATCCATGATGAAGACTGACACCCTACATGAGGACATTCATTTCTTCTCCTATGGGGAATGACCATAGCCATCATGATTTTCATCCCTGGAATAAACTCCCAGTTCTCAGCTGTCAGCTGGAGAAGAGTATTCCTCCGGTCCAAGAGTTGCCATTGATCTCGTTGCACTAGTTTGCTACTTCGTCCTTGTCGAAATTTCGCTTTAACGATCGCTTCAACCATCTATTCAGCGTCAGCCTTGAATGCACATTCCAAGAGTTTTTAGGAAATTACTCACTTCAAAGTCAAACTCCGGGCCAATCGTGATGGGACGTCCATATGCGTCTTCGATTTGCATGGACTTTTGAGACCATGTGTGATCTGTATCAGGACGTGGCATTTTGGTTTCCATTTCAAGTAACAGGCCATATATCTGTAAGGTCTTCGAACTTTGGGTGCTATCAGTTACCTAACGCATTATGAGCCCATAAGGATGAATAAAACCCAAACTCACTATGTCTTGCTGGCAAGGTTTGGGAGTATGCCTACTGTTTGGTAAATAGTCCCTACATTCGACTCAAAGGTTTTCCTAATCGACTGCAAACTGTTCGTTGTCTCAGTGGAATACCCCACAATTCCGTCTTAACAGCCGTGGTTCCCTCCGTCACCGCATCCCGGACCTCAGACATGTTTTCGTTCGTTTCGTCAGCTTTGATGCTAAGCGACTCCAGCTGATTTTGTATTCTTTCAGCATCCTCCCGAGCTAACTGATTCGCTCGAAAAGCAAATTTCCTACAAAAGCCTTAGTAGATGTAGTCACAGTCCGCTCGAATTTCAAACATTTGATAAAAGCCAATAAGCATATTGATACTCCCAACATATCCCCCCAATTCTGCTCTCAATTTAGCCATCTGCTCAGCCTTCTTCGTTGCCAGCCATCGAACTTTGTAGGCAAAATCCTTCATTACCCCACTTGACCTCGTTTTCCCGAGAGTGGCATCGTAGTGCTGAATATGTTCCAGAAATTCTCGCAACGGAGCCTGACACGCCAAAGCTATCACTTTGATCACAAAAACCGTCTCTTCGAGACCAAAGACAGGTTCAAGGTTTGCAACTTGCTCGAGAGCAGTTCTCAAGTTGTCCAACTCGGTTTTGACATGCCGGTACTCTTGGGCAGAACCAACGGAATCGTTCAAAGCCGACCCAACTTGACGATAAGAGCTACGGCGTTAAAGAAGTCACCTGCGCTATATCCAAAAGACATTCTATAAAACAACTCATCAAGGGAAAGAAGATATATCAGATACAAGATCGTGAGGTTCAAGGTACCAACACCGAACCAACATTTTGAGGTGGCTATGCAATGTAACCTTTACCTAAGGCAGAGATAAATATAGAAGTAATATTTGATTAGAAGACTCAATTTCTTTCAGATTTTTCCTCAAATTCTGAACTCGGGCTTTAGCATCGTGCAGTCCTTGAAAAATGAAGAGAATTTAACAGTGAGTGCTATCACAACTTTGGGTTAGAGGAGATGGAACAAGAACACCGGGATTGGCGAGTCTTCCGAAACTCGGTCCGAAAATCGGCGGCATACCAAGCGTTGCTCACGACTTCACCAAAACAACACCGTAACTCTGCCAAACCAAGCTCAAAAAGAGCGTATGAGACGCAGATCAGAAAATTATGAAAGTCCTTGCGTTATTTGGGAAATAGCAAGATAGAAAACAAACCCGTGTTTTGCTAGGAAGCCTTAGGTCCTTAGCGAGAACGCGCTGATGGAGACAATTTGCAAAATGTAAGTCCTTTCATCGGGGTACGGTTGTAAACAAGAAGGTTGAGCCTCCGCTACGAGAATACCAACTCGGGAATATTTTCCAGTCCGCAAATGTGAACTTCCATCCTGGCTAACCTCCACAAAGCCACCTGAATATCTCATGTGCTGCACCCTCAGCACTCAGTTTTGTCGTATCCAAAACCAGCTGCCAAACCGCCACATTTTCCCCCTCAATCTCCGCCTTTATCTCGCTCGGATCCAACAAAGTTGGGAAGTCTTGTCTGATATTGAGAAGCACATCCCCATCGACCCAACTTTGATTTCCCTTGTCCCTTGTTCTTGTCCTTTCACTCCCCCACGCCTTTTCGCAAGTCTCATATGCTGCATGTATTGTTCCTCGTCAATATCGAACCCTTTGACCAAACATGCAGTCATAATGACAACCAAATTATCCGTCGCGAGATCTGCGATGGCCTTGAAGGCCAAGTCCCGGAATTGCTTGCGTAAGACGTAGTGCTTGGGTGTACGATCAGGCGGGATATACCGCAAGACCTTTTAACCCACGCCGAAAAATCCCTCCTTGCATACTCCTCCTCAATGGCTTCCCCGGAGTCGGAAAGTGTACTATTGCAATAGCACTCCAATTAACAATTCCAAACGAAAATCGCCTCTTTGACAACCATCTCACCATAGACCCCGTCTCTGCTCCATTGCAAGAATTCCAGAGCCGTATCTTTCTCTGTCTTGGAGGCTGCTTAGATATGCTGTGAGGAGCGTTTATTTGTGGTATTGCCGAAAGGTGGCAGTTCAGAGATTCAGTAGAGTGAGAGATGAATTTTCTAGTGTTCTAAAAACACGTCAGAACACCTCTCAGGCAATTCCATTAATCAGAAGTCTACTAAATAGGGCCTTAGATGAGATGAATAGACTTACAGGCTTATCTTCCATTGTAAAACCAAATACTTATCGAGTCACGCGTACTCGCTCACGACCTCACCAAAACAGCAATACCATAAATCTGCAAAACCAAACTCGAAAATCATGTATAAAATGCAGACCAAGATAGTAAAAAACATCCCAATCGTTCCAGAGAAACCTTTAAAATGTGTTTGGTTAGCAGGAAGGAACAAAATGGAAGCCAGCAAGGAAAAAAATGAAGATCTTAAATTTCCAGAACTCCAAGAAGGTTTCTTTTTGATTTGCATTGTCAAGACGTCATAAGGCTCACTCACAGCTTGTTCTTGCCAAGCTGGCTACTGTCTCTAATTCATGAGAAGATTACGAGGCTCGCCCTCAGAAATCCCAAACAATCCCATCACTAACTTATCATTCCTTCCTGGAGTCCCTGGACCCTAGCTTCATCTTATCCTTACCAATCGACCTCTGATGCACACCCAAATAATTTCCCATCCAAAGAGTCTAATCACGTTAAATATTGGACAAAAAACTCTCAAGAACTTATGATAACCATTTCATGCCGCCTTTACGATTCAATACAACCATCTCCTCTGTCTCCCGGTAATAACCGTGGTGATTGATAAGCAGCCAAGCTGGCAAGAGTTTCTGTTGTTGCATATGAGAGAGGGTGACCATGCTTCACGGTGAATAAGACGCCGGGTCGATTTTTTATTCGGGGGGCTGGGATGAGGGGTAAGTAAACAAAGGTGAATCGAAGGTGAAATTGACGAAAATTTCGATTTTGGGGGTCGGTGCCTGCCGTGAGGTCATCTGAGGGGGTTGGAGAAATTTTGCTTAAAATTCATTGCTGCCTGATCGTTGGGGAGAGATGGAAGGATTGAGAGGTCATCACATACATAGCATAGCAAGCTCATCATCACATAGTCACATTTTTATATCACAACGAGACAGTTTATTTTCAAGATATCAATTCTCTACCACGTAAAAAGCAGCCAAGACTTAACTTTTCCGTTTTTTTGAATGTCAATCCATCTGCAAAGTAAGAACAATCACCCTGTAATGCCAGAGCAAAAGTGTAAACGCCCACATGGCAAAACCCAAACCCAGTCATCCATAACCATCGCAAGCCCTCCGTCAAAACCAAGGGTCGAAGTAAATGTCACACCCAGAAAATCCAGCGGGGAAGTCGAAGCAAAGGAGAAGTTGAACATAGGAGGGAAATAGCCATTGAGGTAGTGTAAAAAGAGCTGATAAGGTCGTATTCGATGGTGGTTGTCGAATTTGCTTCGTCGAAATACGTGATAGTTAGCGAAATGCTATCGTTAAACCCCAAAAGAACGAAATGAAATAGAGAGGACTTGGTATCTTTTCTGCAAGCTGAAAACTCGAATGCATTGAAGCCCAAATGCGCAAAGGAACCTGTAAAGCGAAACCGAAGAGATCGACGCCCGAACGCCGCGCAAAAAGTGATGGTACAATTGATGAGGTAGGTTGTTTATCGTGACGGCCGCCAGCTTGACCTCTGGTGTCGAGAATCGAAGAAAAATACAAAGCAGCAAAGAGCGTATTCATTGCCACCAGGGGGAAATGAATTTTATTTTTGCAGTGTTTTCTGTTTTCAACTTTTTTTGGTGTTTTCGATTTTCGGCAAGGTAAGAAACAGAGGAAATGCTTTTTTGTTGTGCCCTAAGGGAATACCGACTCCTCATCGCACATTTATGTCTAGCAGCGTCTAGGCAAAAGTGTCTCGAAACGCCGGCTTCCCGTAAAAATGAAATGACACAAGGAAAAATGTTGAGCGGCAAGTCTTTGGAAAGAATCGACAAAACGCGAGGATCGTATCCAGGTCGACCATGCTTCTCCAACTTCTGGTAATAGAGCGACCTATCTAAGACATGGTAAGAACGGTCGAGTGGTGTAAGTTTCGAACTTTGATAGAACGTTCGCGGTCGTCTCGCAATGTGATAACAGGTGTGATGATCAACTTAAGTCGAGTCTGGGTCAGTTGAAGTTGCATCGGGTCTGCGTCCGGTCTATCCTTTGCGATCATGGTTGCGGCAGCAAATTTTCCAGCGGTCTCTGGGAATATGACTTGGAAGCTCAATCGGGATGTGTGCATCTTGACACCGATGTCCCATGCTCTCATCGCAACAACACCAAGGTCACGTCCTGCATCTTGTCTAATGGCTCCCTCGTTTAGAAGCATACCAACGTAGTCTCTGAGCTTTTTGCAGTGCGCCTGCATAGTCACGGACTTCCAGAATTCGAAATGTGGAGATGACATGATTTTGTTGACTGCTTTTACCAAGCGATCGACAAGAGCTTGGCGCTCTTCGTTGGCAAGGCCTGCGACACTCGTTAGTTTCTAGATCACAACTGTCTGGTATACATGCAAAACTTACCTCGGATTTTCATAGCCTCCTTCACCTCTTTGATAGCATTGTCAGTCTCCACAGAGAAGCCGAACCAGGTGTCAATCACCAAGATCTTCTGGAAGCAGTATGATAAAATGAGGCGCATCACGAAGTATTTTCGTGAGTCCTCCTGGGAGATCAGAAGCATAACATGAGTATGCGAATCCTGGGTATGACCCGGGTAGGCAATCGACATCATATAATCCCAAAGTTCTTGTTTCTTAGGGGGAATTTCTTTATCCGTTTCTGGGCTGGGTCGGTTGCAGTAAGTATTGACATATCCTTCCGTGATGCCGTAGAATACACCAAATTCACCGCCGAAATCTTCGGATTCTGGTGTGACATGGAGGTGAACCAAAGCCATCGCCTGTGACTCTGGGTAATTGGGTCCGGTTGGAATATCTCCGCATTCGGTGGGAGTCGCGGTGATAGTCTTTGTGCTTGAAAAGGTCTCCTGGAAGGTGTTCGCACCACCGGGGCCATGCCTTCTGCGGTTTCTTACTCCTGCCGGACCGGTTGGAGCGATCATGTTTGAAGGGCCGGATACCTTGGACGGGCTTGGCGACTTTGGTCGTAGAGATTTGTCGCCGAAAGCGGAAGACGAGCTTACAAACTTCTTATGAGAAGTAATTGGGGAGGTGAAGGGGTCGGCGATGTTCACGCGCGTACCTCGGTGACTGGCTCTCGACTCCATGTTCGCAAGTTGCTTCATTAAGGCCTGATTGGTGTTGCGTAAGGTCTGCTCGTGATTATACCCCTCCTCGATTTGCTTGTTTGCCTGTTCTAGTTGTGCCAAAATGATGGTTTTCTCTTGAATCACTTGGTCACGCTCAGTCGTGAGGTTAGCTAGACGGCGGACCATCTCTTCCATTTCGTTTCTTAAATTGACCGACGCGTTGTCGTCCTTGTCAATCTTTCGCTGGACAGAACGCGATTTCTCTGTAAATTCATGACCGAAGATGCGAAACTGTTCCAGGATACGGCTTTGTAATTGCGGCGAGATACCAGGGTTGTTTTGGATACTTCGCTGAGTGGCGGTGATATGCTCATACACAAGCTGCTTGAGCTGGGGTAGAGTAACGTCCTGCGAAGCAAATCAGTATCGTGAATTAAATATAGCGAAGAAGGTAGCATGATGGAATGAGACTTACATCGGTGATCGAGAGACTGCCAAAGGCATCTTGCGCGGATGACAACTGACCTGCGCTGCCAAAGCTCAGGTTTGATACATGAGTGCTACTAGAGTTCGAGCCGCGCGTATGGGCGTAGGAAACCGGCGGTCTACTATCCTTTGGAGGAAAGCCGTTGTGACCTTGGCTCATGTTGCGATCCATGTTATCGAGTTGGGTTTGGATGCTTCGATTGGGGGTGGGTGATGGAAGTGGTTGAGATTTCGAAGGAACAGGTGTTGCGGCGGAGCCTTTTTCTCGACCGTTGGAGAGGACTGCCTGGACTAAACCACTTTGAGAAGTAGGCGGTGGCGGACCACAAGAGCCTTGAGGGCGGTGGGTGGTTGGGTGTGCCGGCATCTCGTCTGCTTGCTTCACTCTCTCTTCCTCTGTAATCGTCTGTGCGACCTGATCGCTTGATACTTTTTGTCGTAGGTTTTTGACCCCCTTACGCCGTTGCAAACTTTTCTCGGACTGTTTCTGGTGCAACTGATTTGCTGACTTCTCGTCATGCAACTCTTTAGTTGAGTTGGAATATGTGGAGGGGGCGGCCACTGCACACCGTCAGAAAGCTGAGTTAGAGATGTCTTAAAAAGAGGTGCTTCACGATAGCTGCAAAGCACCTCAAGAGAAGTTGAATGCCAAATACCGAGGACAGGTGAATTTGTAAAATTGCATGCCGTTGAGATACCGCCGTGGTGGTCTTGGAACTTGAGGGAGGTGGGTGACTCTTGATAGATTTGAAAGCTCAAAGGAAGGTACAGGTTGTCTATTATATGCTGGAGGTGAGGTGCAGAATAAGTAGGGAAGAGGGAGGGATGTGGGGTAAGATGATGGTTGTGGGTTGAAAGAAGGAAAGGGAAAGAAAGAAGTTGAAGGTTTAACCTGCTTAAATACTTCTTTCCCCGCAGAGTTGCCGGCAGAAAGCTGATGCCCGAACACCCTTTGCCCTATCAAATATAAAGGATAAGTACTCACCAGGATATGTTTCCGTCGGACGCGGATAGCCAGCGCGGCGGTTGGGTGGAATGTACTATATGAAAGTTAGTCTCATTTTATTCACATGCATGGTAAGTGGTTGGGGGGGCCCTTGGATTCTCCTCGTAAATTAAATAGAAAAAGTTAATGCATATAAGCAATCCAATGTAAGGAGTTCCGCTTATCCCTTCCCAAATAAAAGTAAAATGAATTGTTGCGGCAGGCAATTTCTGGTAATTTCCTCATTCCAATTAGACAAGTCCACTTTCATAAGAAATACTAAGTGATTGTTCAATGAAAGTGAAAGAGTAATCATTGGGCATAGGTCCCATTCTAAAAGGATCAAGGAAGTTTCAAAAGAATCTGATTAAAGAAAATTATGGGTCTCATTCGCCGCTCTTGACGAATGGCTCTCTATCTTCTTTTCAGTTCTCCAAGTATAAATCCACGGGTTTATCATTGGTGGTGATTTGAAACAGAAAGAAAAGGCCGAAAGATATGAGCACTGCTCATCAAAGAAGAAGACCCATTGATAGTTATATGCAACATAGACCACTTCGATAAAAGGAGGTTCGAGGATTCCACAAGTGCAAGTATGAGCTGGGAAAAGGAATACCAAAAAGACACGGAGTGACGGCAGATGAGATGACGGAAAATAGTACGGAAGAAACTCAACGACAACAGCAGTAAAGATGATCAAGGTCGACTAGACAAAGGAGAACAATATGTGTAGAGTTGATAATACGCTGACAAAAATCATTGGGAATAGAAATATAGGACGCAAGCACAGTCAAAGAAGACTCTTAAGTTATAGACAGTGTCATAAAAATGAAATCAGGCAAATGGGAACTCCCGAAAAATAACTGGCCGAAAAGAATATTGAGAGCTATAAAGCTATTGAAGGAAATATATACCTGATGGGTTGTTCGAAAGCTCCATGAAACATAAATGAATGAGACCTACTGGCTCGCTGCCGTTCAAGGATGTTTCTACGAAAGATAACAGTTAGCAAGGCTTCAATACAGAGGTGTGTTAGGAGGAATATTGGAGCTCCATTGAAACCTGAGTGTTACAGTCCCTTACCTTTCGTCCGCTTGTGTCAAAGTGCAATGCGCAAACGAAAGGGATGCAGGAATGTATCCCAGTACTTGGAAAGTGCCCTCGTGTTGTTATCACTTGACGCTGCTACTCGAGAAGTAGCTGTGGGGATGTGCGAAGAAGGTATCGTATTCTTGGGGAGGCTTGTATGTGTGAATGGAAGGGGAGGAGAGAAATTGCAATGTGTTGTAAGGTCGGATCTCGGGAGTTCGAAGATAGATACGCAGAGAGTCGATTCCACTCCGTCAGTCTGCATGGCAGAAAGACGGAAGCTCCTAGCGGCGCCATTTGGATGGGCATCGCAAGAATTGAAGCCAATTCCTTACAATCGCGCCAGCAAAAACCCAAACCTATCCGATAGGGAAGTTTACTATGAGAAACAAAGGGCATACGTGGGGTGATGATCACCAGCGAACTGGTACTGCAAAAAGAAGGCCATTAGCTTTTCATTCAATGTTTGAGGCTCATCATCATGTTCAAAGTAGTAACAACGAGAGAAATGGGACCATGGTTGGGTTTAAAGAGATGCAGGACGATACCGCGCCTCTCCTTGAATCTCCAGTACATGCTTGGAGCAGTAGCGATGATGAAGAAGGGGGGGGAGTCTCGACTCTCGAAGGCGGCAGATTCGATAATCCACGGTCGCATCTTGCGATGGGGATTGGGAGACAGGATTAAGGAAGCCAGTTTAGATCAAGAGACTAGAGGGTTGGATACGTACGTAGAAGTCTCGCTGCCAGAGGCAGCGGCCACGGTTTCCTCTGTGCAAGGAGCCATTGGGGGAGCGGTGGAGGAGGAGAGCAAAGAGGAGCAAGACTGATGGGTGTGGGAGAGGATATTGAAGGGAGGAGGGAGTTCTAGGGCCAGAATTTTACAAATATCTTGTGTGCGTGCGCTGCTTAGTCGACTAAGCAGAAGCTGCACAACCATTAGACCGCCATTACACCCCGACCCCAGTCAAACGGCTTATTCAAGGCAGCAGGGTAAAGATCTGAGGCGTTTTAAGCTTCTACTGGAATATCTTATACTACGGCATGTTGTCAATTGGATGTGAAATCACGTCTTGTGAAGGGTTCCTGGGATTTGGGTGCTGACGACCACCAAACAGCTCTCAATAGCTATCCCAAGAGGAAGCTATTACATCGACAGCTTGCAGGCTGTGAACTAAAGTATCTTGAGGTGGTTTTACGTGCATTGCTGCTTTATCTTATTGATCTAGCTATTGTGGGTTGCATGAGGCTATTCCAGATTTGTCAAGGCGTCAAAAGTCCAGATTTTTGAGCAGTGACGCACCTAAACTGCTAGGATCCATCCACAGCCCTTCAGGGAGATTAGATTATGTTATAGCAGACTGTTCAACGTGAATTTGAGGCAATAGATTCTGTTTTGTACGATAATCGTCCAGGGTTGAGATGCAATCCAAGGATTGCGACGCTAAAAGTTTGGTGAGAACATTTAGAAAATCTGTGATAAGAGCTCCCACTGCATGAAAGGTTACCAGCATTCTTCCTAAAACTGCGCACCAATAGTTAATGCACTAATCTCTTTCAGATCAACTAATACAGCAAGATACACAGGAATTCCAGTCTTTGTGATGAACTTCAGCCTAGAATCACCTCAAACTTTTCAGATTTCAGCCATTTTTAGAGAAAGAAATACGCGCAGTTAATCACAATGCACACCATTAACTTGGGAATTTGCGTTTTCTTTCATTCAAACTTGTCGAAATCATCAAATTCATGAAGCGATGGAGGAGAAATGTCAACATGTGGTGTGGAGAAGTCGGCTAATTAACCACTTTAGGCCAAAACCTGTGTTGTAAAGGCGGTGAGCAACCGAACCCCTAATGCGATAAACCTGGAGGTTATGAAATGCGAAACTAGGCACCTTTGAAACAATTATACTAAATAACCTAGGAAATAAAGAAAAAAATAAGCATTTACTTGATTTATTTATTCTCTAGAGTTTTAAAATAATTCCCTCTATTTGTAAAATATTCTTTTTCTTTTAATTACTTTATTAAGTTAGGAAACCCTAGTTTTTAGAAGGAAATTCAGATACTCTAAGTGAATTTAAGAGCTTTAAATAGCTATTTAGTCGAGTAAGTTCTTATAAAAATACATTGTTTTTCCAAAGATTTATAAAAAGACAGATAAAAGAAAATAATTCAGATACTAAACCTAAATTTAAAAGCGTTGAAGAGTACTCTAGTTAGATAAGTTCGCATAAAAGTACTTTTTTTCTCTACAGAGATAGGAAAAACGAGATTAGTGTAGATAATTCACACATTGGAAGTGAATGTAAGAGCTTTAAATAACTTGTTAGTTAAGTAAGTTCTTGTAAAAGTGCTTATTTTCCTAAATATTTAAGAAAAGAGAGATAAAAGAGAATAATCCAGCTGCTGAAATAGAACTTTAAGTGTTTTGGAAAAGATTTCAATCTGGTAGGTTCTTCTGAAGCTGTTTTATTCAAGAGTAAGGTATAGAAAAGAAGTTAAAAGAAGATACTTCAGATATCAAAATTGAGTTTATGAGCTAGAAATAGTATGTGGGTTTCTCTAAATATTTAGAGACACGAGACAGAATAATATTTCAGATACTAAATGTCACTTTAAGAGTTCTAAGGGTGTGTTTGGCACAAACACGGCTCCGATCCTCTGGGGCCGTGTCTCTGCCCGGGATTTTCATCCGAGCCTATAATTCTATGTTTTCACATAATCCCAGGACTCCAAGCTGTCTCGGGGGGAGGGGGGGGAGGGAGGCATATGTTATTTGCAGTGTTTTCATCTTCCCTGCCTAACCTAGTTTGGACTACTGGCTGACCAAGGCAACCTACACTACCTAGGCTGGGCATAGGAAGGCTAGGGAGACTGGAAGACAGGATTGGCTGGGCTAGGCTGACTAAAATCCTACTTGCAGCGCTCATAAGTACTCGACCTTGGAAGTGCGACTTACAACAAAACCAATCCACAATAAGATAGAAGTACTCAGCCTTGAGAATTACGACATGTCACGACATGATCGCGGCCCATATACCTTGTACTAAGATCTTCTGGTATCTTACTTATCTTCTTCTAATTTTATTAGCAGAGATTAAAAAAGATAAAGCAGCTTTGAAAGAACTTTCGCTATCGAAAGCAATTTAGAAACCTCGATTCATGTCTAGTGTTAGAGATAATATATATAATACAGAGTAAACTTAAGATGTCTTTCTAAAGAGAGAGCCTAGGGTCACATGGCAGCTAGCCGGTGTTACAAATCACGTGCCAGAACGTGACTAATGAAGTCCAGGCTGCGTCCTGACAGGAAAAGCACATCAATAGTTCTTATAGCAAATAGGGATCAGTCAGCCTAGCTAGACAATCCAAGGATTTCTTTTGGTTAAGGAAACGGTCACGTGATCTCGATCGCTTATATTGGTCTGGTCGACAGGCGACCAAGGCGACCACGAAAAAATGGAGGTTCTATGTAAGACTGTCACGCTTGCTATCAGATAGGAGCTTAGTTCTCAACTTAGTTTATCAATCTTATCACCTTGTTTGATATCTTTGATACAAGTAACGAGTTCACTTCCAAGTGAATAACCAGGCGCATCTCTACTTCTTACTACATACCAACCTTCGAGACCAGTTACCTTAGTCAGATAGTTAGTTTCGTTACACTTAGGTAGTTCCAGCTTATTTCGTAATAAATGCCCCCCAACGGGTGTCATTGTTTGTGATGGTAGATTTGGCTAGCAGGAGCACTAAAACCCATCTAAACTTACTATCACGAATAGTGACACCCCCTGGTGCCCCCCAAAAAGAAGGCATCGCTGCTCTCAGCGATCATCCCTGTAAGACTCTCTCTTGTATCGCAAATTAAACAAAATCCAAAGTAAATAAGCGAAATGACAAGTAAACAAAGTCCAAAGTCCTAAGTCTTCTTCTATCACTTTTGTTATCTTTTTCTTTCCCGGGATCTGAAGAATACGAGATATATTCTTTACTATGTTCTTTGAAATAAGATTCGTCGTTAGAATCGTAGCTTGCGGAAAAGTTGTAAGAGTAGTTACTTAACTTTAAGGATAACAAATTCGTAGTACTCGAGCGTGAAGTAGCTTTAAAAACGTACAGTACACAAGGCTGAGTTATCAAGAGGAAGCCTACGGGAGTATCGTAACTCTCGAGAGGTGTAGAAAATGGATAAAGAGAAGCAATTCTCTTTATAGTCTTGTAAGTCGGTTTCTTTGACAGCGGTGAAGTTCCTTTCTTGCTTTCTTTCTCTGCGAGGTCGCCTATTGTTACTCTATTTTCTATCGAATGAAGTAACATATTACGATTCGCTATTTCCGATTACGATTTAGTTGTATTTGGAGTTTAGTACATTTAAGAAAGACCCGCTTAGTTATTGTCGAACTTTGATTCTTCTTTCGGATGTTAAGATTCGTTTAGCTCTAAAGCATTTGCTTGGGTGTTTTTAAACGTTAATTCTGCTATCAAACAATAAGAATCGTTTAGTTCTAAACGATTTACTTAGGTTTCATCGAACGTTAATTCCTCTATTGAACGTTGATACTTCTATCTAACGTTGAGATTCATTTAGCTCTCTAACATTCCTATTTTAAGAAAAAACGCATTATTTCTGCGAGCTGGCTTGATTCTGTTGCACTTGGCATTTTTGAAGCCTACAAGGCTGAGTCGGTGAAAGACGTTTACGAATATCATAGCTCTTGAGGAGTGTGGAAAGCTGGGAAGAAGAGACAACTCTTTCTAGAGACTCAGAGTTAATCTCGTTTTCGTTGGCTCTACAGTGAAAGTCGGTCTACCGTCTTTTAGCATATAACGAGAGAGGTTGATTTGCATACCACTTGTTTCATGGTATTGATCTTGATCTCGCGGGTTTTCAGAGAGGAAGAGGCGTGTGAAGCCGGTTTCTTATACTTCTTATATTTTCTCTCTTGCCAGTCCTAGTAAATGCCCCTCCGGTTTACAAGTCATGCTTCCATCCCGGACAGACTATGGCATTGTCTGTGGAAGAGCCTTATCCCCACATTCGTCATCGTGGCCCATTGTTCTGGAGTCCCAAAGGATGCGATCAATGCACCTCCCATAAGTCTAGTCCAGTATGGGACGCTTGCCTTGTAAGCCAGAAGACGAGTGAAATATCGACTTTCTCTTACTAGGAAATATGATTTTTGAATCAAATCACTCTCTTGAATCATGAAAAGCGCTTGGCGAAAAACGCCCAGTTTTTCCCCAGATGTTATTCTTCGCCTAAGTCTCTGCCTCTTGTACGCAATAGGTTCTAATTAATCGTGTTCGCATCATCTATCTTCACTTTAGTCGAGGGTTCCTCCGAACAAAGGGAAAGGGTAACATAACGACTGGTATCTAAAGACTGATACTTTGGGTCGTCGTTTCGTAGCTGATTTAGAAATTCAGGATTGTGGCCAAGCTTGTAAGTAGTGGTGGTAATATTTATAATGATGAAAAACAGCATTCTTGGGATTAAAGTGCAGGCCTGCCAAGGCAAGCAGGTATTTGGAGTTTTGAAAACCCTCTTCCGGCTTATTCAAGCCGTAATTATCGCACCTAGTGAGAATGAATGGCGTTACTAACATACTACGTATCTAGCTTACCCACTTTACTTCACCGAAAAAAATGAGCTTGGGCTCTTCAGACTTGACGAGAGGTATGTAACTAGCCACTCATCGTCACCAGTACAAGAGATAACATTAAGATTTATCACTTCGCGAGTTTACAAGCAATTCCAGGAAATCTCAAAAGGAATCGTTTCCGCTCCAACAACTCCAAAACATCCGCGACAAGTTTCAAGACCCCCCATCAACAATACCCCCAAAAATACTACATAAAGCCTTTGAATCTCCCACCTCCTTACCCAACATCCATTCACCCCCCCTTAACACCTTCCTCCCCTCCCTCAAACCCCAACCTCTCCCATCAAATTCTTACTACACTTCCCCAACAACCAACTTCTCACAAGAAACCACAAAAAAGCATCAGGATCAGGCCCAAGACCCAACAAGAGGGAACTATTCGCTTCTCGCATTATGTTCGTGCGAAGGGTCTACTCGAACCGTTTGCCATGTTGTTTGATAGGTGAGCAATCGGATCCGAGGAGCACCTAGGCCCATAGCCTATCCGTAGCCTACTAGTACCTCCCGCTTCCCCTATACCCACCCACTCCCAAACCCAACCTCCACCCCAGACTACACAACATCAAATATCAATAAAAAAGGAACCCCGCAATTTAAGTCAAACCAAGGCATTGGGAGAGTTTCTCAGTAAAATAAGTCTATAGACCTACCCCCATGAATTTCGTTCCTTTCACAGGGCAAAGGAAAAATACGCCTCTTAATACGCAAAACACATCAATCTAGCGGTTCAAAAAAAAGATGGGGGAGGGGGAGAGGGGAGGTTGGACAAGGAATTATTTCATTCATCATGACCCATCACAGTCCATCGCCAGACCACCACACATCTCGACCATAAATCACATCACCACATCAATCACCCATCAAGCAAAACAGGCACAAATCCATGTCAAAAAAATTCATTGAATTATCTACCTAGAAAAAACAAACTCAAACAATCGCACCGCCACACTAAGAGGAGAGAGAAAAAATTAATTCTTTTCTGTCTGTACGGGAGAGAGAAAATAAACTGCCTATGTGCAATCAGCAGGGGTGGTCCGAAGCCTCTCAATGACTTGGGTAATACGGGTGGGTATTTGTCGTAGGAAATAGGAAAAGCAGTTTGTGTCGTGGAGAGAAATTCCTGTGATGAATGATAAATCAGCAACCCTCTTGGAGACAATTTTGCTTCTGCTGATACTGAGGGAGATCGAGTTTATGGGAAGCGAGCGGGGAAGTCGATTTCGAAAGAGGTATGCGACCTAAATTGACTCATGGGAACCAGGGTGACGGGGTTGCGATTATTAGAAAACGAACGTCATAGGGAACCGAGGACCAAAATAGGGTCCGACGATTGCGTGGGTATAGTGAGAGATGTGGTGATAGTCATCTGTCCCATAGGTTAGCGACTGAATTGGCAAAATCGAGGGAGTCCACGTACCATGTGTCCCTAGAGTATTACGTGTAGCCCTCAATTAGCATCTAAATTGCCTTGGTGCGTGAGAACAAACTGCTGTAGACGGCATCCACAACAGGTGTAGCGGTAATCATTCGTCCGCCAAAGTATCTGCCGTTGAGACCTTTGATGGCGTTCTCTCCACCCTGGACCCGGTCGAATTTCAAATAAATATCGCCTTGGGAATTTGGATCTAAAGCAATGTGAACAACGTGGCCATATTTCTCTTCCGCCTCTGCGCGGACGTCATCCTCGAGTTCCTTTTCCCAAGCATCACCTTCTTCTCTGTAAACGATGTGTTAGTAAATACATCTCATTACAGTCTGGAACGGGAACTTACTCTGCAGGGTCAAACATATTCTTGAGGAGAACACATCTGCTTGCCATGTTGACATTCACAGGCAAAGGCTTGGTCTCAGTTTTTGGTTTCAAGATTTCGCGTCTTTCGTCACGGCCTTTGGTGGCGGTAGCGGGTTCGTCGGTTCTGGCAAGCTTCCTCATCAATGCATCTCGACTATAGTTGTTGAAGTTTACCCCGCCGACATCTGTATCATCCAAAGCGCTAGCACCCCCAGCGCCTTTATCGTTATCTCGTCCGCCGGCTCGATCAAAATTGCTACCATTGGCAGCTGTGGGACCGCGCCCACCAGCACCGGAGAATGCAGAACCCTGAAATTGTTGTTGGTGGCTCTGACCTTGGAATCTCTGCAGCAAACTGGCGGTAGACTCGGGAGTAAACTTATCGTTTCCAAGACCAACACGAATTGGGCGCCCAGCCAGGTCAAACCCATTCATCTTCTCAAGCGCTTCACGAGCTTGGTTTGGATCACGGAACCTGATTTGTTAGCGGCGTTCAACGACGTTGAGTTGGGGAAACGTACTGAACAAATCCATAACCTCGACTGCGACCTTGCTCTTCCTTTTGTAACTGAACAAACTCAAGTTCGCCGAAAGGCTCAAAAACATTCTGTAGATCGCTTTCAGTGATGCTGAAATGGATATTACCCACATAAAGGCGATGGAAAGGGATCTGATTAAGGTTACTACCAGTGGCTTCTGGATTTCGAACTTGGCGATTCTTCTCGGCCTCTGTGAGTTGGGCAATAATGGGAATTCCTAGTAGCTTCTGACCAGTGAGTTGTATAGCAGCGGGGACCGATTCTTCGTTCTTAAACTCAACGTAGCCAACACTGTGAATATGGTTAGCAAATGAATTGATGGGGGTGGAGGTGTGTACATACCCTTTAGATCTGCCACTAACTCGGTCCTTGACAATTTGAGCCTCCTTAACCGGGCCAACCTTTTCGAAAAAAGCTATGAGTTCTTTAGTCCTAAGACGAGCAGCAAGCTGTTGAACAAAAACCGTCCGACGATCACGCTCATCCTCTGTCAAGGGAGGTGTGCTTTCTCGCTTTGGGCTTCTACTTGGGCGACGTCCTTCATTGCGCCCACCCCGACGGTCATCTCTGGGTTTATTTTCTGGCTCATCACGATCCCCGCGACGATCACCACCGCGAGGGCGATAATATCTGTTGGGGCTTCGAGAACGCGAACGAGCACGGCCACCACCTCGATAATAGTCTCCATCTCGTCGGCCGTTTTCGTCAGGGCTGTCTCTGTGGCGACGTGAGTGTCGACGGTCATCATCACGGCTTCGGCTTCTACGCCTACTCTTCGCACTGCCATGAGCACTTCCGTGTTCACTGGTGGGAGTACCGATCAGCTCCTTGTCTCCATTTTCTCTGCGAGGCCGGTCTCTACTGCGGTCTCTGCGTTTGCGATCACGATCGCGATCTCTGCTACCATCGCGGTTGCGTTCTCTATCTCGACGGTCATTGCGTTCTGACTTATGCCGGTCATCATCTTTGGGTTTCGCGCTTCCGTTTTGCTCGGTCGGAGTGGCATTTGCAGTCGAGTCGAGAAGGGCCTCGACGTCTAGGGCAGACATTGTGAAGTTATCGAAAGATGTTCGAAGATGTTGGATTCGCACAACTATGAAAGTAGGTTAGAGTCTGCCACGTTGTTGAATCTGATAGAAGACGATTCAAGACTGATGGATGTAACTGTTTGTGCTGTGTAAAGGTGGAGAGTTGCAGGTTTTGGATGACTGGAACCGAAAAATCACCGGCTTTAGCTGGCGGGAAAATTCTAGTTTATGCACGTGACCCATCCCCTTTTCGAAACAGGTGAGTCTTGTTTTATTTATGACCAATAATGGAAGATTTTTATATGCCTACGGTAAAGTTAAATAATGAGATCTTATCAAATCAGTCTCAGTTCACAGTACCAAAGCCTCATGAGCATGAATTGAATAAAGTATTAACTAGGTATTACAAAGGTGTATTCCACCGATCAACGAATGGTCCCAAAACAAATCATTTGGTTGAAATTTCCAAATCTTGAAAAAAGCCAACCCCCCTACCAACGCCATGGTTCCCCGAGTCACCCCCAAATCTTTGGATCATCAAATCATTCTCACACTCGGCCGTACTCCCCAATATTATTTACAGCTTTCCTTCCCATTCTGCTATCTACAACGACTTGGTGGGTGGTGGAGCAAGTGGTGTGCCAAAGATATCATCCCAGAATCGACTGGTTACACCAAAACCGTTCTCGTAGTCCATGAAGTGGTGTTGGAGATGGTATTTCTTCAAGTCTCTCCAGTAAGCTGGGAGAGTTTTGTGGTGTAAGAAGTAATGCGTCAAGTCGTAGCAGACGTATCCGAAAACACCTCCACAGAATACTGCTGTTGCAATTCCCTCATTCCAGTAAAAGATGGTATGTGCAAGTTTGTAAAAAGGTATCGCGAGGGCGAGGAATAAGGTAGGTGGCATGACGAGTCTGAGTTTGTCCATTGGGAGGTAATGATGGATGCCGTGAAGAAGGAAGTGGAGGGTTAGAGCAACTCTGTTGTCGGGTAGAAATCTAAAATTCATGATTAGCACATGTTTCCAGAGTCCCGAGTTCAGAAATAATTACTTATCCAGATGGAATAAAAATCTGTGCAGAATGTACTCCACCAAAGTCCATAGGAAAAGGCCGAAGAGCCAGTATGCAGCTTCTTGCAAAGCACTGGAGCAGTCTGCCCTCGCGATATATGTGCCATATGAGACTGCAGGAAGCCATATGGTAGGTATAACCCACCAAGGTGTCTTGGACAGTGGCTCTAAGAAATTTCCAAATAAAGGCGCCGATGCCCCTCCTTTGTAATGACGTGGTCGGTGAACCTGCTCCAAATAGAAATCCTTGCTGAAACCTCCAAACCACACCTGCATAAGCAGAGGCTTATTCAAGTCGAGAAATTTGTGTGTTTTATAGTCGTTGGTAAGATCGGTCTCCTTGGAAAGGTCGTCTTCAGAAGACATACCCGTTGCTTGGTATACCGGGACCTGGCTGGCGGCGCCATTTTGCTTGAGCTCTGCAGCTCCGTCGACAGTAGGTAATAGAGGGAGAATTTGATCTGGGTGGGAGCTCTTGACGCTGGCGTCCATGACTTTCTGGGTCGCAACAAAGCCAATAAACCCATCCTCCAAAACTTCGTATGCGGCCTCGGAATGGGTATGCGAATCCTGGTCCTTCAAGATTTCCGTAACATCCTTGCCTCCATATTCTAGCACCAGCTCTCCGCCACCTGGGTGACTATCGACAAAGTCCGTAATATCAAAGACCCGAGTCCCAATGGTAACCCAACAACTGTCTTCGGTATTGTGCGAGGCAAGCTCTGACTGAAGGAAGGTGGGAAGCGTGCGTGAGGGCGACATGGTGTGAGAAATGCGAGGGAGGTTGAAAAGAGCGGTAGGAGGGGGTTTTGCCGCGAGTAGGACCAAAACAGCTAAAAATGGCCGGAGAGGGAGAGATGGGGTAGGACAAAAGAGCGGTCGAGGGAGGAACAAGAGGCAGGAAGAGATTATAAAGCCAGAGAGATTGATTTAATGGCCCATCCGTGGTATCCGTGGCTTTCCGAGTCGCGTGTTTTGTTAGCCTACTGAACAGGAGATATTTTTTGATCGAGTTGAAAGCCAGCGCTCCGGCAATTTGGCCCCTGTGATTCGTCGTAAACGCAGTGAGGTAATCTCAAAACGACCCATCATTTCGTAGATCGGTACATTAAAAGCGGCAGTAAATAACTCAATCACCTTCGAACTTGATTGTCCAAAACACCTAGGCGAATAGTCCTAAATCGCTCTCAGCGCTTAGAATAATCTTCATGAATTCCGCTAGAAATTTGGAGCTAGGTAGAGAGTGGCACGAATGTGATTATCCATTTACTGCTACTTTTAATGACCACTGAGAGTCGAATCACGTGAGTAGACAGGGGTAAGGTGCCAGCAGCTGGAGAGGTGTGATTGTTCCTGCCTTGTATATTTGATTTTGAGAAAAGGTGTCGATAGATAGACCAATTTTGCATCTAATGAAGGTCTTCGAAGCAAGAAGCAATACCAACTTTTCATGGTATTGGCTCTTCTCTTTTGATATTGCATGCCGCTTTTTCAGCCCTTCGGAGAGTTCGGCTGCGAAAGAAATCCGAGTGGCGAAGTCTCTTCAGCCACGAAAAGGCATGTGCATGTGCAACTAAGAAACAGTCGGATCATCAACTCCAACAACAAGTAGCTTGGCACTTTGTTACCTCTCTTCCTAAACTTCTCTGATTCATAATCAACAACTCCATGCGGCATCCTTCTGAACCTCCCAAGCAACGACGCTGGCCTTTCTCTTTTCTGCATTACCAGTTACGTCAGAGCGCAGCTGTACCACATTTGGCAACTACTTAAGTCGCAAATCTCACCATGGCACCAGGTTTCCCCAGCTTTGGGCTGATCTTGATATCGTGTGTGCTTCTCCTCATCTTGCCCTCCCCAGCGGCAGCATTTGGAGCGGGAAACATCCCAAGTATCGCTCAAGTTGAGGGTGTCAATTTTCGACATGGAGGTACATGCGCTTCATCCCCGCTTTAGGACATAGTTGATGATGGACCAGATATCGAGGATTTTCTCAAGACTATTGCTTTTATTAAGGGCCATAAATGGACCTCGATGATGATCAAGCGGGTTTACTTTGGTAACTGGCTTAGAGATTATTCACAGGCCGTGGATACTGGAAGTTTGAAGGGAGTCAATGCACAAACTATTAGAATTCTGGTATGGCTCTTGTCTGATGAGCTTCATATTTTAAAATTCCAAAGCTGAGAGTCTCTAGGTCTGGGTTTTGAGTTTCTTGTCATTCGGCTATGCTACGGAGGAATTTGAAGTCACTGATGAACGACTTGGCGTATACCGACCTGAAGAGCATATCGACAATCCTAAAGATTGTGAGTGATATTTATTTCAGTTTCTTACTCATCTGGCCAGTCTCTGAATCTGTCCTAAGAATATCGATATTCCAAGTGGGAAAAGTTGGTGGGCCAAGCCCTCATCATGTACCAATTCTCGGTTATCCGGCACAGTCTGGTGTTTATCCCAGTTCTACGATTTCACAAAGAATGTCTCATTTTCTGTATTCTCATCTGCTCAATATCCTTCTAACCGTGTAGTTACGACGTCGCCTTCCGATAGCTAACATATATTTCTAGACAATGACAACAAGGATGCCAGAGAAGCAGACCCGCGTCTCAGAGGTCCTATTGATCCCAAGGAGCTTGAAGTTGACCCGAATACTGGAATGAAAAACTACATTGCCAACGAAAATGGTCACTGGGCTACAAGCACGGGCTACATTAAATTCAGCTTCGCAAGAAGTATTCATTTCGGAAGACTCTATACCTCCGGATCTGGCAGTTCTGGAGGCAAAGAAGCTGATCTCTGTGAAGCGCTCAGGTGAGTATCGGTTCTCGAATTTTTGGAACGCACTAACATAAAGTTATAGATGTCTTGGACAAGCTTTGCATTGTATGGAGGTAAGTGGAAGGATAATTTCATATACCTTTTGCATTGCTAACTCTATCAAGGATTTCGGAGCCCACACCAACTACTGTGAACTTGCCCTTCGTGAACTCGGTTATCATGGTGTCTTTCCACACACTGGTACCGCTACTCAAATGAATGTTAGAGGCAAACACATCTACCCTCTGGTTACTGGAACATTCGGAGGTGTCGACTTTTTGCATTCAGTCCTGGGAGAGGCCAACGACCACTTCACCCAAACAGAAGTCGAGGAAATGGATTTGGCGCTTAAAGGTGCTCAACAAACTCAAGCTGGAAGTTCAACCTTTGGTCTTCAGAACTTCACCAGTCTTCTCTCTCAGGTTCCTGGTTTAGGGGGTGGTCTTGCACACACTGCAAGGGAATTGCAAGAAACATCAGCTGCCCAAGAGCAACGAAATACACAAACTCGAGCGTCTGTCAATACGCATTTCCAAGGCCCTCCAGGATCTAGCACTGGTCCACCAGGTCCAGGAGTTCCAGGAATGAGCCCAGATTTTGATCCCGTTGCTACCGCAAAGAAGATCTATCCAATTCTGGAGTTCCGAGACAAAGTTGTGCGAGCAATTAGTTCAACTATTGCAAAGATTCCCGGTCTAGAGTCTCTTGTGGAGAAGATTAGCGAAACACTCACAGTATTCGTCTTGTCACTTCTTGCTCCTTTTATCAGACCCATCATTGATGCTGTTTCCAAGTCCCTAAAGGAAGGCTCAAGCACTGTTGTCGAAGCCAGGTGTGCTGTTCCTTTCATTTTCGTTTCCCCTCAATGCTAACATTGGAATAGCGCAAACCAACAATTCGAGCCTTGGAACGACCCTCATTGCACAAACCCAACGCATTCCATGTTGTCAAAGGATCATTTCACGAACATCTTGAACGGATGTGCAGGTCGTGTTGCGACCACCATTCTTCAATACGTTGCTCCGTAAGTCTAACTTCAATTTTTTCCTGGTTAATTTTGCTAACACCATGAAGTCGAATCCTCTACGCCTGGCAAAATCCTGGTATCCCTGTCGATGAGGTGATGCGTGACATCTGCCGAGCATTCCATCATCCAGCGCTCAGAGACGAGAGTCTCGAGATCCACAGAAACATGTTCAACACAGTCAAGAAATGGGTTGACGAGCAACCAAATCGTAATCAGCTCAATCATATTTTGAGCTCCCAGTCTGTCAAAGATGGCCATAATCACAAGGGTGTATCTGACAAGGGTGCATCTAACCGGGGTATTGAGTCTCACTCTCGTAAGTTCAAAATTTTGGCATATTCCCCTCTCAACTTTTCTCATCAGGGGTTTTCTGGGGCTTTCGAAGCCCTCAAAAGTAGCAGCGATGCGATTTTGCCATCAACATCAGCCCATCTTCAAGCACCTGAACATTTCCTCCACTCTCCTACCCAATACCTTAACTTTCCAACCCCCCGATTCCACAAAACTACGGTCAAACCAACTAACAATTCCTTTCCTAGACGGTGCCCTAGGCGGCCATGGAAAGACATCCGGCTCAATCTGGACCGAAATCCAGTCCCGCGACCTAGGTTCCCTAGGCGGCGAAGACACCATCCCTTCCTCTTCATACCTAGAAACCAATTCCCGTCCCGGTTCCTCCTCAAGTCACGGTCAACCAACACATGATTACGGGTACGCAAATCATGGACATAGACCTACTTCTTCTCAAAGTGGCGGCCATCTTAGTTCTGCACCCCCTCAACAAAACTATGGCGGTGGCCAGGAGTATGGAGGAGGTGGAAGTGGAAGTGCTAGTGGTTATTACGGCGGTGGTGGAGGTGGAGGATATGGACAACAGCATCAACAGGGAGGATATGGGCAACAACAGCAACCACCTTACCCTCAAGGTCCTCCACCTGGGCAGTATGGTCAAGGTCCACCGTATCCAGGGAGTTATGATCAGGGACCTCCGGTGGGACAGTATGGACAACCACAGGGCCCTCCTTATCCAGGGTATGGTCAAGGACCCCCTCAGGGACCGCCTGGATGGGGACAAGGACCGCCGCAAGGACAGTATCCGCCTCAGCAACCTCCTTATGGTGGGTATCCTGGTCCGGGATATGATGGCAGATACTAGGTATCAGGTATTAGACCTTTCTTCTGCATTTGGCGGATTGGGGAATAGGTGATGAGAATTCATGATTTACGTTGATTTTTCTTTTGGTGGATGATTTCATGATGACGATTATGGGTTATGGCTGTTGGGCGCGGCTGGATGATTTGAAGGGTTGGTTGGAGGGAGGTGATGGTGGGGAATTGGAGGGGTGGAAATACCAAGGTAAATGCTTCAACAGCAGTCAGCTAGGACAGGTAGGTAAACAAATAGACTATTTTCATTAGCAATAAGCAATTCATAAATCTTATTAAATACAAGAAGAATCCAAGAAAATTGTGGTACAGCAGGTATGGAAAGTTAATGTTGACGAGAGGTGTGTTGTAACGCAGAAATTCATGTTGAGCAAGCGAGAAGCGGAAAGGAGCAAGGAAACGAGAAAATGGAAAGTAGAAAGGAGGCCAAAAGGCAGGACTTGAAATACACATAAGAACAGCATCAAAGTCTGCGTGAAGAGAGAAACTTATTCTTAAGATCCAATTTCCAAGAGATCCCGATTATAAACATATATAATCTGATATCTATCAATAACCTACCTCCTAAACCCCCCCTCCAACCCCCTACTAACACCAGGTTTCAAAGTCGGTTTAACATCCCCAAACCCAATCCCCCTCTCCTCATCCTTCGTAACCCAATTCCAATTCCTCTTCGTAAACAAAGCTTTCGCAGCTTTCCCACCGCCGAGGTTATTTCCCATAAGAGAAGTTCGAAATTTTACGGAGGCGAAATCAAATGAATCTTTATCCGAGTCTTTGTTTCCGTTCCCGACATCGAAGGCTTTTTTCGGAGTATCCAGAGAAGAACGTGGTTTGCTAGAAGAGGAAGAGGGATGATTTGAAGGCGCCCAGGAGTCATTCATCCAATCCCCCTTCGCTCTCCCAAGAGAAATCCCTACTCCCGTCTCGATACAGGTTTTGATGTACTCAAGCGGTGGAAGTAGTTTCGTGCGGAGACCACAATGTTTATGATACTCGTTAATCTGATAAGCCGGGCACTGTCTCAGTGACCCAATCAAAGTCTCCACATCCCCGGGATAAGCTTCAGGCCATATATATTCCGTATCCTCTGGAGAAACGGCTTGGAAAGATATCAATGAGAGGAGATTCTTGCGCGTGAGGAATTTTATCATTTCCCCGAGTTGGAAGGAGTCGCACGCGTGAGAGGATTCGTAACCTAGTTTACATTGGAGGTCTCGCGAGCTGTAGATTTCGAGACATTGGTTTTGGACCGAGGCTATGGTTCGGAGAACACAGGCTCGTCTGTGGGCAAGTTCAGCTGTGGGGTGTTAGTGGCGGAATGGTTTGGGGTATGGAATATGGAAGTGTACCTTCTAGGCCATCAGGTAAATCCCACCAAGCTGTTTGGAAATCGTTTTCCGATTCCTCAGCTCCTGTCCATCTCGATGAACCCCTTAAGATCAATTCTCTGGTGGCAGCAACAAAATTGAGAGATTGATCTGTATGATAGAACACGAGAAGTTTCTGGCGCAGAGTTTCTTCTGCTTTCCGATCCAGAGTCGCGGGGTATTTGAAAGCTTTAAACGTTTTTTGAACATATCTAGCGACTAATGGGAGCACATTATATCGGTCTGCCATTACCACGAGTATTGTCAAGCCATTTAATGTAATTGGTTTCGTGGTGTGTTCCTAGGACTTCCGTCAGCCCTTGTGCTGGAAAGAGAGCGGTTCAACGTACTGCACCATGTATTATCCGTAGCATATCCCCAAATATAACCTCCCTGCCCAAAGTCTTCGTCGCAACATCCTCATCTATAATCCTTATCCTCGGCAAAAGAGCAGCATCGATTTCCGTAGGGTTCAAATTCTCCTTAGCAAGATGTTCAAATGCTTCAACAACAGAAGCTCCTTCTGCAAATGTGGGCCCCAAAAGATGTTTGAAATACTGCGAGTTCTTCTTCAATGTTTCCAATCGGACTCGATAGAAGATTCTGGGCGAGGGTATGGGAGATTTGGATGTTCGAAGCTTGCGAAGGGTGTCTGCTGGTATGGACTTGTTGCAGGCATTCGAGTTTTCGAAGGATACGTCGAGTATTACATCGCCTGTGCTGCGAATTTCTACGACTGCGTAGGCTTCGTTATCGATTGATATTATGGATGGTGCCACTTCCACTTCGGGGGAAGGTAGGACGGCGGAAGCCATAGGAGAATGGGTATGGGCTGTGGGTATATATATATTTGGGAAGGAAAAAGGGACGTCGAAATTCGAACTTGGAGAGTTTTGTGGCAATATTTACACTGTAGGATTTGTGATCAGCGATTGATGGCATTATGGATTTGGAATGGCATCTCGAACCACAGAGTTTCACCCAGTATTTACAATTCCCGGACGGTTTGCAGATGCAATCTGGCTTCGGGGACGGGCTCCAGGGCAACCAGTTCTTCGAAAAGAACTGTTCTGACTCCTCCAGAGGTCGAGTTGTCAGTCCGCCACTCGTGATGTCAATAGGACCCAGCAATTGCCTCTTCTGCTCCAATTTCTCTTGTTGAATAGGGCAAATCGCGTGGGTAGCTAGATGACCTCAGGGGTATGGCCACGCCATTTTTGAAAGTCTGCAAATCAAATTATTTAATAATGGTTAGAGTTTGTCCATTGGGAGAAGGGTAGGTCGTGGACTCGAGGGTCATCATCGAACCCGGGGAAACTCCGCGATTTTTAACGCTAACGTACTTCCATAGGAGAGGAGATTCCCTCCCAATTCCTCCAACATAACAGCATCGTCGAATTTCTGCATCCCAATATCTAGCTCGAGTGAGAAGGACATTGGAATTTTGGAATCTTATTTATTTAATTCATGATTTTCTGATCGTTTTGAATGAGGCTACACATCACGCCCAAATGCTCTCCTCCAGCTGAGCATCATATTCCTTTTTTCCTTTTCCGCCCCCAGCCGGCATATGGTGTAACCATGCCATGCTACTACTATGGTTCTAGGGCTTTCCAGAGCGCCTATCTACGCCGTTCCTCTCGCTGACGGACGAATGCGTCGAGCCAGCCTCATTTTCCCCTGTGTTCTTTTTGGTCCTTGCTCTTGGTTGGGCGAGCGAAATGAATTGCAATGGAGCCCTTTTCTGTCGCGGGGACATGTATTGCCCTAGCAGGGACTATCACCAAGACATCTGTCCTGGTAAATAGCTTCATACGTGATGTCCGGGCGGCGAGGAGCGAACTTGACGCCATTGCACGAGAGCTCTTGACTCTCAAGACCGTATTAGAGCTACTCGCTGAGGATTTTGCGGAACCGGGGAATAAGCCATGTCCAGAAACCCTTCAGACGCAAATCACGGGAATTCTGACCAATTGCTCAAGTGTAATCACGGATATCGAAGAAGTTCTCTCTAAACATGAAGGCAGCGGGCTGAAAAGGGCCGCGCGATGGGCAACGATGGGGAAAGACGATATGTCCAGGTTGCGGTCAAATCTCGAGGCACACAAGTCTGCTCTAGAAATTGCACTGGATTTTGTTTCCATGTTAGACATCCTACTCAACTTATCTTGCGGAAGCTAACAGCACTTTGTCAGGACTATGATGAAAGACATCAAAGCTGATACTCGTGAGATACGCAACGACACTTCGATGATACCGACCATAAAAGACGATACCGCCCAGATTTTGACTGAAATTGCACGCTTGCAGCAGAAATTACCAGAGGATACAAATCGACAGCCTACATCGAGTTTCATGCTTCACAGATATCTGGATAATCTCACTAGTTATGCTGAGTCGGTTTGTGAACCATCTTCTGATGGGTGCCAGCTTGTACCAGGCTGGGAGGGCTCTCAGCATTCAGGAGCTATCCGGTCACGTAGTTCGACATCCTCGCTGGAGAGAAAAAATGATCCCACCTTCGATACCGCCTGGATTCAATGGAACGAATCTTCACTAGAGGAAACTGGCACAACTAAACCAGAAATTGAGCCACCTCATTTGCGAAATGTGACCTCTCGAGTGTCGAAGGTAAACATCCATGATGCAACAAAGCTTTCCTTGACGGAAGCTAGTCAACTACCACCAACTATTCGGCCAAATAGCCCGGACGACTTTTTCTGTATTCGGTGCAACCAATGCGATATAAAGATCTCCGACGATGACCAGCATTATCACTGTAATCTCTGCCACGACGATGATTTTGATCTGTGCCAAGAATGTGTCAATGATGGAGCACACTGTGAGGGGAAATCCCATCGCTTGGTCAAACGCCGCATTAGGCACACGGAGAACGTAACTTTTGCAACTGAACCCCCAGAAGTGCTCACGGCACTCGTCCCTCCAGAAGTATCTGAATGGCCACCTGATATGGAGGTATATTTCGACACCATCCCTCAGAACCCATTAGCCAATAACGGGAGTCAACCAAAAGCGGATCCATGGCAGCGCCAACGAGTCACCCCGCAGGAAGTACAGCACCTACTCAGACTGTGCACCAAAGAATTAAAGACTAGAGGTATGACCTTGTCCAATTTCGAATTAAGCCTTCACAGCCTCCTGGCTTTGGTTCAGTACAGACTAACCCTCATTTTCCAAGTTTTTGATTATTCATTCCTTCTTCCCACATCTGTGGGCTTGTCAAAAGAAGGATACGATGCGCGTAAATTCATCCGCAAATTCTTTCCTTGCGATTATATCCAAAATCCCGTTAGCCTAGAACTACAACAATTTAATTCAGCAGCAAGTACTAAGTTAACCCTTGAGGTTGTCTCATTAGCTTATCATGAACAGGTACTATTTATAGTTGTTAAGTGGTGTTGGAGCAGGTTACCAGGGGGTGTAGTAACCTGGAAAGCCTATAACGAGTTTCGTGAGAAACAATTGGGTAAAGTGCATCGCATTGTCGGCGCTCATTTGCTGATATAATCTAGTTTCAAGTAAAACGGGACTGGGTACCTTCTCGAATCTCATTAATATGGCTGTCGATAATCTTCCACAAGCAAATATCGTGCTCGATTTCTTCGATCTCTTGGCCTCGATGGTAGCCACAAGTTCGCAGCCAAATAGCCTAGCTGCACGCTCCTTGATAAGAATGGCTGGAAGGTGGGCTTTTGGCATGACAGGTCTGCTCAATAATTTTGAAATTGAACATAAAAGATGGTTCAAGTACTCTCTTCCCATTTTATTAAGGAATCTCAGTTGTGGTTCTAATTTTTCGGCAGGGCTGCGGATGCGACAACCCAGCTATTCTTTTCTTACCTGCAGTCTATGCCCAAGACCTCAGGTCTTCAAAATTTGCATCAACTTTTGCAAGGAATTGAATACCCATTTAAGATGCCATCTTTGAGTCACATAGCCGCAGTACGATTTATTGTTACAGTCAACTCTTTGTCATCTACGCCTTGGGCATTAATACGGCGGGCATACCACGCCCAGGACAAAAATGGAAATCGTCTCGTACAAGAGGTCATGAAAGAACAAGTCATGGGATCTGCGGGCAACCAAACTCTAGCATCGGTATCGTTCGAGACCTTGGTTTACGAAAATTTGGAATGGTCCTATTGGGCGGACTTGCTCTCTTATAAGAAAGAAACCAGTTCCAACTCTGAGTTAGCTGAGCTGCAAAGGGTCTCGGAATTTGAAATGGAGACTACTTTTTGGCAGGTGTGGTTGGCCAGTTTAAGTCCTGAAGAACCGGCGGAGAGGAACAAGGTACTGCGACGATGTGCTATTGTGAAAACAATTCGTCAGGGATGGGTGGTTATTGAAGAACAACTTAAGACCGATGTCTCTTCTATCTGAATTGTATGAAGGAGCTGTTGTACTTTCTCTTTGGTAACGATTCATAGGCGTTGTATGATTTTCGAATTTTACATTTTGGTCTAGTTCTTACAAGCTGTCGACCCATGATGGGATTTATTTCTAAGCGACAGGCCTTGGGTTATAATTTCACATTATTTTTTTGTCCTTCTCTTAGGGAACCGTCCTTGGTAGTATCTGGGTCCTATGTAGAAACTTATAAGCGTAAATATATTTGATTATCCTCTTCTAATGCTACAGTACTCTACAGTCCCAATACATTTCTAGCTACCTACGCATACTTCCACTCCCCCTTCAACGAAAAAGCATTATCTAAGCAAGTAGCGATATCTTCCTGATTGCTCCCCCTAGTAATCCCCTGATCGGCTGTAAACTGACCGCAAGTCGAAATGCTACCATCTGCGGTTACGGCAGACTGACAAGCCGTTTCCAGGTTAGGAGTAACACCGCACGATTGGATTTTGTTTCCACAATCCTTATATCCAGAAATTCCACCATTGCAGCATTGAATCTCAGCGGCCGCAATTGCCGTTGCGCAGTTTACAACTTTGGGTGCTGGTGGTTGAGTGAAAGTTACGGGTTCGCATGGACAGTCTTTGTTCTCACCCGATGAGCCTAGAGTGAATTCATTTGTCAGTGTAATAGGACTATGGTATTTAAACATAACTCACAAATGTTATTATTGGCCCCACCAAAACAGGTGTCACAGCTTGGTTTTGTATCAGGGCACCAGCGTTCGAGTGATGCGCCTGCGGGAAAGGGGGAATGCTTTGAACCGTCTCCATTGATTGGTCTGTGGCCGGCTTGGAAGAATTCATATTCGTCAGGGCCATTTACCCAACCAGTTGCTAAGTCATCCTTCACACAGTTCTCGATAATCTGTTGGGTCGTTAGTGTATCGTCGGGTTTATTTAAAAGGCCAGGAATGACTCGCATTCAAGGTTGAATCCCAACACTCTTGCCATTGTAAACCTTGGGATTGGGTTCCACGGTAAATCCATGCTTCAACATTAGACGATATAGCAATTGCAATCTCGCAACCTCCATTATCAGCAGTCGCAAATACCCCTTTCTGTGGGATATCAGGTGGATTTTCGCATTTATTATTACACACGGCTATAATAAGCAGTTTAAAAGTGATTCTCTGCAAGTGATTTGTTGGAGTTCACTTACTCTCGCGCATGATATATAAGAGTTCTTTGGGAGTCTTTGCCGCGCTTAAAGTCTTGACCTTATTTACCAGGGTGTATCCGGGGACTGTATCACCCATGCATTTAGGATCTTTTGATGGATGCGAACGGTCCGGCTCTGATGACGTGTCTCCTCCATTACTAATAGCCAACGAAACCAAATAAAGGTCCATTTCCAGAAGTTCATAGGCATTGAATGGATCGTAGACGTCTATGCCCTCGTCAGATACGAGGGTATAGCAATCGCAAGCTTTCCACTTGTTGTTTTGATTGGCAATCTGATAATCACTTGCTATTAGTACACAGTCTTAGAAAGAACTCACGGGGCTTTCAAGACTAACACCGTTACACTGTAATTTCCCATTATCACCACCACAGTCATCACAAATAATGTATTTTGGGCACTTGTCATCTGCCTTGCAATCGCATCCCTTATGGGGGTCGATAGAACATTTATTAGAGCTATCTCCTTGGCAATCCACACAATTAGGTTGATTGTCTCCTTTAGGGCATTTGTCGTCTTCACATGGACCTATTGAACGGCATCAGAACAGACTCAACACAATTTTCGCACACTCTTACATTTTGCTTCGGTCCCAGAGGAACACAGGCTGAGGGCATTTGTGCCACCACAATCAGAGCATTTCTTCTTTGGTTTCGAGCATCCCGTATCATCCTCTTCGGCCCCCTCAGGAAGCCCAGAAGCGGTTATAGCAACTCCGGCGCCCAATTCTGCCCAGTCTATCATGGATTTTAGTATTTGATATTATTCTTGAGGGGAAAATGACCTACTTGCCAGACCCCAAGCAACACCAGCAGCAAAAATTGCAAGCGCAGTTTGATGTCCATTTTCACTTGTTGTGATAGTAGTTGAAGCTCGGAGTCCCGAGTACTGGGTGATTGTTGTAGGTATAAATGTTCCAGTCACAGTCTGGCCGTTGAGAACCTTGGTGACTAGTTGAGTGGTTGGAGAATTTGCCCCATCGACGCATTGACAGTAGAAACCGCAACCAGGGGGAAGGCAAGCATCCTGGGGGCCATTCAAGAGCAGATCCTTACATATCCCATTGCTCGACCCGCCGCACTCTGAGCACGACTTTTTGGGATTTCCAAACATCTCCGGGCAGACTTGGAACTGAACCTGTCCCTTAGGAGGAGGGCCATTTTGTTCATTCGGTATTGGATCACATGCACAGTGAACACCACACCCTTCTTGTCCGCAGTTTTGCTGTGGTCCGTTCAGAAGGATCTGGATTTTTGATCAGCTCCACGCTTTGCAACAGACGATCATGAGGAATTATGGCAACTTACTCTATCGCAAAAGCCGGCTATCTTGGTATCACCACCACACTCTGATGCTAGACAGCTCTGCTTTGGTTTGCCAAGCTGTTCTGGACAAGCCTGAAATGGAACAGAAACCTGCCTGGCTACTGGTTTGTTCAAATGACTACTGGACACTGATGAAGGTGTTTGCAGAGGCCTTGGTGAAGATTGCCTTGCCACTATAGCCGCTGGGGATGACGTTGAGGCAGTGGCCGCCAGCAAAATCAAAACGGTGGAAATTGAATAAAACATGAATTTTGAATTGACGGCTAATGAAGTCCAACGGACGACGAGAAATATGGTGACAAAAAAAGGAAACCACGCGAGACCTTTCCATAAGAAATGGAGAGACAAGACATAAGCGAGACTGAAGCAAGAAACACGGGTTCAATTATAATATAAGCAATTAGCCCTTCCATTTGCCCTTATTTGGTTGGAGTTATTAAAGGAAATATGCTGTACAACCTACGGTTATTTGAGGCTGAACGTGGGGGCTTGATAAGGCGGCGGTAAGCCTCATGCCTTCAGCTAGGCTTATTAATAGCCAAAACACCCCATTAATAGTCGACCATTAACATGGATGTGGCATGAAATTAAATCAAAGGATTGCGAGCTCCCTTTCTGACTACCACTCAGTCTTCTCCATCTTCCGCCCTTTTGCGGATTGAAACATAGAGGCGGGTCGCAATTGCGGTCTACCCCCTAAACAACACCAATTTTTCAACACCAACCTTGGTTTCCTTCAATAATCCACTTGAAATAGGGGATAAGCTTATTATGATCCTACTCTATCCTTTTCGCTTGAGCGGGAAGCTGCACCTGGAGCCAGGGCAGTGCAAGATTGTGAAATAGCCTTGTACCGCAATCCTCTATACTTTTGTTACCATTTCGTATATCATACCGCAGAGGAAAACTCACGCAACTGCATCTTTAATTCCAAGCTCACTTCAGTACTTAACTCGAAATGCTTTTTGCCAGTCTTTTACTGATAGTGCTATCCGTAAGCTTTGCCCAGGCGCAAATGTCGACATATCTTCTTGATGCATCTTGCTTAGCCCACCCAAAAGCCGACCAGGCGGTACGAGAGGCTGTCGCGATGGCCAAAAATGCTGTCACGCGTATCAATGATGCCAGTGACCAGGTGACGGAGAGGCTCTTCCAAACTGTTTTTAAGCGATCCAGGGCGCAGGGGGGAGAACAGAGAGGTAAGAAAAAGCCACCTACATTACAACCTAGAACTCTACTGATAAGCTATGCTCCAAAGATATATTCAACTCCATTGGAGCCTTTACAAACTTACTTTCAGATCTAGGGGTCGACATTGAGGTAATTCGAATATTCTGCGACAACGATAGCCGTTGGGTGAAGCAGGGTGATTATATGTACGATGAAGCATCCAGGATATCAATTAAAAGGGTACCGTCATGTGTTGATCCTAAAAAGACAACCCTAGCATGTGAGTATCGCTAATCACGGATACTTCGAGCCACTGATTTTCTTTGCGAGCAGCTACGTATAAAGATATCCGCGGGGTTAATAGAAGGGGAAGCTCTATCACACTGTGCAATGAGGTTCTGGATCGAGATTGGGCAACTGTCGACATGATTCGCGGAGGTAACCCAAACAAGAACTTGGCATCAGCTCGAGGAAAAACTATCAACCAATACAATTTCATCAGCCGAACTGTTCTTCATGAGTTCACACATACCAAGCCAATCAATCGTAAGATACGTCGTTCCCGTCATTTGGACAAAGATAAAGCTCAATGCTAATGAAATGTAACAGGAAAAGATGTAAAGAAAAAGAATGTTCTAGGGGAGGATATAAAAGGTTCACCTTATAAGTGGGAGAACATATTCGAAAAGAATCAACAGGATTCCGCGCTCAATGCGGATAATTATGTAAGAAACATTTCAACCCTTTATACTTATTCCCGAAGAGAAATTGATTATAGTACAGGCATATTTTGGCTTGATATCCTACCTGACGGGCCACAAATTAAGTGAGGATCCTACGGAGCGCGCAGAAGGAAAGATCGTTCGCGAAGCCTCGATTGCAAAACGCATGGCTCCTGCAAAATGTCGAGATTTAACATCAAGGCGGGTCGACCCAGACTGTGGGGTACAATGATTCCGTTTAAAGGAGAGAATTTTGAGAATCCAAAGCGGAAGAAGCAGAAGAATTGTAAGATTATTGACGATGGGTACACTCCTGCGGTTGCGAGTGTAATCTTCGTTCGGTATTGTGAATTCGAACTTGAACTTTTAGTGCTGGAGTCAAAATAGTTATCGATCACCCTAGAAAAGCCCAGATAAGAATCCGTACAAGAAAGAGATAAGTACAGAGCAAAAATACCTTTTCAAACCTTTTGATTTCCCCACAGCCAGACCCTGTAGATATCTGTATAAACTTAGTTGAAGCAAATTTCCTGAGGACAGATTCAACGAGAATTGTTGATTTTCCTTTAAATAAGAAAATCAGAGAAATATATATAAGTATTTTAAAATTAAGCGAATAAAGATATAAAAAGAACACATTTACCGTGTTCTAATTAGCCCGGACGATGATTCAGGTACCAGGATTTTAAAGATATATATAGACCTAACACTGGACGAAAATTTCAGGGCCTAAGATATAAACACGTCTCGCTCTAATTACTTTCCTATACCTACCTACCCCAAATAATGAATCAAAAACCAAAAAAGTAGCGTACCTATTCCTCTAAAGTCTCTTTACTACAACTTAATAGCCATCGAGAACTCTGACTAATTATCGTTACTCGAAAGATAAGAATCCAAGAAGTGAAACGCTGCCCAGAGCAAAAGAACTAAAACCCACCCTTTCTAAACTGACGTATTCCGGAAGAAAGAAAGAAAGAAAGGAAGGAAGGAAGAATGAAGGAAAGAACAAGAAGAGATACAAGAGCAAAAAAAGACGAACACAAGAAATAATCATCTCTTACTTCTCATCCCCGATCTCTCATCCCTATCTAACGCAACACACCTCCCCCCCAAAACCAAATCCAAGCCCAAGAATACGAGAAAAACGAAAAAAAAGGGAGACAAAAAAGAGAAGTATATCCAACCCCACAATACCACTTCCAAGTTCCACCTCCCCAAGCCCCAAACGATCAGAAAACACCTTACAACTACTAACAGTACCCTCTCTACTTAACCCACTTAAACTACACACTATAACTAAAATCTCACGACGAAAGAAACCAAGAAACATAATAAAACAAAAAAAAAGTGTAGGAGAAGAGGAATATAGAAAATGTGGAGTGGGCGGGAAAAGCATCTCCTCATCCAAATATGAAAAGAAAAGGCTCCACAGAAACACAACTGAACTCAAATTAAGAATCGTTGTCGAGGAACGAGGTGATAGAAGAGTGTTGACGTGCGGTTCCTTCTCAACTTCAAGGGTGAAGGGGGGAGTTTCAACCTGATTTGGTCTATCAAGTTGGGGTCGCGCCTTCCTTCCTACTTCGACCCTGACCCCAAAGCCCCACCTGAAACTAATGCCATATCCAAACAGTGTGGGAAATGAGTAGAGTATAGTAGAGTAGTGGGTACCTACTCTACTCTACTCAACCGATTTTAAGTACTGCTCTACTCTACTCTACAATACTCTAAATAACTCAGAGTACTACTTAAGTAGTGCGGACCGGGTCGGGCCGAACCGGACCGGACCGGGGCTCGGAGGTGGGTCGGAAGTGGCGCTGGCAGGCTCTATTAGAGGAAAGAGAATGAAAAGAGGAGAGATAAGTAGAAGATGTCTAAAGAAGTTAAATTTGAAATAAATGTAGTATTATTAGTTAGATAGTAACCTTTTATTTTATATTTCTCTTAGAAATATATAGACTATTTAGTAGTAATTTACTTATCTACTTAGTTTCTATACTACTTAGAGTAGTACTTGAGTAGTCTTAGGTCACTACTCTACTCTACTCTGAGTAACTCAGAGTACTACTTAAGTACTTGAGTAATCTTTGCCCACACTGTTTCCAAACGAGAGCACACAAAAAAAGGAAAGCACGACCAAGAGCTACCTGCAGGCCCCCAAATTCTCAAGTCCCCTCTCGTCTTATCGATGGAAGAATGGCGCAGGGTAGTCTCAGGCTCAAAAATTGATTTTCAAACCACACATTCCTTTGCGGGAGAGCTCAAACTCAAAACACGCATTAAAAATTCTCGTATCTTATCTCATCTGATGTCATCTTTCCATTTTCAACATTTACTTTTATTTCGTCCCCCCCCAACTCGCTCTTTCCATCTACATCGTCGCCAAAAAACAATAATCTCAACTCCATGCTCCAACGCAAGAAGAGTGTGCGCCCAGAAAATGCCTATAATTTACCCTCCCCTACAAAGCAAACACTGTCGCCTCTGGAGTTATGTCCACTTTTCATTTTCACTAACCCCTGGTTTTCCGTATGGGTCGTGGCCTGCCTTCCTTTCTATTGAATAGAGCATGTAGATCATACTCCCGCAACATCCGGTAACCTGACGGCAATATCGCCCGACTGAGTAATGTAGCGGACCCATGGGAGGGATGGGTATTGCAACTACAAAAAAAGAATTAAATTAGCCGTGCTCCAAACGGAGTTCGAACATGAAAAAAATCATGAGTTTCCAAAACCCAGAGAAGGGAAGTAACATACCTTAGGCTCAATAATCTTCAAATACCTCACCTGAATCCCACTAGTCGTAAAATACGGAATCTCAAACTTAACACTAATCGGCCGTTTCGCCCCTTTCCCCCCCACACCCCCCATACTTCCACCAAATCCCCCCGTCATCCCACCCCCATGTTCATCATCCCCCTTCACACTCGGCAACCCTAACTCCGCTCTCATAAGAAACTCCTTATTCCCCCCAAACTGCTTGATCTTCCACACAATAGCACTTTGTTCGGGCGCATAATGTACACTCCCGATATTCGTGCGAAACCTCGGTGAATCAGCATCTTCAGGCACAGGGACTATAATTTCGACGTTATTCGCTGTACTGCGCCGCTTGAATTGCGCTTTGGCTTTGAGCATGTACTCGATTCGCGAGCCGGAGTGCGATTCGACGATACATTCTACCCAGATCAAAGGCTTGACTTGGGTGTTTAGACGATAGGACATGAGTTCGAATTCTCCGTCTGGGGGGATGAAGGATATGGTTCTATCGTTTTCGAAGCGGGAGAGACGGACGCATTGGTGGAATTTTACGTCTTCCATTTCGATTGCTTTTCCGCGCGTGGCCCGACCGGTCGTTTCGAACATGACTTTGTCATTGAGACCTAGACGTAATTCGGGCATGCCGGAGAGGTAGCATTTCATTTTTACGGCGCCGAGGATTTCGGAGCGCAGGACGTTGCCGTTGGAGGAGACGAGGAGGTTAAGGGATTCGACGACGTCGAGGAAGACTTCGTTTTTGCGGTATCGGATGCCTTCTGATCGCCATGAGACGGCGTTGGTTACTGCGATTGGCGGGCGGGCTTGGGGTCTGGCTTGGATATCTAGTTTATGCGATTCTTGGGTGATGTATTCTTGGAGGATTTTGGACTCGGTGGTTTGGGGGTAGCCGAAGTCCATCATTTCGTCGAGGAGTTCGTAGATGATGACGAAGTTGTCGCGGATGGATTCTTCTTCTAGTTCTTTGAAATACTCGGTGAAGACTTCGACGAGTTTGTGGAGGAAGAGCAGGATCTCGGCGGCGTTTGTGTTGCGTTTTGTGAGGGCGAGGAGGTAGAGGTTGTTGTGTCTGATGTAGAGGTACTGGGAAACATATCAGCATATGCCATATTCTTCCAATATCACTCTATGGCATACATTGATTCCTTCGTCGGAGAAACATGGTGGCACGGCGGAACTTTCTTCTTCTGCCTCACTTAATAGTATTGGGAATTTCTCGACGGCGGACATGGGGATGTCTCCTCTGTAGTTTCGAGCCAAGAGCGTCTGCCAAGTTTGGTTAATGAGGTTGGTTCACCAATATCAAGATCTGCGAAAGTCCATACCTTGCCCTTTAGGTCGAGGAAGAAGAGAGCGGAGGCCATGTTGATGTTGGTTTGGGGAGAGGATTGAGAGATGAGATTAAACCCCGTTGGCCAAGGGAAATATATCAAAAGACCTGCAGCATTCGTAGAGGTAGAATGGGAAGAGGAGAGGTGTTGTAGTGGACAGAATTGGTTGGTGTTCTTGCCTCTCTAACACCCCACGTTGCCGTTATTCAGATTGAAGCTTATTGCGGTGGCCTTGTCGTCGCTTGGCGATAGCCGCCTGGCCCGCGGTTTTCCCGAGCTGACTAAAAAGCTTAAAGCGGACTAGCATATCTTGGCAGAAATTTCAGTTATCAGAGTTTCTTCGCGCCCAAACTTCTTTCTTTTCTTTCCAACGCGCCCTTTTAGACAGTGCAGCTCAACATATAAGGCACAACCGACTTGGCATTCTGTCAAGTCACCCTTGCCTTCCTATTGATGAAGTTAGCGATTTCGCGGTGCGGAGACGGAGCATGAGGTACCATAAGAGCTGGCCAGGCATTGTGTGCAAATACAACGGGTTGCTTGGGCGGCGTCAGAGGGACCATACAATTTTATTATCACATACAACGCTTTACTTGAGGGCACTGACCAAACTGCAAGCATTTCTAGCGAGCAAGTTTCAATTTTGTGTTGGAATATCTGTTGACCGTAGTCATTCTTCAGACCACGACTCTGCTGGGGTTGAGTTCTTCAAAGACAATTTGGCTTGGCTATATCATTTCAGGTTGTACAAAGTACCACTGCCGACGACTTTTTCAAGTTATTTGCAAGTCAATCCAAGAGTCTCTTCGTCTCAGAAGGGCCTTTTATTTGTTCAGAAGCTCCCAAGAAGCAACTTCTCTGTTGCGAATGCGAGTTTTCCACTCAACCGCGAAAACGACTCTCATTTTAAGGTTATCTGCTACAGGCATGGCATCGCCTAGGAAATCTAACCACAATATATAACCGTCCCATGACCATGACCTTTCCGCTCAATTATCTTCTATTCTATATATCAATTTGCTTGTGAAGAGTTTCATAACCCTTTCACGTGTAACGTCCTTCCCTAAGTGACGAAAAACCCACCGTGCCGAGAAAAAAGATGGGTACCTTGACTTTAAGAATCTCAAACTCTGTGCACACATCGATATCTCCTATAATTTTGTATAAGTCATGTTTCGCGGCCACTCCTGAACACTCTGAACCCCTGCTACTAGAAAATTACATTTGTATTTGTCGCCCTCGCGCCTGATGTACGGACAGTCCCCCTTTATGGCGCCACAGTGTTCCTTCACCACAGCTCCACCACCGAGCTCTTATCACTCCTAATATTTATAAAATGGTCTTCTCCGAGCTTTAAAACCTCACTACTATGCTAGAACTCGTCACCAGCCTTGTGGCCGCTGTCGCAAGCAAATTCATGCAAGGTCGCCATGCGGATCAGTACTCCAGTAGAAGTGACTAACGAGTTTTGGTAAGAGCGAGACGACCCCGCACCTCCCATAATATTTAGGTAATTATGAGGTAATTTCACTTATGTAATCGTTTACCAGGCGTGTGGCTGTTCAGGACTGTGGCTGACACGAGGCCACCGGCCTTGACCGACAGCAAGCGAACACCAGATCAGCGCCAACGTCTTATGCTACCGATACAGTAACTACTTGAAATTATTTATCCAACTATCATTGATTCTCTGACCTTAACTAATCACTGGATTTTTATGATATATGAATGTGTGAAGAAAAGAACTATTTATGACAGTTCTGCTACTACATACTGTTACGTATACTTCTCTCTATGTGAGGGTTGGAACCCATGATAGAGGCTCGGGCCATGCCCTCGCTAAGCACTGACAGTCTCGCTAAGCATTGACCAAAGTCCCTGCTCAGCACTGGCTATTACCCCCACTGCCAAGCAGTTTTTTGGAATATTCCAGAAGCTCTTCCTCTCTCTATATATAGAGGAAGAGCTCGCATGTATGTAGTCTTCATGCACTTCTTAATTGAATATTTGAAACTACACCTTTGAGTTGTTCGAGGTCTGGCCTCTCACACTCTATTCCTCGCTTACCGAGACACCTCCTGTATTTAAGAGCCTCCGGCTCTAGCATTCCTGTTATTCTTTTCTTTCCTCCTTAGCTTAGAATCCTCGTATAAAGACAGTTCTACAGTGCTATAATCTACACCTTGGCGTAGTCATGCTTTGCATAGTCTATCAGCTGTACGTGTCGTCACACTATTATATATAAGATGTTTACTGTAAAACTATACGGCCAAGAACTTTGTTTACCTTATGCCAAGCTTTCGAAACAGCTTGTGCCGTTTTGATTTTGAGGTTTCTTTAACACCTAGATGCGATGATCCTTCTTTCAGGTCGCCTACAGGCTCTCCAACTACTACCAGGGCCCTGTTCTCTGCTATAGCATCTAAAGCACAAATTTTATCGCGCAAACTCTGAGACCTAGGATGTTTAGGTCCGAAGACTTTTTCATACCCAATCGACGCCTTGGAATACATAGTTCTGGCCGTCGCTATATCAGCTTGACGTTCGGAGAGAGAGCCGAAACCCCAGATTGTGTTTAGCGCTGGGACGTAGGTGATGATATTATCAGTACCAAGCGCCTTCTCATAGCCTTGCAGCGCCCTCTGGTACATCTGCTCGGCCTCCACCAGCTTGCCCTGGTCGGCGTAGAGGTTCCCCAGGTTGTTGACTGTGTAGAGCGTCGACGTGTGCTCCGGACCCCATGCCTTCTCCTTGCCTTCCAGCGCCCTCTGGTACATCTGCTCGGCCTCCACCAGCTTGCCCTGGTCGGCGTAGAGGAGACCCAGGTTGTTGACTGTGTCAAGCGTCGACGTGTGCTCTGGACCCCATGCCTTCTCCTTGCCTTCCAGCGCCCTCTGGTACATCTGCTCGGCCTCCACCAGCTTGCCCTGGTCGGCGTAGAGGATACCCAGGTTGTTGACTGTGTTAAGCGTCGACGTGTGCTCTGGACCCCATGCCTTCTCCTTGCCTTCCAGCGCCCTCTGGTACATCTGCTCGGCCTCCACCAGCTTGCCCTGGTCGGCGTAGAGGAGACCCAGGTCATGAAATTGATCTACTAGCTCATCATCAACTACCAAGTTATTTAAAATCATATATGAACACCTCATTGCATGCTGGAGAAGCCGACGTTGTGTCAGCCACGGTTGGGGATCTTGTTTCTCCGAGACATGTGATCCTACAAACTTCACAGCTAGCCTAGCTAGATTACAATCCCATGCTTGGTTAAGAACGTGGATTGTCCACGCATGAACGCATCCATGAATACTATATCCTCGTGACCCGATCAAACTCTGAGAAGTGGTGTCTCCCTCTACTAGTCCGTGGCTACTCAATACCCGTACCGCTTGATGGAAGCTTATTTCGTCTTTCGTCAGTTCTCGTACCCAGCCAGGGCCGTTCGCGTCACTGTGCTGGAGAAGCTCTAACCAGAGATCCTGGCTATCGAAGTACGCCCAGAAGCAGAGAAGCTTTGCTGAGAGGTCATTTTGCTGTTTAACGTGGTCGAAAGATATCTGCCATGTAGAGTAGAGTGTTCGGTCCTCGTACGAGTCCAGTTCCGGACTCGATTCTTGGAGTTGCACCCATGACTGCTTGTACAGCCGTAAGTAGTCCGAAAGACTCACTGCCACTTGATCGAGATATGCTCCAGCAGTTACTAGTGCAAGCGGCAGTCCGTCTAATTCTCTAGCAAGCATGATAGCATCGGGATCTATTAAACGAAATTAGATCTGTACTACAGGAATATATAACGTTCTTACTACTTCTCAGTCCTTCCCGTCTTGAAACATTTGATAAAATCTCAATACTATCATACACATCCCTGAGCTTGTGAACCTGGATAGGATGACCGTTTTTGACTTGCGATGACCTCGTTGTGATAATGATCGACCCTTGATATGATTCGGGGAGGAATCTTCGGATATCCACAGCTGTGGGATCCGTCTTACCAGGCAGTCTGGGGTTGTCGTAGTTGTCATAGATCATCAGCCATCGTGTGTTATTAGGCAGACTCAACCACGCTTTGACAGCATCTACTACCTCCTCGAGGTTTTCATTTATATCCACGTTACTAAGCCGAAGAGCTGAGGGGTGTTCTCGTGATATTCGCTTAGCAACCTTGACAAAGCTCTGCTTTAGGGAATTCTCGTCTTTAATATTCAGCCAGAATATTGCTGAGTAGCTCTCCTTGTGACGTTTCGCATATGCAGCACTAAGTTGTGTCTTGCCGATTCCGCCGAGACCGTGAAGAATAACAGCTCGGCGGGAGCCGTCGCCACCAAGTGCTTGGTGTATCTCTACGAGCTCTGTCTTCCTTGCCACGAAACTTTCGACGTCGGAAATATCGGAAAGGCTAAAGGTGACTGAGAAGTCCTCGCGCTTAAACCCTGATCTAGTCAGCAGCTTTGTAATACCCAGATGTATTCTTAATCTGTGCTCATGACAAAAGAGCAAGACTTACCTTTTGAAGCCTTATTAATCTCCTCTCGGAGTCTGTTCATCGCCCTTTCCTTTCCTTCGCTATAGATGAGCGGCATTTTGACGTCAAAAATGCCTAGTAGCGAGTATGCCGTGTCTTCTTGGCGGTAGGTTTCACGACTTGCCGCCCAAGATATTCGCTCAGTGACACTAAAATCAGACAACGGGCTCCCTCGAAGGGCCTTGACTGGAATTCGTGTTATCTCGCAGATTTGTCGTTCTAGGGAGGCCTTATTGCCTAGTGGCTCTCCCTCTCTTGAGAAGAAGTTGACTATTACAGGCGCAACAAGCTCTTGCAGGGTCCAACCTCGAGTAAACCATTCGCTTTTTCGAAATGACAATTCCCATGGCTCATTAGGACTATCGGCTGAATTAGAGAGAGGTCGTGAAACATCTGGCAAATACACGTAGCACTTGATCGCCTGTCGGTACCAGTGAAACATCGAGTTGATAGCTTCCTGAAGCTCGGTGCTATTCGACTTGTCGATACAGCAGGTGTCCACCCAAAAGTATTGTAAACCATCGCGCCTTGCCTGTTCTCCGCAGAATTGTATCTTGCCAAAACCAGTCTTGCTTGTTCCATTCCCCTCCATCAAATCCTTGAAAGTGACCTCCTCCGCTCCCCATCTATGCGAAAGTATAGCATACTTAGGTATGTCGCTCTCAAAGAACTCGGTCAGGCTGAGGTCGCCATTGTCATTATACTGTAGCAGACGCATTATTCGAATAGATTTGAGGATCGCATGAGAGAGGGTTCGCGGTCGTTATTGAGTTGTCGAAATAGCATAGATACGAAGTTGAGGAAAGATTTGGGAGAAAATGGCAGGTTGAGGCTGCGTATTCAGCTGAGCAATATCGTTACGTACTACTGTAAGCGCGCAAGACCTGCCTATCGCTTGGGCTCACTGTAGGGAGGGTAGGTATTCTAGATGTCATGCTTTGCATATAATATTTGAAATACACTATGGTTCTCCTTACTACTGAGTGGAAGAGCTGAAGGAACAGGAAATCGGATGACAGAAATTTAGGAACTAGAATCTACTTTCGATTTTGATGGTGTCTGATCTTCTATTTTCCAGCCTTGCACCTTAGGCAGATATTTATTTTTAATCCAGCGTTTAAATTGTGTCACTAGATGCGGGAAGAGCGGCTATCTGAGGGTAGACTGCTGCAAGGTCAATGGTCCGCTAGCCATAATTGTGCTAGCCGTGTGTAATTGTGGGTCAGCTCAAAAAGGCATTCAGGAACTGAAGCCGATTTCGAACACCACTGTATTTAGCGGGCACGTAAATACATTATATAAGCATGCTGCTCCGTAACTCCTCGCTGACGCTTGGCGTTTTGTGTTCCTTCTCTTCCTTTTTCCGGATAAACCCGGTATGTAAGTTTCTATATGCTTTGAGTCTCCAAATTTTGGTGTTATATTCTTTCTTGATAGAACCTTTGTGTTATGCCCCCGAATTCTAAATTCAGGTAGTCGATCGTCATATTGAAGGGGAGAACGCTGAAGCAGCTCTCGACGCCATGAACAGGATAATTGACAGTATAACAAGACTACGATAATTTTCTTTTTGAAGACCGAATCATTATACAGAAATAGCTAAAGAATAATGGCACACTAACAATAACTTCAAATACTCAGGAGGGAGCAATTTTTGATCACTAAATTATGAACTTGTCTCGGCACCTAGGGTTTCTCGCCACGCAGGGATGGACGTTACCTCTCCCTTTCAGCCCCCAACTAATTGCCGAATTGGTTGATTCGGTTGCATGTGATCATCTTCCTGGTGCGAATCGGCCTGCCGATTTGTAGGTATCACTTCATAGCGAGAAAGGTCACACTCTCCTCCTGACTCGACTTCCCCAACAAGTATCAAGCAGGTACGAAGGCATGAATTGTCTAGCGGAAAGATCGGTTGATACGCCATCCATTTTATTACTTTTATAATCCCATCAACTGCCAATATTTCCAAGTTGGCCGACCCAAACTCCACGGGCAACTCACAATCGCCTCAAACCCCGCCGGCCGTGGTGCCGCATCCAACCTTGACCGCCGACAGAGACTCTCTGGGAACAACGACCATCTACCGCACCCTTACCACACCCTCTCTACTCACCAATGCCTTGCAATCTGGCGACAATAGTTATTCCCATCTCCATCAGATAACCGCCGATTAATACCCAATTCTTTTCACGAGGGCGCGCCTCTCGCAGCAACTTCGCAAAGATGGAACAGGATCACATGCCACTCGAAAAACCACCGTCCTACGCCCAGTCTCACGATCCTCAATCTCTTCGCCTCCCCTCCGTACCCGCAACCGATCCACCACCTCCCACAATCCATCATGAGCGAACCCTCCCTCCTCTCCCCTCCGCCCCTTACCGTCCCGAGGAACAATTCACATGGCCCTCTTCCAATCCTTTAACAGCCTATTACAAACCCGGTCCCTCCCAACTATCGCCAAAGAATAATACGGGCGAGTCGCCGACGGGAATGGATTTGGATATGAGTGAAAGTCGGGGAAGGAGGGGGGGAAGTGTCTTGTCGATTGATGATCCGGATGTGAGGCTTGCGGCGGAAGCTTTGGGGGATTTACGTGCCGGTATGCTCTCCTATCACTTTCTCTAACATCCACTAATTAATTATTTACAACAGATTTCGTACAATCTCCCCCTCAAAACAGCATCTCACTCCCCACAAATCCTCCCTCAAACCCCCGCCACAACCAGCAACCCGAGCCCCTCCTCTCCCTTCTAACAACCTCCCACCCCCTCCTCGGAACAGCAATCGGCGGTTCCCTCTCCGCCTACTCGGCCTCAAAAAACTACTCCCCACGCTTCAAATCCAGCGCCGAATTCCTAGAAAACAGGTTCACACCCGTGGTAAACACGATTACATCCGTAAACCGCATTACAGGTGTTGAAGGAGGAGTGCGTTGGTTCCTGGGCGGTAGAAGACCGAAACATCATCAAAATCAAGATAGGGAGGGCTCGAATAAACGGAGAAAGGTAGAGAGTAGTAGCGATCGCATTGAGGAGGAAGGGGATCGCAATATTTCGCGGAATCCATATCCGGTGCATAGACAGGAATTACAACATCGACAGCGGGCACCGAGTCATGCTTCAAATGCGGAGAGTTTACCTGCTTATGATGATTATCGGAGTCCTAGTTATGAAGACGCACAAAACCAATCTGCGCTTATCGAAACCCAGAGCCAATCGAGCGAGATTGCAGAATCAAGTTCCTCGTCATGGCAATCCCGTCTCGTCCTCTCAACGTCCGGTCTCAGCGTTGCGATGTCGGAGGAAAGTCTTCGTTCTCTAAAATATTGTTTAGGCTGGTTACGATGGGCGAATGAACATATTGGGAAGGTGATATTGGCTCTAAAGGCTGTGTTGGAGGAGTATGAACATCCTTCAAATGATGCTTCGGGAAGGATTGCGGATGAAGGGGATGGAAGAGGGAGAGAGATGGTTGTAAGGAGTGATGCTGAGCGCGTGGCCCTCCACGCCAAAATCGCAGAGCTCAAAAAAGATGTTTTGAAAACTCTAAAGAATGTGGTGGATATCGTGTCAAAATACGCAGGTGGTGCACTCCCCGACAATGCTAAAATATTGGTTCGCCGACATCTCACCTCGCTACCGCAACGGTTCAGGCTTGCAAGCGAAAGAAGAGACGACAATGCGCGAGGTCTGGAACAAGGCGACGCAGAAGTAACAGATGGTGCGAACAGAGTATTACTTCTTGCGAAGGAGGGTCTGGATATGATGGCTCAGGTTTCGGGGGTGTTGGATGGCACGATTATTAGTGCGGAGGAGTGGTGTGAGAGGCTGGGGATGAAGAAGAGGGAGGAGGCTGAGAGGAGGACGCCTACTGAGGCGCGTGGTGGGGATATGGAAAAATCTCCTACTATGATGCCGGGTTCGGGGGAGCATACTGAGTATCCTGATCCTGAGTTGGAGAGGAATGGGTATTCGGTGCCACAGTATGAGGATTCAAAGATGGGATGAAAGGCTCGACTTTCACTCAATCTCTACGATGAGTGAGAGGGCCGAGTGTCTTCTTCTTCTAGGAGGGAGGTATGAGTATGAGGATTCGAGAAAATTCTGATGTCCTCGACTAAGTTGCTTGAAGATTCCTTTTTGAGGATTTTCTTGGGGGTGGGTTTTCTTTACACACTTTGTATGAATACGTTTTATTTGTTCCTTTACAAAAAACGTTGGCGTTTTACCTTTGGTGGATGGATATCGGTATGGATGGAATCTTCCTGGGAACAAGGGAACTTTTCTCTCACTCTGGGACATAAGGAAGGGTGTGTGTTTTGGTTTTGATCGTCTTTATTTATATATACCACTTAACTATTCCTTTTCTTTTGTTTTCTATTCTGGATTGGAGGGAATATAGGGAGGAATACATGGGTTGGAAGAAAGGGATTTGGAGGAGATGCAAAAGGACGGGATAGGGAGAGGAGAGGAGAAGTGTATCCAGCTGTTTGATAGCGCGAGATAGCTTTAGATATTGATCAATGGAAATATTGAATACCTTTGGTTCGTATTACAAGTTGTAGTGCAGCGTTTTTCTTTTGTTTCTGTTGAGTTCTCTTTCCATTCCCCTCCCCTCCCCTTTCCTCCATTCTCCTCTCGGTGGTTGTGTTTCTTTGGTGCTGGTGGAGGAAGTTCAAAGAATTACTTGGCATTTCTTTTTTTCTTTCTATTCTTGATAGGGATGACTCTTGGATAAGACATTTTAGGGGTTTTTGAAATCTGGGATATTTTGTACTTTGCGTTGCGGTAACTTTTATTTTTTTGATTTTATGTGTGCTTTCCACCAGTACTGCTTTTAAACCTTATAAGTTATCAACATAGAGTTTAGAAGCTGAGAGTTGTGTTTTCTTCTATGTATGTCAAATACACTGTCTTTGGTGTCACTCTAGTGTTGAGGATTTGTGGTCTTTCTTTGGTTCTGGATCTTTTCTGGGGTGGTCTGGAAGTGTCTGATAGTCTTTCTATTTTTTTCCAGATCATACCTATTCTTGGGTTTTCCTTTCTTAGTTCTTTTTTTTTTTTACTTGCTTGTACTTTTCTTTACTTTATTCTTTTGGAATCCTGGAGATGGCAATCTAGGAGTGTAGAGAGTTCCTTTTTTTTTCTTCATGTGTTTTGTTGTGTATCTGAGTGTGGTGATGAATTTCTTTCGTCTCTTTATTCTTGCTTTTTTGTGGTGCTCTCGCGTCTTTTCTGGTCTTGTCTGGTAGCTTCTTGATTTGGGAGGCTTTGTGAAAGGGAGATTTTGAATCTTTGGAAAGGGCGAGTGGGAGGTGAAAGGTGGATTGGGTTATTTAAGTCCCTGGTTTCCTCTCTTCCTCCCCCTTATTTCTACATACTCCAAAGATCTTGAAAAGGCTTGGTAGATTGGGACTTTGATATCTTGAGTTACGAGAAGGAATCCATCGATTGTCGCCACATACCCAACTTCGAGGACACGCACCTCAGGACCCTCTGGCGAGCAAGATGAGATGAATCCCCATGAGCAAGGAGAAGAGGTCAACCACGAGAAAGATAAGCAGGAGGAAGACGATCTCATCCGTGCTTCAGACCCCTCGCGCCTAATTTATGCTCAACAACCTCAACATTCTGCACCGAGATCTGCACCCCATACACCTCCTACGCCTCCCCCAGACACAGGCGAGGAAGTCGATTTCCAAAATGTCATACACCAAGGAGACCAGCCTGAAAACTCTGCAAACCGTCAACCTCCATATGCAGCAGACTGGAAAACTTCGACACATCCCGAAAGCTCTGCATCACTTGTAAACTCTGAATCTTCAGCACACCACCCTTCCCCCTCGCCTCGAGACAATTCAGTTCGATCAACCCAGGAGGACCAGGAAGAAAAGGAAGAAGAGAGGAGAAGCTTTCTTCGAGCGATTGGTATACGGGATGAGAATGAGCTTTATGACGTCTCGGATGATGAGGGTGGAGGGGGATCTGGACAATCTCGACAAACTGCACCTACCATGCATTCGCAAGAACCTGCAAATTTCTCGGGTTCTGGACAAAATGATTCTGGGAATTCGGATGTCGATGCTCATGAACCACATCAACACGAAGATAGTGATGCGTCTCGGATGCCTGATCGCGGGTATCCTTTAGAAGGGGGGTTTGGGGGTTTGGGTTTGAGTTGTGGGGGTGATGAGGGTGGTCAATTTGGACAGTCTAGTGCTTCATCCGCAGGAAATTCTGAGGATGCTGGATCGAGGAGTGGTGATGAACATGAATCACAACCAGATGCCTCTTTATCTCGAGTATCCAATCAACTAGGAGCGGTTTCGGGGTCAAATTTGAAAAGAACCGATGAGCCCAAGCCTGGTCAACAAGCTTCTGAACAACCAGACCCAAATGACAACGAGCTTGAAGCATTCAACCTCGCAGAGTACGAGGAACATCCTGAAGAGTTTGATGATGGGTTTTATGAGGAACAGGATGGGGAACTTGAGTTGAGGCTTGCGGAGTTGGATTTAGAGTATTCCCGGGACGACGAAGAGAACGGGAGGAGTGGGTTTGAACGTGTTGTCAATAGCCACGACGACCATGAAACTTCTGATCCTGTCGAAGAACCTGAAGAGTTTGATCCTGCGGAATTTTTTGAATATCAGCAAGAGATTGCGACGAATGCGGGGTTGTATGATGATGAAGACGAAGATGTGAACGAGGTTAACGGTGTGGGTGTTCACGGCCTTGAAGTCGAGGAAATTGAGGATGCCGATGATATCCCACCTTTTGATTTAGGCGAGGCGGAAGATGGGGATGTTGAGGATGTGATCGGGTATGGAGACGAGGAGTATGAGAGGAATGTTGGGGAGTGTAGCAGAGAGAAGATTGTTTTTGATGAGGATGATATGGGGAGGATTAAAGTGTTAGATGATCGTAGAGAAGCGCAGGGAACTGTGAGTTCTCAAAATGATGTTGGTTCTGATGGGGATTCTGTGTTGTACGTTGAAGGGGAGGGAGGGGAAGAAAGGTTGGATCGCAGGTAGCTAACGTATTAACATGGTGCCACTTGGTCTTTCCCGCTCAATACATGATGGTACGCTTTCTGGTCCTTCTCCAAGTGACAATACTTCGACTGGGATAGTGAACTTGGCACAATTACTGGCGCATCACGAAATAGTGAAACAGGATCTAGGCTATCAGGAAACACCATTGTGAGTCCAGATATCGATGGATCTGGGCCACAAACTGGGTCTCTGCCATAAGACGGTTCCCAAACACCAAATAGTCCCGCAACTCAAGGCAATAATTCCCAACAAGGGTCGACCCCTATTTCACCCGCCGGGCTAAATCCTGAAAATCAAAATCAAAATACAGCAGCAGGCCAGAATCTCCGTTCAGTATTCCAAGGGTTCATCAGTTTTTGTCAGAGGAACCTGGGAATTATCATCCCCGTATCGGTCCTTGCGATTTTGGGCATCATTGTGGGCGTCCTGTATGCCACTGGTGTTTTGCGCTCTAGCAGTAAAAGAAAAAGCAAGCCAGCAAAAAGAAATTTGCCCACAGAAGGCAAAGTGGCACTAGGGCTGGCATTTTCTGTTCCGATATCATGCTTTCTGGTGGTGTTGGGATGGTATTGCAGGGAAGATATCTTGACTTGGGCAAGAGAACGAAGACGACAAGGACCGACTGCACAACGACCTGGGGTAACTCCAAGCAATGGGGGACAGAATATTTAAGAAGGTGATGTAACTGGAACCAATAATGCCCCTGAGGATATTGCTCTTGACCATCGCTCGATCCAGGTCCAGGGAAACAATCGTGGTCCCACGAATCAACAGATCTCCAACACCCATATTCGAGGAGGTGTCAACGGCAACTAAACCCCAGTCACACGTTTAAATAGTATGAGCCTCACAATTGCCCTACCTAGCTTGGAAAGGTATCGAACACCACAGGAAGAACTACCCCAGGAATCTCCTCCAGGATCGCCCCAAGACCGAAGTGAGCCATCCTTCGGTCCAACACCATGGGAGGATGTTGCACGATTTGTGGGAAAAGTTCTTTATGTCCTTGTGTTCATCGTTGTAGCTGTCTTCATCATAATGCTCGTACTCTCTCTGTTTGGGGTACGTTCCAAGCGCGGTGTACTCAGTACAGCAAATCAAATGGCTTTCCAAACGGCACACCAAGCAGGAATATTAGTTATATGTCTCGTAGTTCTTGCGTTGTTGGCAGTATTGGGATGGTGGTTATTCAGAAAGACAAATTATACTCGACAAAGGAGAAGAAGTCAACACCGAACCCCGCCTACTCATCGAACAGAGCGATCTAGCAGTGAGACAGGTGGCCAGGTGCGAAGAGGTATAATTTCAGAACGAGACCTGGAAAGAGGGCAGAGAATTGGAATCAGTCCCAATCCTGCGCACCGGAACGAGGGAAGCGACACCATTCTACCATTACTCCTGTCGATGATACGACCAGGATCGAAGGCAACAATTGCGACCATTCAGCTCGGGAGAACATCTTGTCGGATCCAGCAATCCCAGTGCCACAAAATAGCATAGCGGGAAATAACTCTGGAGGCCAAGGACGTACGTTGCCTCTCCCTAGTTTCAACTCGATTAGACCTCCATCGACCTCGTCATCAACTGCCACGCACATGTCCCTTAAACCTCACTCGAATAGAGCTACCCGGTCGAAGAAGAATGGCAGACAACATTCAATGTCCAACAACAACTCGAGCTCTCCATCTACACCTGGACGGAGGAACATGAGGCAAGGAAGAGTACAAACCCACAGTTATGGTGGCTCATCTAGCGGTTCAAGCTCAAGCAGATCCATTGTTGACGATTAAGAATTTCTCTTGCTTCTCGGTATCAACATGCGTACCTTTTCTTACCACCTCAACTTCCTTACACGTACATCAGCACAAAGGTTGCCTGGCCCCGTCACCTCAAATCAATCAAGATAGATGCCACGGGACAGAAGAGAAACATAGGGCAGGGAGACATGGATGAATGGAAACGGACAAAATGGAAATCCGAAATGGTATCTTGGAGAACAACGCAAATAATGGAGAATTGAGAATTTGATAACTATAGTAAGAACACGTTATCATGTATATATCATCAGGCATATATAACATATTCAAAGGCGAACCCACAAGAGGGATTTTCCAATCTTTGCAGCATGCAACATCTTCACTAAATTCACCTCAATCTTACTCGATCTCCACCAGCTCCTAGAATTTTGGACCATTCACGACCCTGAATTTCTTTGAACTCATAACCTTAATAATTCCAGTTAAAGTACTCGCATTCATCTTGGTTGAGAACTGTGAAGTACCGTCCTAGGAAAGCAAGACTAGCGAATTAGTGCTCAGGATTCTACAACCTAGGTTTTGGTATTATCCCAACACGGGTCAGACGAAAAGAGCAAAATGGCGATGAGAGATACCGAAAAACAAGGCAAATCGGAATCTCGCATGAAAGATGGGAACATTTCAGAGTCACCGGGGCAGGGATCGACTAACAAAATCCAAGGCGAGCCGGAAAGGGGTCGAGCTCCAGTAAAAGTTGTGAACAGAGGACAGTTATTGAGGCGGAGATCCAGCAGTGGAGGCATGAGGGGAAGAAGACTAAGCGTGCAAGGAGAGGAATCGCTGGGGGATAGTGGGAGAGGAAGCCCGATAAGGAGGGGGAGATTACGGGAACGAGATGAGAAAACAGGGGAGGTAGGAGCTGCGAATTCCACCGTAGCTCATGGCGCTATCGTCAATGCAGCAACCACAGTCAAGTAAATCAGTCCTAATCGTCCGGTCCCTCAAAGCATGGCCCCCCAGCCCAGGCAGCAATAACCCCGAAATCGAACGAGATACGATACCTCTACTTTCTTACACCTCCGAACATTTTAGGAATTTGGCTTTCGAGTTCGACCGTGATATCAAGTTCATCCATCGTGAATGAAGCGACGTGAACAGAATTTCCATCAAACACAATCTCCACAACTAAAGATGATTGCAGACAAAACACTTCTGAGCAACAATCACGAAACGCGGTGATATAGACCTTGGAACTGCACATAGCAGGAGGAAAGAGGGCCAAAAACGGGTATGAGGTCTCAAATTCCGAAGGCCCTCGAGAATCGCTGGTATAAGGGCTATTTGACAACTCGGTGGTAGATGTCTCGAAGCGCGAAGAGAGAAAGCCACGAGCCTTAACCAACTTTGGTTCAATTTTGCCACATTTTATAGTGATAGCGCTTTAGAGAAGTGGTATATTTTATCTGGCAATTATGGAATTGTCCAATTTATCGGACTTTGTGGATCCTAAATTGTATCCACCAATAATCCAAATGTACAAAGTGAAGCTATTCTCGATCCTGGAGGTGCTTTCTTTTAGTCCTTCTTCTCTTGGATAAATTAGGCAAAGGTTCAAGGCCAACTACATCTGGTAAGATATCCTCTCGCTGTGGAGTAGCCGTTGTAGCTATCCCTTGATCCTGTTGTCCTGAAATAGATAGTTTATTGTTGTACTAAATTACTAAGTTATAGCAAACTTAAGAAGCTTACCCTAGTGGACATATTTGGAATTCATACACCGAGGTACATAGGAGGGATAACTAGAAACTGAGTATGTTGTGGTTAAGGCGCTCATATAATATAAAGTGTGGGCAACCTTATATTTATCTACAGGGTGGACTAAATAATTAATCCACAAAGTCTGAGAAATGGATGGAATCGGCGTATACTTGGACAATTATTTAATTATCAGATAAAATATACCAGAAGAGACTTGGAAGGAGTCTTCATTCGTAGCAAAAACAATACTATCAAGTTTCTGGAGACATTGAAATAAGAATTCAAGGGAGAAGTCTGATTGAGGTTCTCTATCAACTTGCCCAGCAAGCTTTCTCGGCCTTAATCGCTCATTATATCCGTCCCAATTAACCTTTCCAGCATGCTTATTGTCTAAAAGTTGATCCTCCATCCTTCACCTCGCTTAAACCTTCTCACAGAACACTTCTAAATTCCACTTGGCTCTTCCAAGTCAACATCTGAGCGGTCTCATGAACCCATTCACGTCCCTCTTGAGTCTCCTATTCTTTCCAGGCTTCGTCCCATTCCTCGATCTGCTCTTTCGTTCCCATTCCCAACTCGAGACATCTCTCTGCTGCCTCGCCAGGAGCGCATGGTCCTCCGATAGGTGGAGTAACTACCTAGAATTAGCACAAAATTTCAAACCCAAGTGAAACTAGATAGTTCATACCTTTCAACTCCCCCTTATTCGCCTCAACTCTCCTAATTCTGCCTCCAACGCAAACGCCGCCAGTTTATCGCTCGCATGCGGATGCATTCCGGCTCGATAATGGGCAGACTCTGCGTGCTTCCACCAATCCAAAACCCCTTCAATCTCTGGTTTGAAACTCGTAATATTGGTATTGCAATCACAAATAGCCACTAAACCTCCCCTCTTGCAAACTCTGTGCATCTCCTTGAGAGCTTGTAAAGGTCCCGGATGGCCAAGATGCATGCTTGTACAATGAGAAGGTATAATGTCGAATATATTCTCCGGGAAGTCCAACTTCAAAACGTTTCCAACCTGAAATTGTAGATTTGGGAAATGAGATGGAGGATAGGTGGTAGTGGCTTGGGTGACAACACCTGGGGAGGAGTCACTTCCGGTGGTGGTGCCGCAGGGGGTGAGGAGAGAGAAGTTCTTGGTGATACTCCCCGGGCCGGAGCCAACGTCTAGAATCTCGGAGGTGGGACTGATGTAACTTTACTTGAGTTTTAGCAGAGTAGAGTTGTGGGATAGGGGTATTGAACTTACGGAAGGGGGTAAGGAGCACATTCTTGAGCAGTTCGCTCATGGTAGTACTCAGTGAGGGTCTTAGAATCTCCTTGGACTTTGGCGTACATTATGGATGGCGTTGTGATTCATTTCGCTTAGAGTTCAAACAAATGGTTGTATATGAGAAAAGGATCGAGATGAAGCTTAAACAGTCCAATTTCAATTGACTCCAGCGAAGCTTAGCTATTCACGAGTACTAACTTATATTAATCATACCAAGAAATTGTGTAACTAAGTGTCTTATTGATTGGATAGTGTAGATTTCGTAACGTAAATAATCATGACACCTGATTCGCTTAATGTGAAGTGGGGGTCGCGTTTGAAGTTTGTAAACAACTGTAAGCGAGCCTCTAGTGAAGTCAGACACTTTCCTAGCAATAGTCGGCTCATCAAACACCTAGCTTTGCTTTAGACAATTCTATACTGCAGCATGCATCTAAAACCTTTATCAGATATCAATGTTCACCTTTAATATTTGGAATTGTGGATTGATAAAGTCAAGAAACCCTTGAAGCATAAACACGATGTAAAGCTATTGAAGAACATGGGACCAAATTATGGTATTCGGGCCCCTGAATAACTCACGGTGTTCTGATAAGTGTAAAAGAAGTGGAACTACAGTCTTGAAACGATCATCAGTCTCAAAATTAAGGAGACGCGTTGACTCTGTGAGTTGGTAAAATTTCCTTTTAAATTTAATTCCTACATTGATCCGAGTGGCTGCTAGGAGATATTGTGAATAGCGATACCTCTCTTCGCTTCTGTGACAATTTTCAACAGCCAACTAATCCAGGTCTCCGCTTATTTGCGACCGACTTCCTGGCCCACCATTCACTGAAGAATATGGAAGTTCTCAAGTTTTTATCCTTTCTGCATACGTCATATATGCCTCACTTATCGGTACTTATTTAGAGATTTGCTAGTAATTACGAGGCCTTGATTCGCCAAGGTGCCTCGTTTTATAAACTCTCTCTTGTCTCCACTTTCAACTTCCTCTTCAATTCAGACACAACTCTAGATTCCAACTTTTGGTTCTAGAGTTGCCTTTTCCTCGGTGAACACGACTGCCAATGCACCAAAGCTTTTGAAACTCATCTCGCTTCGGGGCTCTTTTAGGAACACCGCCAAAATGTCTACAATTCACTTCACTCTCCTCAAGCCATCGACATCCTCACCGCTGCAAAGCTCGCTGCAAGCATATCATCATTTTCCATTGCTGCATTGGGTTACAGAATCATCTACAACCTCTACTTCCACCCCCTGGCCAAATTCCCAGGCCCCTGGTACGCAGCAGTCACTTCACTCACCGATGCACTCTACTCGTACAATCGACAAGAATTACCATGGTTCCAAGATCTCATCAAAAAATATGGCGGTGCGTCTCCTCACCATAACCCCCATTCTCACCTTCACCTAACACCAACCACCTAGCCGACACACCAATCCGCATCGGTCCAAACTTGCTTCTCTTTTCACGCCCCTGAGCTTTGAAACCCATCTACAACGAACGAGACACCAACACTAAAGGCGGTTTTTACAGTTCCAAATCTTTGGGTCCCCAATAGATTTTTAGTACTCAAGATGGAAACGAACATCGAGCCCTGAGAAAAGCACTCTAAAACGCCTTTTCGGCTGGCGCTTTGCAGAATACTTGGAAGAAGGCGATTGATGGCTGTATCTATTCATTTATCAGTAAGCTGGTGACAAAGTCGAAGAGAGGTGAAGAGGTTGATATCAGTGTGGGGACTAGGTTCGTGTTATTTTCACTTTTCCCCCAGCAAAGGCGTAATTTCCACTAACTTCTACCCCCAAAATCAGACAATTCTCATTCGACATCATGACCCTAGTATCCTTCGGCCAGGCTTGGGGCTTCATTAAAAACGAACGCGACCAAAACGGTTTGATCGCTGCATTCAACGGGGCTTTAGATATTACGGCTTTCTTGTGTCGTTAGACATTCCTCCGGGAGACCCTCCAATCCATCCCTTTCCTGATGAACTATCTCATGCCAAATCCAAAGGACAAACGTGGTTGGGGATATCCAATTGGAGTGGCCCACGAGGAAGTAGCCAAGCGAGAAGAACAATTGCAAAATGGTACCGAACCAGAGACAATGGATTTTACGCAATAGTGAGTTACCCCCGCGGAATCCCTGATTGAAGTTCGCGATAATAGCAGCACAAATAAATGGGTCGGGTGTTAATTCATGGATAACAGCTGCATGGAAGCGCGACTGGATGGCAAACCTCTCCCCCGAGAAATGAAACAATCCCACGTCACCCTCTTAATTCAAGCCTGTGCAGATACAACAGCAAGCTCATTAACCACCATACTCCGCTCCCTTCCAACTCACCCAAAAGTTCTCGAAAAGGCCCGAAATGAAATCGATACCGCATTTGAAGAGTCACGTATCTCATCGCCGGTTAAATTCCAAGAAACGCTCAATCACCTTCCCTACTTCGTAGCTTGTGTCAAGGAGTCTATGCGCTTGAATCCACCTGCAAGTTTTCGTATGTCAGCCCCCTTGCCAGTTACTGGCGCGCAATATGGGAAACACTAACGTGAAATAATAGTCTTCTCTCGGGTCATCTCTAAGGGCGGAAAGGTAATCGACGGTCACTTCATCTCCGGTGGAGCAGATGTAACTACACTCGCCCGCATCGTCCAACGCGACCCAATTCTCTACGCTCCTGATCCCGAATCTTACCGTCCAGAATGCTGGCTCGAATGGCCAAGAGACTACGACGAAGCGAGCTTTGTTTTTGGAATTGGATCGCGTGTATGTTTGGGAAAGGATCTCTCGCTCATGGAGATGTATAAGCTCGTTCCAGAGGTAGGGTGGATTCAACAGAAAAACAAAATTGAATTAGGGATATGATTTGCTAACATGCAATGTTTTCTTCCGGATTGTTCGAGCCCTTGATATTGAACTCGTGAATGCGGGTGAATTTCAGAACGCGGGACAGGTCGCTTACCTAGAAAACTGTCTCTCGAAATTTACTCCACGTCTTGCTTAAATTTATTTTGCCTCCAGACAAAAGTCCTCGGCTTAGAAAATGGGTATTTGGGCATCCGCATTTTGATGAAGAGCGAATCTCAAATATTACAGTGATAGATAATCCATACTAGACTTGATAGCATACAAATGGACTTTCTTGCAGAAAGAAATACTTTACTTAGGGCTTTTCAATCTTGCGAAACAATTTTTTGTGACTCAATTCAAGAACAACTTCATATTAAAATAATCCCAAATAGTGAAATAAAAAAGTTTCTTCCTCGATGAAAACAATTCCGATTTGCCTTCGAAAAGCAAGAGAAACGTAGTTGTTTAATGAGAGTTTCATAACAGGGTCCCTTGGCTTGAAGTGTCGCAAAATGCTGCACTTCAGCAAAGGGTCAACGTAAGGGTACCATATGGCAGTTTGAGACGAGAAGAAATTTTGCAAGAACTCCAGAAAAGGGGAGAGTGTCGGATGGAAAGGAATGAAAGACGCAACGAAACGCTAAAATCGACCCCCGGTAACGTAAAATAACATCTGAGAAGAAGTGTGTTTCATCAGTGCCTCCGCAGCATATCTCTCCCACGGTATTAACATCGTACTCCACAATCGGGCACCTTCAACTGCCTATATATTTTCAAGGAGCGTAAAAATGGGAAGGTATCGTAGATCGCTCGGCGTCGTTAGTGGGTAGAAGAGAAAGGTTCGGTATTGTTGGTTTTTTCCTACGCGAATCGTTCATCGTATTAATGTGCTTGCTGGCTGAGCAATAAGTGGGGTTTGGTCCGCTCTCTCCGCCAATTTAGCGAAAGATAGGGGTACGACCGTATTCTACATCACACAAGGTATCTCTCGTGGAGCCTTCTGGGTTCTCTGGGTCGAGATAGATGGTAGTGACCATACCCCTTCTAGGATCTCCTACAAAACGTTAAACCCGAAAGTGATTGAAGGGACGTTCAGTGGTTTACTTACGTCCCGTAGGTCTTGAATGAGCCCGCCAGTTTTTGCCATTCCATGCCGTGTCTTCCATCAATACTCTGTGAAGCTCCTCGCGATTTTCACAAGAGAATGCGACCAAGGAGACGGCAATTGGCAGAAGCCCACCTAATCCCTTATGCGTAGCATCATGCGAGGAAGAACTTCTTCGGTAGTTGTTTGGTAGCAGTTGATCAATCCAGCTAGCAGCTCGAACATCGAGGTGTTCTTGATCGCCGGCATGCGCTAGGCGTGTAATGTGATGATCATGAGAGAAAGTGAGAGGATACCAAGCATCCTCAATGTCCGCTTGATCCATATTCTTCGTACTGGCATCACCTCTCGCTGTAAAGAATAGGTCGAATCGGTTACAATAGAAGACGGTGGCGGCTCTGTAATATTCCGGAAATATTTGCATAGAGTGATTGTAAATTCTTCCGTTTGCCACTCCGGGGATTGTGCTGCTCGAGCTCCAGGCATAATTGCTTGCAACACTCACGACACCATCTGTCCATCGATATACCCAGCCCGGCTCCTGCTGGAAAAATCCCTTGATCTCCCGCGGCGGACGCCATCGTCCATCAACATATCGTGCTGGAATGGAGCCTTCATGATCGGGATTATCATTTGTAGGTAATTCGTTGCAGATAAATAGAAAGCTTGTTCGTGGTGAGGAAGAGGAGGAAGACTTGGACGAGGATCCTTGCGACTTCGGGCCGTGGCCGCGTGATGATCTCTGAAGTCGTTAAGACCTTGTTAAGAAAACGCCGAAATCCCGCACTTGGACAACTTACGTGCTTAGTCGACATTTAAGTATTTGCTTCTGTGACTAGACTGATGGAAAGCGGGTTGCAGATGTTGATATCCAGAGACAGGTTTGAATAATCGAGATTGGCATGATGGGAAGAAACACACTCAGGTATAGATACGACTATCTCCTGGAGCTCGACTGGCCGTAAGCAATGAGGAGTTCTCGGAGAGATTGTATGGATGCCCGATGATTGTGGAAAAGGTCCTCGTGATGATATTCATTGGACTATGGTGTGTTTATGGAGGAAGATCCCGGTAACAAATGCGTGGCTGCTTCACGGTATGCAGCTTTGGTCGGTAAACACTGAACAGAAGCAAATGGCGACATGATATCAACGCCTCCAAAATGGATGATCTGCGCCAACTCCGGCAATATCTGGGCGAGACCAAGCCCATAATGGAACTGCCAGCACATGGACACACCCCCCCCATACTGAACAGTGGACCACTTTGGTTCATATAGAACGTAAGTAAGGTCTCCTGACACGTCCGGAATCCATGAAGGGTCTCGGTCGCATTTACCCCAATTGTTAGGATAATGGCAAGTGGGTAGACTCTGCGGGCCGTCCTTGGGTGGTCGCCAAATTGGTGTTAAGTATGAGAGTGGACACGAGCCGCAGAAAGCCACATACATGCATCGATTTTGATGAGATGGAGTAGAGGAAACACCAGCCACTGGAGGTGTCTTATAAGGCAGTTGCCGTGGAGTATGAAACAGACAAATGGGAGCACCCATTCGGATCGAGAGATGCTCAAATAATGTGCTCTGGCTGGAAATAATTGAAGGCAAAATAATAAACCCTGTCTTCGCATTTTTGTAAGTTTTGTAAGGATGCAGCACCTTGGGGCCCTCAGAGGCGAAGGAAGGTGGCGTCGCCTTCTTTTGGATTCGTTCATGCACCCCGAGAGAGACCAACAAAGTCTTGCAAGGGGGGCTGTCCGAACACCAGAACGAGAAGTAGTCCGGTACCAATTCGGAAGAATTTGGAAAATGCGGCTCTGCGTTCAAATCAGGAGCCTTCGGGGTATAACTGGAGGGCCGGCCGTCGTCGAAAGCGAAAAATGTGACCGAGTGGTGTACGTGAGATGAGATTTGATTTGACAGTCATCCGTGGTGCGCTTGTCTTGCCACAAGTGGTGTGGATGGCAATCGGACGAATCAAATTCCTTTTCATCTTGAGCCTGCAGATGTTTAGCGACCTTTCAAAAGTTTGAGAGGGAGGTATCGTGGGTAGCAAAACGGTACCTATTCGGTACTTACTGAGTGTGAAGGGGGAATGTTTTGTTTTTCCATTTCTGATTTATAAGTCAATTTCCGGGAGTCAATTTCGGAGGGTGGGAGTCCTTTCTTATGTTTCGAGAAGCTGCAGTTTTGCAAGGATCATTTGCCAATTGCATGCACCTCACTCAGCACTCTTAGTAGTCGGGCGAGAGAGCGATCATTTTCTTACTTAGCCTGGTTGCCTCGTTTTGGGAGCATTTGCCTCGCTCCTTTTGAGAAAGAAGCAGTCCGCATGGCCACCTTCAAGTTGAGGCGCGTCCAATAAAACAGAGAATGGCCGGGCATGCAGAAAATATCTGCAGGTGATGGCAACGAGTATTGGCATCACTTTTTCCAACCGCGAGTGACGCCAAAGCGAACCACTTTCGAGTAGGAGCTAGCTCCGCCTCGAAAGAAGGTCGCCGTCGATTTAAGCTTCCGGTTGAACAACCTGGTGCCATTTACCTCAGCGTCTTGTAAACCTATCATGGTTCATCATTGTTGGAGGCTGAAAATGTGGGTCTATAAGGCGATATTGAACAGATGCTTCGCCTCAGTTATGAGTCCAGGATCTGTCAATACGGTACTTGTGAACCACAGCCGCTCATTGGGCCGTCCTACGGAGAATGCTCCGCTGGGAAACACGATTTGAAGGTCGGTAATGTCCTCTCCGGCCCCATGACTTGAAGAATAGCTGTAGCATCTGCAGCAAGCTTCCTTGACGCTCCAGAAAGTGTTGGTGGCACTGGTTCGGGAATATCTGACGCGATTCTTCTGCCATGCTTGGAGCTATCCTGCGTTTCGATCCATCGAGGTTTCTACTGAAGCGGTTCAAGGACGGCGGCAACCTTCCACACGCAAATTTGGAACTCGAACTTGCAGTTACATTGCATCTATAGTGGTCCGTCAGCAACGGCATGTATCTCCTCCGTGTGATTTATCCTCGGCCGACCCCATTACGCGTGAGAATGGATGGGAGCGAGGACCACTGCACTCGCAGGGTCAATAAAATCACAACTTGGAAAGGAGTATATACATGCTAAACCACCGAAGATTGGAAACTTGAAACTAATTGGTATGAAACAGAAACTTGAACGCTCGACGAGTGGATACGGCAATATTAGGTTGCCACAAAGAAGACGAGAACAGAAGTGACGGCAAATTCAATATCGCGTCATATCAACGACCGGGTACAGTACGGATCATCATTTCTCAGGGAGGTTGGATGATATGAGTACGTCGTTGTCGATGGGGGGAAGTTTTGTCTTCATTGAGCTAAAGCTAGCGCGAAAGCTCTCCCTCGAACACGTGATTCATCCCAACTCCGTAATGGTGGCTAGAGGAGGCTCTTCAACTCCTTGCGTGCTACTAAGATAATTTTAAAGACTTTGATATGAATACTATCTAATTTACAGACTAAAATGCTGTCGTTCCGAGGTGCGCGCAATCCGGTTTGAGGTCTCGTGACTAGAGCAAACTTTGAGGGAATTAGCAGAACATCGAAGTCTTATTCTTAGGTGGGAGCTTCATGGTTTTTCAAAGCGGATTTGACATAAACTCTTATCTAGCTAAGATGATGAAATAGTTTAGCTGTTAGTATATTATTATTTACGCAACCTGCTTTGTAGAAACTTTTGAACTCTTGGAGGTTGGTACCAAAAGTAAAAACAGATTTCCAATGATCCATAAGGATCTGTTGAACGAAAATCGAAACCGGAATTGATAACTTCTAAGATTACCCATCAGAATTTCTCCGTTCCAATCGCAATACCCCGTTGAAAGGGTCGCAATTTCTGGAACAAACTCCCTAGTACATTTTTGCAGGGAACGAATCTTTGAAATCTCCTTGAAAAGAGAATGATGAAGAATGCAGTCGCCAGGAAAAACAATATTGATTGTGATGGTTCATGGATCAAGCCCTCGCTTCTCTATTTCCCTCAAACAATTCCAAAGAGCGCAAACTTGCTAACACAGACCCAGAAGTGCCAAAAAATGGCGAATACTTCTTCCAGGATATCCTCATAAAGACCCCAATCCACGACACATTCATTCAACTCGGAGCACATATCTTATCCGCGTCCCTGGTCCCCGGATTCGATGCTACACAATCCCCAAAAGCATTTCCTAATTTTTTATCGAAATCAAGTGCTACTTTAAGACGGTGAGCAAATAATCGAATGAACACCCCATCAGCATACCTAGTACCACAAAAAGAAACCAACACGCTCAAATGGTTCTATCTCTTCTTTGTTATCATCCACTACCCCTAGACTCAAAGACAGACACCAATAAACACCATATATCGGTAATTGGCAAGGTACAATTGCTGTCATCTCAATACACGTCTTTTAAGAAACTTGTATTCCTTAAGCAATAAAACGGGATCTGAGTCGCCTCCTTAGTTGAATGACCAAACATCGCCGGGCATTATGCTCGTAGGGGTTGTTCCTGTACGTTTTGCGTGTTCTCAGAAGTCCAAACTAGTCGCATATTATGCCTGATTTTCAAGTCTTCTATAAGAAAAATTCGTGCTTGTAATGACAGGTGCCGGGAAAGTTCTAGTTGCAAGAAGTATGACTACTGAGACACTCAACCGTCCACTTCGAGTACCCCCCCCCACCCCCCCCCGCCTCAACTCCAAATCCGTGTTCCTTGACAAGACAAACACATGCCCCCCCTTCCCGAGTAAAGCAGCTTTATCTTTCACAAACAGAGCAGCTTAGTTTGAAGTCGAAAAAGCATATACTTTGCTTTACCTTTGGTTTTATAAACCATGACATCCATCCCACTAGATAGAGAATAAAACCCGAGTTGCCCAATCCACAAACCTCAGTTCGCCACCTATGTATTGCGTTGAATTTTGTTCTTTGAACTCAGTTCTGATGCTGATTTAGATTGCGAATACTCTGGAACCTCTTGGCACAACATAGCACAAAGCTAACATACATTTTTCCCCACGCGCTTCGAAGCATCGAGGCTTTATAGTAGATGACTATAGGTGATGTCAACTGGGCTCTGGGTATCCAGAAGTAGGAGCAAATAGGTTTTGAAATATTCCGCGACACGAATAGCAGAACATTGGGGGCAAGCCAAAAAAGAATTTAAAATCAGATTTGCCTAAATTTCACATTGATTTCGAAGCTCGTGGTGGCATGCCCTGCTTTTTTTGGCTCTTTTTCTTATTAAAAGAGTAGAACTTGTGAATTTACTACGTGCATTAATTGTTAATTGAGAGCCCGAGAAAGAAATTCAAAAGCGTGTGATAGAACTGGTTACTATTCTCTAGCATCTACTTTACTATAAATTCTTTAAGACACTTTTCGAGAGATGATTAAAAGACTTCATCATAAAAGCTTAGAGATTCAGAACCGTAATTCATTTTCGACTAGTGGTTCTAAACAGCTGAGGGAATTTATATGATAAGATAAAAGAGTACTGGAAAATAAGAACCGACTCTTTGACTTTTTTTTGTCGCGTTAGAGCTTATTTGGATTGGATTATTTAGTTTATATTATTTAGCGTATTATTTAAATATAATTTAGTAAGTTATTTAAATTATTACTTTAAAGGATTAATATTAATCCTTTCCGCCAGAGACCCTTGCAACGCTCAATTCATCCCCCTTTGATCTGAAGAGCGGTTACCTCATACTACTTTGCTCGCAACACCACCATATATTCTCAATATGGATGCTCTACCACCACCACCTATAGTAACTGTTACGGTGTCCGAAGAATCGGCCTCTAAATATTTTCCTACTCTTAAAGAGGTCGCCGCAACAACTACTAAACGCAAGCGCGTACCAAACCGAGCTCCCAAAAAGACAGTACGAAAGGCAAAGTCAAAGGCTCAGAATGATTCTCATACTCATCTTGTGTGTTGTAGGTGAGCCGGGGGGGGGGGGGGGGGGGGGGGGGGGGGGGTGGAGGTATGGCTGTGGTGGATGTATTGCAAGTAGATAGAGTAGAATTTAAAGCTTCATGTAAATCTGGATTATTTAATTTGTATGGCGTATTATTTAAATTCCTTAAATAATAAAATAAAGTAGTAAGCGTGTTTGGTTTAAATTTATTATATAGTAAAAATCAAATAATCCTTTAAATAATCTAATCCAAATAGGCTCTTAGTAATTTAAAGTTGATAACTATTATTTATTTCATCTTACTTGATATTAAAAACATCATCTACAGAGAAAGTTGAGCCAAGCTTCTAAGCAAGGTGTTTCGTAGCCAATACAATACCAGCACCAAACCGCAACTCCCAATCCTAAAGAAAAGTGAGCATTAGACCATGGGCAGCCTCTTTTTATTATTTTACTAAATTTAGAATGATGAAAAATATTGCGCAAGACCATTGAAACAATCAATAACTGAATTTTATCATTCTCCCAAACCATCTCGAGCAATACTTGCAATTACCCGAAAATGATTCGAACAATCCAGGAATCAATTTTCCCAGACCTTCTCGAACAATAACCTAATTACCCAAGACCTTTAGCAGAATCAAGAAAATGACCTTCCCATTCTCCCAAAACATCGAGAGCAACACCTTCAGGTATCCTAAAAAATCTCGCAAAATCAAAAGTCACTCAAAGATCACCAACAACAAATTCAAAAACCCGCACGCTAAAAAGTTGTTATTTCCCGATTAACGAGCCGCTATGCAAACCTCTCAATGACACCGACAACTACGGCTAGTACTATATAACGAGTACATAGTGAACCCCACAAACCAGAGAAAGACCAGCAATATAACCCCGGATTTCCAGACATTCTCTTCCTCGCGGTCGGCACGTGCAACCCGGTTCCTGAGCCTCTCCTCATCCTCCCGTATCAACTGCCGACCCCTTTGTTCATCTCTCCATTGTTGTACCCGCATGTCGGAACTCTCTTGTATGTCGACAGTAGAACCTGTCCGGAGTTCAGGATTCGAATTGCGTCGTCTGATTGTGCGAGGTGTATTCTCTCTGATCGGCCACCTAAAAGACACGCGTCTGTGGCGTCTAGTCGTGGGGAAAGCTGATACCCTTGTTAGCCTTCCGGACATTGCAGTGTTTGGTTTGATGGTGAAATACCATTGGTGTTTGTATTCGGGAGTTTGAACGTCTGGGGTTGGCGTGGAGCGGGCTCTTGCGCATACATTGATGATGAAGCTGGCGGTGTAACAGCTGGGGTAGTAGTACTAGATGTAAGGGGAGCATATTGGGTTCGATTGGCAGGTGTTTGAGGGATGGTATCTCTTTTGTGGGCGTCCAAGGGGTTGCCAGCGTATGCACGAGCTGCCATTGGACAAGACTGAAGAGAATTGGGAAGTATTGTGATATATGAGCGAATTAGCGAGTGGAATAGTATGTGATGGAATGTAACGAATGTAGTTGTTTTGAAGAAGAGAAGAAGAGAAAAGACGGGGAGGCGAGGATGATATAGGTGAGATGGAGGTTGGTTGCTCCTTCCCACAAACCATGAGTCCCGCATCCTCGTACCTGCCTACCTAACTCATTGTCCCAACCTTCTCGGGTAACGCAAGGTAATTAACCTAAATACTTGTTACAATTAAGAATATTGTCCTAAGTGGTTTAGAAGGATGAAGCTTAATTGTCCCAAAGTATTTAAGGTAATGTCGCTTTTGTCGACCCGCGGGGGGAGGTACGACCAACAAAGCTGTATAGAGACTTCCACAGGGCGCAGAAGCTTGAGTAAAAGGCCTCTGGCTCCTCCAATCTGCTTTCCTGTTCGCGCTGGACCACACTCCATGATATGCACATGTGCCAACAAACAGACCGAAGGCCATAACCATGAGAAGCAATATATAATAATTATCGAACCAATCATGGAGGTAAAAAGTCTGAGACTCGTACACCCAATGTATGTCGGGTACGTACTGCTCCCCATCCTATATTAATAGAGAATACTTTGCAAAATAATTCCCAATGAAAGAGAAGCTTGATGTTGAAGGTGTGCGAAGGTCGGAGTTGCAGTTCGGACTCGAGGACCGAAGGCGTGGCTTTCTGGAGGCGAGCAAGGCGGATTACTCCTCCTCGCTTTTAAAGGAAAAAATCCCATCAGGATAGAGAATGCGACAATAAGCTGATTTCCGAATATTGGGTCTGATTTAGTTTTCATTTTCAATATCCAAGATTGCCCTCCCTCCCCATATTTTGCGCTCTTTTTTTTTGCCTCACGCAACAACATGAGCGTAAGAGAACCGGGACTTGCTCTCCATGCACACAACCTCTTCTGAATCGTGCGAAACAGCCAGTACACCAAAAGTATTCTTCGAGAATGTCTAGAAGAAGTAGAAACTTATATTCTTAATTCCCCTAAATACTCTCGAACACCTGCCATCGCTCCAGCCTATCTCACCCAATCAAAACGAAGTTGGTGTGTGCCGAGCAATGCCTGGATCTCTTTTACAGACAGGATGCAATCGAAGAGGCATGAGTGATGGCGGGAGTTTAGTCGAGAGTTGAGGGCAAGAGTATCTGAGATGACAGGAAGCCAGGTTTGGTGGACCAAGCTCGCAAGACTCGAGGTCGCAAGAAGGAGCTCTTCCTCGCCGACACTTCCAGATTTTCTTGAAAACAACCTAGACCTCGCTTCGAGCTGCCCAGGCTCAACACTTGACCCTTTCACCGTTGAAGTAGGGTAAGTGCGATGGAGAAGGTCTTTGGAGCAACATAAGCTCAATTCCGAAGGCAAGTGCCATGATGTAAGTCCCCAGGTAACACATTTTAGGTTTGCAGGGTATTCGGTCTCAGAAAGCAACTTCAAGCGACTGGTGTTCTTAATATTTCCTAAAGGAAGGTACGAGGAAAGAAAACGAACCCGGCGGGTGGTACGAAGACGGTCTGGACCTTGGGACTAGCCCGACGACCTTCGAGCGAGGAAGGCACGGCCAGCTGAGTACCGAGAAAGGTACCACCTCATCTCTGGAAATGCGTAGGAGCTTTGGAAGCCACAAAAATCTGTAGCTACAAGGCTGGGCAAAGAAGGCTTCCAGAAAGGCGGTTGGCCTCAGTCAAGAATCCACACTGAACTTCTCGTGGGTGTCCAAGTTAGCTATCGAATATGAATTTGAATCGAATCTTGACTGGCAAAAGGGCTAGAGTACCGCATCTTGTATATTGAGGTCAGCAGTTCGACGGGTGCTTGAACTCTTGAGACCTGGGAGTCTCAAGATTCTGAAATTAACTCATGTCGGGGTTAGTGCTAAAAAGCAGGTTCGGCATATATGGCTGATCTTCCCTGACGGTGGCCGTTGTTTCGAAGGGGCGAGGAAGAGCTGCTCGCCCCTTCCCAATCTTTTGCAGACTAGGTAAGAGATAATTCTGTGGGGTACCCGTCCGTAGACTCTCTGAGAAGGTAGGCACGACCAGCAAACTTGAATGAAGAGGTATCCGGATCCTCGAAATATTGACAAACGTACCTATCGCTACCCACAAAACAGAAACTCAACTCCGAGTATATCTCGAGGTACCGTCCTACTTCAAAGCTCGCAATTTTTTGAGGTTTTTGCCCACCATAGCACCAGAACGCACGAAAAGCGCAGACTGAGAAGAATCGAAGAGCTTATCATGATCAGCATAGTTTTCAGGTTATATCGATCGACTTTTGAAGTCACGCGAAAAATCAGGCAGGAGGATTAAATAAGTAGTCGGTACGATGAAAAAAAGTTGAACCTTGAGAAAGGAGCTTTCCCCCCTCGGCCTAGACCACTCCAATCCGCCAGACGGGTTTGTAGGAGGGAGGTAGAACCAGAGACTTCGTGAGTACCGAGGAAGGTACTGTGGACCTGGGTCTCCAGAAATGAATGGGGGTCTTAGAAGGCAGATAAAGCTGGTTACCCGAAACTCCAGGTAATTGATCTCAATCAAGACGGCGCTGGATATCTGTTTAAGCAATAGTTATTGATTATGGATCTCAACCGGACGATGCGAAGCAAAAAATCTCACAGACTGAGATGATGGCGAGCCCGGAATTTGTGTTGGGGATGTTCATATTGATGAACTGATCTAGGATTCCTAGGCCAGTAGCCCGACGGATGGTTGAGATTGAATGTGGTAGAGGCTCAAGACTTTGAAATCCCCTTTAGCCGACATACGTGGTTAATCTTGCTAAAAGTTTGTCGTTGAATACCTCCCAGGTTCATACATGGGTTCCATTGTTCTAAGATCTCTGGAAAGAGGTCGGAACGCTGCAGGTTGTGAATGTAGAAGTCGTATAGAGCCTCAGAATCCCCGAGGCACCAAAGAAATCGCGGGGTTTTTTTCACCGCCCACTAACCCCCCGGCAGAAAAAGAAATCCCCTCGAAATTTCCCCTTCACCAAACCCCTCTCTCCCTCCAAACTCCCCCAAAAATGGCGAACCCAACCCCCAAACCAATCCACACACTCGTCCTTGACGCCGGCCCAATAATCAAAAACGACCCTCCAATCTCAACCCTCCTCTCCCAAGCCTCAGCCCTCTACACCATCCCCGCGGTAATCGAAGAAATTCGCGATCCGGTCACCAGATCCCGAGTCGAGAATACGTTAAAACCATTTATAACATGTCGTTCCCCGAAGCCTGCGAGTATCAAGATTATCACGGATTTTGCGAGACGGACGGGTGATTTGGAGGTGTTGAGTCGGCCGGATATACATTTGATGGCGTTGAGTTATGAGTTGGAGGTTGAGAGGAATGGGGGGGATTGGAGGCTGAGGAGTGTACCTGGGCAGAAACGGTTGAATGGGGCGCCTCCTGTTTTGGGGGATGTGAAGGAGGAGGGCAAGATGGTGGCGGAGGGAGAGGTGGTGGTTGAGAGTTCTAGAGAAGAGGCAAAGAAGGAAGCTGAGTTGGAGAATTCTACGACTGAGGATTCGAGTGCGAATGAGGAATCTATACCTGTGTTGGAAGAGCAGCTCGCAGCGACCACCATCTCTCCAGAAGAAACTCCCACCACTGCCCCGGAAGCCAGCGAACCACAAGCAACCATTGAAGAACCCACAACCCTCATTCAAGAACGCGAAACAGCCCCTGAATCAATCGAAGAAGCTCCCGGTTCCGCCTCAGAAGACACCGACGATGAAGGCTGGATCACCCCCGCCAACCTCGCCTCACACCAAGCAAAAGACGCAAACGGCCTAGCAGAGCCAGAGCCAGAGATCAAGATAATGCAAGTAGCAACCATAACCTCCGACTACGCAATGCAAAACGTCCTTCTCAGGATGAACCTAAACCTCCTCACGCCCACCCTCCAACGCATCCGCCAACTCAAAACCTGGGTCCTGCGGTGCCACGCATGCTTCTTCATCTCCCGCGACATGTCCAAACAATTCTGCACTCGCTGCGGAAAACCCACTCTCATCCGTACCTCTTGTTCCACAGATAAAGATGGCGTGTTCAAAGTCCATCTGAAGAAGAATATGCAATGGAATACTAGGGGGAATGTTTATAGTATCCCGAAACCCGTGGCGGGGACTTCGAATGGGAAGTTGGTTGCGGGGGGGGGGAAGGGCGGGTGGGGACAGGGGTTGATTCTTGCGGCTGATCAGAAGGAGTATGTGCAGGCGGAGACGAATGCCAGGAGGAGGAAGGAGAAGGATCTTATGGATGAGGATTATTTGCCTAATATTTTGAGTGGGGATCGCGGGAGGGGGGGTGGGAGGACGAAGGTTGGGGCGGGGAAGAATGTTAATTCTAGGAAGAGGAATAAGTAGATGGGTATTGCATTGCATTTATAGAATTTGGAGTTTTGGCGTATAGGGAAGGAAATTTGGGCGGGGAAAAGATCTGGTTTTTTAGAAGTTGAGGTCAAATTTGCAAAATGGGTGCTGGGATTTTTGATGTGTTTTTTTTTTATAGCATTTTGTAAAAATCAAGTCTGTGCCCGTGCCTGTCCAAACGCCAACAGCGAAAGAGGCTGTAGAAACGCCTTTCGTAATACCACAATGTGCCCTTCCGTATTTTTTTTTTGCAAATGAATTCCCACACGACACACAGACAGAGATGCTGGACGCAAGACTGCCTCCAGCCCACTTCATAATCGTCCATCGCCTTCATTCATGTTCCACAGTCAACCCATCGTTCTCGTCATTTTCCGTTCCCGAAAATTGCAGTGTCTGACATTTACTGTCCTAGGACGACTCGGCTCTCTGGGAAAAGAATGTTAGCCTATATCTTCTCTTTTCTGCTCATCTCTCCTCTCCCGTTCCTCCCCTCTCATCACTCTCCTCCATCTCCTGCCCATCTCCATCCCCCATCCTCCACTCTCCTCTCCCATCTCCTGCTCATCCCTCTCTCTTCCCCTTCCTTTAAGCATCTCTCTCTCCTCTCTCCATTCTCTCGAAGTATATGTTAGGGTAAAAACTCACTCTGCTGCGTCAAAAGCAACCCATATCTCTTCTTCAGCGTAACACGATGTCTCGAGTACTTGTCATCGGGCGAGAAACGCGCGGGGTGTGCGGATTTGGTGACTTCGCCTGACACGACCTTTTTGAGTGTGTAAATGCGCTTTCCGGTTGGGTCGAGGGTGTACATTAGGTGCATGTTTGCGGTTTGTTGGGAGGCTGGAGGGTGAGTTAGCTTGGGATATTGAGAAAGGAGCGGATTGGGGATTTGAGCAGGGGTGTGGTGATGAAGTAGAAATTAAGGGCGGGCGTACCTTTTTGGCGGGTGGTGGGTTGGTGGTTTGGAGTTGCGACGAGGTTGATGGTCGAGATATTTTTTTGCGATGGTGTTTTTGCGGAAGGTGCAGGGGTAGCTAAATTGCCGGCGGGGAACGAATTAGGGTTAGTGCAACAACGCTAGTAGCTTGAGTCGCTCGCCGTAGAAAACTCAATCGCAACTCTTCTCTTCCTGGAAAATCAAATCGTCTGGAACTTTGGTAGGTTTATTAATCTTCTTTTCTTGAATCAATGGGTTTTGTTTCCTTTATTTATTATTTTTTATATGAACGGAGGGTGAGATTTTTAAATGCAAAGGGCGCATGTATAGGTAGTGAGGAGGGCGTAGAGGTGGGATGACTTTGGAAGAGGGTCAGCATTTCAGCCTTACTTTTTACACGACTTTTTACATTCTTTTTCAACTGGTGCTTTTTGCTTTGCTTCTACTCTAAATACCCCATCTATTTTCCCGCGAGTTGATTTTGCGAAAATGAGTCTTGTCAAAGACCACAGCCTCGTTTCCGAAATCCTCGGAAACGTCCCCGCTACCTCCAGAACTCACCAACACCTTGAACAACCCCAAGATTTCCTCCACCCCAAAACCCCTTTCCTCTCCCTCCCCCGAGAACTACGAGATCAAATCTACATCCTCCTCTTCTCTCGTTCGACCCCAATATACCCCAGCTCCCGCTCAGACGTCACGTTATACATCAACCTCCTCCTCGCAAACCGGCAAATCTACACTGAAGCAATACCAATCCTTTATTCGCTAAACACATTCCAAATCCGCGGTTCCCCATCATGGAAAGCCTCTGAATTCCTTAACCTCCTAGCTGGTCTTCGTCGCGACTTGTCTTCTTTCTCCGCTCATGCCCTCCCTTCTTTGCACGTGCCGGAAACGATTTGTTTGGCGAGACATGCTTTAAAACGTCTCTACACCCCCTCCCACGGAATCAATCTCTCCCTCTTAAAATACCTCTTCTCACTTCTTAAATATTTCCCAAATTTGGAGTATCTTGAAGTCGTCTTCCTCGGCGTCAGAGGAATGAAAGATATGGATGTCGTCAATGTAGTGCGGTTATTGAAGGATCGGAGACCGGGTGTTGAATGTGTGTTGAGAAAGAGAATTGGGTATGTGAAGTGTGTGGATTTGAGTTGGATGGTTGGGGAACGACCGTGTGGGAACTGGGTGGGGGTTGAAGGAGAGGGACATGTTTATAGGAATGGAGAGGGGGTTGAGAGGGTTGCGGGGGTTGTTTTGGTGGGGCAGAGGTTGGATGAGTAGGTCTTTTTTTGGGGGGAGTGGGAGTTTTTTGGCGCTGATTGAATGAGTATTTTATGTTTAGTGGGGGTTCCGGTTTTTTTTTTGAGGGGAATGTTATGATTTTGGGTAAGTTTTGGATTGTAGTATGATGATCAACTTTTGGTAGTATGTGCAAATTACCATGGGTATTTATTACCTTGAATCCAGTCATGCGATCAGCTATGCGGAACGGCAACTGATCGCTAACAAGGAAAAGGGAACTACTCTTTGGACTTAAGAAGTTGTTACATATGTTGCTTTTCCGTTTTACACTTTGCGGGACTGGATATTATGACTGCATCTTGCCGAATATGGAGTTACGTTTAATTCCCTCTTTTTCACGATAGTCTATGTAAGAAAGTCATCTAACGCAACCTCCTACTTTCTAACATTGTCATATCAAGTCTTGTTATGACTAGAAAATATCTGAAGAGCTGAAAAGTATGTAGTCTCTTTTTAAGGCGGAAAAGCAGAGGTAGGATGCCTGAACATGATGGAAATGAAATAAAGCCAAATCTTGACAGTATATCATAAACGGACGGCGGATTTTCTTTTAGCAACGATAGCTTGTGGGTATGAGATCAAAAATGTTTAAGTGTACGAGCTCACTGGATGTGTGCAGTCGAGAGAGATACCAATTTTCCTTCCTGGATACGTGTAGACTGTTAATTCATAATCGTTGATAGAGGAGTACTGACTATATTCAAAACGAAACATGAACTGGCAGTTCTTTCCTCGGCCGAAATTTAAAGACAAAGGGGGGTTGTATTACACTTCTGCCTCGCCAACCATATTGTAGTGTCAAATTATCGCATTGGGAAAATTCGCAAAGTTCGAAATTGTCATCTGTTGGAAGAAGATTACTGATAGTAAGGGAGCTGCAGTCAAATATTCTCAGTTTAAGACTGTTCGTAGGTCACCTACAAATTGATAGACTGCATTCGAAGAAGATTGTTCTGGTTATCCCTAGGTAACTTACAGATAGCCAGACTTTCCTCAAAATAACTTATGACAAGAATATTCGTAGGCTACCTAGGAACAGGAAAGCTTTTTTGAAGAACAAGTATTATCAGAGACTATTCATCGGTTACCTAGGAATAGCGAGGCCGCTCTGGAAAACTTTCTTATCGGGGCTATTCGTAGGTTACCTACAAATAGGCGCGGTCGCCTACTAATTGGCTTCCTCTCTCTTAAAAAGTGGTTTCTGATTGTGGTATTAAGCATATGCTAATACCTTTTCCCCAGAACAAATACATCATCCTCTTCTAAATTCCGTTCACAGGGTCTGATATGTGGTATCAGAAGGTGGAAACGTGGGCCACAACCTGCGATACCGAACACGATAGGTGCAATTTGGGACGAATATACAGATTGCCAAAACGAGTTATTGAGGTTATTACTAGTCCGGGATATAGTAACGTGAGATTGGTCGAACTCGGTGATACCGATGTAAAGTACATTGCGTTGAGCTACTGCTGAGAGGAGATTCCCTTTCTTCAAACCACGCGGCTAAGTATCGAGGCTCACAAAATGGTATAGAATGGGACTCTCTGCCACTATTGTTCCAAGAGATAATCACCGTTGCCCGATCACTACATATACCTTACGTTTGGATATACTCTCTTTGTATTATACAAAGCGATACCATTGATTGGTCTGCAGAGTCTTCGAAAATGGTCACGTACTATGCGAACTCATGGCTTACTATTCCAGCCAATGCAACAATGGGACCTAGTCACAGTTGCTATCTCACACCACCTAGGCCCCATTATCTAGCACTGAAAGATTTGACGCAGCCGGTCTTCGTCTGTAGGCTACCAGTACATTTCAACATGGACAATCCTCAAAATCGGATGCCTCCTCCATCTACCCTGCCATTGTTGCACCGGGCATGGGCTTCCCAAAAGCGTCTCGCCTCTCGTCGGATTTTTCATATGATGTCTGACGAAATTGTGTGGGAATGTTCTTCTGTCTCTAATTGTGTCTGTTGCTCCCCGCTAGACCTCTCTGAAAACTCAATGACAGCAATTCAGTCGTTTTGGATGGCTCATCAGTCTAAATTGCTAAGTCAAACCAATATGAATCATCATTGGGAGCTTGTCGTGGGACTGTACCTTCGCCGATCGTTGACCTTTGACGCTGATAGACTCAAAGCCATTATGGCGATCGCGAAGCAGTTTAAAGCACTGAGATGGAAGCCATGTACAGGAACGTGTGATCAAGCCCGCTAGGCGACTATATTTTTGGTATGTGGTCGCAAATGTTGCCAAACTCCTTGCTTTGGTTGAAATCTTCCTTGGACACGAATCCTCGCAATACTCGCAATGCCATATTTCCCACTTGGTCTTGGGCCTCGATCTGTGAAAGCTGGCGATATGAAGGCATCGGCCTATTAGATGATTTCCAGGCATCGGCAACCATTCTATCCAAGCCACGAGAGACAAGGGATAGTCAATATTATAATACAATGGATGAGCTTGGTCACTCGCACCGCATTTTATTTGAAGACCAGGAAATAGCAGCTCTGCTAGAAGAGGTTTCTTAAACTGATGGCTTCGCTTCTAGGCTGTGGGAAGTTAATAAACTTGAGGACATCTTAAGACATAACGGTATAAATGGGCCTTGACGAACCAGAGAATGGAAAAGTAGTGTTCCTCAAGGTCGGAGTTGGAGTTAGATCTCCTGGCATATGGAACGAGGAGAAAATGGAATGGGGTCTTATCATTCAGGAAGTAGTTGGCAAACCCAATATGTTTGTCAGACTTGGAGTGATGAAAGCCAAGCTATGCTGGTTTAGCGAGAGAAAAAGTGAGATCAGGACTATCTCGCTTCTTTGAAATTCAAACTCTAAGCTGGCAAGGTTGTCACATACTGTCTCCCTTTTTCTACATTTACGTCTCTATATCAATCATCACTGCATCTTTTCCAGCATATTTCAAGGACCAAAAAGAGTGACAAATCAAAAAATGCATTCCCTATTGAATGTGCGGTATCTTGAGGTATAGCGTAATAAAGAACTACTTATAAATCACTTACAACTACTCAAAGATACTTAAAGCAGTAGACTAAAAATAATGACCTAAGTTTATGGATACATACCCGGTTTCTAAACCTCCTTTGTTGAAGCTTCTTGCGTGGATTGTTCGATAAGGGTTGCATCCAAAACTCCACTTATTGCTCATTGGCTACTGGGGCGTCGATTAATGGTTATCTTATTTGAGCACAATTGGGAGTGGAAAACTAACTATTTATGAATGTGCTTCCAAGACAGAGATTAAACCTGATATGGGGCATCAAACATTTCCAGCTACAAGTCAGCAAATCATTTCGTCTGCCCTCATCTGGCTGAAATTTTCTTTTGTTTTACTCTTTGGGTAAAGATTTTCAATGTAGCAGGTCAGAGTTTCCAGATCGGGGGTTCGTCGCCAAGGCAATCTGATCTCTGGATGTGCATGTATCTTTCAGATTATATGAAAAAATATGAGAGCTTTCACGAAGGGGAGTGGGATGACATGCATGTCAGACCACCTTTTGTCGATTTTTCGAGAATGAGAGAAATATGGTTGGCCATTGGAGGCGAAAGAAGGATGTTATCCAAAAGAACGAGGCCCTGAAAATTGAAGCCAAAGTTGACGATGATTCTTATTTTTTATTTACTTAAAGTTTAGTCATTTGTTGTTTAGGTTTTGGCAGTAGTGTGGGCACAAATGACTCAAGTACTCAAGCAGTACTCTGAGTAGTATGAGTAGAGTAGAGTAGTTACTTAAGACTACTCAAGTAGTACTCTAAATAGTATACTATAAATAAATAAGTAAATAATCTATATTTCTAAGCAATATAAAAAAACAAAATGCTACTACATAAACAGTAATTAAACGATTGAACTTAAATGTAACCTCTTTTGACTTCTTCTCCTTCTCCTTCTCCTTCTCCTTCTCCTTCTGTCTCTTCTTTCTTTCCTCTTCTCGCCTCAGCTCGGCACTATTCCTAGCGCTACTTCCGATGCCATTCCGAACCCATGGTCCGACCCTACCCGAGCTGCTCAAGTAGTACTCTGAGTTACTCAGAGTACCGTAGAGTAAAGTAGAGTAGAGTAGAGTAGTAGCCACTACTCTACTCTACTCATTTCTCACACTGTTAAAATTGGTAGTATCTTGAATTGACACTGGATTGAAATGGTAATTTAAAAAAAGGTGTTGCCCTAAAGAATTCGCAGGGTGGCAAGCGCTTCTATCATGTCCATCTAGTGGAAGTTTGGAGACCCTCAAACCCATAAAACCTGTCAAATGGCGAGACATGACATATTTAGCTGCCATTTTGACACAGTTTGCGAAATTGAATTACTCATAAGACACTTGGTAAGAAAATCTTATCACAGGTGTCTGTCACAATCTCTTGTACGGTATTCTTGCAACAGATTAGTTTGTTGTGTCAGCAATCATATTATTGGAATATTCGGAGCATAAAAGAGCCCAAAGTGCCCAAAAAGTTGTGAGTTCAGAACCCAGAATATTCGGACAGTTCGCTTCGTTATAAACTTGTCATTGATTAACAACAGAGATACACTAAGAGTCCTTCCGTCCGTGCCGCTTTCTTAAAATGGATTTGGAAGCCCGTCTAAGTGATGCAGATTAATTAAGGTAAAAGCCCACCCATTCAAGGCCCGAATTCTTCTCTTGGATGAAGAGGCAATTAATAAAGATCGCAGACTCGGGACGAGGATGCAATCTCAGATCACATCCACCCAAAAGATAGCCATAATGATATGCTGGAATCGGGTCTCGGAGGAGCAAATCAGCGTGAAAGTGCTGTAGATCTCGGCACCCGTCGACGAGAACCAAACTGAGAGATATGGCAGCCCAAAGGTCTCAGTTGAGACTTTGTGGCTTAGACTGGAGGACATGGAGCTTTTGGGAAGTGAACGTCAAGTTACTCTCGATTTTCGTGCTAAGTTGAATTTCAACCTTTATTGGGGAAACTACCGCGCTAGTAACGGTGAAATGTACAAGAACGTTGTTTTACGCTGGAATGTGTAAGGAAATATATGGAACAGGAAGGCACGCATGTGGGTTGAGGGACCGGAAGGAGGAACAGAGGGGAAGAGAAATGCCTTCACGAGAGTTGGTTATTGTCACCCATAGAGCGAAGGACTTGTGGGCTCTATTAATCCAAGTTATCCTAAACCAGGAGAACATTCCTTATATTTCACAGAAAGAGAAATAAGTCTAGAGGAAGTGGAATCGGTGAAGCAAAAGGAGGAGCAAAACGCAATTTTCAGGGAAACCCAAAGCTTGTCGATAAAACGTCTCTATGAAATGGAGAACGAAGATGACAGTAGCAGTCATGAGAATGGCGAGGATGGCGAGGATGTCGAAAATTATGAAGATGAAAACCGCTTCCCTTCCGCCGTCATTGCCAGACTAGCTCAAAACTAGCTCTTCCCGTCGGATATCGTTTGCTACACAATTGGAGCTCGTAGCCTGGTTGGCCAAGTAATGAAAACACCCTCAACCCAAGAGAATTCGAGTACAATAGCACTTTTTGTCAGCCAAGAAAAAATACTGCATTGGAAAGACTGGTGACCCATAGAAAAGAAAGAAAAGGTTATCAGGCAACCTGAACGTAACAATGGCCAACTAGATTCAAGAGCTTTACCTACAACTTTACAGGAGATTTTGAAGTACAGTAGAGTGATTAACCAAATGGAATAAATAGACGGGCTGCCAAGTAAGGGGTGTAGCTTGTGAAATGAAAGATATGTTTTCTCGTTACTTAGAAGGGAGGGTCGGCAAACAAACAATAGAAATCATGCTGGTCTCAGTCACCCAGGACAAGAGTTACGCAATTTTGCGAAAGTGGATACAACGCGTAGATCAAATGGGGGTTGAATGTCAAGTGAAGATAGGAGAAAGGTTTAGGTGCTCCCCCAGCTTGCTGATTGCCGAGTGAGGGGACTATCCCAATATACAAATGCATCCCGACCAGTGTGAAAATTGAGTAGAGTAGAGTAGAGTAGTGGCTACTCTATTCTGCTCAAGGGATTTCAAGTACTACTCTACTTTACTCATTACTACTCGAGTAGTACTTTTCAAGTAGTAGAGTAGTGCGGGCCGAATAGGCCCGAGCCGGTCCCGACTCCTGGAATAGCGTCGGAGTGACGCTCCGGTGCTTCCGGCTGCTTAAGCAAGACCTCCTTTCCCCTCTATTTACTACGTACCTTCTTTGATAGCCTTAATAAATTAGCTATTATTATATAATGACAATTAAAGTGTTGGTATGACTTGGTAGTCATAAAGTGTGATGCAATAAGTGGTTGTATTCCTATATCTTTATTGCATAAAGAGTCAAGGTAAAGAGGGGTCGGATCCTGTGAGCTTAAGTATGTGAGTGGCAAGCCACTCACATGAGCCAAAGCATGTGGATCAACTAGGCTGTCATTTAAGGTGCTATACACCAGGAATATGTAACGACATAAAGGTTCTTATTTACTAATATTATTAATATTAAGCCTTATAAGCCTTATAAGCCTTACAAATGTAAATATATCAATATTATTAAGACTACTCAAGACTACTCAAGTAGTCTTGTGTTACTACTCTAGTCTACTCATCCGACCAGCTACTCATACTCTACTCTACTAGTCAAGAGTACTACTCGAGTAGTAGTGAGTAGTCGAGTAGTTTGTGTTCACGCTGATCCTGACTCGGTTTGCGGTGTAGCCAGATTGATGTACTATAGTCGGGAAAACATAGATTTCCTCGGAATTCGTTGGAAAGGGCTTCTGAAATTGAGATGCGTAACGATTTTCTTTTGAAGCAATCAAAAGCTTCAAATAAATGACAACAACTTGCCTGTAACGAAGACTGGTCGTTTGAGAAATGATATATGCCATCCTGTCAGGATGGAAATTGCTAACACACACTTACAAGACGTGATCCCGGCATCCACATAATTGAGAATTTATAAAAGAAAGGCAGCTTCCTCTTCGAAACTTTCCAGACTCAAGTGCAAGATATTCTCCAAGAGAAATCCCAAGCTAGGAAAACGAATATTGATATTTAACAATTGGTCGTTTGCGAACCAGGAAAATGGCTCAAGGATCCCCCCCAGCACGACAACCGCAAGTTAGCCACATATACGAGGCTCGTCCCTGTGACACAACTGGTTTCTCTCGCATTGCAAAAGTCCCCACGGATCGCGATATTTTGGTGAAGCTAATGTGGAGCCTTAAAAATCCCCAGGAACCAAACAGTTTCAACGTGGTAGTCTTCTGGACCACGCTTGCCTGTCATTATATTACTAGCTCAAGTCAACTACTGGTATTTTCCAGAGTGTTTGTTCGAAGCAATTGGATAAAGAATGAAAAGTAGGAAAACGACATATATGTCGACAATTAATACCATGTCCAATTCAAAAACAAACCACCAATTACTTTCAATGAGGAAATCAAAATTAGTGTTCTGTTTAATACCGAAATAGGATCACACAACGATGCTAATCTTTGGAAAATCGGGGTCAGGTTTGGTACATATCATCCTGCGCGAGGGGGAAGAGAAATTGTTTGGAATGACACTGGGTTACTCGACCTTGGACTTAGAAAGGGAGAAGGAACACAGGAGTGTATGCCAAACGACCTTTCGCTCTTTACCTATTTCTCTCACAGACATCGGACTACGAAGAAGGTATCTATCTGGTAGTGGCTAGGGAGGAACTAGCGACTTCGGTGAGAACGCCGAACGGAGCGCATTTAAAGAAACTTTGGGGTATCGCAATGTGATCGCTGATATGATCCGGGGTAGTTCGGAACCACCATCCCCAGAATATGGGAGAGATCAAAAGATCGACGCGGTGCCAGCATAGAACCTACGAAAGGAGACTGGAACTGGGTCCGCTTCGACCAAGAACCCCCCAAACCAGTCAGATAATCAGTCCCCAAAGGGAAAGGGAAAAGGGAAAGAAACGGATAGGAATGATAATACTGGCATGGGTTCAAAGGATCAGAAGGGTAAAGGGCCGCAACAAAGACAAGGTGCACACCTGGCGAACAGCGAAGCGAAAAAGGGCAAACAATGAACAGGGAATCTGGAAGAAGGATTGAGAGGGTTAAGGGGTAATGATAGGGTGGCGGTAGAATTTTTGGGGCGTAGTTATTTTAACGAGGATAGAGAGTTACATAGATAGACTCGTTGATTTTCGTCATCTCGTCGTGTTATGAGTGAATGATCGGTCGGAAGCAGGCAGGTCTGAAGCAAAGATGATCCGAGTCACGTGAAATGCCAAGAGCGGCACGGCCTATCTACTTCTTTCTTCAAAGAACGACTACATCAACATTTGATATCCAAATTTGACAACATCAAACCCACTCTCATATTCTTGTAACTTGGTCAAGTAGATAGCTCAACTCTCCAACATATATCACATTTATACATCACACCACATTCATTTCCTTGCGAGCAAAGAGCAAAGGCATCCACAAAAATGCCGCACGATACTGGAGATTCCGGTCATACAGAAGGAGATATTGGAGCGGCGGCTCACACGTATTCTCACGACCATGTAAGTATTTCCCAAGGACTTTCCGCTGTTTCCAGCTTTCAAACACGAACTCTCGCTCACGTGACCTTCTATTAGCACCACGACGACTCGCACCATCACCACGATCATTCACATCATAATGAAGACCCTGACTATCATGGCCATCATCATCACCATCACCACCACCATCACGAGAACCCAAACCCCTACCCTCCGAGCTATGGCTCAATAAACGCTCCTGTTACCCGATATACTGCAAGAAGATGGAGCACATATGCTAGTAACACCGCTAATGCTACCAACGCAACTAACGAAGAGGAAGAGGCCCGAGATAGGAAGATTCAGAACTGTGTTAAGGTTGTTTTTGGATTGTTATTTATAGGTGTTCTTGTTTGTGTTTTTATGGCGTACCAAGAGGGACATGGACCAGGTTACGGCGAATATCCACCGGAATGGGTTGAGTAGAGGACGTTATTTGGGTAGAAAATCTTCAAAATGAGTGTGGGGAGTTATGGGTTTCGTCGGTTTTTGATTATGGGCATTCTTGATATTGATATATTCATATCTCAAAAAGGTACGGTTAATGCAAACAGGAACATCGTTTTCTCCATATTACGAAAGTCTTCTTTTGAAATTTTACTGAAAATTGCGCAACGTGTGCTTTTCGATTGTTCAACATCTAAAACGCTTAACACTCGAACCAGTACAGTGGCACTGATAGCCTCAAACACAGAAGTACGATATAGGCTCCCCAAAATTCGTATCAACAGTTCTGGGATACAAAACGGTGCAAGTACTCTCCCAACACACAATCATATCTCATCATCAGTCCCGGAAAACACACAAAGCAACTCCACCTCACCCATCAAAAGACCCTAGACCAGACTATCATTCCTCCCCTTCCCCAAGCTCAAACCACTCCCATAACCATTAACCCCACTCCCACTCTTCCCATTTTCATTAACCCCCTCACCCCTCCCTTCCCCTTCATCATCTTCACTTACACCTCCCAAAGAATCAGTACTACTCCGTCTGTTCTCCCCCATCCGAATCAAGATTTGTTTGGCCCGTTCCATCGCACTATTATAATCCTGATCAATCTTCTCCAAAGGACTCTTCCCAACGAAAAACCGGAAAGGAGTGTATTTCGCCATGAAATCGTGGGGGAGGGTGGCGTAGAGAGCGGAGAAACGTGAGCGGGTTCGGGAGTTGAATGCTATCATTAGGGAGACGAAAATTACTGCGAAGGATATTGGGACTGGAAGCAGGTTAGAAATGCAATACGGAGGTGGGCGAACGAAGCGGTGGAGTAAAAGAAAGAGTGGATGGGGTAGACTTGGGAAGGGCAAGAAAGGCGGGGGGAGCATTTGGGGGAACTAACGCATGAGACGAAGTTGTTCGTGAAGACCGAGGAGGTTGTTGGACCAGTCCGAGTTGTTCATTCCGAAAAGACTGGTGAAAAAACTTAAGGGTAGGAAGAGGATCGTGACAACTGTGAAGAGCATGACGCTTCGTCCTTGGGAATTTGCCTGGACGGCGCGTTCGAGTGCTAAGCGAGCTTCGATGATACTGGCTTGTTGCTGTTTGAGTGCCAAAAGACTGTGAAGCTGTGCGATGTCAGTTAACCCAATTTGCAAGGCGACAGAAGAAAAGCAAAGAACTCACCTGCTGGTTCGTCCGTTTCGCCTCCGACTCCAAATTCTCAATCTCACTCTTCCTTTCATCAATATGATCAACCAACTCTTGCGCCCTCAAAATAGTATCGAAATCCACACGTGGCTCATCGTCACGAATTTGCTTCTGCCCTTTCTCAATCTCGTAGTTGGAGTTCATTTTATCAAGAGCTTTTTTAAAATCTTTCACTACTTGACTTTGCTGTATGAAAATTCGTCTCATCATGTGTAATTCCTCAATCACATCCTCGCACTCTCGAAGTAAAGCACCTTCGGGATTGATATTAAGATATGTTCGTTGACTCCTGGTAACGTGGTGATGGCTTGAGGAAATGTCTTTTTCAGATTGACTCCAAAATAGTTCGTAGGAATCTGTTTTCTTGTGGGTCTGTTCCGAGTCAGGATGCCCCAGGAGAATAAGAAGGTTGATTTGCTTACCAGACTTGCAACAGCGTTCCCAAATATATCCATTACCTCGGGTCTGTTATCCTTAGGCTTCGTCCTGTCGAAGAATACACGAGAACATTGATCGATGATCACTAATGCTAGGTCAAAGACGGATTTTATCTCTTCTTCTCCGAGTGCTAGTCTATCTCGAAGTGACTTGTGGACACCTGATGAGTCGGGTTTGTTTCTACCCCATCGCCGGGGAAAACTTGTGAGGATTGTGTGTTCGTCTAAAATCCACATCCATAGTCTTTGAGAAGTCAGTCAGTAATGAAACAGAGATTCGAGGAATGGGGATTATTTTGGCTGAAGTATAAATGAAAGGTACGAAACAACGATCTTTTGTATTAAAGGAGTGGAGCTTCGACTTACTGATCAACCATCACAATTCTCCCCTGCGGTCTCCTTCCCCCTCTCGTGCCACGGTAAACAACCTGATCCCTATCCCTCGTAGCCGTATCCTGCAAAGTCCAAAAATAACTCTGATCCAACGTCCTCCTAACATGCAACGGACTCTTCTTATGCAAGAAATTTCTCAAAAGCCTTTCATCAGCTTCAAACTCCATTTGTTCCGCCACTCTCGCAACACTCAATAAATAATTTCCCAAATGTTTACTCCTCGTTTTGGGCAGGTGACCATGTTCTTTTTCAAAGCGAGTTAGGTATTGGAGATGAGTCCAATCTGTGGCGAACCGCTTTTTTTCGGCTTCCATTCGTTTTTGTTGTTCTTCTCGTTTTCGGGCGTCTTCTCTTGCTTGGGCGAGAGGAGAGAGGGGGGTTTTTGATTTACTGAGGGAGGAGATTACTTCAGCCATTTTTATTTGGCGGGATTTGATTTCCCAGTGAAGATATGGCATCTACAAAAGGGATTAATGGCGTTGGCTATTATAGGGTTGTTGTTGACTTACAAACAGAGAGAAATTCTGGATTTTGCTTGGGGGTTCAAGAGAGCTATTTGATATTGACACAGCAGTTGGCGAAGCTACATTGGAGTTTCCGGATTGTTTTCTTTTGATCCGTGCTTCGATTTGAGCCGATATTGGGTTTGGGTCTCCTAGGCTTTCGTTAATAAGAGTAGCGCCGTAAATCTTGGATACTGACTTTGCATGTCCAAACATCTTGGTCTCATATGTCGAGCATGAACGGGATGCTCAGTCCCACCATGTATTTGTCCTTCCCAATTCTGATATCCCAACAATCGTTCGGCTGGACCCTTGTTTTTCTTGTCTTTCTCGTGCTTTGAGTAATAGATTTTGATGAATTTCTGAAAGGGATTTAGTTCATGCGCACAAAAGTTCGAGAAGTGTGTCACTCACCTCAACCCACTCCATATTATTAGTTGGTAAATGAAAATATCGAATCCGACCATCCTCCCCCCCGGCTGGCTCAAAAATTGGACCTGATGGATCGTCCTCATTGAGAAGTTCATCAATGGTCGTTTTTCGTAGTGTAAAGGTTTTGTCGTCCTCTCCAGGAAAGTATAGAATGGCACCATTGACATTATACCCAGCTTTCACTTGCTCTTCCTTTGCCTTCTCTTTGGCGTTATTAGAAGCAGCGGAAGACTCCTTGAGTTTCCATTTCGAAATAGCTTCTAGAATGCGTTCTTCATTCTTGAACATTTCTCGGCGACGGGTTTTTTTCATCTCGAGTTCCGATTCGTAATTATCTTGGAGATCATCGTGTGAGGAATTAATTCCGTCAGCTTCCTGCACTTCCTTTTTCCCAAATAAACCAGTCAGTAATCTTCGCGGTCTTATTTCATGTTTTGGCTCCCTCCCGACTTGCGTCCCATCGCACCGCTCTCTCTCCTTCCCATGCTTCTTTTCGAAATGGCCCTTCCTCTCATTCAAATCCCTCCAAAACTCATCACGGTTCAGCTTCCTCGCCTCATTCTTCCACAAAGTCCGATACGTAAGATGTTCCTCCACCAAACTCTTCTTCGTCGGATTCGCAAAAAAAGCAATCTTCAATTTGCGTATCCGCTCAATATCATTCTTAACCCTCTTCGCCTTCTCAGGTCCCAGATCTTTCAAGTATTGCACTCGTTCATCTTCTCTCATACGCATGTAACAAGATATATGATCCGTGTAATCCGCATTTCCATCTGCTCTCTCAATCTTACTATCATACAGCTTCTTCAATCTCGTGAGATCATCTGGCCGTTCAGGGCTGGGTTTGTTGTAAGATGGACGGGGAGTGGAGTTCGGTGCACTACCGGGTAGGGGTTGTGCTCGTTTGGGTGTGAGACTTTCTCGTCTGTTGTCCATTGTTTTTGGGAATGGTGGAGGCTGGGAACAGGAAAGCATGGTGGAGAGATTATAAATCGGGTTTTCAGCCGCAATTGTTTTTATTTCGACGAGGTTTTTCGGAGGTGTGACTGCTTTGAGGGTGGTGCATGAGGGTACATGGACGTCATTGGTCAATTACACGGCAGAGATAGCCCCCAAATTCGTGATACCACCCCGCAGTTCGTCACTGTTCGTGGGAGATATTTTGCAGATCAGTAAAAGCGGCAGTACGTAGGTACCTCGTACCTCGTTCTTGTTGTTCCAACCCTATAAGGAGAATACCAAATAGTTGGGATGTCATAAATTGTCCCAAGTCTCTGGACACATTATCTCGAAAAAGGCAAAAACTGCAGTTTTTGCTGCCAATTTTACTGTCTATTGCGAGGCTGGGAAACCGAAACGAGTAAAACTGAAAATTTAAAAAGACTAGGAATAATACAAGCAAGAAGCCAAACAAGTCCCAAAATCATCTTCTTTCGTAAAACGACCAAAACTCTTTCTGCCAAAACGTTGACGACACCGTATCTCGACTCGAGGTCTATCACACGGTAATAGTGACATTCTGAACAGTGCAACCTTTGGATCGATACTTCGACTCATAAGATCCATCCAAAACACTACTCAACCAAGCAACCGCTCTCGGCCTCCCATTGACAACTTCGCCGGTATGACCACCAACACTATTGCGCTGATAAAGAATATTCGCATCCCGACTGCAATATCTGTCTACCAAAATATCCGATTCTTTAGCTGGAGCAACTTCATCTTCAACAGCCTGATAAACAAACATCGGCATTTTCGGAACCCCATGATAACCCAACAACCCATCTTCAGCAAAAACCTTCTTTACGGCAGGAGTCTCGAAGTCTTCTTGTCCATGGATAAAATAATCGCTTACGTTTTGAAACGCAAAAGCAGCCAAACATTCATTAATAGAAAAGTTTTTTGCAGCAAGAAAAGAGGTCCGATTAAGTGGCCCCTCAGTCTTAGTTTTGGTATGAGCCAAGTCGTAAAAAGCACGATGCTGAGTACTCAACCCCAAAACCGCAGCCGGAATCAAGCCCGCAAAAACACCTCCATTAACAGCACCCAAAACCACTTCAGCACTCGCAGGCGTACCACCCAAAGCAACACCTGCAAACTTCAATTCCGGTGCGTATTCAGGTTGTAATTCTGCCGCCCATCCACTTGCCAGTGCGCCCCCGGAGTACCCCCACATTGCATAAAGAGATTTTGGAGAGACTCCGAGATTTGCAGATAATACTGCGCGGATGGAATCGAGAGTTGCATGGCCGGATTGAGCACCGGCTGTGAAGGAGGCGAGGGGCCCTTCGTAATCGGGGACGTTGACCCACAAACCTTGTCCGAGGGCTGAGGGAATATCTTCGAGGACGGGATCGGTGTAAAATGAGTAACTGGGACTTGAATCTACGTCTGCGGTATCGTAGGCTACTTGATAGGACAGTAGTGCTTGACTTGAACCAGCAGTTGGATAGGAAGAGGTGCTTGTTGATGCAATTGGAGCGTAGAGAGTCGTTACTGCCCATGAAGGGTGGTTGTGGCTGTCCGTGGTGCGGTAGAGAATGTTGTATGCTTTTGAGGAGTTTGAAATGACGGATGTCAGGTTCCCTGGTGCTGTACGGATTCGAAGGATTTCTCCTGCTTTTGCGGAATCGTAATTTGCAGGTGCTGTGTAAAAGGGGTCTTGACTTGGAGGAAATGGAGATGATTGGGTGCTCTCTATTATTGTAGGAAGAGCTGATGAGAAGGAGAGAATTGTGGTCAAAACCACCAACCATGGCGCGTTAGAAAACATTTTTGGGGGAAGACTTTTTACAAGACGAGATGTAAGAAAGAAAAAAGACTGGAATGCTTGAAAGTAAAAAGTAGACTGAGAACTGAACAGCTGCTCTTATATATCAAATAGTTCCTCAGAAGGAGCATGCTTCAATCAAACAGAGAAAAAATCTACACGGACGCGTCTCAATACGGAAGATAGTACCCGCTACTGTCCAAAGGCACCGCCTACTGCGCAAAAACACATTCATGGAGATAACTTGACTCCCTGGTGAAAAATCATGATGTAAACCCGGCGAGATGTTTACACCGCGTTTGTCAACCAAAAGAGGCCTTCATTACCACCAGGCAGAGTGAGAAAACAGAGCAAGCGGCGGAGTACCCATACGGGCGTTTCCCTTTCAAGATGACTTCAGAAAGAAAATGTAGGTTGATGACATTGCGCGGGCAGATATATACACCGCTCTGACTAAGATCTTAGGTGGGCTATTCGTTTATGTCCGATCATCCGGAAGCATCAGCTGACCCTGAAATGTTTCTCTCTGCATCTAACTGGTCCATTGGAACATAGATAGATACGCTTAGTATCAAGGCATTTTATCAATTTTAGTCTTCATTGAATAGATGAAGCAAGAGCTGGCAAGAAAAAGGTTGACGTTGCAGGTCACGTGCATATGCTCTCACTGTTGGGGCAGGAACGAACCAAACTAGTATTCCCCGTATATAGCCAGGATGCTGTGCCTCACCCCTCCATCACTCCTACATGCAATTCCATAATCATCACAACCTTCTGATCCACGGCCTATGCCATACATCACTGCTGTCCTCGCACAATGGGCTCCAGAGACTTCACCCCAAGTTTCAAATGAGAATCGTCATAGTCTCTCTCAAAAATTCTCAAGCTTACAAAAAAGAACTCCTCGTGTATTTAATTCCCCCCAGTAAAAATCATTTCTTAGTCAACTGCTGAACCCACCTCTCAAATCCATCCCAAAAATACGAATAATAATCCACATCCAACCCTGTAACGAAAACACCCCCAGCCAACTTCCTCAGCTCCTTCACAAACCTCCCCTGATCCTGAACCGTCATATTCGAGGGTAAAGAATGCACCACACACGCTAATTTATACCTCGGAGTCCTGGTGGAATTCCTGAAGGCGGTGATATTTTGGGAGAAGGAGGTGGATTTAAAGGTTTCGTAGGTGCCTTCGAAAATGACGTTGAGATCTGTGTAGGGGAGGTAGCGGGGGGAGGGGATGGTGCCTGGGTTGTGGATTATCTGAAGGGGAAGGGTGTTAGTGTGAGAGCGCGGAAAATGGATGGTAGCGAGGTTGAGATGGGGGTTGAAATGGGGGTTGAGGGTGATGTTGCACTTGCAGCATGTTGCATCTGGATATATTAACAGACCAAGAAACGCATCATACGCGCGTCTCTCTGCATCGGGTAAAACAGATACAACGTATCTTCTTTCCCCACCATCCAGAAAAAAAACTTCAGCTCTGGGAACTCAAGCAGAGAAACACTCTCCTCTTCTCCTCTCCTCCGCAAGAAATAAAACTCAAAACAAAAACACAAATACAAAAAGAAAAAAAAAACAACCCACCAAACTCCTCCGTCCCCCCAACCCCCCCGTAGACCTAATCCTCCCCGCCACTTCCGCATAAAACTTCCCCGACTCATCACTCCACTCATTCGGAGTCTCATCCAAAAAAATGCCTTTCAAACCTAATCCCCTCCCTTGCTCATTCCACTTAGCATACGTCCCGATATCCCCCAACACCGCATCTATTGCTCTATGCGAGTAATTCGTAGATACATACCCAACGTTAACAACATTGTGGTAATGGTTTAAGCGCGGGATTTGGGAGGTGAAGTTGGAATCGGGAAGGGGGTTGGGACCAGGGCCGGAGAGAGGATTGGTGATAATTGTGAATTGAGTTGAGGGGTGGGATTCAATTCTATGAGGGATGTTAGTATAGAGAAGGAGGGAGGGGGGTTCGGGACGAACGCGTGGTAGAGAGGATCCCAAGCTTGGTGCGCGGGATATACGTATAAAGGGACTAAAACCATCGTTTTGAAACCGTGTTTCTTTCTTCCGAACATGACTGCTGTTGGGACCACGATAACCACGATAACCACAAATAGAAGGATCCAAATAATGTACTTTGGAATTTTCAGGAATTTGGAGGTACAATAATGATCTCGGAAGGATCTTGGAGACATGAGAAATCTTTCTTTTGAAGTTAGGTTGGGGAATTGGAACTAGGAGTAGGAGTGAAACGTAGGGAGGGGTCTTGGGTGCATTTTCTGGGGGAAGGTGATAAGGTGTCATGGGAATTCTGTTTTATGCTATGGTTGTTTGCCAAGAAATGGGTATTTTCTTCTCCGGTTGAGATGGGGTTTTGCTTTAACATGTGGTTGCTTGAAGTGCAGATCGTGGTTGTGGTGGAGGGGTGAGGCGGAAAGGACAGGTTGCTCAGGGGAATTTATCCTGAGAGCCAATGTGAGTCTGCATCGGAGATTCTAAGTCGCATCACTCCTGCCTCAACCATACACAAAGTTCCCAGAAGCTTTGTACTGGAGATATGACATCCATATGGACTTTCAAATAGAGACCTCTCCTTATTGGCGAGACAGGAATTGGGATGTGGAGTTTCCGAATCGTGACTTTAGCGAAAATTGCGTTCACAACTGACGCCACAGACGACCAAACCTGGAGCAAACAGTTTTTACGAAAACAAAATAGAGACAGATTATTGCGTACCTGTGGCTAGGGACTTACCAGGAATAAAGCTGAGTTGAGCGAGAAAATAGATGAACCAGTATGTTACTTTGAATGTAATGTTTCCTCCTCAGAGGATACGGGGAACAGTGACGCGGAAATCCCGTCAAGTCTCAAATTGGGAGCTTCTGAAGTCTAACAGTAGATGAATTTTGTTGTTACGTCTGGCTGGAGATACGTATCATGGATCATGATCTCAACCCACAGGATTTTGAGGAGAGCGACGGAAACACATCCTAAGTTCATCGACTAGGTTGCATAGATATTGATGGTTGAGGTTGTAGCAATGTGTCCGAGACGGAACAGTGCAACATACCAGGGGAATTGCGGAGATCTGTTGATCGTTGCGTCGTATACTCCATATTCCAGATTGTTCCCGACATGAAGGAGAAAAATGGAAGTCGCGATTGACGCCTAATTGGGCAACTTCGGCACGTGATCAGACACACTTCCCCGATTTTCGGAAGCAGCCGTCTTGGCCCGCAGGTTAATATCAACTTCCTCACTCCTTCCTTTTCTTCCAAATGACAACCATTTACCCATTCTTGCGCCATGCCCAATCCAGCAAACATTCGTCGTAAGTCTTACAGCCGCCTCTTTATACCTGCCACCCATCGTCTGGTTATATGCACTCGACAAATCTCGTTCACACCACACAAGCCTCTTATGTACCCTCAAGGCTCCGCAGCCGATTTCTTCTCACTTGTCCCAACACCGCAAGAAATGTTCCTCCGTCCACCATCTAACCATCTTCGTAGCTTACGACTTCTCAACGTCGATCCTTGAGATGCATGACAAGGCTCACGATTCATCCTCACCTTAACATCCCTTTCCTTCGTCCACCTCCACCTCTGCCAAGTACCGATGGTATCATATACGAAGGCGACCACGAGCTCACCGTGTTGATGTCCATCTCGTTTGCTGGTCGCCATGGACAGGCTACATTGGTCCAGGTATCTTGATGGCTTCCAGAAGATGTCGGTACCTTTCTTCCATTTTCGGCAAGTTGGTCTGGTCACAACGTTCATACCGCGCGGCTTTGCTGGGAGCCGTTCTTTCTAGCCTGCAGAATGGATCGTCGCTTTGCGGCGATCCATTCATGGCACCCTTCCCATGAGGCTTGCCTTGCAAGTCACATTAGATCAGGGATCAGGGGCATGGTTGCAATGATTTTCTCAATCCAAGCGGAGAATTTGACATGGGGAACTTCCTCCTTCCTCCATTCGTTGTTTTTTTTTCGTGTCCCTATAATAAAGGTTCTAGCTGTTGCCAATTGCCACTGTTGCTGGTGTCATTCCATTCATTCTTTGAGATCCTTCTTCTTCTCTGTACCAAGATGTTGTCCAACCCCATTTTCAACACCGCCCTGTTAGCCATATTCTTCTTTTCTGCAAACGCTACCCATCTTCACAACCAAAAGTTAAATCCGAGATCGGAACCTATTCAAATACCGGCGGCAACCCGGGTGGCAGCCCCAATTGTACCTACCGTTCTTGCAAAAATCAACAATGCTGTGGTCAAGTTGAACACATCGAGTAGTCCCGCCGAAGTTGACGATCCTGCCCCTGGCGTTGCCATCACGACTGCAGCGAGTACCGTGTTAATTCTAGCACGTGACGCCCCGTCGTCTTATTCTGCATTTTCCGGGCTCAATGGTTATGGTATTCCATATGAGGTAGTTTTGGTGCCAAAGGATGGCGCTCAGCTGCCAGTTCTTAACAGTAGCGCGACGACGGGAAATTACGGAGCTATTGTTATCCTGTCAGAAGTCAGTTATCAATACGCAAATTCTTTTGAGAGTGCACTTACACAAGATCAATTCGCGCAATTGTATCAATACCAAGTCAATTTTGCCGTTCGAATGGTCAGATTGGATGTTTTTCCAAGCCCCGAAACTGGAACAACGGCGCTGGGGTCATGCTGTGATACTGGTGTGGAACAATTAATCAGTATTTCCAATTCAACTGCATTCCCGACGGCTGGGCTTAAGCTGTAAGTTTCCATTCGTAATGTCAAAAAACCTTCTGACAAAATACCAGTGGTGAGGGGGTCAGCACGTCCGGACTTTGGCATTACCCCGCCAAAATCACCGATTCTTCACACGCAATTGAAATTGCTCAGTTTGCGCCTGCGGCTTCTTTTGGGGATAAATCAACAGCCGCGGTTATTAACACCTATGGTGGCAGACAACAGGTGACTGATATCTTTTCAATGATTTTTTGATACAATGCTTATGGCTTTAGATGGTCTGGTTTACTGGATTCGCGTCCGATTGGAGTGCTACTTCAAATTTTCTTAATCATGCTTGGATCACATGGGCAACAAGAGGACTTTACGCTGGATATCGACGAATTAATTTGAATACTCAAGGTAAGTATCTGCCGCAAAGCTCATTACTCGTACTCTAATACAACCCGTAGTTGATGATATGTTTTTAACCACCGAGCTTTACAGTCCTACCGGGGGTGAGTATTTGATTGGCTCCAAAGATTTGGCTCAGCATATTACTTGGATGGCAACCGTAAATAGTAAGCTACCCGCTGGAAGCGATTATTTCGTAGAGATTGGCCACAATGGCAATGGCAATATTGAGGTAAGCACATTCATCCCACGTTATATCCCATTACTAACAGTTTTCAAAGGATGCCGCAAATACCACGAGAGGAGAGAGACAATGCGGAATTGGACCGATTGAGTACGATGAGCAGATTGATACTCCTCTTGAATTTACCAAACCTCTTGGAACTGGAACAAACCTTTGGCCCGACGAACCTGACGATTATCCTTACACCACAACGTGCACGGATCTTGATTCTCTCAAGACTTGGTGGGCTACGCCGGCGAATCGAGATGCTTTTGCCCATGTTTCTCATACTTTTACGTATGTTACTGTCGAATTCCTCGTGAAATCAATACTAATTCTTAAGTCACGAGGATGAAAATAATGCGACGTATTTTGATGTTAGTCGAGAAATAACCTGGAACGCCGCTTGGCTTAAGCAGGTGGGTATATCCAGCGCTACCCGCTTTAGCTCACAAGGTATCATTCCTCCAGCGATCACTGGTTTGCATAATGGAGACGCCCTTCAAGCTTGGAAGGATAATGGAATCATTTATGTCGTTGGTGATAACACGCGGCCTGTACTTATGAACACCGTGAGTAGAAGGACTTCTCTCTTGTTATTAAGTTCCTGACATTCAACAGAAAAATGAGCACTGGCCGCTGATCACAACTGTCGCTGACAATGGGTATGATGGTATTCAAATTACTCCACGTTGGGCTTCAAATATTTACTACAATGTGAGTTTCCCACACTCCCCTAACATTTCCCTCTTAACAACTCGAAAGTGCGCCGTACCCGATTGTACCGTTCTCGAATGGCAGAATACTGCCCATGGCACCGGAACTTACGAGGACCTAATCGCAATCGAGAAAAACACCAATGTCCGACATCTTCTCGGTCTCCATCATGATGCATTTATGTTCCACCAAGCCAATTTGAACTGCCATACTGTTCCGGTTCCTACGACGATTGTCAATGGAGTCGCTGAAAATTATTCTATGCTGCAGACTTGGGTTGAAACAATGATAACGGAACTGATTAGACTGTAAGTTTGAACTCCGAATTCAAGGAAACTGAACGCTAACTCCTGGTGTTTAGTGTCACCTGGCCACTTATATCTCTAAAGCACGACGATGTAGGTCTCCAACCATAATATCATTCCATCGCATACTTACAATACTACAGCTAGCACTGTCATTCTTAAGCCGCATGAATAGAGATGCATGTCAACCCATCCTCACATATTCCGCGGATCCAGCGGCGAAAACTATTACTGAGGTTACGTTGACTACTACGAGGAATACCTGTGCGGAGAAGATTCCGGTTACGGTTCCGGGGACTGTGACGGATACGCAGGGATTTGTTACTGAGAAAATTGGTTAGTATTGATGGCGTGCACAAGAGGTCGTTTGCTGATTTTTAAAATAGGTTCTGATCCCCTGACGATCTGGGTGCAGTTGACGGGGAGTCCGGTTACGTTTACGCTTACGACTCCGGTGCCTTTTTATTCTTGAAGAGGTGGTCAGAGAATTTTCAAGGCAGTTATAGATTGGAGGATAGATGGCATGAGTAGTAAGTTTGAAGATGTGGTGAAAGGAAGTAATGGATACGAAAAATATATTACATAATGAACGCATCCAAAATCGGTAGCGCAGATCTTCTTCTTGTTGTGGAAGGTAGTAACGTTTCTTTTCTTTTCTTTTCTTCCCGCATTGTGTTGCATTTACCCCTTGGTAGGGGATGTACCCCGAGTTTGGGGCTGCACGACATCAATACTTGCGCAACTGCATCATAGTCACCACAATCTTTCGACCTAGTTTGCGCCATGTTTCGTCATTGATGGTTTCGGGAATAAAGGTACGAGTTGAGCAAGTCCAAGTTGTGACCTTCTGTTTTTGAAAATTGCCATGTTTGTGTGCTTTTTTTCCTTTGCTTCGTATCTCGTTTATTGTACATGTACCTCCGTGGTGCTGAAAATACAAGTTTCTCAACATCCTTGGGGGCTCTTTACTTGATGAGAAGGTGGCCTGACACGCATTCACTGCATCTCGTGTCTTGGCATATTTCCAAGCGAATGTGGTGCATGGGATGGATGTATGATTGAGAGACAAGCTTTTTTAATTTGTGGGCTCGATAGTTTGGATGTCGATCTTTGATCAGTTGTGGATTCATGGAATAGATTGCGAACAAGGGCGTTGGGGATTCGTGTTTGGATTATAATGTTTGGGGCTGGGGCTGGGGTTGGTGGGGTTGCTTACATCTTGTGTCGCATCTTGTGTTGCACCCCGCATTTTGTTTATCAGCCTTGTCGGCTAAAGTTATTTGATGGATATGTCCACATCACCACATCAACTCGGCGGCCCCTTGACTTGATAGGGATGATGATACCTCATCTCGTGTAGCGTGTGTTTTTTTTTGGTTCATCTAGGAGATTTGCCGGGAGGCTCTTTATGTCTCGTAAAATTTTCCTCTTGGCATGCGATGTGAATTTTTGGGGATGGAAATTTAGTGAATATGGGATTTCACTTGACCTTTTTCGTAATTCACTCTCTGCGATTCTTATCCTGTGTCGCGTCGCATCATTCTCTTAAAGTTGCTCTTGTAGTTCGCAGCACGATGATGCCGTCCCGATGATTGGACAAGATAGCATAGCTTCATTCTCCATTTTGGGTGTTTACAACCGACGTTACTTTCCCTTGGAGACTGCAAGTTCATGATCCAGACTTACAATTCTTCAAGTCAATTCAACTCATATTTCAAAAAGTCTTTTGAGCAGACCACTCGAGTCCTCTCCTCGAATGGCAGATCATAACTCTCTCAAACCTCAATCATGCGTTTCCCAACCCTCTTCTCCCGCCCAACCGAGACACCTTCACGACAAAACTCAGCAACTCGCGCCCTAACCTCGCAATCTCCCTCCTCCCGCCGCGTCGCATTTGACACCAAAACCCTTCGTCGACGCTCGGCAATATTTCAACGACGATCAAAGAGATACTGGATTGTCCTCTCCCTCGTCGTGATATTCATCATCATCGCCCTGGGTGTCGGAATCGATCAGGGCATAAGAGCGCAAGCTGATCCTCCAGACAATGCTGCAAATACCACTACACCGGCTGATCAGGGTGATTTTAAACCTCCGTCCTTGAATACGACGGGGAATAATGGGAGTTGGTGGCAACCCACTGCTGGAACGACGTGGCAGATTGTTTTGAAGCAATCCTTGGGAAAGTCTGATTTGGGGGTGGGGGTATTTGATATCGATATGTTTGAGAATTCTGCTGATACGGTGAAGAGGCTTCAGGGTATGGGAAGGAAGGTAATTTGTTATTTTTCTGCTGGGAGTTATGAGGACTTCCGTCCGGATTCTGATCAGTTCAAGAGTGGGGACTATGGAAGAGAATTAGCGGGTTGGCCGGGCGAGAAGTGGCTTAATACCTCCTCCCCCTCCGTTCGTTCTATAATGTCCTCACGCATCCACAAAGCACACGATATGGGTTGCGACGGTGTGGACCCAGATAACATCGATGGCTACACCACCACCTCCGGCTTTCCACTCACCATCCAAACCGCGACCGATTACCTCAATTTCCTTACCGATGAAGCACATGCTCTCAACCTTTCCATTGGTCTTAAGAATGCGGGGGATCTGGTGGAGGAGATGAAGGAGAGGATGCAATGGGTTGTTAATGAACAGTGTGTTGTTTTTGGGGAATGTGATAGGTTTTGCCCGTTCGTAGAGATGGGGAAACCGGTTTTTCATATTGAGTATGTGCAGAATTTGGGGGATGATTTGGGGGTGAATAAGGAGACGAGGGAGAAACTTTGTAGGGGGGTGGGAGTCGATGGGGGTGGAGGGGATACGTGGGGATTCTCGGGTTTGTTGAAGAAGGAAGATTTGGGGGATTGGGTTGAAGTGTGTTGAGGCCTCCGTGTGTATCTGTGAGTATGGTTGATAATAGAGTAGGGTGTTGATGATGCTGCTACTTGGATGCTGGGAATGGAAAATGTGTGTTTGTTTGGATGGAATGGTGGCGAAAATCAAAAATGGGTTCGTACGAAAATGTCGAGTTTGAGATGGAGAATGGTCAGTATAGTACCAGCGTTCTGAATGGAAAAGAAAATAGTGTAGCTTACGGAAGGGCTTCTGCGAAAATCGCTCTGGCATAGGAGGGTTTTCGGTGGGAAATGGAACTCTTGAAAACTGGGTAAATTGGAGGTTTGTAAATGTGTATTGATAAAAAAAGAAAATGATTCATAAAAGTTCAAATGTGCCAGCTTGTATATTGATGATTGACGATGGGTGTTCACCAGTGAGGCGGGATAGATTAGGTAGCGGTTGCAACTTGGTCTTGTGATATAAGATAATGTCTCAATTTGAAATGAGGATTCAGCATCAAAAAGCCTTTATAGAGACTCTCACGGAGGTACTCTGGGTATTTGAATTCTTCTCAAGGTGCCACATTGGACCCCATCCTTCAACACCTTCAGCCTGCCCTTCGTAATGGAAGGAGTACATGGAATTGGAAACACCATTGGCAGATAAATTTTCAAGAAGTGCTTCTTCATATTTTGGCTTGCAATGCCAAACGGCTGCTTGAAGAAATCCCAGAAAAATCGGTTGGGATTGGAGGAAATTTCATGTGGGGACCGCGTGGGGTCTAGTTTTGGTGAATTGGAACTGGATATCTTGATATACTCAAATAAAACCTGCGTCGATTTCCTTTCATGTAGCCAGTTCTTTGATCCCAATGTTTGTTCTTAATAAAGGAAGCCTGCTCTCTCTTCATGGCTGTTGGAGGTTTTGTATCACGTGATACAATACCCCTATTTCAGTTCAACTCATCTCGGTTCCACTTCTCACTATTTTCACTTTTCCAGACAATGAAACCCCTACGTTTGATATTTTAGACTCTGTACTACCTTGAACCATGAGAAATGGACTATGTACTTTAATCTAAACTGCTCTTGCCAATGAAAGTAGTATGGGAAAGCAGAGAGGTGTGCCTCAATTCGCTTAAACAAAGGACACTCAGTCTTAGCTGTTCTCACGTCATCTGCTCATAACTGTACCTGGATAATGGTATGTCCATTATAGTACCTTTATTTTCTATGAGGAGGAATAGATTTAATTGAATCTGATTTTGTGATGTTCATTGGAAAGTGTACATGCGATGTCTCTCATTACGCCATTCCAGGGTTCATTAAACTATTTCACAATTCCTATCATTCACCTAAAAACAGCTGCACTTCCCAAAGTGGCCTAGGCATAGGGACCTTGATTGCGGGTCACCACGTACTTAGGACTATTTCTTCCTCCAGCACGAAACAAACCAACAACCTTCCCCTACACCAAGCAAACAATCTCATGGTGTAAAACTACTCAGAGGCAATATGACAAGTTCCGCTCATCAACACCAAATCCCGAGGGTCAAGGTCAGGCCGATACGCGACAACAGCCAAGCAGAAAGCACACCCGCATCTTCGACTTCGAACACGTTTCACGCGGTAGCAGAGCCCTTAAGAGTTGCCAGAACCGGCGATAATCATGCATCGAGCACTAGCACCAATAGCCAACAAACCCCTTCTTCGGCACATTCAACAATCCTTTCCGCCTGCTCATTACCACCTACTGCACACTTGGGCAGTCCTAGCGTTGACCATCTCAACAAAAATGCGGATATGTGCCATCCTTCAACCAATGCTTCTCATTCCATCAACGCACCTGACAGCAGGTATGTTTCTCCTTCTCTTTAAGTACTGTCGTAGACATGGTACTAACTTTTAATTTAGCCATTCCGACTGTTCCTCGCATCGCCCATCTACCCATATCCAAGATGTTCAACAACCACAAGGCACCCTGCAAGTTTCTCCCTCTTCACAACTGCTCCGCAAGACAGAACACTAACTTCAAAAGTAGAAGCAATGACCAACCCCCAAGCACGAATGACCACTTCCGCACTCTCCCCTCTCTCCAAGCCCAAGATTCTGAAGCCTCGGGCACTGCACAAGGATTGGAAGGTATTCCGGCGAGTCAAACACACGTCTTGACAAACAATAATCCCCTCGACCCATACCTCAGTGATGATATGGTTGATACCGTTGAGAAAGGGAACAAAATCACGCTCAAGAAGGTGACCGCTGAGGAAGAGCCTCATGACTATGAATGGGTAAGAGTCGATGATTTTGAGTCGATGTGTTTCGAAATCCAATATTTTGAAGATGCGGAAGACCCCGAGATCACTTGGTACACAGAGCTACACCCAGTCTACAGAGGCTACGAGAACGAAGACTCTCAGGATTCGCCACTGAAGGAAACTCATATTCGTATTGTTAAGGTCGGCTTCAAAGAAGATCCCGATAGAAGCCATTGGATTCAATGGCAAACTAGCGCCTTGAAGGATGTGGTAAAGACGGCTCATCATGGTCTCAACTACTTTACGGACGTATACGAACAAGATTATGTTTTCTTCAAGACTTTCCCGTCCTATGGAAAGACACCAAGTCAATATTTTGCTCGACTAGCTGAGGCTTCCAAAGAGGCCAAGAACCACCAGGTCATTGAATTCTTCAACCAATCTGGACAAAACAGAAAGCCTCCCACCCAACATCAAATTCCTGCACAGAGTACAAGCCAGAATGAACTTAACACTTTGCTGGCGAAGCGAGCCTTCGGTGAGATCTACCAACAAATTTCCCCTACAGAACATACTGGACGTCCTGGCTCTACACAAAGATTGCATAGCATTCCGGCTACTCAGACAGGCGAGTCAGCAAGTAGCAATCCACTCCTTGAACCTCCTTCGCTAGAAGGTAGCAAAGTCAAAGTCGTCAAGGTCCCCTCTCGCGTCTCGTCCAACCAGAGATGGTCGCCATCGGATGGGTTTCAGTATATTTTAACCAATGAACTCATCATGTCCCGTCATTTTGGACTCCGTTATTTTACAGACGCCAAAGATCCCCACTGGCCTTTCTACTATAAAGAGGTCCGGCCCTTCTACGCAGGCAACGTAAAGTTGAAAACCACCTTTGAGGCTTGGGTCTCTGGACTTCTATTTCATATTGTCAAGATCGATACCCAAGAAAATCCTGATCCAAAGTCCTGGAAGCATTTGCCTAGTGCCGCCCTGGATGCTGTTGTCAAATACACCAACTTGGTTTTCGAATGGTGCCAGGGCCGCCGCTGTCCGGATCGCACTGCCTTCAAATGTTCAACGCACCTGCTGGCCGATAGCATTGCTCTTTCCCAAACGAATTTATCATTTGAATCCGCCACTGAAAAGCAGGTTGCATCCCTCATGAAATCGTCTCGTCCACAGTCCCAACAACCTCCTGTAGGGGGCTTTCCTCTTGGCGGGCATGCTCTCCCTCCTTCGATCAATAATCCCAAACCCAAAAAATCGAAGAAATTGAAGGCAGTCAACTTACGCGAGTCCCCCTCCAAGCCCTTCGAAGAGAATTCCAAGCAGAAGAAAATCACAAAGCCTGAGAAGTTTGTACCACGCCAAGAATTTACACCTCCAGACGAAGTCCCACTCTGGAAGATGGGAAAACAGGGATTTAGTCAACAAATGATCCATTGATCGCTAGATGGACCTGAATATGAATCCTCGGCACACGGTTGGAACGCCTATGAAAAGTTTAGAGCCTACTGCGGAAGTCCAATTTGCCCACCAATTATAGGTATCATGCTGCAAACCTTGGAACTGGATGATATGGAAGGTGCTCAGAAGCTTATTAACAACACTTTGCCACCAGTTGCAAAATTTGACCTGGATGACGTTTTTCAGGAAAGTGAGGGGCAAAGATTGCGAAAAGTGTCTGATTTCAATCGGAACTGGAATAGAAAGATAAAGGGGCTTGTTCAGAAGGAGAAGGAGGATAAGGACAAGATGGAGAAGACCGCGAAAACGAAGAAGACGAAGGTGGCTAAGAAAGCGAAGCCCAACGACTACAACGACGTGCCAAATGCCACCACGGCAATGATCGACTCAACGAAAGAAGATTCAGAGGAGGTAGTCCACAATCCAGAAAAATCTTCGTCTTCCAGAAACTCAAGCAAGCAGCCAAATCAACTCTTGCAAGGTGGCAACACAGACACGCCGTCAGTAGAAGACTTGCAGAACTCTCACATACAAGCGACTGAAACTGCGTTATTTCAACCTCTCAATAACCCCAGAAAGAGACGACAGCATGAATCTGACTCTGAAATCGTGAGAAACCCCGCCAAACGCCAAGAACGTCGAGGTTGGGGCAAAGGAGCGTAAGCCACTTTCCGCCGCGAAGCATGCCCACCTTGACTACAGTTGAAGCTGCTATGGACTTGGTATTTAAGTTATGAGCGGTTTGGTTGGGACAGGGGCTTTGTATTCCACGTTCACCATGAGATCGTAGTTGGGAGTGCTGCAGCTGGAGTAGTGGAATGTCTCATGACCTATTTTCTCAGCATAGCCCTCGCTCTTGATTTCATCTCATCTATTTCAAGATGTCTGAATATTCTTTCTTTTGTTATTGCTACGCTTGTGTTTTGGGGAAGTGATGGGTTGGAGATCAGACCTATGTTTTCCATCTTCACCTTGAAAGTGTAGATGGGTCCACTCTGGCCTCTGGCTTTTTACACAATCTTCTTTACTAATTCGTGAATCACTGGACTCTTGACCTCTTTTATTACTACTATTTTGCGGAGGAAAAACTGGACTCTTATATGTAACATAAAATCACAAAAAATGTATATGGTCATTAACTTGCCCTTCTCAAAATCTTACTGTAGGACTACTACTACTTCCAAGCAATCGAGCCTCCTAAACCACCTCTCTAGAGCCTCGGACATTCCATTGGTTACCCCTTGTTTGATAAATCTAGAAGCCACCCTTCTTTAGTTCCCGAAACACGCTCAGGTCACATTTGTAATTGTCACGCAATCGTTAGCGGAAAATAGGAAATCTCCACCAAAGATAGAGAGGTTTTTGTTGAGCAATAGCTGAATATAATATAGTACTTCACTCGAAAGGTTGGAAGAATTGAAGAGTGCTTGTATAAGTGAATTATTCGGAAATCACTCGTCGCGGTTATATTACATCATGCTTTTGGTAGCTTTATTAATATCCGGTGTACAATATTGGACTTGGTCCTCGACGATATTTATGTAACTGTTCTTTCTTTTTCATGTTATTCATATTGTTAGTGCTGGGGTAAGGGAAAACAACGAGTGGAAATTAGCAATCTGTTGGGGAATATGGTCTTGATTTGCTCCTCACTCGCCATCTTTTACCTCTCGATTCATTCCCTCAACAAACTATATAACCCACTACAGCTTTGAAAACTATTGTGAATACCGTATTAGAGGAATAAAATAGAATGTGGCTTACTCAACCTGCGCTTATCCTCCCACATAGGTGTCGTATTAGGGTGCATTGCCAGCCAACAGATAAGAGCTGAAATTCAGACTCGTGTTAAGGTACTGTGGTCAGTTTCATAGGTGGCAAGGGTGTGAGAGGCCAGACCTCGAACAACTCAAAGGTGTGGTTTCAAATATTCAATTAAGAAGTGCATGAAGACTACATACATGCAAGCTCTTCCTCTATATATAGAGAGAGGAAGAGCTTCTGGAATATTCCAAGAAACTGCTTGGCAGTGGGGTAATGGCCAGTGCTGAGCAGGGACTTTGATCAGTGCTTAGCGAGATTGTCAGTGCTTAGCGAGGGCATAGCCCGAGCCTCTATCATGGGTTCCAACCCTCACAACGGGGGAGATTTTGGCAAATCAGATGATATTATTTACGAGTAAATACATCACTATACGCGGCTGCTTTTGAGGTTAAAGACGTCAGTAGGACTACCTACGGTGCCAATAACCAAGAGCCTCAAGGATTAAATGCACATTATTTGTACGTCAAGGCACCTTGGGAAAGCAAATAATCACCTACTCGGTTTATCCAGGTTTTATGGATCTGGAAACAAAGTTTTTAAATCTTTCTTGGGAATCTTCAAAAAGAAATCCCAGGTCTTTGGTTTTCTCTTGTTTTATGGGTTTGTTTTCAAGTGACAACCTGATATCCTCTATCTCTTGGTCTCCATTCGCTTACACAAATGGTCACTATTTTCACATGTACTATTTTTGCACCTTTTCCCTAAATACCTTCAGAGGCCTTCCAGCCTGTTAAAACATATACCATTGACCATAAAATTGAGTTTCAACAAGTTTTGGTATTATATAGTGCATTGAGAAGTGCAGTTTTCCAAAAGAGTATTTCTTGTGAAGCTTGGTCTTGGCGAGGGAGCATTCACCTGTATGAACAACAGCATACCAAGAGAAGCTAGACAGGAAGAGTGTGCAGGGGTGTCATCGTATATTTCCAGACCTTGGAAAGCGGTTTGTTCCACCACCACACCACAAAACCACAACCACCCAAGCATGGTTCAAGAGGTCGGATAGAAAGAGCAACCAGACAATATGGCTGACTGGCTACGGCATACATATGGATCCAAAATCGGTTTCATCGAAGTCAAGGCCGATGCGAAAGCTGAAGGCTTTGAACGAGTGTCGACCAATGACCTGAAAGCATCCCGTTTTGAGCTGTACTACCTCAACAATCCCCGAAACCCAAAGTCCAGTTTCTACAGAGATGTACAGCGCATTTACTACATACCCCCTTTAGAAGACCAAGAATTTCGGGAATCCCCTCTCGTGGTTGTGTCAAAGCGGATCGATATTGTCGAAATATCGGCAGAAGAATCCGGACCACTTTCCGCACCGCATTGGATTCCAGCGCCAACCTCTGCCATTCCCTCGTTCTTGCAGAGCGCTCAATTTCAACTCCAATACTTCAGGGATCCCAAAGATTCGGATTTTACCTTTTACAAAGGCACAACGACGTTTACACAGCAGGTCACTCCTCCAAATAATACAGAAACTAGCGTATCTCCTCTTAACGCTTCCAATCGGGCCCTGAAATTACTCGATAAACAGTACGTGCCCCTTCCCCGTCCGGCCATCACCTTGTTGTGCGGATTGACTCATGCTCACCATCTCTGCTTTTATTGTAGACGTGAACTTTCCGAATCGAGCAATCGTACACCGAGCCTCGCATCTGCATCCTCCAAACAAAATACAACAGAACAAGTTCCGGAGAGTTCTCACCAATATGGTGAATTTCGAACATACAGCCAGATGACAGACACTCGTCGAGAAACTACGACATATGTTCCACAGCCTCCAAACTTTCTCCAGCCTACTTTACATAGTCAATTTCGTCCTAATAGGCCAGTTCCTCAGTACACTGCCCCATGCAATACCCGCTAACCTTTATTCAAGCAGTCAAAAAAGCCCTTCCTTTTTCCCAGCTGATCCGCCTTCAGCAGTTTACGGTCATGGAAACCTGCCTCCTTGTGGTAGTTTAACTGCTCAAAATCTTGCCAGAATTCCGGTTGACTATTCCCTCCGATTGCCTGCTCTCGATATCACCTCATCTAAATCTCTTTATCCTCAACCGACAAGTCAAAAGATAGGACGGGGAAAACGTATTCCAACAAACAAGGCGGCCACGGCTACGATCCATCGAAAGCAAGACAATTCACATGAGCGAGTGAATAAAACTCCCCAAATTAAGATAGCAAACAAATATACGAAACGTAAATCAACGAAGCCGAAAAAGTACAAAAAGGTTATGATTGCAAGAGGACGAAATAAAATGGGCCAAAACAAAGAGGGCATTAATTGGCGAGACATGGAACCAGACTATGGCCAGTACCCAGCTGAACCTTACGATGCGTACGGTAAGATGGCACTTTACCCCAGGGGTTTCGGGTGGGAGCAAACCTTCAATTCTTTGGTTCCGGGAGATAACGAAGGTACCCAGAAGGCCATAGATAGCTTATCTTCATGGGATAGAGCTAGATTTGACCATGCAACTCAGCTCATGGAGAACCGGAGAGCGGACTTCGTTTCTCAAGAAAATGAGCGGCATTATGGACCTTGCGGCAGACTTGCTAGGTATCGTCGGGCAGAAAAGAAGTTCGAGGATGAACAACTCAATGGATTGGATGAGTCGGGCAGCGAAGATCCCACACATGAAGGGGAACCGAGTCAGCTCATGAATCAGATCAGCAACACAGACAACCCGACCGAGGATTATTTGCAGAAGTCTCTAATACGGAAATCAGTGGTGCGATTTCTCGACTTTGAAAAGTAGGTGTGAAGTACGTCCACCCTGGCTTCATCATTGAGCAGCGGGAGATATTTTTGCTGTTCGATTCCGATGTTAGACCTACTTTGGACAGAAAGATTTTCGGGGGAGGACTCTACCTAGTAACCCGAGCTCGATTGTCTGTTGACCACCAGATTTTAATTGTGGCGTTCAGCAGCGGGAATCTGGAAATTGTCCTAAAGTTTTCTACACAAGACCCTCTTCAATATGGTCTCCCACGCCATGAGCTTTTCAAAAACATGGAAGAACTATTTACTAATGTTTCCTTTGGTGAAGGAAAATCAAAGTGACAGCAACCTTTACCTGTACAGCCAAAGAATTCCCAATTTAGTCATGGCGAGAGGCATGAATTGAGGAGTGAAGATCTTAACGGGATTGTATGTAACATGAAGCCACAATAAATGTCTCTTTTACTTTCTAAATCTCCCCAAGCTTTGGTTTATTCCTACAGTGATTCCGTAAAGTTATTTCATAAATTGAGGGAGGCAAGAAATCATCGGAACGAGCGGTGAGGAGGAGTCGTGTGAGGGACGTTGGTTTTGTAGTCAGAACCCCCAAGTATTAAGTTTGATATTGAAACCCTCGGTGGATAGCAAGAGATCAAGGAGTCTCATGTATGGTATCGTGTAGTTTGCTTCGTCTTGTGGAAGAAAAAAGTTGGCGAGAGGTTGGTTGGGGATGGGGCAAGGTTGTACGTAAGACCGCGAACTCACCAATGGGAACCCCTCCGTCGGAAATGGTCCCAGTATTTGGAAGTAAGCAGGGTCCCATAAATCTGTTGGAACATGAAACTGATCGCGAGTTCTCTATTCTCGCCGTGGCCAGGTAGAATTAATTGCTACGAAGTTACAAGCTGTCATAATTTTTTTTTCTTTCTATTTCGAATAACCTGTGCTATTGACGTGGTTCTGCGTCTCCATGAAATTCTGCTGGACAAATTTAGACTTCTCAAGGAATACAGAAACGCCGTAAATGGAATGATGGAATCTAATCAGTACCCAGGATCATGAAACTTGACTTACATGCTCATCACATATCCAAACCACAGTGATCACGAAATCATGATCTTAAGGGCTAAAAGCAAGCCTCAAAGGAAGGAGACAGCTCTATATATTAGGGATCAGCCTTAAACAAGTGAACATTTGATACTTCGTTTGACGATGTATTTAGTTCAAGTAGACAAATAGCTGTCAAAAAGTAATGCAATACTAGGCGTACTTCGTAAGAGCTTCTAAATTCAATCATAATTACACATGTCATGTAGTGGTGGTAGGAAACTTGAATAATATTTAATAGATTTTTGCATATCCGTCTGGTTCTTCCGATAAAAGGTTCAGATAGATAGTTACCATAGAACATCAAAGTCAGTGAACATGGAAAATGAGACAATCTTGTATTCGCGTAAGCTAAGATATGCTTTTGCAGTACCTAGTTATACCAGCATCACAGTCGTCATTAGACCACAGTCAAAAAGATAAATTGTTCAAACCCAAGGTAAATTGCAGTCGGCTGCGAATACGACTACTTTTTGGTTCCTAGCGCGCTAGCTGGCTTGGACCGATTTCCACTTTAGTTACAAATTTAGAAAGAGGAACTACTGAAAACTTGAGTTGGATATGAAACTTATTAAACACAAAAGGACAATCGGCGCTTACTAAAAAGGTTTCCTTGTGTTTTAGTAGCAACAGTCAGGGGTCCCACAGCAAAAGCTGAGGAAGACTCGATTGAAATTCAATTTTCATGGCATATTGGAGTGCAACTTGTAATCTATGTTCTTTGTGGTTCCTCGTTTTCTCTTCTAGTCTCCTCTTCTGGACACTCAATTTAACCCTCATTTTACCCCGCTTTGCAAGCATTCGTCTATTTTTAAGGATCATCACCCCTACCTATTATGTCTGACACGTCGAAATTCTCCAAATTCAAGAGGTAGGTTCATATATGTCCAGTTTCTATCTTTTGGTGTAGTCTTCATGCACTTCTTAATTGAATATTTGAAACCACACCTTTGAGTTGTTCGAGGTCTGGCCTCTCACAGCTCATGCTCTATAGCCCATGCAAGCCGAGCTTTCCTGTTCTTTTCTGAAAGAGGAGGCTTCTTCCTCCTTACCCCTCTTACATATCCTTCCTTCGCGAATGCACGCCGTATAGCCTTCTCACCACACCACTCGTGCCATCCGAGGTATTTGAAGACCTTTGCCCATAGTATATCGCGATTGAAAGAACTCGCAGTTACCCATTCGACAAGCTTCTTACAGTGAGGAGTATCAAGAGAAACATGTCGACCACAGTGTTGCTTTTGAGGAGTAGGACGATTCTCTATAGCGTATTGGATCTGCCTACGAGTTAGCCTTGGAAATTGTAAGACTAAGTCAGTATAGCTCCAGCCTACGGTGTAGTATAGAGTTTGAATTTGGAGTCTCTGATCTCTGGAGGTTGCTGTGTAGGTATTTTTGGTGTTGGGATATGTAATAATTCGATTTCAGTCATAATGTGTAGATCATGTTAAAGTTCTAGTGTTTTCAGTAGAAGCTCAATCGTTAAAAGCAGCCTGAAAACATCGCATGTTCATTGGTGGAGCCGTGAGTCAGCCCACCTTACACCAGCCCACTACCCCAGCTTAACCCCTGCCGGATTTAACATTTAAAAAGCCCTGGAGGCTGTATATCGATATATCATGGTCATGTGACCGGAAACTAGTTAATCCGGGCCGAAAGCCAATATAATCTTGGCATTTTACTAATACTACTAATTCTTATAGATGCTAGTTATACTATGATATACTGCCTTTATTTTATAAATTAGTAAAATAAACTGCTCTTTATCTATTATATTACTTATTATTAAATAGTAAGTAAATCCTATCACGTTTTAAACACGTGAGGAAGCTGGTTGGTCAGCTACTGCTGACAAGACAGGGGTCCCGACTTTTCTAGATATAACTTTACAAGCATACTTTTTATTCGTTAAGGGCGTGTTTGGCTCGCTTTTTCGTCTATTTGATTCGAGCCTCTATTCGTGCTGAATAGAGGAAGCACGGGCCTTTCTATTCGCAACGCTCTTTTCTATTCGATTCAGTGAAGTGATTGTTGTACCGTTTGGCTCGTACATTTCGATTCCATAGTGAATAAGAAATTATATCGAAATTGTCCCTATAAGTGTCCTAAGATTTTGTTCTCAACTCTCCACTGTCAAGTGCTACCGCCGCTAGGATGCCACCAAGTAAGAGCCTCAAGCCGAGGGCGCAAGCCGCTCAATGGAGCCACCAGGAGATCCACGATTTACTCGCATATATGCAGGAGGAGATGGATACTGGAATCACCTCTAAGGGCAATATGCGTAACCAGCTTTGGACCAACGCCGGAAGCCTTGACAGATATTGTCAGGAGGAGAAATTAGTATATAGGTTCCATCAATAGCTCCAACGCAATCTCGAAAGTACGGCCAGAATATACTTCCTTCGTAGTCAATCTTTTTGGAAACTGGTGTAGATAAGGTGGGATTACGAACGAAGTGCTTATAAAAGTTTGGCTTTAAGAAGTGTCTCATCACTTTATGGTACGTACGATTAATCGTCTCAGTACTCCTTTGAAACCTCTCCGCTAAATTTCGCATAGAGAGATCAGTGATTACAGCATATAGGAAGATTGCAAGTTGTTCCGCTGTACCCATATACCGTGTTGCCTGGAGATCGGATCTTTGTATTAACAACTTCTCGAGATATCGGAAACCCTCCTGGGATATACCAATATTATCCTTCGATCGTTTTGGGTGCTCCTTAAGTAACTCCATCACCCATTCCTCTCCTCGAAGTTTCGATGTATGCTGAGGGCGCTTTATGTAGTGTCTCTTGAAGTATATCGTTGCTGATACAGCCGCCATTGCGCCTGCAATTAAGGCTGTCCTCCGATTTAATATAGCACGCCGGGCTGCGATGGAACATACAGTATTAAGTGGTAGTGGTGTCATATTGGTAGTGTTATACGTGCAAGGAGCCTTGAATTGAATAGAGGACTTTTTATATGGTATATTGGGAATAGAAGTGCCAAGGATCTATTCGAGCCTCTATTCGTTGAATAGACGATATTAAGCCAAACAACTTTCGGAGTTAAAGCCTATATTCAATTGGGAATCGAATCGAAGATATCTATATTCATTTTTGGTGGTATACTCGGAATAGAAGGAGCGAGCCAAACACGCCCTAATATAATTTATTTTAAATACTAAATCTCACTCCTCACCTGAACTCCAAATTCTCTTCACCCAGCTAGGCACCAAGCTTTCATGCCCTAAGGTCAGAATTCATGATTCCAACACACTCACTAGGCGAGAGAAATGATTTGGTGGAGTTCGCCTGTTGAGCCTTGATGAACAAACCCCGCACTATTGAAGAATAGAAGCTGTTGAAAATTTGAAGTATATAGAATCATGCGCAATATGTTGATGTTATAGCCATTTTCCAATTCTTAACACTTGTCTCCTCTTACCTCCCACCAACGTTAGTGGCTCTTCACTATGTCAACCCTTGATATATGGCCATTTTCAGAATATGAGAGTCTCTTGGGCTTGTAATCAATCACTAACAAGGCTAGTGATTACTGAACGAAATGTCATAGCCCAGATGTTCTGAAACAGGAAAGTAGGATTAAATTTGAGGGATACTGGTGGTAAATTAGACCTTGACTATATCTGCTTGTAGCAAAGGAAAAGTGAAACTTACTCCTGGCCACTACGATCCTGCTGACCTCGCGACCTATAATTTAACAAGAACTAATCGTAAAAATATTAAAAGAAATATGAGTAGGTGCGCAAGATGCTAATTTTCTCTGACCCCAATTTTTAGAAAATTTTATCCTGTTTACGTCGAGTTATTGAAGTTGCTAGTTCTCGTAGAATAAAGTAATGCTGGCACTTATTCTGTCTACCGGGAGCCTAATTGGGGTTTATTTCAATGACACCGGGTATTTGTCACTACTAATATTCTAGAAATCAACCCTTGCTTGGCCTTATTAACATTCTTAGCAATAAATTCAATCACTTAAAATCGTGAATCTTTCTTGTCTGTTAAATGCGACAGTGAGGAGAGTTGATCTCTCGGTAGGACGGGGGTCGCTCGAAGCCCGGATCCGGACGCGGCCCGATCTCGGCTCCAAGCCGAAAGGGAAACTCCAAAAAGAACTCAACAAATAAATGTACACGGAAGATAAGACGAATGAAAAAGAAGAGAACTGAAGACTTCGAGCAAAAGAAAGGACTGTGGAACCGGTGAAGCATATGGATGAAATACTTAGTTGGGGCTTGGTGAGTGGCAACAAGGACGTGTAATTCCCCAAGTGGACTCGAGATGGACAATACTGGTAAATTATCAGTTCACTCGAAGAAGGGGAGACGGGCATTCTTTTCATTGTTCTTACATTTTAGAATACTTTAGAAGTGACCAAGCTATCTGAAACAACCAACTTCTATTATCCCAAACCGTCTCGGTTAATACTTGGGCTTATCCCACAAAGTTGGAACAAGAGCTTGGGCAGATACAACACGAGGTCTTTAGTGCAGCTTTAATTATCAATTGGGTATTGTTATAACACCCCTGCCAATCAAGTGATCTTTGTTCCGTGAAGATTCCCTAGCTATCCCAAATTGTGTGCTGACTTCAGATTTCCAGAATGTGATTCAACTAAGAGACATATTATTGATTTTTTCTAAAAGATCGCGTCTAGTCAATGCAACCCATTTCCCATTGCATAACGATCCAAGCGTCTAGCCAGTTCGTCCTGTCCCCGATGCCAATACAACTCTAAACTCCAGTACGTCTCGCGTACAAATACCCCAAATTCCAAAACCGCCCCGTGTTCCCATCGACAGATCCCATTTCCTCCCCGTATGCAAACAATTACGAATTCATCTCCTACAAGTTCCATCCTCGAATTCCTCTCTTAGCACCAGTAAGCTTCTTAGCAGCCTAGATGGTGGTGGAGTCAGTAATTGCTTAAAACAATGATTCGTAATTAAGTAAGAGACTTACCGTATCATTAGGAGCTGCATCGCCAAAGCCACATCCACCGTCTCTTTGCTGAGCGACCACTGGACCAGCGCACTTCCCGGTATTGAATCCGCAACATCCAGCAGCACAATCGGCATCAGACGTACAAGCTCCAGTTATAAACTGAGTTCCTTTAGCGACTGGTGGCTCTTGGCCTGCGGCTCCATTCACGGCCCCGGTTGCTTTTGTTGGTGTGGCACTTGAGACTGCACTTGCTCCGGCCCCGGCTGCTCCTTTGGGTGCGGATGTGATGCCGCCTGTAAATCCGAGACTGGTAAAAGTATTAATACTGGTACAACTAGTAAGCAAGCGATATAATTATAACTCACGCCTGGGCCGCATTATCATTTGGCGTGGCTCCAAAGCCGCACCCCCCATCACGTTGGAGTGCTACAATGGCACCAGCGCATTTTCCTGTATTAAAACCACAACAACCGGCAGCACAGTCAGCATCAGACGTGCAAGGACCGGTGATGAATTGTGTCCCAGCAGAGAGAACTGGGAGGGAGACTATTGGAATAATTAGTACCGATGCGAAAGATAAAAGATCTTTGAAAGTTGAACTTACGGTTGAGGAGGACGAAAGCGGAAAGAATCATTTTGGATACGGAAGGCATTTTGAAATTATGATTGAGGGTGTGGATTTATTTTGTTGAAGAAGGCTGGAAAAGTCTGATGAAGTTGATACTCGTCAAGAGTTGATTGAAGATAATAAAGAATGGAGTTAATAATCAATATCAAGGAATGTGAGAAGAAGAGATGCGAACTGTATTGGTACGGAGTAGGAATAGAAATGCTGAAGTTGATGCTTCAAAAAGGTTTCCAAGGTGCCTGCGCTCGAGATCTATATACTATCGACTATTGTGCCTGTTGGTACTTTCTCTAACCCATTTTCGATGAACACCGGCCTGTTTCGGAGATCAGATCGTCTGATCCGTCGTCTCAAGAAGCTTGGATGGGTCCTCGGATCTGCCTTTGTTCCATGCAGCACATCTTGAAAATCTGAGCGTCGTGTCAAGGAGGAGCATGACGGCGGCTTTTGGAGGGGTAGTTGTTAGAGTTTCCTTCTTTTTGTTTTGTGCTGTCGCTGTGGGGGGGGGGTCGGGTATTTGGGGGGCTGTTATAGGCTAGATTTCCCCTGTGGGGCGGCGGGTAATCCTTCAGGGCCTTTCTTCAGGGCCCGGCAGTTGGAACCCAATTCAACCATATTTCTTTATTTTAACACTCAAACTACCTTATCGCGGTGGAGAATAATGATTTGAGTAGAACATTAAACCCCAATCCAGCCTTACACTAATTGGCATTTTCGTTGACATTTTGCGGGGCCCTTGGCATTCTAGTGCCAACTTCGGAACAAAACCAGCTCAATTCTTCAACTGATCAACCAACAAGCTTCCAGAAAGCCTTGTTTAAGATGACATAACATGCCTTAATGCGGGGATACCTGGGTGGCGTTTAAAACCATCCGCCACCCCCTGCTGCATTTCACCCAATTGTGCAAAAGGATCCACGCCTAGACCAAAAACGGACCTGAAACCAACACCCCCTTTCCTAAGCGAGCCTGCACCCCTTCCACGTATGTTTCGAATCATCTTTTCGTAAGAGGTCCGTGGCGCAGGTGCCAATCAGGGGAAAGAGAGGATACTCCCCCAATGCAGGATCAATCGAAAAGCGTTTGGTCGTTCGTAAGCGGGTTCAGACTTTGGACGTTTACGGCTGAGTTTATGGAAGGGGGGATAGGGGTAGGGATTTCTAAGTGAGTAGATGATGGTAATGTCTTGCATCACACTTGTAGCAGAGTCCGAGGGAGCGTATAACTGGCTAGTGATCGAATACGTGAAGGTGGCTAAGTAGTTCAGAGTTGTGATTGAGTGAGAATAATTCCATCCTCCCGGTTTGGCAGTCATCCGAAACTTCTTGGAGGTGATGGAAGGTTTCCATGCCGTGATTATTTCTGGGGAAAGTGAGTAACGTTGCCATTGTGGTTGTATCACACTGAGACCATGTTTGTTGATACGACAATTTAATTGTAAAGAGGCAGGACAGCCCGGATCTCCCCCCCCCCTTGTTGCTCCGACTATAACTCCGCCTATTCAATGGGCCTTCTATTTGCCCAGAAGATTGTTTTACAGCTTAGATATATGGAGCTATAGTCGGATTACAGGTGGAACAGCAAGGGGGGGGGGGGGATCCGAGCTGTCCAGCCTCTTTATGCAAGGCATGCAACATCTTCAAAATATGAAAATCCTTTCGTTGGTGGTGGAATATTGTCAAAAGCAAGTTTCGCTGAGGTTTCCAATGTAGTAAAATTCTCGAATACAAAGAAATTTTCGGGGAGGAAGAGATGAGTCTAACACGGCATATTCTTATAATCCATCAACAAAAAAAATCCGTTCCACCCTGCCCATTCGCCACCCAAATACCCACGAACCTGGAAAAAGTAACGGAGAAAAAATATCAAGTCCTAAGACTTCCATCATCCCCATGGCTCCTAGATCTTCCCCTCCTTGCTCAGCTTCTCGATCTCCGCTTCCCTCACTTTCAGCTTCTCCTTAGAAATATCCCCCTCTCCCCCAGTCGGAGAATTAAAAGTCCACCACCCTAATCGCTAACATAGAGCTTAATTAATTGGCCAATGGCAGCTGTGAATGATCAAATTCGATCAATGAGATGAGCATTTGACTTACTCAATATATTCCAGGTATTATTATATCACCTTAAAATGCTCTCCTGTTATAATTAAACTCATATGAGACGAGTGGTTGGTATCAAAAAACCACGACTAGTGTACAATTTACAAACATCAAGTCCTCCCCAAAAACCCATATACCCAAAATCTACATCCAAAAGGGACAATAAATACACTACCAAACCTCTAAAATATCATATTCTCCCCCAGCCTCTTATTTCTTCCCTGCTCCGGCTCGGTAAACCCGCCCCCATTCCCATCTTCAGCTGTAAGATTCTTTTTGACATCCCTCTTCTGCCCCGGATTCATACTATTATGAACCATAACATCCAAAATATCCGTCCACTTCTCACAATCCAACTGCAACTCCTTCTCCGCCTGCGTCACCGGCCCCCTGCCCGTCACCATATTAATGCTCCTCTTAACAAGCTCATCAACCGCCTCACCCCAAGCCTGAGAACCAAACCTCTTAAAACTAAAGGGCGGCAGATTCAAATTCTTTCGCACTTTGCTCATTTCGTTCCTTAATTGGCGAAGTTCGCGGGAGTATTCGAATTCCCTGTTGCGATAAAGCAGCATCTGGCCTACGACTGTGTTGAGACCGTGGGAGGTTTGGGTCGCCCCATCGATTTGGCAACAGAGTTCGAAACCGGTGCTTTTGAAGAGGTCCAGATCTGCTGCCCCCTTGGCGCCGATGAGACTTTCGGGGGAAAATAATGCTTTTCTAGCTGTTTCCATGAATTGGTCCTTGGCCTTCTTTTCCATTTCTTTATCGGAGCCAGTATACAATTCATCCCACGTAACCTTCCTCGATGTCCCGGAGTCGCGGGGTCCATTCATCGTTTGCAGGAATTTTTCCAATTCTTCTTGCATGAATTTTTTGACTTGGGGATATTGCGTGGGGTCCAGGTTGGACTGGGTTAAGAGATCGCGCTGTGTACAGAGGAGACCACCGATGTAAGAGGCAGCAGCAAAGATATCCTCAATAAGTTCCACCTTCCCTCCTCGTCGATCAACAGCCCAATCCATAATCTCCGCCAGAACCTGTCGTAGCCTCCGATTCAGCCTCACAAGAAACTCGCCAAACCATGCCCCAATGGCAGTCCTCCACTTCTCTTTTTCCCCACCAAATAAAATAAAAATGAGTTCCTCGTGGAAACCGATCGCCTCGCCCTTAACCCTCTGACAAATCTCCATATACAAGTACCCCAAAGCTCTATCCAGATCTTCTGCACTCCCAGGAGCACTAAAACCCTGCTTCAACCTCACCTGATTCAACAACGCCTTAATCTCCCCCGCCACCGCTTTTCTTTTTTGAAAATTTGTTTCCACAGCCTCAGCCTCCGCCTCCTCTACAGCCACAGCATTAGAAAGCTCAACCGCAAGTAACTCCTGTGGACTCAACATCCAAAGATCCGGCACGTCAGGAATTCGTCCCCTGATATACCGCGCCGCCTTAGGGACAAAACTCCTCGTCTCCTGATTCATCATCAAACTCTTATTTCTATAACCGACTCCCTGCCCGTCCACAAAGGTGTTTATGTGCGTGCGTGTCGTACCCGCCGTGCGTGCATTCAACATGTCAACCCCAAATTTCTGCAGATCAACCGTCCAGAATTCTTCGGAATGGAGGAGGGGATACCAGGAGCTGTGGATGGGTTCGTAGATGTATAATGGAGAGAGAGCGCCATGACCACCGAGGATGGTACTTTGATTCGTGATGGTAGATTGTCGCCAGCTGGATTCGGTGGTGGGGAAGGCGTTGATGGAGTAGCCGGGGGAGGATTTATGGGTTTCGTCGGTGTTGTGTTTTCGGAGGTTGTTTATTACGCCTCCGAGGGTGTCGACCTGGTTTTTGTTGGAAAAGAGAGAGGTGGCGAGGAATGGGGGAAGACTTACTGTATATGCTTAACCTAGTTCAGCAAATATGTGGTCTTCGAAGTAGGGTTCTGTTCTGACGAAATGTGGGAACAGTGGGTGGCCGATTAGGACGCAATGCATAGCATGCTATCGTCCCACATGTAACAATATCAGTCCCTATCTCCTCTGTTTATAAAACAGAGATGTGAAAAAAGTAAAATTTTGATATGTGAAACATTTAAGGAAAAAGCGAAAACCACAAACCATAAGTTCATGCATAATGTTCATCGCAACCATATACCTCAAAGCCATCCTCTCACCCGCCGGAATATCATTCCTCAGAAGAGGCATCAACAACTGAGTCGTGAGATGGATAGTAATACGCGGACAAGGAGCCTTCGGGCCCGGCCCATCATAGTCCGGCAAAGTGACGGCCCAATAAGAAGGATGTGGTGTAGAACGATTCGCAGGATCGGTTCTCCCATCGCCGAATCCGAATTGCCCTCTCTGTCTAAACAAGGTCAAGAAATGAGCAAAGGCCCGCCTCGTATCCTCACCCCCTATCTTGTTTGGAGAACGACGATGAAAAGATTGTAAAGGTCCTTGTGTTTGCTTTACGTCTTCTGGTCTTGTGTCGTAATGGGCGGGGATGGGTCTGATTTCTCCGCATAGGAGTGCATCTACCTAAATACCCTTAGTCAAAACTTCTCTTCTCCTCCCCCCCCTTTTAATAACAAGAGGGATACAAAAAGGGGCATACATACAAAAGAAGTAGTATGCATCGTCATAATCATCCGAGTAGCCAGCCTCAAAATCGGTTCCAAAATAGGCCAAACAAGAGGATTATCTGCCAACCAATAGCCCTTGAATCTCCTAGGTAAGTGACTAAAAGCCGGTCCATCACAGACAATATTGATAGGTTTTCTCCCATATCGATCTGGGAATCGAGTACTTTCCCACATTGAATATTCGAGAATCGGACTTGATCACATTCGTTAGTAAACTTAACAGAGAAGAATGAAAGGGGAATATACTGAATAGGATTTGTGAGCTCAACATCCTTCTGATCCAGGTGAGAATAAACCCCCAATTGAAAAAAATCCAAAGCTGTGAAGCCCCAGAAGAGGGTTCGCTGGTGATGTTCTATTTCCTTGATATGCCATTCTTCCTTGTGATCTGCATTGATTATGAAAATGGGGTCAATGGGCGTATATCCTAAACCATGAGATATGTGTATTAGCACAGACGAGATGATGTGATACGATATTATAGGAAAGGGTTCATGGGTTTGCTGGGGGAGAGGAGTAACTTTTTGTGTTTAATCATTAGAGAGGGGGGAAGTGGCCAATGCCATAAATAGCGTCACTTACCAGATTTCCCCCTCATGTAAAGATATTTTATTAACGTTTTTATGTCAGGATCATCGGTTATGCGACCATATTTTTGCGCGAAGGCAGAGAGGGACTTCGGTTCTGGTGGGGGTTTGATGGCTTGGGCTCTTGGCGGCAAAGTTGTGAGGGGTTTGGGGGTACGGGTAGCCATTCCAAAGATATCGAGATGCTAACTGTAGGCGAGGTGAGGAAGGGGTATGAAGGAGTAATGCGCGTTAGGTAAGTGAGAGATAATGCGAAGACTTTTGCCAGTTGAGATTAAATGAGCGACTGACTAGGACACTAAAATAGGTTTATAGGGGTATAGTTGTTGCCGGGGGGGGGGAATCTGTACATCAAATTGTTCTTGCGATAATTGTGTTCCTCTTTGTCTGATAATGGAGACTGATTTGCGACCCGCACCCGTTGCTTTTGTAACCAAAGCTTTTCTTTGTTGGATATGGTGCAGACTTTCGAGCGAGCCATTGTGTGAATTATATCTGCCTTTGCCTGGACATTTAAGCTGGGCAATAAATTTTTCGGGAAAAGGGTCCGGCGGTTGGGCTGTCGAGTTCTGGGTCGATCGAAGAGCTCGCGGCCGTTCCTTGACAAAAACTCGACGCTCCTTCCTCGACCTGTGGCCACAGGAGAAGGACCCAGCATCGCTCTTTCCCTCTTGCCCTAAAGCAAGAAACTCACTACCTAAGGTAGGTATGAAAAGCTCACCTAGTGGTGTCGCAGTCTAAAAAGGAAGGCGCTCCCTATCCAGAATAGCTCTCCCCAAACAAAGTATGCCCAATTTTAGATGGAACGTCGAGGAATAGATACCCTCGAGGGATTCGACCAGTACAGCGGCGAAGTTTAAATGTGTCCAAAAATCGACACGCGTCCCAGAACCTTTGGTGACATTTCAGTCTGCTTCAAATGCAAGGTCTACGAAGGAGGTCCGGGACTGTGCCAACTCCAATTATCGGTCGCCAACTTCCGCACCACGGAAAAGCGAAGAACGAGAAGAACCATATAAAGCCTGTCGCAAGGCGTCAAAAATCGACGCTTAAAAGCAAAAGACAAGAAATAACAACTGCACTCCATATCACCGATCCGATCCTGACAAGGAATTAATTACAAAAGGCGTATTTCTCAAGTAATTATAAAAAGCGCGCTGAAAGTTCGATTTTGCGACCGTACTCGTGGCACAACTCGACTCTCACGCCCCATGATAATACTCAGCAACCACACTTTCATCAATTAATTCCATCAAGAGATAGAATAAGCGTATTGTACTTATTCACTCTCTCGAAGGTTTTGGGTTTAGAAAGCGTGGTTGTTATAAAATACTCGAGGGGTGCTTTCATTTTGGTGTCGAATGTGGCGGGTTTTTTGGCGCTCGTAGAAAAGGCGGGGTCACGCGGCGGCAACATGGGTAGGTTAGGGAAAATAGTGGCGAGAATATGAAAACCCGGACTTAGTTTTGAATTCTTTTTGTAAATATATGGCCGTGAGTTATTTCTCGTTTTCTAGTATTTGATATTGAATCATTTATCTATTACTAAAAGAAGAAAACTAGAATAAAAAGTAACCTTAGCTTAGAGAATGTCTCAAGAATAAAATCATGGAAAAAAAGTGTTTCGCGTAGATACCATCTTTCTTTAACAATTTCCTCTTGTTGACTAATTAGAATATCATATCCAGGTCTCCTGAAGAATTCTTGATGCTAAATAGATCCTATGACTCGAATCCCGCAATCACTTCCAACCAGCAGAGTTTCAATGAAATTCAGAATTTGGACAGTCCATTCTTGTTCCCTGTGGTACCCTGCGGCGCAGAGACTCTTTTCTCTTGAATAGAGAAGGACCCTGAAGTGCCAGAAGTTGAAAGGCAGAAGAATGCTAGGAAAACCACACTTGTAACAACACTAAAATAATGGGGTAACTGCAATGATATGGATGTAATAGACGGCTTTCTCTGGCTTCATCGCTCTACACAGCTATGTTGACTCAAGCTTTCAACATTGAAAAGCCCCTCTCAACAATGGACAACTCCCAAAAATTCCCGACCCAATTTAGATCCTCAAGAACCCATCCTCCCTATGATTTCGAACCATCCCCAGACTTGGAGCCATCTCGTTTCGAATTTGCCTCTTCGACTTTTAAGTGCTCTGATTCCTCGAAACTGGCTAGTAAATCGTCGATTTTCTTTTCCAGACTGTCGAGGTTGGATTCTAGGACGTCGGCTGTTTTTTCACCCCTAAAACTCGGAAATTAAGATTAGAACTATTCGAAATTGGAATGAGAATATGATTGACAAATGGAAGCTTTGACAAGAACAGATTGCAACGAGGAACAGAATACGCAAGAGCAGGTTGAAATGAGCAATGGAATGAAGGGACCTTTGACAAGAGGATTGCAACGCGGAACAGGATAATTTGAGCCACTGTGATGAATCAAATTTCCCTCGAAGCTAATCATGATTGGGAAGGTAAATAGGTTTAAAGAGGTTGAGTAGTTGCAAATAGGAAGGTAAAGAGGTAAAAGAATTGCAATACAACCGGATCGATACTCAATATCTGATCCGGAGTGTCATGAGGGCACTTACTGCAATATCTCCGCCAATGCCTGTATGATATCAGCAAAGTACATGTAGCATTTAATTTCATATTGACCTACCTTGGCTAAATCTGCTTCGTTGACAGCGGCTTCCGAAGATGCATCTTTTGATACTCCATTTGTTGACGAAGACATCTCCGTGGAGTTGAGGTTGATGACGGGGAGACCGGGAGGACAAGATTGTATCAAAATAGACGTTTTGAAGGTACCGTCGGGTGGACCGATTAAGCGCGAGTACACGGGTATCTCTTCTATCCGCGGATACCGTGGGAATGTAACCGATGCGTGAGTTGTCAGGTAAACATGGAGTTTTGAGTCGCGATAAGGTAGTGCCTCGATGAGCAAGGTGACGAGTATTGTGTAACCCTTCCCTCCCACAAGGACTTCAGGGAACCGAAGATGTCCCGCGAACACCAAAAGCCTCGGACTTTCAGCTGCACCAGAAGTCACTCTACTTTTTTGAAACTGGCATTAAAAACAACACAGCAGGCACAACCACGATAAAGTATATAAGGAATCTATAGATCCTAATTCTTTCCAAAAATGTCTTGATATTCAAAAACATCTCCTACGTCGCATTTCTACTTCCCACCTTCCAAAAGCATCCCACGTCGCGTGGGGGCAAAACTGAATATCCTCACCAACGGAAGCTGAAACAAATGATAAGGCTGAGAAAGACCTCAGTCTTCACCCTCCTCTCTCTCCACCTCCCTCCCTCACACCCCATTCCAAAAAAAAAACACGATAACCTTCATCTCTATGTCGATGCGCCTCTCCTCCGCTCCCAATGCCACCTCGAATACGTACGGTTGAAGGATCCTGCTGGGTAATCCCACCTGTTTTGCTTCTACTTCTGCCAGCCTTCCACCTCTGGATCATGGCTAACTTCAGGCCCCTCTCCAGTCCTGTAAAGAGCGTCGCGTAATCTGCGACCTCGCCGTCCCTTCCTGCGCAAAATGTATCAAAATCAGCGCTCGCTGCGACTACGGTGCTATCCGATTGAAATGGACGGATTGCGTGGCCTCCCGCGGTCGTCTTGCGGGAAAGAAGGTCCCAGCGCAGCAATCCTCGCCGATGCATATGGTGCTTAAGAAGAATAGCGATAGTCACCTCATGTACTTTGAGAACGAACTCCTCCCTCGATTTAACCTCACGAATACGGTTCCTATAATCGATTTGAAGATCTTGGAGCGGGATCCGGTGCTGTTACAAAGTGTCCTGGCGGTTGCGAATGCGCATGAAGCGTCGCGGGGTGAGGAGGGAATGGGGATGGGCTTGCAGAAGATACAATCCCGGAATCGAGCGCTTCGAGTGTTTCGAGAACAATTGATGGGTGCGCCGAGTGATGATGTGATGGGCAGTTTATTCATAGCCAACGTCCTGCTCTGTATCTTAGACGGCATTATCGAGCCCGTTTCCGATAGTTCAGCCACACACCACCATCTCGTAGGCGGAAAGGCAATTCTCAAACAATGGGCTGGGGTACGGGGTGTATTCCAATCGAAGCACGAGTTACCCATCTTGATGTTGTCAATATTTGCGACCATGGACCTCACCCATTCCCTGTTAATAGGCGACGCACCTTTCTTCGAGCCTTCGTTTTGGGCGGAATTCGGGGATTGCGAGCCTTGGTGGGGAAATGTACGCCCAGATGATGATTTCCTTGAAATCATGGCTATTTTCAGTAAATTAGCCAGTCTGGGGGCTGCTACTCGAGATGCTCAAGTGGTCGATATTGGGACTTTGTTGTCGATACAATTGGCTTTGGAAAAACAAGTCAAGAGACAGGAAGATATCAAACACACCCCTCAATCCGCTTCTTGGGCAGCTTTCTGCTCTGTATATCGCTTCTCTGCTTCCGTATACCTTTATCGAGCTTTGAGTGGATTGGATGTCGACCATACGCTTGTACAGCAGGCTATCACTAGCTTTTTTGAGGTTATCGATGGGGATGATTTGACTGAGAAGTTGCATCATTGTATTTTGTTTCCTTTGCTTATTGTTGCTTCGCACTCGCTGTTGCCGGGACAGAGAAATTCTATTAGGAAGAGTCTTAGGACTACCTCTGTATATTTGTCGTTTGAGAGTTTGAGGTCGCTGGAGGAGTTCCTCGAGAGGAGATGGTTTAGGCTTGACAATATGCCCAGTACGAAACAGTCGAATTGGTGGCAGTACTTTGAAGAAATCGCGAATGTCTCTTGTTTGTTTTGAAGGAGACGGACATTCAGGGAATCTTGGAATCTGGAAGAGATTCCTGGTCTTTGAAAGGCATGAGCGGATATACCTTTCGTGCTCGAATCCGAGGGTGGAAGTAAGAATGCTGTTCAAAGCAATATGTTTCTCATCGCCGCAAGGCGTGGGGCTCAATACCCGCAGACCACACCTTCCCCCCAGGGGTCCTGCCCATGGTGGAGCGAGACTACCTATGGTTGAGATTGAGGTAAAGAGGGAAGGAGCGATTTCGACCTCGTCGCGTTTTGGTTGAGGATGAAGCCATGGAAGCAGTGACCCTCAACCATGACCTCGATTTGGGGCTAGACCAGCGATCTTCCTAAACTCATAATCGTGCATCTTTCAGATCCGTCACGGTTCGAGGTGAGGAGTGGAAGGAGGGAATTTGTTCTTCTAGGGTGCTCGCGTCTTAGTCGAGGTTGAATCGAAATCTGTAGGGAGGACCCGTCCATCTTGACCTCCTCCTTGGGACTAGATCGGGCTAGAAGACCTTGCGAAACTGAATGATTATTTGACTGTCATGGATATCCAACTTCTCGAGGCCAGATGTCGAGATAGATCTTTTTGAATCGAGCATGCTCTTCTGCGTCGAGCTCTGTAAAATCACTTTCTCCAAGCTCCACCTCAAGCTCAAAATCGCAGGGCGAGGTAGGCGCGAAGAAGAAAAGAAACAATCACAAATTTGTTGGAACGTCTCTGCGACTTGTTAAGTTCCAAGGAAAGTAGCCAACTGGGATATATTTCTTACCAAGATTCGGAAATATGGGGAAACATTTCTAGTTATTTGGGTAGCCACTTTTGATTTTTGGGTTTGAATTTGATGAGTATCTTTCAAGGTGGGCCATTGATTTTGATCAAACCGATCAGTGGTTCCTCTTTTCTTAGCAAAGGTTGCGAAAGTCTATATATTCCTACTTGCTCGGCGGTAATGCATGGCCTTGTTCTGTCTGAAAAGAGTAGTTCGTGTGTCCATCCGCCCAGGGTGGACGCATATTATCACGAGCGCGATGATGTATAAAAGCGGCAGTAAAGCTTTCCGTTGTTCCTGGGTCAATTTGAAGATTGTTTTTCATTTCATCTAAATAGTTGGAACAATGAGAGTAATTATTTACTGCTGCTGTTAATATCTATTTAGGAGCACGGTATTGAGGAATTAATGACGCAAGTGGTTGGTCTCACCAATAGAGTACCCAAACATCACATTTATATTCTTCCTCGCAATTGGAAAATTCTTCACCAATTACTTTTCGGTGCTCGTTCAGCTGAGCCGCTGGACACCGCTGGCCACATCTTTCCCCTCTTTGGGATGTGGGGCCGAACTTTCCAAAACCTGCGGGTGGAATCGATGGTGATTTGTTGAAGATAGTGTAGATCGCGATAAGCGCTGTACGAGCGGATGATGTTCCCGTGTCACCCGTTTTGTACGCGAAATGAAGAGTTGGGTTGTTGATGTACCTATCGTCAATTCAAGTTTCCCTTTGGGGGACAACATTCATTGAAATATTTGGGCTTTCGCCAACGACTTCCTGGTTCATCGAGATATTGGGGCGTTACCCTCCACCATTTTCGCGATGCCTGCCGATGCGGTTCTGAAAGCGTGGGAGAGTTGTGATCTTACTGATACGGCTTTTGTACTTGTCTGTACGGTATTTTGTTGGCCTATTATTCCGGCAGTTGGATTGGCTTATAGTGGGTATTCGCATCGCAGAAATGGGATGAGTTCTTTTTTGCCGAGTTTGATGGTTATGGGTGTTTGTTCTATTCAGTGGTTTTTTGTTGTAAGTTTTGAATTGTTGCAGTATCTTGAAGTTTTCCCAGATAAGCAGACTGATTCTGAAAGTAGGGGTATACTCTTGCTTATGGTGATGGATCGGGAGTGATTGGAGACTTCAAGCATTTTATGCATAAGGGTATTTTGGCGGAGCCTGTTGGGACTATTCCTGCTATACTCTTCAGCGAATTCCAGTACGTAAATACTTCCATAATTCACATCTTTATATTTCCTACAAAGCTAACAAAACTCCCAGACTCATCTTCTGCGCAACCGTCTGCGCCATCTCCGTCGGCGGAATCTGTGAACGCGGAAGATTAGTTTCCTTAATCCCCTTCATCTTCGTAAGTATCCCCAAGTACCTCTTCATCTCCAATACCTAACTTCTACCCTCAGCTCTGGGCAACCTTCGTCTACTGTCCTCTGGCCCACATGGTCTGGTCCGACAACGGCTTCCTCGCCAACCTGGGAGTCCTCGATTTTGCAGGCGGCACACCAGTGCATATCTGCTCCGGCGCAACAGCTTCAGCTCTCTCAATCTACCTTTCAAATCCTCTTTTCCGCTCCAAGAAATCGGATGTGCGGACACCTTCACATCTTAAACTTCATGGCCCAGGAAGCTCGTTGAATCAACTTATTGCGCTGGTTATTATCTGGAATTCTTGGTTGGCTTTTGATGCTGGTACGACTCTAAGTCTGAATTTTAAGAGTGTGATGGCGCTTTGCGTCACCAATCTTTGCGCGTCGGGTGGTGCCATGACTTGGGCGGGGTTGACTTATTACGAAACGGAAAGATGGAGTTTGGATTCTGTGTTTTTGGGGGCGATTAGTGGGTTGGTTATGATTACTCCTGCGGCGGGATTTATCGACCTCCCTACATCTTTAGGATTTGGCATTGTGGGCGCGGTGGTTTGTAGACAGGCGTTGAGGATTAAGGGAACGGAGAGGGCGAGGAGGTGGAGGTGGGTTGATTGTGGGGATACGTTTGCTACGCATTGTGTTGGGGGGTTGGTGGGCACGTTGGCAACGGGACTTTTTGCCCGCAAAGAAGTTGCGGCGTATGATGGGGTTACGGATATTGTTGGGGGGGTGTTTTTTGATGGGAATGGGAGGCAGATTGGGATACAGCTTTTGGAGGCGACGATTGGGTTCTTTTGGTCGTTTGTGGGCAGCTATGTTTTAATCGCGTTGGTGGATTGTGTGCCGGGGTTCGAGGTTCTGGCTACTGATGAGTAAGTTTTTACCCCTTTTCTTGGTTTGTGTGTAGGTTAGGAAGGTTGCTAATCTTTTGGATAATAGTGATATTATTGAAGGTATGGATATTGTCGAGATGGGAGAGAGTTTTGATGGAGGGCGTGAAGAGGACTATCATCCTTTTAAGAATGGGGGGTTGCTTAGTTTGGAGTAGTTCTCATATCTGCAAGCTGGAAGCATATAAAAGAAGATATATATATAGACACTAGTTTTTGTCGTTTCGTTGTCCAGCTACCTCGTTAAATTCCAGAAGATCTTAAGATTTTATGATGGAATGACACACCAACACGATGCTCAAAGCTACTCCAGGCAATTCTCTCTATACTTCCTTTTCTTAGTCATCTCCTCGTTTCCATGTCCCAGTAATTTTACGAAAAAGGGCCATTCTCTTGACATGGCATTTCGAGCATCGAATTTGGTAACCGCATCTCGTGTCGACACGTGATACAGATTAGTCTCTAAAATTAAATTGGAGGTTGGGGTGGCTTTTGGTGCTAGCCCCGTTGGGTTGTTAATTAGTCCACCCCCACGTTTATACCTTGTCCGGACCAATCCGCTTTGAGGAAATATTTCCTTCTCTTCTTCAAGGTACCCCTTCTCTAGTTCATGCTTGATAGCTGTCAAAATTTGCTTCCTGTTATCGGTATTTGATCATAAGTTTTATCTTCGACTCCAAGTGCGATTCGATTGTGAGGTTGTTGATGGCGAGGTTTCAAATGTACAAAGCATGGAGGACGGATGATCGGACAATAATTGTTTTTTGTTGCTTCTGATGTCGTACTGAAAACATTGCTACGCGGTACGGGTCAGAAATTACGACACTTATGAAGCTTGTGTTGTAATTTGTTGATAGCATATGCACACGCCCATGTAGGCTTCAAACTCGAAGGGAGATAGGCTGAGCTGGGAAATGGTGGTGTGGAAGTGAGGGGAAATGCGATGGGAGGGTTGTACTACTGATAAGGGGAAAGCATGCCTATTTCGAAACTACACCCCGGAGGTGGTACCGTTCTATTGGGATTTATTGTTATTGCTCCTCGATTCCTTTCTTCTATTTAGTTTATTTTGTCCCTCGGATTGTTTTGGTACTTCGTCTTGCATATGGTTGTTGCTGTTGATTCGCGTTGCCGGTTTTTAGTTCATTTAGTATCTTAGTGTCGCCGTTACACTGCATCAAGCAACACCCAATCAAGAAACCCTCATCACGTGGGGTTCATCGACAGATCATCATCTTTCTCAACTCTCACGAATTACGAGTGAGTTGTTTCACCGTACGACTTCATACGGACAAGTCTTCCTCCAGGTTGTCACGGAAAGACATCTCTTCCAGGGGATCCTATACCTCCATCCTCACCCAGCCTCCTGCCCCTGGCCATCACCAATCCCACCAATCAACTGGATCATCCAAAAACACCTCGCCATGTCTTTAGAAGCCGATGAAAAAACCACATCCCCCGATATCACCACCTCGGAAACCAATGGAATCGGGACAGTTCAAGATCTCGCTTCCCTCACAGTCCTAGGCTACACCCCCGAACTTCGTCGCAACCGCTCTCTTTACACGCTCCTCTTCCAATCCCTCGCCATAGCAGCAATCCCTTATGGCGAAGGCGGGCCTCTCATCAGCGCCATCTATGGAGGTGGCCAACTCTCAATCTTCGTCGGATGGCTTGTCGTTCTCGTTTTAGATGAATGTGTAGCTCTCTCGCTTGGAGAATTAGCATCTCGGTATCCAACGAGTGCGGGACCTTATTACTGGAGTTTCCAAATCGCGAAAAAGAAGAAGGTGTTATTGAGTTTCATCACGGGATGGATATGGTTAATCGGTAACTGGACGATTACCCTCTCTGTGAATTTCGGCTTTGCTTCCCTCATTTCGGCGACTATTGCGATCTACCACCCGGATTTTGTCGTTTCTTCATGGCAACTTCTTTTAATCTTCTATCTTATTTGTATCTGCGCCTTTTTTATATGTGCGTTTGGGAATAAAGTTTTGCCTATGGTGGATACTATTTGTGCTGCTTGGACTGCTGTTTCGATTTTCATTATTTTGATCGCGTTGAGTGTTAAGGCGGATGTTGGGAGACATTCTGCGGCTTATACTTTGGGGCATTATGATACGTCTTTGAGTGGGTGGGGAGGATTTACCTTTTTTATTGGGCTGCTTCCTGCTGCGTATACGTTTAGTGCTATTGGGATGATTAGTAGTATGGCTGAGGAGGTCAATGATCCTAGTAAGTTGACCTCCCTTTCTTTGATTCGAATATTTTGGGAAGAAGGGAATGATCAACGATCATCGGACCTTTTTGTACATTCGAGTAGTTCTGGAATCCTACGATGAAAAAGTAAACTAACTCAAACCCAGCAACCATCGTCCCAAAGGCCATAGCTCTCTGCGTCCCAGTCGGTGGTCTCGCTGGTTTATTCTTCATCATCCCAATCTGCGCTACGATGCCGGATTTGATCGATATCACAGGCGCACCAGTAGCTCAAGCCCTCCCCTACATCTTCCACATCGTAATGGGTTCTCCCGGGGGCGGCCTCTTCCTAATCTTCCTCGTCCTCGGAATCACAGCATTCTGCTCCATCTCGATAACAGTAGCCGCCTCCCGCTGCACTTGGGCATTCGCGCGCGACCTCGCTCTGCCTTTCCCCACAACATTTGCTTATGTCCATCCCGGTCTCAAAGTCCCCGTCAACGCCCTAGCCCTCGTCACTGTTGTGCAAATGCTGCTGGGATTGATTAATCTGGGAAGTACAAGTGCTTTCACGGCATTTGTTAGTGTGGGTGTGATTGCACTTGCTGTTAGTTATGCGATCCCCATTGCAATCTCACTGCTGTGGGATCGTAGGGACAAAGTTGGCGGTGCGAAGTGGAATTTGGGTGATGCGGTGGGGACGGGAGTTAATGTTGTTGCGTTGGGGTGGATTGGGTTTGAAGTCGTGCTTTTTAGCTGTCCGGGGGTTTTGCCCGTTACGGCTATTAGTATGAGTGAGTGCTCTCCCCCTTTCCTTCTGTCTTTGGCTTGGCTTTGTGTCAAGTTTTGGTGGAAAGACCAGATGGAATGGCGTTTTCCGAAGTCGTGAGAAGTTGAGATGGGAAGAGCAAGGAGCAAAGACGAGAGGGAAGAATTAACTATTGGGGTATTGTCGAAGACCTCCTCTCTCGCTTGACCAGGGAACGAAAATCTCTCCTCTCTTCTGGACCAATACTTCCCAAAATTTCAATAAGTGCAAATTGCTAACAGAATTCTAAAATAGATTACGCAAGTGTCGTCCTCGTAGGATTCGGCGTCATGGCTACAGCTTGGTACTGGGCATGGGCTCGAAAAGGTATGAATATCTCCCCCTCTCCCCTCCTTTTCCCTCCACTTTTCGGACAGCTCCGGCTTCTGAAAATAGAACAAAGAAAAAATTTGGCTAACTTCAGTTTCCTCAAAAAATAGTGTATAAAGGACCTCCAGCTTCAGATGGTCTTTTGTAGTCTTCCTTCTACTTGCTTTGAATATTATGGAGTGTTGATTGGGAGAGTGATAATTCTGTTTCTGTATAGTTGTGAAAAGTTATCAGAGTGACTCTTTGAATAAATCAGTGTGGTCGATAGTTGTCGTTACATATTCCTGGTGAATAGCACCTTGTACGACAGCCTAGTTGATCCACGTGCTTTAGCTCATGTGAGTGGCTTGCCGCTCACGCACTTAAGCTCACAGGATCCTTCCCTTCTTTCACTTTACTCTTCATGCAACAAAGATACAGGAATACAACCACTTGTTGAATCACACTTTATGACTACCAAGTCATACCAACAATAGTATTATCGTGATAAATTACTGCAGTATTTACGATTGATATATTATGATGATATCTCAATAGTACGTATTCAAATACCCTATAATACTATAGTAATATCATAATATCACATGATATATCTTTTAATGACTCGTAAGCGCCAAAACCCACTTTTTCTTAAAATGAGGCTATTCACACTTTGTATATATACTCTCCCGTTACTTTTTAGAGAAAAAGAGAGATCCTTTTAAGCTCTTTTTTGCACCAAAAGCATGTGCAATCAATACGTAAAGCTCTTGCAAAAGTCTTGGCAAAAGTCCTGGCTTTTGTTTCGACGATTTTGGTGCGGCGTGTCAGACGCGAATTGAAGCTGAACTAATTATCGGAGGTCCGCTACCTTTGTGGCGCGGTTATATAGAAACTACGCTAGAAAATTTAATAATTTTTAGTGTTTTAGAAAGCCCTGAATTAGAGATTTTCTTTAAGCTTACATACATACTAATCCAATAATCATTGCATGTACAGGATTTTATTTAAATAAATATAACGTATTTTCCGGGTAAGCCGATCACAAAAATACCAAAACACAACACTCAACTTAAAATTAAAATGCCACCACTCAATCAAGCCCAACCCTCTAAGAAAGAGAGTCGCATTCTTTTAGCTGTCCAAGCCTTCAATTCAGGTCATTTTAGGAGTATGCAAGCTTGTGTTAAAGCCTACGACATGCCTTATACAACTCTCTACGACCAAATACACAGAATCCCTTCGCAACGCGATACTCCTTCTAATGCTCAAAGACTTACCTCCAAAGAAGAGCTAGCTATTATACAATATATTCTCAACCTAGACTCACGTGGATTCCCACCTCAGCCAGTAGCTGTTCAAGAAATAGCAGACCTTATTCTCTCTAAACACAACACACCTCTAGTAGGCAAGAATTGCACTTCTACCTTTATTAAACATCACACAGAGATCAAAACAAAATTCAGTCGCAAGTACAATTATAAAAGAGCTCAGTACAAAGACCCTATAGTTCTTGGAGACTAGTTTAAGCTTGTGCGAAATACAATTACCAAATATGGGATTGCAGAGGAGGACATATATAACTTCAACGAAGCTAGGTTTCTTATAGGGGTTATTGCAACTGCTAAAGTTGTTACAAGCTCAGAGTCAAGGAATTGTCTAAAGACTGCTTAGCCAGGAAATAGGGAGTAGGTTTCGATTATACAGGGCATAAACTCGTGTAGTTGGGCACTTTCTCTGTTTATTATTTTCAAGGGACAGTACCACCTCTCAGCTTATTACAAGGACTCAGGTCTCCCACAAGATTAGGTAATTACACTAAGTGAGAATAGATAGACGACAAACGAGATTAGATTTAAGTAGATTTAGCACCTTAATAAGCATACAAAAGGTTGTACAGTTAGGCAATATAGACTCCTTGTTTTTAAAAGCCACAAGTCACATATTTCAGTTTAATTTCAGCAATACTGTTAGGATAATAGTATTATTACTCTCTGTATGCTACTACACTCATCTCATATCCTTTAGCCTCTTGACGTTGGCTGTTTTAGCCTACTAAAGGCATTATATAGCAAGCAGATTGAGAATCTTGTTTAGGTTAGAATTCAGTATATTATTAAGCTTTAGTTCCTTCCTGTATTCAAAGAGGCATTCAAAGCTGCATTTATAGAGCAGAATATTAAGAGTGGATTTCAAGCAACTAGCTTAGTTTCGTACAATCCTAAAAACATCCTTTCTCACCTTGATCTAAGGCTAAAGACACCAACTCCACCCCCTATAAACAAGCTAAACTAGACCCCAAAGACGCCACAGAACGCAATAGAGCTTGAATTCCAGACTACATATCTTAAAAACTATATCGTATAACACCAAGATAGCTCTCCTACATCAATCAACGAGGCATTCGATCGGCTTGCTAAGGGGGTTCAAATTATAATACACGGAGCTACTCTTATGAGAGCTGAAATCAAGGCGCTAGAAGAGGCAAATCAGCTTAAAAGGAGGAGGGAGAGAAAGCAAAAGAGGCGCATTTACTAAGGTGGAAGTCTTACAGTTAAGGAAGGCGAAGAAATTTTTCAAAGTATTCAAACTCAGCAGGAAGAGGGTAGTAATAATATACAGCGCCAGCACTTAGAAGGCAAGCGGCGACGTTGTGGTTTATGTAATCAGGTTGGACATAATGCTCGTACATGCGAGGCACCTTAGGAATCGATTAATATAAGTAGCTAGGGGTTTTTTAATAGTGTTGTTGTAATATATTTAAAGTTGTAGTGTTATCGCGTTATAGTGATCGGCTCACCCGGGAAATACGTTAAATATCTCCTAGAAGTATATACAAAATTTGGCTAGAGTAGTAGTTGACTGAAATTTTTTTATCGTCGATTTAGTTAATCCTTTCATATAATTAAAGAATTAAATTCAAAAAATTCAATGAACTAGTTCGATCTATTATACCTAGTTTATAGACGTCGTTGTCGTCGAATTAGTCCTTGGTGTTGTTGAAGTTCAACATCTCGCACGGTCCACTCTCATCAACATGAGCTTCTCAAGATACTGTGAGGTCAATTTAATAGCTATTTATATGTTTACTTTTTTAAAATACTCTATCTAATAAAATCCATAATGCTAGCTATTTAGCTGCATATTTTTTGTGTTGTGCGTTGTGCCATATAATTCCAAAATATGAGGCTGAAAATAAGTGGGGTCAAAATTGGGGGTAAAAAGCTTAAATTTCAATACCACGATATTATCATGATATCTATTAAAACACTAATAATATAAAGGATAATATTGTTGGGTATCGTGGTATTTAAATCTTAAAAATAGTAAGTATTAAAGTGGGTTTTCAACAATATATCGTGGTGGTACAATATTCCGAATACTATCGACCCCACTGGAATAAATGGTTCCTCAAAGAGATACGTTCCTCGGAGTATTTGTGCATTTGGGAGCTTCAATATTCAGAATTAATTGCATGGTCGCCGGGGGTGGAATAAATTAGAGAGATTGACAGCGGGCGCAAAATTCTGGTACCCCGCTGTATTTCCTTATTGTTTAACTAGAAATAGGCAATCCACCTTTCGTTCCCGGTCCGGGCCCTCTTCTAGGAAGAGTAACTTTCTTAGAAGATCTAAGAACGTGCATTTATCGGTTCAAGTCTCTACTTTCTAGTGAGTTGATTCAAGGCCGGGGGCCTGGTAAAATTGTAACTCTTGCACCCATACAGCATTGATAGTTCTCTTAACATGGGATCCTTATCCACGGTTTCTAAAAATCTATGGGAAAAGATATGAATAAATAAACGTAAAACCTCAGTCATAATTTATAACATTTTTAGTCTTCTTAATAAGCTTTGATCTAGTATACATTATTCACCAATTATGGAATTGACCAATTATGTCACTGCATTGGCCAATTTAGTAGGGTTTTCGTCAATATCTCGGACTTTAGTATTAATTCATCCTACCCACCAATATATATAAATAAAGCTATTCCCAAGCCCACTATTTCCTAACACTTCTACCCCCCTTAGACCCTCCTTTTTCTAGCTCCTGATTAGCCACTAAAGACCTAGTTCTCTTTTATCTTCCACGAATCACAAGCCCTTGTCTTCATTTACTCCTACCACTTCCCAAAGCCTTACGCTTAATACCCTGTTCTACTTCCTAAGAAAATTACTCATCAAAGTCATCCTAAAGTGCAACGGCCTCCGTAGCTCTCTTCTGCTTCCTATTACCTCGCCGCCTTATTGAAAAGGTTGGAACAGGCGCTTGAGATATTAGTTCCTGGTCTAGACCCCCCCCCTTAACTCTGCTTTACGTACCCCCCTTTTTTCTCCCAACAGCTTGTTGTTAACTAATAGACTCGAGTTTATTATATAGTGACTAAAGAGAGTATAACTTGCTTCCGGTTAATAGAATCAAGAGGAATTCTATAATCCTCTCCTAAAGTAGTAGTTCGGAGGCTGGAACCTTGGTGGGCGCCCTTGATCTGGCCGAGAGAGGAGAGTATACCAGATAATTGGCGAATCGCATGGATTGCTCACTAAGTCCTAGATATTACCAAATCATCGGAGAAAAAACTAATACTGTGCCCTGATTGGCCAATTCCATAATTGGTGAACAATGCATACCAGATCCAAGTCCGCACATGAAATCCTGGGCAGAACAGGGAATGTGATTCATACCTTTCAAATCTACACAGCACTTTAAATAGCATTCAGCGAAGAACGTCAGAAAGTCAATAGCTGTCAGTAGAGACCGAACTAGTAAAGAGTACAAAAGGGCGTTGGATACGAGAAGGAGTGAAGGGGTGTATGAAATCTGCTTACCCCTTAGACTAAAGAGAATATTCTTAAACCACGGGCTCTTTGGCTTTACTTAATTCAGCGTCTGAGAGAGATCTTGAGATATCGATAATCAGATGACGCTTTCCGTTTGCAGTCTGAGTGTTAAAGAGTTTGCAGAAGAGTTTGCAGAATATACACGCGTTAAAATGAACCGTTTATAAAATGAACTGCTCCTACAATGTACTATTGTATTAATATTGAACTACTCCTCTTTGGTTATTCCTTTTGCTTATTCCTTGGGTAATTTCTCTTATAAATTGTAATATATACATGATCGTTGAAGGCGATTACACTAAGCAAGTACTACTATTCCAACCTTTCATGAGGGGATTTTGTTATCAGTTCTTCATTTGTCTAGAATCTAAATTAAAATTCATTACCTACCCTTATTGCTATGCTGCAAAGCTCTTCTTGGGTCTTCTAATAACACCAAGATAGTGAAGAGGGGTTTGTTTCTTATCAAGGGGAACCTTTGTTCAAACCCAGCTTCACTGTTAGATCGTATGTCACTGTCTTAGGCTTGGTTTCAATAACACATTGTTGTGCTGGATTTATGACATCACCTGAATTTTTTCTCATTGTTTATTCTCATAATGAACTACTGTTTGATTTACCACTTCATCGGCAGTTTTATCTGCTATGATGATCAGCTGGTATGACCACTAGTGTTGTGCTAAACCCACCATATCATTATATCATCATTGAGCACACAACATACATACATCAGAAATTAATACGCATCACCCATCTCAACAATATTCCGTGTCGCTTGCTGGGGTTTCTTCAGACCACCAGCTCTTCACACATTCCAACCACCTCAAAAAACAACAACACGCCGCCAACCGTCAGTTATCACGAGCAACCAGGACCATGAGCCAGGACGCCCACCCATTGGCAGAGGAGAATGGCTTTCAGGAACTCTCATTCGAATCTCCAACGCCAGTTAGTTCGCCCCAAGCCAGTCGTTCACCCACAACCTCTCCCACTTCAAAATGTCACGGATGCTTGGAACTCTTTGCAGCGTCAGAGATTGCAATATTGGCATATTGCCGGCATACTTTATGCAAGGAGTTCATCCGTCAGCAGATCAGTTGTGCCTTTCAAGGAATGGGACGCTTCCCAACAAAGTGCTGCGGGATGACAACTGTGCTAGGAGCAGATATTGTTTCTTTTTTACCCGCGGAGACGATTACACGATACGAAGAGAGCATGGAGGAGTTCCGCCAGAGAAATAAACGATGTTGCTCCCGAGTATCATGTTCCACCTTTCTCCGCAACAGCGATATCCAGGGGGGAATAGGAACATGTCGAGTCTGTAAAGGGTGAACCTGTATCCATTGCAAACACAAGGCCCACGAGGGAGAATGCAAAACAGACGATGATGAGAAACAACTTCTTGAGTTCGCAAAGAAAGCCCGATGGCAAAAATGCATTACTGTGGTCAACTTGTGGAGAAGCTAGACGGCTGTAATGACATAATGTAAGTCTTTTACTCTCCAGTAAGTTGAATGCAGGATTGATAATATCAATAGATGTATTTTTAATACGGAATAGTGCTATAAGTGTGGTACGGAATTTGGCGAAACCGATACATGCAATTGCGAAGACGATGAGGACCACGATGAGGACCACGATGAGGACCACGATGAAGACGACGAAGACGACGATGAAGACGATGACGAAGGCGATGATGACGAGCAATTGCCCCCTTTCGTACCCAACTGATGTGTCGAACCTCAGTTATTTCAAGTGGTCGTAGATATCTAGTCGAACGAAAACACTTGGACAGTTTGTAGGCTTGGCACAAATAGCAGAGAGACAATTGCAGCGACGATTTGACCACGAAAGAAGGGCTGCAGGCGTTGCATCACACGAACAACTAGAGTGAGGATATTTCTATTTGCGTTGGGATACATATAGATTGCTAAGAATATCGAGTTCAACGCAATTTGTCGGAGACGGTTTAGTGGAAAGAAAAGTTGCGCATTATTGTCGGTTATTTTGGGACATTTTGATAATTTTCTTGATGGGAAGGGTGGGAAGGAGTCTCAGTTTGCTGTTAGGGAATTGCTGATCCAGTGGCGTAAGTGAAAGATGCATAGAGGCTAGTAGTTAATTATCTACCAATGAAGTGAGAAACTATAGTAGAAATAATGCATCTATAAGTATGATATGAGAATGAATAAGTTAAGGTAAGTTGTTGAAAGTCAAGCGAGCATATCACCTTTTCCGCCTCAAGAAGGAAATTTGACGCAGACATTGCGGTATTCTTGGTATTGCCTTTGCATTTTTTAATGAGAATGGAATATAATCTAATCTCTTATGATTGCTTTCAAAGTCGATGGTGCGGTAAGAACACACAGTCTTTAAAATATAATTCATTTCCATCGGTTGACAAGTCGCCTTCCCATCATCAAGTGTAATACACCCAATCAACAAGCTGTAATAAAACGAAAGAAAACGAAAGAAAACTGCAAGTATCAAAAAAAAAAAAAGATGACAACCCCACAACTCATCCGTGTCTCAAACCAACCCGTCACGACCCACAGAATCTATGACCCTCCTTTAGGCTCAGCCTGCATCTCCTTCAACTTCGAAATCAGCAATATCAAGATCTAACATGCCCCAACTCCCTCCCTATGATCCCCAAACGCTCCAGGTAGTAGTAACCTATTTCGCGTGCCCCCAACCTAACTTCCTCTGGAGCCACGGATTCGCGGCGAGTTGTCAACACCTCATCCACCCCCAAATATCCCACCTATCACAACAAATCAAATCATTCGCGCTTCAGAAGCAGAATGGGATGACATGCAAAACAACTTCCCCATTGCAAACATTGTCCGAAACAGCACTTTAGCTTTCCGCCTCGGGTGGCAGCCACATTTTAGTATTCGTGAGGTGCTGGCGCGAATTGTTTACTTGAAATGGTGGGCGGAAGAGGATCCGGGGAGGAGGTTTACTGCTTGCTATCAGTATCCGGTGAAGGAGGCGGAAGAATGAATCATCGAGAAATATCCACATGAGGTGTTGTAATGGGATCAATGCAGGAGTGACACTTAAATAGGAGTTTTAGATTGTGATGTGCGGCGAGATAAGCCTTGGTCCAATTCGAGACATTTCTTTCCTGAGATGAGCTGCTTTTTTTATACCATTTTTAAGTTTGACTAATATAAGTGATGCATTGGTCAATGTAGCAAGGATGTTTGATAAACTCGGCCTTTATGGATAAAAGATCTGATTTACCCTCTCCCCAAAAATAAAGCTATCAAAGTACAGGGTTGATAATAGATATAGCGGAAGTTGGGACAACTTGAAAAAAGATAGGCTGGCGGTTTACCATTTTCTTCAATAAGCCAAAAATGCAAAAGAAATAGGCCGGGCTGACCCCGGGGCGACTGGGCGGAGGAGGATTGCTGCCCTGTTCCAGTGGCAGCCGCCGGCCCCAGGGTCTTATCATCAAGTGAAGAGATAGTTGTTAACAAGTGAAGACATAATTATCATGTTTTGGTTATCCATTCCTGGGAATCCGTCAGGCCATAGAGATACTATCATTTTTTTTGTTTGGTTTTAGGCGTTTTTTTTTCACCAGCGAGCCATTTCATCTTGGTGGGATCTAGCTTATTTGTCAACATAGAAATGAAAGAAGCATGTGAGGCAGAGGTGGGGTGATTCTGCCGAGGTTAGCTCGTTGTGTAAATTCTAAACCATTCTTTTTCCAGTTTTGGTAATTGCTTTTGGCACCCGCTATTCTTTGCAGCTGGCAGATATATTAGTTTTACTCCACTGAAATGGAGGCGATGGAGCCAAACCGTGTCACATCCCGGGTTCTTCTCAACACTTACCCTCCTTATTTTAGACGCCGTGGCACTGAAACCTCTAACGTACATGTATAGCGAACCGGCCAATTGAAAACACACCTAAAGTCGCGATTTTGACTTTGTAATATCTTTACGAATTGTTGATCAAAAATGATGAAATTAAAACTTTGATTTAATTACTATATAAATATAAAAGTTATGAAATGTAAGACTAAGACTAATTTATATTAAAAAGTTATTAAAAGAAGAAGAAAAAAGACAAGATTACAGGGGTCTTTTTAAGCGAATCGCTAACTAAGATTATATAGCGTCTGAAACTCGGAATTCTATATATATACATAGTAATGAAATCAAAGTTTACATTTTAACATTTTTGATTAACAATTCGTAAAGATATTACAAAGTCAAAATCGCGATTTTAGGTGTGTTTTCAATTGGCTGGTTCGCTTCTTTGGCCAGTTCGCTATACATGTACGTTATTGGCTCTACAAATTTGTTGTTAATATTATCTTGAAGCAGCCTCTGAGCCTTTTGGTTGAACCACTTTCGCCCACTTCTCTCTCTCACACTCTTAATAACCTCAAAAACGATCATCTTACTTTGGGGATGTTGAGTGGGCGTTCATGAAGGACACGATTTATTCGTTAATACAGCGAGCTTCTTGAACAATCTTAGAAATGGTGAATAAAGCATACCAGACACACCAGAACTCGATAGAAACCAACAAACACCTCCATACAGAAAGAAAAAGCCGCAAACCTGTTAGACAGGTAGTTTCCATTAACTCTCGTTTACATCTATCGAGATTTGATTTGATTCAGTTGCAAGAGACATAAAGTAGAAGACTTGACAAGAACCGCCGCTAGATAATTTTGAAAAGGCTTATATATGGTTTCTTGGCAGGAGAGAGGGACGTTTATTCGTAAGCATGGCGCCTCGATCAGCAAGTAGATCACTACGAAATAGGTCTTTGGGTCTTGGTCCAAGGTTTATATATATAAATCCTATAATTTCAAAATCGATAACCGAACTAAAAGCCCGAGAATCACAGACCATCCTCCGATTCCCTCTATCCATCATATATCATCGCCTCTTCCCTCTGGAGTGTCTCGTTGGCCCCTCATTCAAGCACCACCAATGACAAAAATCTCGTTAGTAGTATCACTAGTCATGAACAACCTATCCTTGCTATCCCACGCCAACCCCGTAGGCCTAAAGCACGAATTGGGACAAGATCCCACGTTCGAGTTCTGCATAATATTGACGGCCGCCGAGTTACTGGTACTAGCTGCTGTCGGTTGGCCATCGGCACCAAAAGCGATTCTGGAGAGACGGTATCCGTCTGGTGGGTTGCGGTCCCTGAATTTTTGGTTAGCTTGATGGGATATGTTGGGTGATGGTCTCGTTAACTCCAACAGACGGGGAAGCGGAGTTGCTTGGGGGAGGGAGGGACATACCAACTACCATGAAAGGTGATATAAGCCGCACTTCCATCTTTCTTGAACTTGATATCCAACGGTGCCGTATGTGCGGGAAACACCAATCTTGGAGCGGTCTTCTTCGCACAATCCGCGTCCGTTGATGATCCAACAGACAGATCATTTCCGACTTGTTGTCCAACAGTTCCTTTGATGGATCCAGTATCCCAGATGGCAAAACAGGAAGGGTATCCGTAGTTTTGGCCATATTGGGCAGATGTAGTGTCGTTTGCGAGACCGTGGTAGTTAAGCTCTTCGGCGGGATTGTTGGTATGTACGTCTTGTCCTCCTTTCTTGATATCGTCGGCTGAGTTTTCGACGGACCACTGGGTTGAATTGTGAGTTGGATCCTTGATGGGTGTCAGGTATGGGTACTTACAACGCCGCCAGTCTTGGGGTTTACACCCCAGCCAACGCTATTTCTCAATCCGTATGCGAGGACTGCACCTCCTGTATAGGCGGTTGGAGTAGCAAGAATGGAAGCAATATTGAAGACGCGGACTTGGGATCTTCCTGAACTAGCAGCGGTAGTGGGACTATCTATGTTTCCGTTTGATCCAACTTGAACAAGAAGTAAGTCGGGGTTTGTCGATGGGATTCGAAGTGTTCTGGTTAGATGGTAGGATCCGCTGATGCTCATGCCTGTTATGACAGTTGCCTTTGTGCCAACGGTTCCATCGGCTGCGTTGTAGGGGTAGGCGAAGACGCTTGCGACTGAAGATACGAAGAGTGTTTTTCCATCGGGGGTGAGTTCGAGGCCATGATTGAGCTATGGAATGGTTAGCTTCGGCGCCAACAGAAAATAAAATGATGGGGTCGGTGACTGTTTCTAATACTAAAGACCAAGCAGAAAAGAAGGGTAAAGATAAAGTGCGGAGTGCAGTGAAAAATAAAAGAAGTAGACACGCACGGTTCTGTCATCGATAAGAGTCTTTGAAGATGCCGAGCAGACATCAGTTCCTCCATTGTCAGTCAACTTGATGTATCTTACACCCCCACCTCCTTGCTCAAGAGCCAACAAGTTTCCCAATGGATCAAATACGATTTCTCGAGGATTCTTCAATCCATTCATCACGACCTTTGCGGTGTAACCAGAGGCCATAGATGGGTTGGCCCTCGGGGTGATGGCAGGACAGGCGCGCTTCTTCAATTCGGGAGCTGCGCTGGCAAGTCCTAGGATGAACATAACGGCAAAGCCGCGAATAATTGCCATTTTGGACGACATTTTGTGATGCAAGTAATTCTTTCGTACAAGCAGTCAATTATCTAGAACCATAAGAAGTTCGGGGAGTAGCATTTGTTTAAGGAAAGCTTGACGGGAAAATCGCTCCTTCCTCCTATGAACTCGAAGCCTAATTCGATAACGGCAATACAATTTTCCAAGCAATCATGACTTCATCAGACTGGGCAAATCCACATTGCTTCAACAAGATCCAAAATGAGGGGATTGGGGATATATTCAGCTTGGCGGCCGGAAGATCAAATTAAGATCAAATCGGCCCAATAACTTTGCATGACTTCATGATAGCCATTAGTGATAATGAAACGCAAGGTATTTGACATCGAAATAACTTTCAATCCCCTGAGAGAGTTCCCCGCATTATTGATCGAGCGATGATGTGGGTAAATGAAAATAAATTTGGAAGTGCAACTGCCGACCGCATAACCTTAGCCTCTCCGGACCAACATCGTTGCACACGACCCAAGATCTCATCCCCGCGCAAGGGTTTAATCTGGATGTATGCGATGGATCTGAAATGGGAAAGATGATGTCGAGAGGGCATGTAGGTCAACGTAAAGACATGAAAAGTTCTTCAACTTTTGGTTACGAAAAGGACCAGCAGACCATAGGTAGACATTGATACTCGAGAGGGGGTTCATACTCTGCCAAGGGTCGCGCCTTCCCTTTCGACCTCGTCGCACGTGGGAAGGGAAAGAGCGACTCCAGGGCCTGGTAAACTGAAGGACAAGTAAGGAGCAACCTCGAGCTCTCAGCCCAAGTTCCCGTCAACTCGCAAAGGTCTCCTGTTGCATTCCAGTCGCAACTTCCGGTGATGGGAGGCGAAGAAGACAATGAACCTTGGTTAGGTTATGTATAATGGTTTAGACCTCGAATTAGTTCTTCTGGCCGGACCATAAAAGATCAAAAAGCATGGAATTAGGTATTTACCGTGTCGCGATGGTCTGCTTGCCATGAGACAGCTCTCCGCCGGTGTTGATAGCCCAAGGCTGAAATTTGTCGGGCGCAATTTGCGAAGCTGGCCGGTCAACTTGGCCAGCGAGTAATAGCGGGCTTGACCAGAAATCGGGCCACACACGCGTCGGTATATATCATGAAGCAAAAGGGAAAATCAGGAACCGCACCATAGGAGGCTTTATGGTGTTGTTGCTGCGATGAAGTGAATGATCGGGTCGTGGAGAAAAATGGAGCAAGTGGTTTCTGCCACAATCTTCTCAAAGAGGTAACGCGTGAGGTGAGCGGTGAGAGACCGGATGTTTCTTGTTTTTCTCCCAGAATCAATCATCTGTGAACTTTGAGTTGCAACTGGAGTCATTCGTAATAGCTTATCATGTGCTAATAAACTGCACAGTTCAAAATGAAGACCAGCTGGGACCCCACGTGACAGACCCCAAGCTGAAGCGGCCAAGAGGTGTGGGACAGGCATTTTGAAAAATGAATTTTGATTTGAATTGAAAAGCAAAACAATTAGGACTTAGTATTATTTCTCCAAGTTCCCCCAAACACACTGAATTGAGGGAGTGAATATGAAGAAACCAGAGAATATAGAATGAGAGAAAGAAGCGAGTGTTAAAGATTTCTTTCAAACTAATATATGAAAAGTATAGCAAAGAAATCTAGAACACCTAAGATTAAGACTTTCTGTTATAAATTGATCTTCACCAAATATATGATATTTCTTTTTTTGTATTTATTTTTTTCAGGTCACGTTTTGAGTAATAATCCTATATATAACTTCAAAATTCCAAATTCAAATTATTTCCTAACCTGTTAAACTAGCCATCCTATAACTTAGAAATAGCAGCTTGTATTATTCCCTCTTTTCCTAAGATGCCTTGGATTAATGAAATTATTTGGGCTACCATTTATAGGTAACTCAGATAGAGCGGAGTAGAAAGAGAAGTATATTAATTACTTCACTTTTTACTTTATCTTTCAGATCCGTATCTAGTACAGTTAATTATAAAAAAGAGTTTTTACCCAGGTACTTCTTAAACAATACCGACCTATTACTATATATATATTATAAATTATTTTCTCTTTCTTTTGTAGAAACTATACATCGTGACTCACGCGGCTTCTCGTAGTTACTTAGATACTAAATTATACTTAACCCTGAAAATCCTTCGCAAGATATATTTGACTTACACAAAGTTTACCTGAATATAATGAGCTATCAATTCATCAGATATCGACTCTCTACTTAGCAAGAAACCCTGATATTGTAGTTTCTAGGTTTGTTTTATCTCTTCCGGCGACTCGTAAATCGACCCCTCCTCTCTCGCTTAGCCTTCGCAACCAACTTTTTAGTACATTTTCCACTAATGTAGCAGGGCAGTCAGTTCAGAGCACATAAGATAATTAAAAAAAATTTACACCTAGCGCTTTACACTTTGTAGTTTGTACAACTCGAGGCGAAATATATAGGCACTTTATATATACTCATTAAGACTCGAAAAAAGGCCTTGGAGGCCTAAACAAGGTGATAATTTAGACTTCTATCTATCAAGAAATCCAGTATTATTCAGACGCTAAAACATGACTCAGCGATGGTTAGAGTAGGTATATCTGTACTTTTCAAATGACAGTAGCCTAGGTAGAACAAGAGTAAGTAGGGACGACAATTTACACTAATCGGCGTTATCAAATTCACTCCTAGTATTGGAAATAATAGCTAAACCAGGAGGAGGGGATCGATTTACGTAACCCCGCGAGGTGGATTTACAGGGCGCCATCTCTTCCATAGTACCTGTGTATCCCATCCAAGTTTGAGACGCCGCTGCAAAAACGTGCACCTAAAAGTGGGCGAGGCTCAATTGCTTGAAAGGTGGGTTTATATGGTGACGTCTACCTCATAGCAGTAGTTAGGCTCGTTTAAAGTGCTACTTTTGTCGAGAGGTGCTGTAAAATCGTGCACGTTATAAAAAGATCTACTTAAGTTAAGTATTTAAACTGTTTTAAATAACACTTTTAAGTAAACATAGTTTAGATGTAGATAGACAAGACTTAAATATAACTTATCTATAATATTATCTACTTAACCTAAGTACTCAAGTTGTTTTAAATAATATATTTAACTAAATATAGTCTAGATTTAGATAAATAAAGCTTTAATATAATATTTCTATAAAATCATCTAGTTATCTAAAGTGTTTAAATTATTTTAAATAATACTTTCAAGTAACGTGGTTTATCAGGACCCTGCGCACTTTTGCCGACTCTCTGACCCCATCATTCCAACACGCGTTTTTTACCCTTTACTATGAAGGTGCAAACTCAAGAAACACGTATTATATTAGCCATTGAAGCTATTCGAACCTCTAAACGAAAACTAAGTCGTCGAAAAGCTGCAAAAATCTACAAAGTTCCTGAATCTACACTTCGCCTTAGAATGAACGGCTATACTTCACTCTCCGATTGTCAGCCAGTAAATTATAATTTGACTGAGTTAGAAGAGGAGGTCATTGTTCGATATATACTTGATTTAGATACAAGAGGATTTACGCCCTGGCTAGCTATTGTTGAAGATATAGTGAATTTTATCTTGGAATCAAGAGTGGGAAAACACATCGGGAAGCTCTGGACACATTGATTTGTACAACAGCAACCAGCCTTAAAGACATGTTTTAATCGCGTTTACGACTTCCAAAGAGCCTTATGCAAAGCTCCTAAGCTTATTAGTACATGGTTTTGACTAGTAGAAAATATAAGGGCAAAATATAGTGTTGTAGATTGCGATTTCTACAACTTTGATGAGACAGGATTTATGATAGGTATTATTTGCCCATCTATAGTTGTTACACGCGCTGATCAACGTAGCAGAGGCAAGGCAGTTCAGCCAGGTAATCGAGAATGGGCTACAGCAATTGCTTGTATCAGCAGCAAAGGCTAGAGTGTGCCTTCATTTTTAGTAGTTCAAGGGAAGAATCATCTTGCGAATTAGTATACCAAGGGCGGCCTGCTACACAACTAGGTTATTAAACCTACAAGTAACAGATGGACAAATAATAAGACAGGTCTAGAATAGCTAAAACACTTTGACAAGCACACTGCTGCTCAAGACAAAGGTCTATATTGAATGCTAGTCCTTGATGGGCATGAGAGTCACAAGTCTGCTGAATTCCAAGAGTATTACAAGGCACACAACATTATTACTTGTGAGAGGCCAGACCTCGAACAACTCAAAGGTGTGGTTTCAAATATTCAATTAAGAAGTGCATGAAGACTACATACATGCGAGCTCTTCCTCTATATAGAGAGAGGAAGAGCTTCTGGAATGTTCCAAGAAACTGCTTGGCAGTGGGGGTAATGGCCAGTGCTAAGCAGGGACTTTGGTCAGTGCTTAGCGAGGGCATGGCCCGAGCCTTTATCATGGATTCCAACCCTCACATTACTCTTGGATTACCTCCTCACTCTTCTCATTTGACCCAGCCACTTGATGTTGGATGTTTCAGTGTATTAAAGCAGGCATATAGTCGTTAGATTGAGACTTTTATTAAGGCTCATATCAACTATATCACAAAGGTTGAGTTCTTTCTCGCCTTCAAAGCAGCGTACACAGCATCAATAACAGCCCAAAACGCTCAAGCTGGATTCCGCGGAGCTGGATTAGTGCCTTTCAATCCCTAGGCTATGATTTCAAAGCTTGATGTAAAGTTACAGACGCCAGCCCCTACTGGCCCCCCCTCTACCGACACTGACCCTTGGGTCTCTCAGACTCCTCACAACCCTGCCGAAGCTCTTTCACAAACAACTCTTGTTAAGAACTAAATTACTAGTCACCAAGGAAGCTCGCCAACACCTATTTTCAAGACAGTGGTTGCGTTGGCGAAAGGTACAGAGCAATTAGCTTATAAAGTGACCCTTTTAACAGCTAAGGTGCACACACTTCGAGCAGCAAATGAAGCCCTTAGTAAGCGTCGTAGAGCTAAAAAGACTTATGTCTGTCAAGGTAGTGCACTTACTATAGAGGATGCACAGGATATTCTAGCACAGAAAGACGTGGATGAGCAGGTTTGACGTAATATGTGTGTTGAGGGTGGTAGTCAGAGGGAGGGGAAATTAACTAGTAGGCGCTGTAGCACTTGTGGAAAAGCTGGTCATAATGCGCGAACTTGTCAAGTAGATGTAGATATGTCTAGTTCATTATATTAAAATTAGTTTTAATTAAATTTATATGTTGTGGTTGATTAATTGTACTTTAAAGTAGTGGGGAAGTGGGAAAGTGCGCAGGGTCCTAATATGCGCAGGGTCCTGATAAACCACGTTAAACAAAACTTAGATTTAGATAAATAAAACTTAAATATAATACATCTGTAAAAATATCTGCTCATCTAAAGTATTTAAGCTGTTTCAAATAAGACTTTTAACTAAATATAATTTCAACATAGATAGATAAAGACATAACGTATAACACAAGCGAACGTCACAACCAAGCGAAGTCACATTCAAAACCTATACAAAAAAGGTCTGTGCGTAACCGTGCACTTTCTTTATTTATCAATTAAAAAGGTTAGAAATTTAAATAAAGTCTTTGTGTGATATGTGGAGGCCTTGTAGGTCATGTGACCTTTTATCTGATCTAAGGAAGCCTTCATCTGCTATTATAAATCAATCAGGAATTGATTAATTCTAGTGGATGGAAATTACAGAGTTAACGGAGTTTACATAATATTAGGGTTTATGAGCTTCTATAAAGCGAGGCTTTTCCTGAACCTTTTAGGGGGAGCAGAGATTAGTTCTGTACTGAATCTGATACTTGTTTACCCTCATATGAGATTCAATTTGACTTATTGTCTACCATCTCCCTCACACTTTGTTACTCTTTATATAATTATATTCTCAATTTTCAAAGCTATGCTATTTATAATTATTAAACTATTAAATTAGAAGTAAAATTCAAAGATTATTTAGCTTCTAAACTATATATCTTAATAACTATAATGAGTAACGTACATGTATAGCGAACTAGCCAAACAAGCGAACCGGCCAATTGAAAACACACCTAAAATCGTGATTTTGACTTTGTAATATCTTTACGAATTGTTAATCAAAAATGTTAAAATTTAAACTTTGATTTCATTACTATGTATATATATAGAATCCCGAGTTTCAGACGCTATATAATCTTAGTCAGCGATTCGCTTAAAAAGACCCCTGTAATCTTGTCTTTTTTCTTCTTTTAATAACTTTTTAATATAAATTAGTCTTAGTCTTACATTTCATTATTTTTATATTTATATAGTAACTAAATCAAAGTTTTAATTTCAACATTCTTGATCAACAATTCGCAAAGATATTACAAAGTCAAAATCGTGATTTTAGGTGTTTTCAATTGGCCGGTTCGCTATACATGTACGTTATAGCTTTAAAATTAAAAATATAATTATATAAAGAGTAACAAAGACATTATTTAAATTTCTAACCTTTTTTGTATAGGTTTTGAGTGTGACTTTCGCTTGGTTGTGACGTTCGCTTGTGTTATACGTTATTCTTATATATCTTTATTACTTGGGCAACTTGATTTACTTGATGTCGTTTTACAAACACTCTTGAAAAATATATTCTATTAAACAAAATTACTAGACAACTTTCCCAAGTATAGATATAGTCAGTAAACTTCACAATAAGTGAATAAATGATATACGAAACAAACCGGAATTGTGATTCCGATGAGAGCACAGACAGTAAAGTAAAAGGACGCTAGTATCTTATTCACAAGACTAAAGCAAGGATCTATTTCAAATCCCTGATCGCAAGTCAACACCTACAACAATGACTTCTCGCCAGGGCTGCGTTGGATGCAGTTGGTGCAGGAGCACTGAAAGCAATCTTGGTGCGCCTCTTTTAGGATGTTCCAGATGCAAAGCCACAAGATATTGCTCCAAACAATGCCAAAAGAACCACTCGAAGTCACACAAGCCTCTCTATCGCCCACATACAATCAACGGCAACATTCGGTCGGGCCCTCTTACCTTTCAAGGGCTACCACAGGAGATACGGGACGAGATCTGGTATCTGGCTGTCAATGCTACAGATCCTGAGTACTATGGGTACATATTCATCAAGCCAGTGGAGGGTGGTTATGGATTCTATGCTCACGGTTCTGATGCTGTTGATGCTTTGGGAACCCCAGACGCCAACTTGTAAGTATAAGCCCTCTCCGCTCTCGGTTGAATCTGGTTTCTAGTATCCAGTTTAGACATCATGACATCTCTATTTAACTCTATAAAATTTAGACAAAAACAAGCTGACCAGTTCGTTATTTAGTGCTTTCAACATAACCCGAACACCGTTCTTCAAACCGCACCCCGAATGTCAACACAAGACCCTCCAAGTGAATCTCGATAAGGATATATTGGTATTTCCAGGATCTTTCACACTTGAGGATCTGCGAGAACTCGTCACCAATATGGGTATACAAATGGCATCAAAGGTTCGACACATTCGCAAATGGCAGCATATCCACTCCAAGAACTTCTGGAACATTTCAAACGACAAAAAACACATTTAAATAGGATTCTATCATTTTCTGTGTGTCTCCAAACTGTTTCCCGATCTGCAACAATATATTTCGCTCGCGGGCAAAGTACAAGGGAGAAGGATGATTCGAAATTTGAGCGGAAACAGTTCTTCCGGCGTTACCATACCGGCAAAGTGGATGACGAGAAAAACCAATCTGAACAGCTTCTGTTGGTACGACTTGGTTTGTGATAACCATCGTATATCGTACGTCTTGTAAAGAGGTTTTATTGATTCATTGTTGTTGCTAAAAGAGGGAGAATTGAAGCCCAAAAGCAAACATCCATAGACGCAGAATGGTCACGTGTATAACGCAACCGACCCAATAAGGTTGTAGCAACAGTTTCTTTGCCGACATCATTACTACGAATATGAAGATAGTGCTCTTTTCCAAAGGACATCTTATTGCGGGACCAATTATTTGAACCGCTTTTTTTTGAAGAGGATAAGGTGATACTCAGAGCAGCGAACATGGTTAATTATGCTTGGAAGGAATTCGAGAAACTGGTTCTAGATTCTAAATACGATTAGGGGGATAGGTTGGATTATGATACATTTGGAGAACCATGCTTGTTCAGGTATTTCTCGAACTGTCATTATCGTCTGTACAGCGAACCTTTAAGAGCCGGGTCGGAGTCGCCCTCGCTTGTTGTTTATGAAATGGATAAAACTGAATTGTTATAGCCTACAAGATTTGGGCTAGGATCAAACCTCGGAGACTGATTTGTAATTAATACTCGCACTACACTTTCGTAGCTTAGAGTCACACGAAATGGATCTCCTGGGTCTTTCAAATAATTTATAAGTTTCCAACTATAGTATTGCCAATGAGAAGTTTTTAAGTCACATCGTACCTCTTTTTATTTACTTGTTGGCTTCTTTTTTTCAATTATCCTCTCCGTCAAGTTAAATTTGGTTATTCCTCCAGCTCTCTTTTCTTGGAGCAGAGAAAGTTAGCTTTGGTGATACAGCTGGCGTATTCCCTGACATCTTTAGCAGCATGGTTCTCCCACTCAACTGGAGGCCCAGAGAGATCTTCCTGGGGGTAGTAGGGTGACATTAAAGAAATATTTTAAACCCACTTTGTCATTTTAAGTCCTTCATTCATCCGGCATGGTGCTGGTTTGCACTTTTCCTTACCATCACTTCCATCAATCGTTGACCCAGTTTTCTCGATTGAGAAAGTTGATGCTTATATCATAAATTATACCTTGTAGACCAGTGATGTTTCTTTACTTGTATTGCCGCCTCGGATACTGGCGTGGAGTACTTCACGGCAGTCTGCTCTTATCTCCTGCCCCGAGCCTGGCCAACATTGCGACTCTCAAAGAGGTCGATGGTTTCTACTATTTGGTTGCGCTAGCGAATATGTAAAATATCAATTCTCCACTAATCGTAGTTTTTGATTAGTTTGAGAAATTCATATGATACACAGCTCTGAGCACAACAGAGCCACAAAAGATTAAAACTACCACCTGGGAATACTACAGTTTTGACAAAACTTTGTCGCCTTAGACTGATTGGAGGAATGTATTGGGGTTCTAATCAGTCCAAATCCATGCTTCCCGTCCTTGCAACTAATGAGTCAATTCCTTCACCAGAATCTTCCACCGCATTGTGCCAATTCGATGTTTGATTTTTTCCAACAGACGTGTAGAGGCGAGTCTAACTCCACTGGACATTTAGGAGCCGACATAAAAGTCCTCTGTGTAAAATTGGTTTCCAGAGCACACGAATCGTCACCCAACTTCCTGCTGGTATTGAGGTAATTTCAATGTTTTCCGGTTGAACGTGTTGCCATTCCTCCTCTTCTTGATCAAAGGAGTAGTCGTCGCACTCGCACTTGGGGTTTTGCGACCCAGCGTACCAGGTACCCTCTCGTCGATTCAAGTCAGAGAACTCGCCTGGCTCTGTTGTCCAAGTCACAAAAAGCTTGACTTCAGCCGTTTCTTGCGGTGTTATGTATGAATCCTAATAAACGTTCACTAAAACCTTTTTTTAAAATACAATTTGAGAGAAGGTTCGCAAAGTGTTTCGGTCTCGCTCGAGGTAAGTCGATGGCCATTCGTAAGATCAGTTTCGTCGGTATTCCAAGACACTATCCGTGCATGGACGCTGAGTAGCGGTCGCCTAATTTTCATAGCCATTAGGATGGTGCCGATCAGGTGAGAGGGTAATGAATTATCCAAACTGGGCCACGAAGTCTTAAATCCTAAGCACGGTAAGAAACCAAGCGGGGAATGAAATGAGAGAGAAAAAGGGTAATGCCGGAATAAAGTGAAAATTATCAAGTGGGTATTATTTTTCGCGGGGAATCAGTATTCTTAAATACCCACAAGACGGTAAGTGTTGGTATGACTTGGTAGTCATAAAGTGTGATGCAATAAGTGGTTGTATTCCTATATCTTTATTGCATGAAGAGTAAAGGTAAAGAGGGGTCGGATCCTGTGAGCTTAAGTATGTGAGTGGCAAGCCACTCACATGAGCTAAAGCACGTGGATCAACTAGGCTGTCGTGCAAGGTGCTATTCACCAGGAATATGTAACGACAGTAAGATTGTCAATAACACGGTGTCATGTGTCTATCGATAAAACCTGCTTGCTGCAATCGCATTGATTTGCTTAATCAGACACATGGGTAACGTCATGAGTTATCAAAATCGTCGGTTATTTTCACAGGTCACTTACTATGAGATCGTGATGCTGATATCAAAAAATTGGTACTATTCGAATTCGACAGCCAGGACAAATAGCAAGTTTATAAATTTGCATCGTGCAAACACAGAAGCGATTACCAAATACAAGCTCTTGAAGAGAAGAAGAGACTGAAACCTCATTCGGCAGGCAGCTCACTAGCTTCCGGTGCTTTTTTAATTTGAAATACGAAATGTCACAAGCTATCAAAGGTGCCGAACGCTTTCATTCTTCTCATTGGACCCGTGTCTTTATCTCAGCAGACGAGAATCTCACATATACCATCCCCAACCGACTCCTCACATGCAAAATTCCTTGAATCCTCCAAACTGCCCCTCAATCATCTCCAATGCCCCTTTCAAGACCCTAACTACTTCCCCACCCCCTTCAAAGTTCCCCAAAATCCCTTTAGCACCCCCCAACAACATCCCAACTCGATTCCCCCATCCCATAAACACTTCTAAATTAACAAACAACATACTGCCTAGCACCAAAACCTCCCATTCCCCCCTTTTCAGCAACTTATGCGCTTCACGAATAGCAAGATTATACTGTTGCAATCCGAACTCACGTGTTTCTACGGAGGAAGGGGATGGATGGTAATGCGTTCTAGATAAAGCACCAATTGCCAGGGCAGCGTGGAAGATGGAGGGTTCGGTACGGGTGTTTTGAAGGAGGAGTGTTGTCCAGGAGGGGGAGAAATAGATACTTGATTCCGGGATGTTGATTTGAAGGAAGTAATCTAGATGATGGGATTTTGACGGAGGGAGTGTTGTGTGGGGGCTTGGATTTGGCGAGCGGGTGAGATGAGGTGCTGGGGCTTGGGTTTTTGAGAACTCGCATTCTCGGGAGGTTGACAGACAGGGTGTGCATGCTGGCTTTTTCTCGTCGCACTTTTTGCGTCGGATTCTTGGGGGGTTCTTCATGTTAGGAGTTGCGTCAGAGAATGGTGGATGAATTGACTGACTTGCAGGTTTGACATCCGGATTTTACTTTGGGTACCCCTTTTGCTTTGACTCGGGACTTTTTATGTGGCCCTCCAGTTGGTTGGTTGCTTTGAACTGGCTCCTTCATTTTTCTGATTGGGATTGAGATTCTTGATAGAGGAAACATTTCAGACTTTTGGGGTGGAGGAGGAATGAGTTGAGTTGAAATCACGAGATGTGGAACAAAGGTGGAGAACATTTTGGCACGAAACAATTAATTGGCTGAAGCGTAAGTTGAAACTTGTCCTATGCCCCTTTCGTCACCCCATTTTTTCCCTGTCAAGACCTCACAACAACGATTCATTTTCGATAGGACTGACAAGATTAGCTTCATTGGATGTAGCGTAAGTTATACCTCCTCCAAATTTGCTTTCAGATTTTTGTTAAAACTTCGACCTTGTTCCGCTTTGCATGGCATTCCAAAGTTGCTCTGGAACCAATAAAAAGCCTCCCAGATTTACACTCTCCACAACCTTCTTGTGGATAGATTTTCGATTTGACATGTTCAAACTCCGGTTTTGATCCAATAGGATCCAATATGAGAAGATACGCTGTGCCCAATCAGGATTTCAAATTTCTCCCCTCCAACCCCTCCACAGAGCCTCTCAAAGAAAAACCATATAAACCAACCCAGATGCCAGCTCTCAAATTATTACTTCATTCACACATTCTCATTACTCAACGCAAAATCGAAAAATGTCCCAGCCAACCCCCTTCAAAATAGCTATCTCGGATGCCCGTCTCGAGCGACTCAACCAAAAACTGGCCCTCACGGATTTCCCTCCTTCTACAGTCACTTCCCCAAACGACTGGTCCCGAGGCGTTCCAATCCCAGAACTCGTCCGTCTAACTAAATACTGGCAAAACACCTATTCGTGGCGTACCGAAGAATCATCTCTCAATAACATTCCTCAATTCACAACACCAATCGAAATAGATGGCTTCGGAGAATATAATATCCATTTTATTCATCAAAGAAGTTCCGTAGACGAAAATGCCGTTCCGTTGTTGTTTCTCCACGGATGGCCAGGGAGTTTCTTGGAGGTGATCAAAATGCTGGGACCTTTAACTGGAGGTGGAGAGGGGAAGGGAGTGTCTTTTCATGTTGTTGCACCTAGTTTAGTTGATTTTGGATTTTCAGATGGGAGTCGGAAGGTTAGTAAAAGCCAAAAGCCAACTGAAAACTGGAGATGCAGAATTATACAACATAAACTAATCCCACGTAGGAAGGGTTCAACATCGATCAGCATGCTGAAGTATACCACAAGCTGATGCTTTCCCTCGGCTACTCAAAATACGGTTCGCTTCTTCGTCACTTCTGATCCTACTCTCTAATAACGTTCCAACAGCCGTTCAAGGAGGAGACTTTGGCTACCTCATCACCCGCATGATAGCCAAAAACTACAGCTCCCATGTTCTAGCTTATCACATAAATAACTGTGCTCCCACCGCCCCACCAGAAACATCACCACCAACACCTCTTTCCCCCTCCGATGTAGCCACTCTCCAGAAATCCCAAGATTTCTTTGCCGAAGGAGCTGGTTACATGCGTCTCCTCTCCACTAATCCTCTCTCCATCTCCCCTTCTCTAGCAGACTCCCCAATTGGTCTTTTAGCATTTATCTACACCAAACTTCACGATTGGACCGACGCTTACCCTTTCACAGATGACGAAATCTTGACCTGGGTATCAATTTACTACTTCTCCACCGCTGGACCGGGTGCACCGGGAAACTTGTATTTCGAGAATGAACATAGGAAACCAGCTGCTTTCGAGGCTACGCAGGGGTATATTGATGTCCCGGTTGGGATTGCGAGGTTTGAGAAGGATGTTATGCTTTTTCCTAAGGCGTGGAATGGGACTTTGGGAAATGTGGTTTATGAGAGTGTTTATGAGAAGGGGGGACATTTTGCGGGGTTTGAACGACCGGATGCTTTGGTGGGGGATTTGAGCAAGATGTTTGGGAAGCGGGGCCCGGTTTCTGGGTTTACTGGGGGGAAGTGATGTTGATGGGGAGTCTCTCCGACCATGGATGCGGTCCTGTAGAGATGTCCAGCAGAATCTTCAATTTCCTTTTTGTCCATTTCAAAATTTACTTTTAATTCACTCTTGCTTATTTTACTAAGTTGCGCAAGTTGCTACCATGACAATTAATCTTTTCTCTCTCTCTAAGAAATCTCTAACACTTCCCACCACTGAGTTGTTTTTTCTCACTTACTCCAGCCAGTTCCGGGGAAATAAGAGAAATAACTCAAGTCGAAGGAAGAAGCACCGGGATGCAAGTTCGATGGATTTATTTTTGCGCAGCTTTTGGTACAGAATACCAGAGTATGAATTCCTCGCATTAATTAGACCTAAGATCTTTTTCCCCTTCGCCTTGTTTGAACATTGCTGTCTTTGCATAATAGTTCGCTAATGAAAACACACACCCAAAATCCCTTTATAAAAATGTATGGATCTCATGATAGTTTATATAGCAAAACTCGCTTATATCCATGCCGTATCCTGGTACCGTATCCAGCCTCTCCTTCAGCTCCAACCTAATTCTCGGGTCTCTCAACGTGTTAGAATCATGACAGACGTTCAGAAGTTGATTACTCCTTACGCCATACCTATGCCGCCTAAGTTGCGCAGCATCAGTGAGACATGATCGAACTATCTTTCTAGATGACTGTCGATGTATGTGGGAAATAGATTCTAATTGCCTATTTTGCTATCTGGAGACAGAACGCGTTGAACATACAAAACAGATAAAAAGAAGTGAATAAAAACAAAAAACGAATGAACCCTTTGTCGCTGAATCTCTTCTCTAAAACAATCCGCAGTGCCACTCTACATCTAGGAGACAGTTAGCTTCCGTTCAAACATCATGACATGAGAACTTACCTTATCAATTAGCGTACGAAGCAATCGCATTCGCAACTGCACCATTGAAGTGATAGCATTGTCCAAGCACGAAGTCCTTTGTAGTTGAATCGACATAGCCTTGCCCAATGGCCCCAGGAAGGCTTCCGCAGTTATCAGGAGCAAAGAAGTACGCGTACTGGTGATTACCGCCCCAGGTAGTGATCTTGTAAGACCCGAAACCATTAGGCCAAGTCGCACAGGTGTTGTCCCAGATGTTGACCTAGAAGATGGGGCGTCAGTTATTGCCCATCCAAAAAAAAAAAAATGTCCCGGCATCGTAGGATAAATGCTGGAGTTGAGGGATGATTTGGGAATAATTCAGGAGTTTTTCGAGAAGGAAATGGGGAGAACGATGTCCCTATCACCTACGCCTGTTTGGACGACAGTGCCACAGCCCGTGCCACTGAAGGTGTCAATGACGAAAGCGGATCCCATAGCAGTGAGACCAGCCATGACGGCGACGGAGGAAGTGATGGAAATATGCATCTTGGAGAGGAGAGAGTTTTTTAAAACTGATAAATATGGGATAATTGAGGTGAAAGACGAGGCTAGATCTGCTGAGGTATCTTAAGCTGTTGAGTTGTGGGAATGTAGAGTAGCGGATGGAAGGGTTTATATACTTGAACTGCCTTAGCATTCATCGTTACTTATTACACGGCCTCCTCTATGATTACGACGGCCCTGGCTGTGCGATTCAAACTGATCTTCTTACAACGTATTAGGCCAAACTATTGTAACGAAATAAAATACCAGGGTCAAAACCCAATCGTAAAATGTCCCGAAAGCCACAAACAAGGGAACTCAAGCCAAAACCCAGTGTTTTGTCGAATTTTTAGGGCATTTGCAGGGCTTGAGTGGGCTTAAATCTCGCTTCCTTTCTTGGCCTGATACGTTGTAAATCCTGCTGCGTATTATAATCTGACGATGACAGTCGATCGCCGAGAATTAAACTATCCGAGAGGTCAGTATAATTAAAGAGAATCTCACATCTGACTATCCAGAGGCTTCAGGCAAACTTGGCTGGGTGATCTTCTCTATGTTTGTTTATGTGTTTCGTTTTATTCCTACTCTAAAGGGAATCCGACCCTGCTTAGGCAGCGTCACATCGTTGCGGCTGGTCGTATGACTTTCTAAGTGTAGTATAACTAGTGCTAACTCAGCATCTCAACTTTAGACAATGCTAGTAGCACTCGTGGTGAAAATATCAAATAGTTGAGCTTATTCAGCTTATTCAGCTGATATTGGTGCGCAAAAATTTAGAAGCGAAGCGACTACCAACCGAGATTTTGAGTACAATGAGTTGCGAGTTAACGTTTATTTCAGCTCTTTTTTGTGAACTAGCCTTTTTTAAAATGCTTGTAATTCTTCTCTTTAGAATAAAAAACAGAACTACTTCAAAAGCCATATAACTTAGCTTGAAAGAAATACTATACATTGACATCTTATCTTATTAGGTCTTACTACTTCTAAACCAGTATTATTAAGAATAAGATAAGAAATAGATAGCTCTTAGAAAAACGCTCTTTTCTTGAAGGATTTTCACTTTCTTTGCTGAACCTATAGGGTCTTTACTAAGACCCTGTGATACTCTCGCTCTAGTGAACTTCAAAGTAGTGGAATTACTATAGCTGCCATTAATATCTTTCCCTTGCGGGCACCCCACCACTTCTTGCTTACCTACTGGTGATGTTTATATTTTATGCTATTCTTGCTTTTGTTCCAATTGATTTAGTTGTCTCTGACTTGTTGAAAGCAGAAGCAAAGGAATGGAAGTACTTCACTTTATCTCACGGAGTTACAGTCTATTGAATCCATTCCAGGCTGGGTGGAAAATCCCCACTGTAGCTTGCACTGCTCTGGCATTTATCGATGCTCCTTTAACTCCCAATATAGCGTTTCGTCACCGTGTTTTTCATGTTTGCTAAATTCCTACATATTATTTCCCTTTTCTGTCAACTTCCCATATAGGATTTCCCTTTCTTCACCGTATTTTACGTGTTTGTTACGAGCCTCCTGAACATACTGACTAGTAAGTAAGCTGGAGTAATTGGCAATAATGAGGTTTTCAGTAAAGCTAATCAGCTAGAAGATCTCTCTGCCCTCACTGACAGTCAGCCGGCTAAGGATTTTTACCTAGCAATAGCTGAAGTTAAGAAAGAGAAAAGTTCAAGGTGAAAGTTCGAGGAAAGAGAAAAGATATACAAATAACCTAGAAAGTTATTAGATAACTTTTTCGTACTCCATTTCCTATTCTGCCCCCTCGTTCGCAATTCAAAGCAAAACCCATCTTAACTCATATACAATACTAAAACGCCCCAACTATCAGAACAATACAGAGCAAAGTGCCACCAACAGCTACAAATTCCAACAACCCCTATTCAGAAAATATCACAACGACTGCAAATTATAATTCAACCACCCAAGGTCAAAGTTAATAAAAATATACCTACTTCCTCAAAGCATCCAAAACAAACCTTCACATCATACTCTTCATTCTCTCCATTCCCTAAGTACATCCCTCGATTCACGTCAATCATCCTCGCTTAACCTCAAATCCGCAAATCCTTCAAGAGACCACCTACCTACCTTACTAACCTACAAACCCCAAGTCCTATTCCATAATAACACAACAAATATTCCACACTCAATCACCTAAACGCTAGAAAAACACATCAACTCAAAATACTAAGTTTACCAAAAAATCACAGACACACGTGACGAGTTCCCCCCCCCTAACAGACTAATAAAAACTCCATGCGAAATGCAACAAAATAGGTACGCTGACCTGTACTAGAAGCCCTAGACATAGAAAAAGAAAAAGAGAATTCAAAGTACCAAAATCAAACACGTACATACCAGGAGAGCAAAAAATCTATATGTATTTTATGCCGCTAAAGATTGAGTTTATTTAACCTCAATGCTGCTTCGCTTTTTATCAGTATGTTCATATTTCTCATCTTCTCATCGCTATTCATCTATCTACTATCAACAATACGAACCCTTCTCCTCCTTCTCTACTGACCCACCAACCATCCCCCCTCCTTCTCAAGGGAACACATCCTTCCACCACGATTCCCCATACCAGTCAAATCAATCCAGCCCACCCACCCCCTCTTCTCAAACACCAACAGGCGCACAACCCAGGATTAAGAAATTCCGGTTAGCGTGACGGACGACTTTCTACATCCCATTCTGCTGCTTGAACTTATCCCAACTCTCGTTCAGCGTGGCAAACACCAATCCGGCAATCATCTTCACCTCGGTTGAGGCATCTTGGGGTAACTATTTAAAACCGAGTCAGTAAAACTTCTTCAAACTCTCCCCTCCACATGATTTCTCCCCCGCGCCATTTCCTCCTCTTCCATCGATGCCCCCTACTAACATCGCCTTATCCCCATCCCTTCCCCCAAAAAGAAAAACATAAAAAGAAAAACCATCACATACCTTATCAGGATGACACCTCCCAATAGCCTTCATATACCAAACCTTCACCTTCCCATTCAACACAAGTTCATGCAGACCAACTTTCCCCCACCCACTGCCCTCCCACATAACATCCTGCAAACTCCCCAGCAGCGCCCTCAGATTATCCCTCTTCCCGTCTCTCCAAAGACTGATCTTGGCATCTACCTTATCACTCAAGGCGAATTTCTCGTCGTCTGCTTTTTCGGCTTGTAGATTTGCTTGGCGGAGGCGGGAGACGGCTGCGGAGTCCTGTTCGCCGGCGGAGGATAGGGATGAGAGTGCGGATTTGGGTGCAGGTCGAGGCGTGGGTTTAGGTTGTATCTTTTTAGGAGGAGCTTTGGGGGCGAGTGCTTTCTCACACCTCGAACGGCCTTGGATGGCGGTTGCAGCGCCGACGTTAGATTCAACACATAACTTCCAAACCTCTCCCGCTTCCCGCCATTTCTCCATCTGCTCCAACGCCTCAGCTTTCCGCATGTGAGCCTTGCCCCAAAACTCTCGCATTTCCTTATTCCCCCCATCAATCCCAATCACTTCCCCCTCTCCTCGTGCAGGACCGATAAGCGCAATAGCCGTATCAGCGTCTGAAACAGCAGATTTCGGAATCCCAGTTTTAAGACTCGTAAGAGCCCGGTTACAAAGCAGGATTATAGCTATAGGATGCTCATTAGGGATAGACAACAAAGAAGCAGAATAGGACTGGTGCGCCGCAGCGTAGTCCCCGCGTTTAAAGTGTGTTGTACCCGCTAGTCTATGCTCGTTGGAACCAGCCAAGGCATGTGGGGATAGGGATGGTATATTTCGCGGTGGAGCTTTGGGACGGACTGGGATGGGAGTTGATGGTTTCGAAGGAGCAGGTGAAGGACGGGAAGAACTTGGTGTAGAACTGGGATTTGATCTCGATGGGAGACTGGAGGAAGCGAATAGTAGGTCTGGTTCTGGTTCTGGTTGTCGAGCTGGTTGAGGGGTTTTCTTTCGTCGTGCGGGACTGATGTATGCTTGTTCAGACTGTTCTTCCACCGCTTGTTTCGTAATCCTCGAGCGAGGATCAGAAGGCGCGGACTGCTGCCAGCGAGGGGCAGAAGGAACTCGTTCTGGCGGACGTTTCGCAAAAGCTGGCGATTGGTCACGTGAAGAAGTTGGCTCGGGGTAGCCAGGCTCAGGGGCTTTCGCTTTTCTAGGTGCAGGTCGAGAACCGGATTCTAGCATCATTGCTTCATCTGTGACATCCGGGGCAGCAGTTTGTGCTTTCCTACTACGTCCTGATGCTGCGGCTATTTTTTCGGAGTGTTCCCTTTCGGCGGCTTCTCTCATCCATTTTGGTTGGCTGGGATCGGATTCCTGTTGGAATTCTGTGACTGCTTTCGCTACTTTTTTCTGGGAGGTTTTCCAGAGGGAGTTGGCGGATTTGAATAGACTGCTTCCAACTGCTGCTGCGGTTTTGGAGAAATCGGCTTCTCCGTTTGGCGATTTATCTTCTCTACGTGGTCTTGACTCTTCCCCTGCTTCGTCCCTCATCCAAGATGGCCTTTGCTCCTTTCTACCTCCGTTCCTTGACGGTTCTCGCATCCCACCATTCGAGGGGGTACTACTCCTGCTTGGATCTCGACTCGCCTGTTTTGATTTCGCTTGACGATGCGCATCATTCAAAATCCAACCAACAGCAGCCTGAACATCAATACCCCCACCACTCTCAGTCAAAGCCCTCCTTGATTGCTCAGCCGAAAACCCCATATCTACAAGTTCAGCCACCGCTTTATCCCAAGGATCATCCGATTCAGATTGAGGTTGCGGAGTCGGTGGTGCTTCTGGAACCGCAGGACTCCTCCGTCTAACTTCCTCAACAGGTTTCCCTAAATCGCCCAAGAAATCCTCATCATCCGCAGACTGTAAAGTCGGCACAGGCGCAGAACTGGCAGGTTTCATAGTCCCCAATCCAAAAGGATCATCATCATCTCCAAATTGTGTCCCTCCATATGCCCCCGAGTTTTGTTCCCAAGCTTGTGGTTGACTTAAATCCGCCATCCCCGTTCCAAAACCCGGTGTACTCTTCCCACTAGTAGGTAAGGAAGGAGGAGGATAGAAACTCGCATTATCGACCTTGGTATCCTTATTGAACGCCGCAAACAAATCGTCATCCCCTCCATTTGCGACATTCACTTTACTGCCAGCGCTCACAGCAGGAGAAGCCACCCTCGCAAACGGATTCGAAGCAGTATTCGCACTATGCGATGCGATCGCAGGTGTAAGAGCAGGGCTCCCCGTCCTATTCCCCAACGATGCGATAGACCCAACTGCAGGACTCTGCGTCCTACCCTCTAAACTCTCCCAGTTCTGCGCCCCTCCAAACTGCTTATCAAACTCCCTCCGCTTCTCCTCCTCCTTCCTCCGTTTCTCCTCTTGCAACTTATCATGTTGTTGCTGCAGCGTAAGCGTACTCGTTTTTGAAGAGCCAAAGGACACGAGGTTCGAGAATAGATCCGGGGACGCAGACTTGGGAGGTGCAAAGGGAGAAGAGGCTGCTGGCTTCGATAGGCCCGAGGGCCGATTGGAGAGGGGCGTTGTACGTTGGGGAGGAGGAGTAGGTCGTATTGAGGGGTAATAGTTTCCTGTTCCTTGTGGTGGTGCTTTGGTGGTTGTTTTGGAGGGGGCGGACCATTCTAGACCGTTTAGATCGTCCATTGTTTTGGTTTTTGGTTTTTGGTTTTTAGTTTTAAATTGGGGGAGGGAAAGAGGGTTGTCATGAAGTCATTAGTTTGTGGATGTATATGCAATTATGAATGGACGAGATGGATTCCCCCTATTTTTTTGGTTAGGTGGTCGCATGTTGAATTGCACATGGGGGCCGTTTGGGTATCTCTATTTTAAGCGTGGTTAACACTCACGCGGCTATTTCATATTCAGATCACGTGGAATAAGCGCCTTTTCTAAAGATGCTTCGGAAAATCTCGCTCCCAAAAGTTCTTTTCAAAGTTTGGTAGGAAAAGAGGAGAGTACATAACTCGATATTAACTACTAATTCCCATCTTCTATCTCTTCCCATCTAACTTTCGATACCAAAAGAAGAGTGGGATAAGGAACGGTACGGTACGCACTTTTTGTTTCCCCGAGCGAGGGCTAGGCACGACGGGAACCTTACCTTACGACGCAGCTAAAGTTATTGTTTTATATACCTCCGGACTTTGTATTGAAAAGAATTTGGAATTTGTTTACGCGTCAACTTTGACGAGTTGGGGATTGATGATCCATGATCATTGGTGGGGCGGTAAATTTACAACGTTGCGTCTCGAGATAAAATATGGAACTTTCCAATATCTTATTTCTTTTGTTCCTTCCTGTCGCTTGGGTACTAAATTCATCAAGCCTATTTTCTTACTGTATCATCCTCTCTATCTCTCGTCTCCTCTCCGTTTCCATGAATCCTTTTCCCAATACCCCCAAAATCTTACCTAACTTCTCGTCGCGGCTTCATGATCTGATAAACTCCGTCGTCGTAAAAATACGGTTGTGTCCGTCCCCATCTCGCTCAGACCGACACCTGTCCGGCTTCTGGAGATCCTGATGAATCCTTCCTATAATTCAGATGGCATTATTACTCCGTGTTCTGTGGGTGATGGATGAATGATCGGCTGGAAATCGGTCGTGGGAGGAACCCTGTCCGTCCGAGAGGTTGTGGGTGGGTACTTGGGGTTGGAGGAGAGAAGCTTGGCTGTTTTTCTTTGTCTTTTGTCGTTGATCTTGTGTCGCGTCCCTGAGTCGGTTGGTAAGCATATTTGCCGTGTTTGGGAAAAAGTTAGAGTTTGATTTCTGATTCAAGGTAAATGTGAAATTCTCGTAAGAAGTTTCGGGTGGTCTGTCAGAACAGACTTTATGGTTTCGTCAACACGTCTTTCTTCCCATACGACTCACTCTATATTCGGACTCCCGGAGCGATGATATTCCATCACCATGGATCCCTTTGGCCCTTTGGCCCTTTGGCCCTTTGGGGAAAGAAAAACATCCAGGACCAAGTCTGGGACTTCATTGTGCGTCGCGGGCACCACAACGGCTCCACCCGGACGATTGCCGTGCCCTCTTTTCTCTCAACCCAATGAGCCAGGATATGGTGTTGAAGGAAAAAAAGATTTCACGAATCACCACGCCTCCAACCAACATCTACTCCCAAGTAGATCCGCTTGGCCAACTCGGAAGACCCGTTTCTCCTCTCCAATCCGGCTCGCAGGGATACTTAACCGGTACCTGCATTCGGGGCTGCCCGCTACTCTACGTGTACTTCACGAGTACGAGACCCTGTCCAATATCCTCCCAGGAGAAGAATGGTTGCCGGTGGCCTCTGCGAATGAGAGGTGGCATGGCTGTGTCTGCTTCTGTTTCTGGGTGCTTGTCCACCAATCAAGGAATCTGGTTTCTCCGCTGGTGCCATGATGTGTGCCGGGAAGTTGCCCAACTGGGGGGTGGGTGTAGAGTAGCATGCTCGCTCAACCACCGCGGAGGGACAAGTTGGGAGCCGTGTACGACATATCAAAGGTGCAAAAAGTGGGTATGTACTATGGAAAGTGGAGTCGAGAAGAACACCCACCGCGTGGGAGTTGCGAGTTGGGAGTAATTGTGGTTTTGGCTCCTCAATGGGCGCTGTTTGTTCGCTACCTTTTGAATGGTCGTGGTGGAGAGACGGGGAAGTTGTCGACGAGACAACCACCACCAACTTGGTCGCATCAAAACTTAGCCCTATTAGGGAAGGGGAAAATCAATTCTTCTTTCCTTTGGTCTGCTCCTCTCCTTCACTTCGTTTTTCGATATTCTGCACAGCACAGCCGCTCCTTCGTTGACTCCGTAAACCTACTCCTCCTGCTGGGGGTGCCTATTACATATTGATTTTGCATCCTCTTCTCCCTGCCCACCACCAACAGAGTCGCCTCTGGACCACGTCACGTCCAAGCTGCCATCCACCACCCACCATCCACCATCCACCATCCAACTCGTCTAATTAATATATCCCGAGTCCTCCCCCGAAAGAGCGCGTCGTCACTTGCATCTCGAGTCTTCGACTTCGTCAATTGCCCTCACGACGACCTCATCTTCATCGCACCTCTCACAAAAAGCTACTCCTCAATTCGATCCCGACTACCTTCCGAAACCCTACCCGAAGTCGCATCCGTGTCAATTGACTCTTCGCGATCGCCAATTGAACGCGTCTCTGAGAAAATTCTCGAGTAACGTTAGACTACATTCGTCGGCTCGTCTAGTGGTAAAAGTAAAATCGGATCCGAGATCTTCGGCATTGCATCGTCCAACCCAATTTCCAAACGGTGCGACGATACCAACCTTTACGAAACCCATATAAACGCTTATCGAGCTTCACGATAAGACTCGAAACCCCCGCCATCCGCAGTCTCCAACTCCAACTACCCAATTCGGTCTACCTTAGACTTCCGCCCACCTTAGCTATCTCTCTCAACCAACGGAGTGCGGAGTACACCGTCACCATCTCACCGTCATTCTGCTCCTAGCCAACCACTCAAAATGGGGCTCTTCTCCCGCAAAGACAAGTCCGATTCCACCACCTCTTCCAGCACACGCAAAAACTCCTCCACCCTGGGTGAACTCCATTCTCTCTCCTCACATTCCCAATCCTCCCTCAAATCACCCATCACCCCCGGCTACAGCAAAATGTCCTCTCCCAATCTCCCACCGAACATCCCCAAGATTCAGATGCCCAAGGCCCCGGATCCACATGTTGACCCCGCAGGGTACCTCCGCAGTATTGGGGCGGTAAGGGAGCGGTGCTCGTTGATGTTGGAGAAGGCCAAGAGGAATGAGTTGAATCATTTTGATGTGAATATGGAGAATTTTGGGGATACTACGAAATTCGTGGTTTCTATTATGAAGGTGTTTCATTTCCCCTCTTTCTATCTCATTTCCACCTAGAATTATGAATTAATGCTAACATGAGCTACTAAACAGCGCGATTTCGCCCCAGACTACGCATCCATCCCTCCCCACGGCCGCTGGCAGCACTTCAACGTCGGCGGCCTCGATCGCATCCAAGCCCTCTCCGACAGTTGGCCCTCCGACACCGACCCCGCCGAACGCTGTCGCAGATACCTTGATCTCTTCCTCGTCTCAGTCTTACTCGATGCCGGCGCTGGAACAACATGGGCATACAAGAGTCTTGAGAACGGACGAATATACCGACGAAGTGAGGGACTAGCAATTGCAAGTTTGGAAATGTTTAAGAAGGGTCTGTTTAGCAGTAACCAAAGCCAACCACACCAAGTCGATGGCGAGGGACTAAGAAATTTGTCGGTTGAGGATATGCGTCGGGGTCTGCAAGTCTCGGAGGCGAATCCAATTGCTGGATTAGAAGGACGAACGGAACTCTTACAGAGATTATCAAAGGCGATGATGAATCCGACGTATTTCGGTGCAGACGGAAGACCAGGGAATATGCTCGGTACCACCTCTCACCCCTCTTCCCCCCTGTCCCTCTTTTTCCAGCTGTATACTGATTATTTTCCAAGACTACCTAATCTCCCACCCCTCAACCCGCGCCTCCTCCGTCCCCATAGTCCTCCTCCCAACCCTCTGGACCCTCCTCATGGACGGCCTCGCCCCCATCTGGCCCTCCTCCCGCACCTCCATCGACTCTACGCCCCTCGGCGACGCCTGGCCCCTCTCATCCATGCCCGCCTCCCCCTCGGCACCCTGGGAAACCATAGTCCCCTTCCACAAACTCACCCAATGGCTTTGTTACTCCCTCATGCAGCCCATGGGTAAATTAATGCATATTTATTTTGCGGGTGCGGAATTGATGACTGGACTGCCAGAGTATCGGAATGGGGGGTTGTTTATTGATACGGGGGTTCTGAGTTTGAAGGGGGAGGATGAGAGGAGGGGGTTGGAGAATTTTAATAGGAATTCGGAGAAATCTGGGAAGAAGGCGTTGGAGGTTGTTCCTATGTTTGAGCCTGACGACGACGTGATCGTGGAGTGGAGAGCGGTGACGGTTGGGTTCCTTGATTTGTTGTTGGAAGAGGTTAATTCGACGCTGGAATTGCATGGGTCGGATAGGTTGAGTTTGCCACAGATGTTGGAGGCTGGGAGTTGGAAGGTAAGATACTTTTCTCTTTGTGTATTTTTTTTCTTTGAGTGGGTGGGTAGGTGGGTGGGTGGATAAGAGGAGGCGGCAATAGGAGGGGGAGGCAGGATCTGAAGAGAGAAGCGGTATTAAGATATATGCTAATCATTTTTTGTAAACAGGGCGGCAGAGAAATGGCGGAGATCTCGAGACCTAATACTCAGTGTCCTCCTATTGCTATCCTTTCTGATGGAACTGTTTTTTAAACTTCTCAACTTTTACTGGACCAGTCACGTAAATGGGTGGGTTTGAGGGCCTTTGGATGGTTGTGGGTAGAAACTAAAAAAGAAATGCATCAGTCATTTGAGATATGGGGGGAAATAAATGGTGGTTGGGACAGGAAGAAAATAAAGGGCGGTTGAGGGTTGAGGTGACAAAAAAAGGAACATGCATTACTATTTACAATTTTTACATCGGCCTAGGGGATGGTTGGTTGGATGGGGTGGATGGGATTGTAAGAAGTTAGATACCCGGTGTGTTTCTTGGAGAAAGAAAGGCAAATGCGAAAGACTTGAATGCGATTTTTTAAACTGTGCTTTGTTTCTTGTTTTAGGGGCCCGGGGGGGGGGGGGGGGGGGGGGGAATTGGGGTTGTGGGGTTTTTTGATGGGTATGTTGCTATGTTTGCTGGTAATATGGGGGCTTGGGAGGGAAGGGACGACCTCGAGTCACGGACGAGCTTGCTCCTTCCTTTTACTGTTAAGGTTACCCGGCTCAGGTGATTTAGGTGAGAAGTTGAGAGTCGCGCTTTCCTGGCTTGACTTTGAACTCCTGTCGACTTGAACTTCTTGGAAGACTGGTGAGAGGTACGGTGTAAGTTGCGCGGGGGGAGAGAACGAGAGAGCTGATATGAAGACGGGAGTGGGAAGGCAGGGTCGGGCTTAGAAGTTAGAAAAGACAAATAGGGGGTTTTCCCGTCGCTTTTGGGGAAGGATTTTTTGAGGGGGTATGTATGTACCTATGATGAGATGTTGAGGGTTGGGATGTCGAGGCGGAGTTGGGGAATAGATTGCCATTTTCTTATCTGTTTTTAGTAAGGTAAGGATTTTGATTTTGATTTTGATGCGCCGTTGAAGGGGTGGAGGTGGGAAGGGAACTAGGTTTTTGCTATTTATTTATTTTTTAATTTTATTTAAGATGGGAGGAAATGCACTAGATGGAAGGGGTTTGGACTTTTTAGGAGGAGATTTAGATGAGTGTTAGGGAGTAGGTAGTGTTGGGGTTCGAGGTTGAAGCTCCAGGTTGCTGGTTGAGTGGAAGGAGTGACCCGTGAGCCTTGTGTGGGTGTCGAGGTCGTTCTTTCTTTCCCCAACTTCGTTGCTACTACTTTGGTTGTTTCTTCCTCCTTCCCTCTTTCCTCGCCAACCTTAACTCAACCGGATCGACCCACAATAATTGGGCTAGACTCGGTACTTAGTTCACGGTACGGGTGCGTTGCATTTTCCTTTGTTTAGGGTGGGGTCACGGGGGGTTTCTTGTGCAAACGGAAAGGGGGGTTGCTTTGTCTGTTGAATTCAGGGGTTCGTTGCTTGAGGATGAGATGACATTACTTCTTGGTTATGTTTTTGTGAATGTTGGAATTGATACACCAATATGGTCTCTTAGTGTTTTGGTGGAGAAGGGGAGGGGGAGGGGGACAGCACAGTGGGGGTTATGTTTGAAGATGCAGTGTAGACATTTACTTGTTTAGAATATTGTAACTCTTACATGGAAAAAGATGTTCCTTGATAGAATCTCATTTCTGCCCCGATCTCTTCTATGAGGAAATAGAAAATCAATATATCTGCTATTGAAAATCTGTCTCTTGAGATCTTAGATTTCTGGAATTTCTCAGTTTGTTGTTTTTAGGAAAGAGGGGTACTGATGTAAGATGTATTTCACGCTTGGAGGCAAATGAAGAGGAGAAGAGTGCTTTTTCCTGGACTTCAACTTCCAGGTCCTGGACTTGATTTGTGAACTTTAGACCAACACACGTATTTCGTATAAATAATTTAGTTGTATACATACTCATCTAGACAATTCATATAGTCGGCGATCATCTATGGAGTTCTTTTAGGTAACCTATTATTAGCTACTACTTAATTTGCTGCCTCTAGTGTAGTTCACCGCTGTTATTCTACCCCTAGTTTGACATTAAACCCGACCGTGACGATGTACCTAGAAGCTTAACATTTGCTGGGAGGGCAGGGAAGTTATTTTGAGAATTAGTTTTAGATTGGATAAAAGCGAATTGGGTCAAAATATCTATCTTAAACCTACTCTCTAGAGTGGAAGCTCTTATTACATCGTTGAATTCACAGATCAAAAATAACTTTCTTCCTTACATCCAGTTCCCACCCCACCTTCAGAATAGCCTTATAATTATTCACTATATCAGTGCACTCTGAGTATGCATTTATAAAGATGCTCGATTATATTACCATTTGTATAAAAAGGGGGGAATTTGAGTTTCTCGCTAATCTCAGTACACGCTAGCTTTAAGCCCCTTTTGAATCCAGATGCTTCGGGAGCAATCCCTCTGACTTTGTTACTGTCAGGGATTTTGGGAACCGACAACCTTACATCTATTGAAAGTACCTGACCAAGTGAACTTTAAAGTCAAGTTTGGGCAGAGTCACGCTCGGAAACGGTCAGGAACGAAAACACCCTTGATTTAGGCCTGAAGCGGGGTGAAGGCGTAAAATCGGTGTGCAGTGGTCTAGAATAAAATCAAAGTTCACAAATCGCGAAATAGAACTACACTCGCTGCAGCGGTTCTATTCAAACTATGAGAACCCGCAACATGACAACTTACTGTTAGAAAAATTTAAAACATAAAACTGTTTTTGTTGAATAATTTGTTCTAATTTACTCTCGGGGCTTGGGGGTTTTATTATATGCGCGATAGCTGGATGAATGAAAAGTGCCAGCGAAACAACTGATGGTACCGCCTATCTGGAACCACCGTCTGCAGTTAAGTAAATGAAGCTCTATTTCTATTCAAACTAGGCATCAGGAAGTCGTTCTGGATCCGTTGCACGTTTTTTCAAAAATTTAATAAAGGTATAGTTTGTGGCACGGGTAAAAACAATGTACTTTTTCTGTCCCGGTGGTGGAAAATGGTGCAAAAGGTGACACTTTTCCCTCATACGTGCAGAATATACTAGTTACCCGTTGTCATTTGAGTTGTTCCAAGAATATCAAGCTTTCTAGCCACGACTTCCACATGCGGGTACTTAAACTCTTGGAGTGAACAATGCATGATATCTTGCACCCAAGACACTTCTGTCTTTGAAGTCCACGAATTGTTTCTCAAGCTTCGTGTATATATATCTCATCCTAGAACCCTATCTTTCAACCATTCAATCAGGTTCCGGTCCTCAATCAAAACCATTATCCTCGCTAGAATCCATCCTTACTCAACCAACATGCAATTCAAATCCTTCCTCGTCGCCCTCGCTCTCGCGTTGACGACCTCCGCCGTAGCCATCCCCAGCGAAATCGGCGCCAGAGGAAGACCCACCACTTACAACCCACACGATAGAAGCTGCGCTCACAAGAAAGAGGCCGAGGTCGTTACACGCGATGGAATTGAGAAGAGAGCCAAGCCAACCAAATGCAACATGCACGATACAACCTGCGTGCACAAGAAAGAGGCTGATGTCGTTGCCCGCGATGAAACTGAGAAGAGAGCCAAGCCAACCAAGTGCAACCTCCATGATCCAAACTGCCCCTAATCAGTCATGCGGTTCGTATTCCTACATCTAGTTTCCAGCTTTTGCTGATTTTTCAAATAGACTGATACTACGGAACACTCGCAACGTGTGTCACTTTTTTTTTCGCCAGGGTGTTGGAGTTCTGTGGTCCTGCATGGGCGAGAAAATCAGGGTTTTGAGGAGAATTTGGGTTTCTGAAATTGCGGTGTCACCAGTGCGAATTGAAGTTTACAAGTCTGTATTTTTTAGAGGAGGTTGCTCTGTAGGCATGGTGTTCCTTCCGGGGATTCTAGGCTTCTTGCGCGAGTGTGGGAGAGAGCCATATTTCTGTAGAGCATGCGGAAAGTTTAAGAAACATCTTTTCAAAAGACTACAATACCTCTGTGATGATCTGTAAAAATTAATGGGAATTGAACAAAAAGTAAGTTTTGTGAGAACGCCACTGCTAAGGTACTTGAAGAGCAAAGATAAATGAGGATAGTGAGAGGAATTATATCTTTAAAAGATACTAACCAAATGAGCGTTAAAGAGCGACAAAAGAGAAACTGACACTGCGTTGTTAGGGTATTTTCGTCGCCCGAACATCGAAACACGTTCCATCAGGGGTAAATAACACCCAACTATCTATCTGGTCTAAGAAAAGCGACCTCATCTATACTATTTAAACTAAAAACGTTGACTATGATAACCCTCAGCACGCCCAAATTTCGCCTCACGTGAATACTGTCACGTGATATATATCTCTTTTTCCTGGAAGAAGAGGATAGTAACAGTGGTGGAGGGTCTCTTTTGGGTTGGGACAAATACTGCTCGCCTCTACGGGCGTGGAAACTGACCTCTTTGTTCTTCCATTTTTCTTTGTTGTTGTAGGGTGCGATTCTGTGTCTTTGTCTAGCGAGACGATTGTTTGCGGTCTTGTCCATCGAAATTGTATAGATTCCTCAATTTATTAATATGACTATATCAATCTTTCCTATCGAGCCTCATAAATCACTTTTAGTAACACACTACGATATTCTAGTCTTGGATCTTTTATGTGTTAACGAGATCTTTTTGCTATGTTTGTATTTTTATTTAGTATCAAAAAATACAAAATAACCACGATGGGTATTCTTTTAGCAACGGGGTACGAATCAAAACACCTATGGGAAGAAATATTATTGGTCAGTCGGGGGTTTTATTATTTAATTGTCACTGTAGCACTAAAAGTGTTCTGACCATAATTTCTCTTTGGTTGGAAGTGGTGCACAAGCTGAATGCATGGAGCCTATCAGATATAATTATTTTTCTTCTCCTTGTATAGGAAATATGAAAACGGATGTTAGGTGCATTACCGTTACACCTACTCTCCAACCCATTTTCTTGTATTTCTTCCTGGGCTTGAGGTTAGTTTCACTGAAATTAGGGAGGCTTTTACATCCAGCTTTTTTTATGTGAAAGAAGGGGGGGAGGGGGGAGGGGGGAGGGGGGTTTCGGATTCGTGAAGAGCGCTTTCCCTTTTAAAACTCCTTTTCTGTTTTCTTTCTCTTCACAATCCATTCATTTAGGAAGAATAGACACGTGGTTTGAAAAGAAATTTGCTTCCGGAAACATCAGGCCCCCTCCTTCTTTATCTTGAACGATCTGGATACCAAGGTATGCTGCAAGCGGACTTCGATAGGTGTAATTACCCTTAACAAAGAACCACTGAAGGCAGATTTTGTGATAAAGAATATCAGGATGAGGACTTAGAAAAGCGACTTAGTATTTCAATCTCTTACCGTACCAGTGACAAAACCAGATTATACCATTCTCCTGGTCTTCTGATTCAGAAACTTTAATATCTTGTTTGCACAAGCCAGTCAGGAAAGAGAAGAAAAAGTGATTTTATATGATGGCGCTTAATCAAGATGGAAGGATATTAGCGGATCTCGAGCATGCAGATTACGAGACCCCAGAACCTATTGACTTTTACCCCCCTCATTACGACCCAGAACGCAAAGCATGGTTCCGATACACCATGCCGAACATTGAATTCCCTAAACTCCACCAATTCTGGCGAGGTCTCCGAGCAACGAGATACGAGGCAGAAATGTTGTCGATCGGCGTCAAGGAACAAATTGATGAGCTCAACCTCAAGGATATTACATGTAAAGATGATCTGAACGAGGTTGCACCTTATGCTCTTTTAATTGGGGAGAATCTTATGACGAATATCCATGCGTGGATTATGGGCTACGATCAAAGGAATCCGGTGCCGAACGACTGGTTGCAGTTGTGGATTATGACATTTTTGTTTGAGATTTGGGTGAATGATTATCGTGGAAAGGACGAGGATCTTTTACGAGAGGGTGAGGTCCATGAATTCAACGGTTTTGGAGTTTATGGGTATAATTACAAGAAGCCAGAAGAAGGGGAAAGATTGAAACTTCTGCATCAGGCTCAAGGGAAACCCCTTCCTACAATACCACCAAAGACATCCAGTACAGCAGGTGGAATTGCGTCCAGGCAAAACCAAGGGCAACAAACAACTCAACCAGTATCTAATAAACCAGCACCCGCAGGCATACGAGGCGAGAGGTATCCAAAACCCGAAAGGTTCAACTTGATAGTCGTCTCCACAAATCGCACACGGGAACTCTGCTCCGTACGAATTAATGCACGAGACTGTCTCGCAAATGATGAATCAACCTATGTGCTTAAGCTTTTACGGGCGGGTTTTGAGAAAGCTTTAAGTGAGATAGGCCACCCTTATAATCTCAAAGATGGGCAATTTGGATATGAAGGCCCCGGAGCACGAGTCACATTCAAGCCCCTCGAGAGGCAAGAGCACCTCCCACCTGCTATCAACCACCTTTCCAAAATAGCTTGGGACACCCATCCGGAGGACCAAAAGAAGGTCCTAGACTTTCACTTTTATCTTGAGAATGCTGATGGAAAACGGAATCGGGAAGCGAGAGAGCGAGCCAATCAAAGGCTTAGAGACGCGAGTGCAAGAAATAAAGCAGCCGAGAAGCCAGCTCCAAAGAATGCTCAACAACCTGCCCCTACGGCTAAGTCTAGACCCGGTTTCCTTTCCAAGGTCGGAAATGCGGCGAGAAAAATTGGAGGTCGAGCACCCAAGGCTCAGGAACCTGCATCCAGAACTCCGACCAGCGCTCGCAAACCTGCGGGTGCTCAAGGAACGACTGGCAAACTTGCTGCGGCTCCTAAGGCTAACAGACTCTCTATGTTTGGCGGAAATAAACCACTGAAACCTGATGATTCAAGTTCTGGAAAGGAAAAGGAACTTCAAGGTAGCTATGAGGAACTTAGCCATGAAACCTTTCTTAAGGGAAGTAATGATGAGGAGAAGATACCGTCTCTAGCTGATGAAGGTGAGTGGTTTGCCGAGGAGTTGGCTTCTACCCAGGTTTCAGAGAATAGCGATAATGAGGAAGATGAGAAATGTGATGAAATTACAGGAAATGAGTTCTTGGCTCATGAGTAGGTTCTGCCTGATTTGTACTTTGATATTTCAAGCGGTACTAACAATATTTTGATAGACTCCAAAAGCTTGTGAATTCTCCAGAATTGACGCGGGTTCCGGATATCAAAGACGAAAATGCGGATCTTTCGGATTGGGTTGAGTGTTGCGATTTATTCAAGATTAACCCTAACAATCAAAGCAACTTAGAACTCATCAAGGTGGCGGGACTTAAGAGCCGACTTTATCCATATCAGATCTTTGGGACCTTTTGGCAAATGAAAAGTTCTAGAGCAAATGGGGGCGGTTTTTTCGGCGATGAAATGGGTCTTGGAAAGACTCTTTCATTTCTGGCATATATTGTTGTTGAAAGACAACTTTCTATGCTGTATGACATGGTTGGGAAATCTCAAAAGTCGGGAAACGGTAAACATCACCAAGTGGGGTCAGCGGATGCTCATCTCCCTTGTCCCAGTGAGAAAGAACGACCATTTTGGATCGCTTGTCCATGCTCAACTTCAAGTCCTAGCCATCGAATGAAACCTAAGCCTGGGCTGCGATTGGCTGTTGTGCCTCCTCAGCTCGTTAAACAATGGATGGATGAATGGGATAAACACATCGATAACGAGACCTCTTCGCTGGGCATGAGACTTGCAGTCGTACATCCACCTGCGTTTCCAGAACAAGGCACACCCGATACGCGAGATGCAAATAAAAATGGCGCCACGAGGAAGTACATGGCTTCAAAGAAATCAAAACTCACTGGCGCAAACACCACTGAAGAAGATCTCCCCGCTCATGATCAGGAGAAATGGCTCGTTTTGACTTCCAAACAATATTACTACCCATGGGTCAAGCTTTTTTCCTATACCCCTAAAACTAATATCCGAGATAAGAAAGCCCCTAAGCCCAGCAATAATGCAGGGTTAGTCTTCGGGATAGCCATGGTTGATGAATGCCACGAAACGCATTTCCGAGACCTCAAACCAAAGGACCCCAAGAAATTCTACAACCGAGGAGGACTTCTCTACGATCTCCCACTCACCAACCGCCCTTTTATCTGGGGATATTCCGGTACACCATTAGTGTCCAGTCCTCGGGGTTTGGAACCTGTTCTCTGGTCAATTGAACAGCGAACAGAACAGTACCGCATCACCAACAGAGAAACGCAATCGGAATGGCAAGTAAACAAATCGCTCGGCCTCGAACAGTTTACATGGGCGAATCTCAACGCCCTCTGTACCGAATTCGACAACTGGGTCAAGGGCGAGCTAGGCTATGACGTAATGCCTGATCTCCGACTCTTAGTCTTCCCTTTCCTCAAAAAATTTATCATTCGAAGAACAGCTGAATCGCGATGGTTTGGACACCCATTGATGAGATTGAAGCCCCATTATCACCACGACGTCGCCTTAAAAACCAACCCTAAGTTCGACGCTGATCTCAAGGTTTTCCATGCTAGATATTTCGTCCCAGAGAGAGAGGCAGCCATTGACGAAGTCCAGAAACGTTTAAAAGAAGCCCCTCATGATGGAAGGATCGGAATGTATAGGGTTACGGCTCTTAACTTCCCCCAAGAATGGTATGTTGCGAGGAAGGAAAGGATTTTTGCGACGTTCCCTTACTTGGTTACCTTTGCACTTGCTGGAGCGAGACCGAGACGTCTTACATTCGAAAGAGAAGAGACGAAGCAATGGTCCGGAAAGATGCAGTATAAGCAGAGTTTGTATTATAAGAATCTCGACAAGATAGTGGGGAGTAGTCCTAAGACAGCTTGGTTAACTAAATTTTTGAGCGAGTGGACTACCGTCAAGGAGGAAGACTGCGGAGAAGACGAAAATATCAGAAAGAGATCAAAGAAGTTGGTTATTGCTACTCAATTCGATGTAGTGGCTTTGGTTTTGCAGATGGTATGTTATCCTTTCCCCTTTCCCTCGCTTAGCCAGGTTACAACACTGAAAAGATAAACTAACAACGCACCCAGTACTTCGAAAGATACCACCCGACCCTCTACCCAGTCACAAAGCTCATCCTCTCCACTACACCCCCTCGTGAACGTTCCGCTATTCTCGCTTCCTTCTCCACCGACCCCAAAGCCCCCGCCACTGCCCGCGAGCGCGCTGCAATGGCTAACAAGCCAGAAGCCCCAAAAGCAGAAATAATCATAGGAAACACCCATATAATTGGCAAAGGACTAAACCTCACTCGGGCTTCGACAATGATTCTCATGGAACCCGATATTGCCTTCTCTAAAGAATCCCAGATTTATTCTCGAGTCCACAGGATTGGACAGAAAGCTACTGTCACACAGAGTTATCGTCTCTGGTGTGAGACTCCGGATGCGAGGGATAGACCACCGGAACTCCCTCCTTACTGGAATAAGTGGGAATGGGAGGGCAAGGCAGTTGATAGGGTGAAGGAACGACAGTTGACTTTTGGGAGGAAACAGAAGAGGAGAGTGAAGAAAGAAGGGGTAGAACCGGGTACAGATACAGGAGGAGAGATGACTGAAAGGGAGGGAGCGGGAAATGAGACGGATAGTAGCTTATTTGTGTAATTGGGCCCTTGTTTGTTTTTCCTTCCTACTTATTCTTCACTTTCAAGTTTCCTTCATAACTACAACATTTATTTTAATAATATAGTTTATTTCTAACACAATTCAGTACTCAAGATAGTTCAATTCCCCTCTCGGCTCTCCAAAGAACGTTCGAGGAGGTTTCGACATTCCACCCCGAACGACCGTGGAAGTAGATGAGGCCTGGAGGGGTCTGGTCACAGCTGAAGGTGCGGCCGAAATGACTTCGAACCAAGAGGAGGATCTCTACGGGGCCTCATCTGATGAAGAAGATAAAAAGAAATATCCCGAGTCAAAAAAACGCGCTTCTAAATTGGCTGCTGCACAAAAAGCAAAATTAGAAAGAGACGAGAGTATCAAAGCTTTAGGAAGTAGAATTTCCTTCGAAGGATACTCCTCTGCTTCTGAGAGCAAGAAACCCAAGCCCAAGTCCCCACCACGGTCAAGTCACGATGATGATAGAGGTGAGCGCATAATTTCTAACTCTCTCAAGCTAGGAGAACAGATCACTGTTTTCGCTTCCGTAAGCCCTATTACTCCTTACTCTCCAACTTTTACCTTTGGAGAAGCGAGGCAAGTCGGTATTCAAAGAGTTACTGCTTCGCTACCTATTGATTCCAGAACTGGCAGCTAGTATGGGGAGTCTAGTGCTGACGATTGCAAGGACGAAAAAAAGTGGAAGGAGAAGATTCCTAGTGTTGGAAGACTGAAAGATGTTAGGGTTTTGGGGAAGAGGTTTGAGGCTGTTGAGAGTGGTGGTTTTAGACGAGGAGGAGGGAGATGGGAAATGAAGTTTTAATTAATGTAGGGGTGGCTGTTGATGTATTGATTTGGGCGTCGGAAAGGAGAAAGAATGGCGTTTGTTTTGATACTTGCTAGTGTATACCTTTTGTAGAATTTGTATGAGTTTCCACTTTCTTCATTTCTCCTTCACCTTCACTTATTTACAGCGAGAACAAAGAGCAAGTGTAACATACATCACTGGCTGATATTTTGGGTAAAACATTATATTACCAGGGTATCCACGAATTGATCTCAATACCGAATTCATGCTTTTCGTCATCCGTTTTTGCGTTCAGGAATAGGTTACTCAAGTCGGGAATTCTAGAATTTCCAGCAGTGTTACAATTGACTAGAAATATCTACCGAGTGTTACACCACATATTCCAGAGATATCGAGAAGAAATAAAGCTTCAACCTTCTTCGATAAATTGCATGCTGGAGATCCTTGCTGCTATGACAGTGCTTGCTGTTACAAAATGGGAGGCGACAGCTGGAAGAACTTAGAATTCACTCAGAAAAATTTGCCATCGGAAGCTTCCAGCCTTCTGAGTGAATAGTCTGTCGCTAAACTCCACCGAGGCAGCTGCGACCTTTTGAATATATATATAAGCTTGAATCCTGCTCGTCCATGGTAAACTCTCATCGTTTGTCAACACCACACAACAAAGCATCATACTCTCTACACCTCGTGCATTAATATGGCTCACACAAAAAAAGACGATATCTCCAATGTCATTTCATCGTAAGCGCTACAAGCTCCACCGGCATGTGAAACATTCTAGTTAACAAAAGCAGGCTTTGGGTCTCGGGTAAATACAGTGATATGAAAATCAAATGCGGCGGACGCGTATTTGATGTCCACAGAGCGATCGTTTGTCAACAATCGAAGATCTTTGCCGCAATGATGGATGGAGAATGGAAGGTGGGCGAAATAAACACTGTATGGTTCTACTCATAGCTAACTCGAATGTTTAATAGGAGGCCACCGACCGAGAAATCGACCTACCAGAAGACGACTGCAGGACCATTACCAAGATGCTCGAGTACTTGTATGAGCGCAAATACGACGATTCCTTAGTTGACCAAGTTCATACATGCTGCGAAAACGACGATTCACTATGTCCTCTCGTCCTAAACACGAATCTTTATATATGCGGCGATAAATACGATATCCCTGGTCTGAAGACGTTTTCTAAATCCAAATATTCGGAAGCTATCAAGAAATGTTATGGACATGCAGGACTCGGCAGATCTCTTGAACTGATCTACAGCAAACTTCCCGAATCCGATGAAGAGCTCAAGAATATCGCACTGGATACGGCTGCTACACATCTCCTTGATATCTATGGTGCAGAAGAAAGTCCTTTGAGAGAATGTTTGGATACCAAGGAGAACGGACATGTTCTTTCAGATATTGTCAAGCTGATGGCGAAGAATAAGGCAAAGGAGAATAAGCAAGGAAAGGAATGGGAAGAAAAGCAAAAGCAAATTCAATGTCTCAATTGTTTGGCAGTTACGGTTCTGTATGATGACCCTCATTATCTGGGTTTGATGCGGCCAAGGCGGTGTACCAGCTGTGGGTGGGATTTTTAGTCATCAACAATTGATTGTAGAAAATTATGGTGATAATTGTTAGGATTCATGAAACAGTATTCACCATAAATACATTACGCCTCTAAATTTAATTATAATGAGACGTGCTTTGAGTTTCCCTTGACATATTGCTGTAGAAAGAACCATTCACTCACTACTCTAGACTGTCCAAAGGAACAATTACCTGTAGAACATAGCTCTATTGTTTGTCGCTAAGCCACAGAGTATGTTAAATCACATTTACATTGAAATGACGTTATTCCCTTCTCGCTTAAAAACTATAAAACATTGCCTTCTCAATTGCTTGATATCCGAAACAAACAATATCATCATATGGCACCACCAGAACAAATTCAAAACCAAGAAACAAAGAAGTCTTACTCAAATATTTGCAAAGCAAATATACAAGGTAAAGTCCCAAGTCTCCTTTAACTACCTCAACTAACTCCCCACCTTCCAAGTCATACGGCCCCGCAATACACCCAACTGGTCGAACTCGGCCATGTCATCTCAAAACGCAAACTCCACCCGCCCAACTGCGTCCGGGTCTATATCGTCTTCCTCGTCCACAGAAAGCAAGTCAAGTGCCACAAGCACAGCCAACTCAACTGATAAAGTCTCTATCACTAAGTCTAAGCACGAGAAGAAGGGCAGCTTTCCGCCAGCGGGATTTGAACGATGTGTCGTTTGTGGTCACATTTGTCCTTTGGTAAGCACTCCATCTCCAACTTTCCTGCCTTCTCACTTGTCTTGGGAGTCCTTCACCGACCCAAATCCTCTTTTCCAGAAAGAGAACCTAACTAATGCCTCGACAGGACTTGATAAACCGTGGAAGATGTTCGGATCCTAGCTGTGTCAGAAACCCAGACTCCATCTATTTCTCTAGTTAAACCATGTTGCTGTCAAATCCTGTATTACAATGGGAACAAGAGAGCTAGCTTTCCCGATAGTGACAATATGAGTTATTATACCTGTTGTGCTGGATTCATAACATCACCTGACTTTTCTCAATATTTATTTCTATAGTGATCTACTGTTTGATTTACCACTTCATCGGCTGTTTTATCTGCTATTTTGATCAGCTGTATGATGACTGGTATGATCACTTGTTTTGTACCACTTGTTTTGTACCACTTGTTTTGTACCACTTGTTTTGTGTCACATGTTCAAAGCGCTACCATTAGGAAACCACTATTCTGCAAAGGACTTCCTAAGGAAAATTCTTCCTTCTATGCTCTGTATGTAATGTGAACTGAGGTGATTTTGGACAAGAAACAACAATTGAAGTAACTCTGGCAATGTGCAAGTTCTGCGCCTAAGTTGATATCCTCACAAAAAGCCCAGCCACCCTTGAGGGCCGAGTACAAAGCTCTATACATCCCCTAGAATGCTAGAAATCAGAAAGCAGAACTCGGCAGTAATAAGGTGAATCAAATTGAACATTTAAGCGTGTAAACACGAGCATTATGAACCATTCTGACTGGCAATCAATGTCACAAAAAGGCCATAAATTATAATAAAGAGGGTGAGATTACTATGTCACCTCCTATCTACCCACAGTCAGACTATGATAACAATTAGCATCTCCGGCGATGCATGAATCTCCACGATTCCCATCATACTGCAAATTATCACCCACATTCTATCATCTAACCCAAATAAATTATGATGACCCAATACAGAAGAAATTATATTGAACTCAACCGTCGATACTGCCGATTGCTTCTTAAAAGATAGTCCGCTGACAACCATGACAACGATACAGTCCAGCTGCAGACATATGATGAAGATTGGTCGAGTTGCAGTACTGACATCGTGGGACCATTCTGCTATCTGTCAGAACTTGAAGCTGGTTTTTGCCGTGGTTTGAAAACGAGAAAATGGCTTCCTTTTTATTGGCCTCCTGTCGCTTCTTTGTTCCGTATTTAATAATATCCAAGCCCACATCTCCATTTTTCCTCAACAGCTCTTGGAAAAGATTCTTAGCATGAAACTTCTCGCCATCCTTAACGATAACTAGGTCGTTCATCTTGTCGACCACTATAGTGTTGACCGCTACCTCTATGGCAATATTATTGAGTTCACGATCGGTATCTGGGAGCTCTGAACTGTAAAGTAAATCGAGACTAGCAGCGAAGTCTGGGAGATTGGACATGAGACTCGAGACAGCGAGAAGTTTGTATTTCTCTGCTACACAAGTCTTGAGGTCCATAACACCGTATTTTTCGGCGAGGAGATAGATTTTGACGTTGGTCACGAATCTTCCGTATGCGAATTTTTCCTCGTTTGAGGCCGCGGAACGAGGTGGTTTTGTGAGGGGAATCTCGTTATAGTCTTTGGTATAAAAAAACTCGAGCCTGAGCCTGAGGATTTCCGGATCATCGTCCTCGAGTTCGATGACTTCATCTTGCGCCTCCTGGTTTGCTGTGAGATAAGGAAATGATGGAGGGGGAAACGAGTAGTTGTTTACCTTGAAATTACCACCAAAAGCTCTCTTGAAATAGTCTGACGAATTGCAGACAACAATACGGTGAGGTGAGCTTTGATGGTTTGACCACCACACTTAATGGTAATGTTGGTAAGCTGATCCGACCGAAGCATACTACTCTATGGTTAAAATATTAGACTGATGAGAATTGAGAAAGGTGGCACATACCTAGCATTCAGCTTTTGAGAGAATCTTGGTTTGCCATCTTTACTGACAGGTAGTTGTTGTAAAAATCTGGATGAGTTGGCGTGTCGAAGTTGAAGGAAAAAGGTTCAAGATGTGTCGGAAGGTAGTTAGTTGCTTTGACAAATGTAGTCTTGTGCGAGACAAGCACGTCAAAAAGTATTATAGGCGGGAAACTGTATTTTGACTTGGAGGCTAGCAAGGGTACCCTGTTAGCTTCTTGCGAGCGTCAACGCCCAGCTTTATAGATGGTTCGTGGGTTAACATTTATAAGCCTCAACACCCTAGCCAAGCCACTTCCACTCAGTGAATGCCACAAAAGACTTGAATCTTCGCATCAGGGAGGCAGGAACAGAGGGTAAGGTCGAGAGGCCCCTTCAAGCAAAATCGCAATTCTACGGAAGGAAAAGTCCTGATATCAAACTCCTCTGTGACGGTATTTCTGTTTTGAGGAAGGAGCTACTCACAACCCTCCAAGGCCTGAATCAAATCCCCTCGATTACAGAGGGCCAAGGAGAGAAGGGCTTTATGACGGCACGAACCAATATGGTTTCTATTCACAGAGAGATGTGAGAAGTAGATAAGTAAGCAGAGTCAAAATTCTCGCCTTTGCACTCACGGCTCTCTTTACCGTTACTTCAGCGCCCACCAACCACACACAGACCCACTCTAACCATTTATTTCAAAAACACCATAAATGGAAAGGAGCAATTATTCTATTAGTATAGAACAACCGGCAAGATAAGGTTTATAAAAGTATGCAAACCTCAAAAGAGAGTGAGCTATCTCTGTTTGGACGGAGGTAATTCTTTGCATTGTACTATTATTTTTGCTAGGAATGGAGCCAGGAAGATTCTAGTATTTAGGAAGGTTCGCATTCAAAGGTTCTCAATTTCAAACGATTCTCAGTACCTGGACCTGTCAGTTTCTTTTCTCCCCGTGCTGTCTTAACCTTTTCAGATCATTCTTTCCTAGCGTTCTTTCTTCTTCCCTCAATCTCCAAAACATAAGAACAAGAAAGCAGAAGAGAAGGCACGGCTCCCTAATTTCCGTATCTTTCTCCCTGTGTCGTCGCTTCTCCAAGTGATGACTCTAAACCAAGGTCTTTCCTTCCACCTTACTCGATTTCCATGCGACAATCATCCTCAACCAGGCTGGGAAAGTGGGAACGAAAAGTGCGACTCACTCGAGATACTCCATCCCCGACTTCCCGTTTACCTATCTTGTTACTTATTCTAATTGTAAGTCGAACTCGTTCTTTCCCTCTTACCTCGATTTTACCATCTTAATTTCTATCTCATCACGGCCCACGATCGGTGGCAAGAAGAGGACGCCCGGCTTCCTAGTTCTAATTTGCCCCGACTCTCTTGCTAGGAAAACTCGCCCTTCCTGACTTAATCTCGTCTCTTGACCTATTATCCCCGTCTCTCTTACCCCAGGGTCGAGATTTGATTTCCGCGTCGCCAGTGACGCGCCACAACAAGAGCGAAAGTGCGGAGGGAAGGCACGACTCTGTTTCAACTCTTCAAATCGTTCCTTCTCTGATCTCACCGGCACTCGAATCCGGTCCTTGCCATCGTTATTTTAAGTTTTCAAGTTCTACCTATGTCGTCGAGAGGAGGCACGACTCCCACCCATCCCTGACTATTTTTCCCACTCTCTTACTAGTTCCACTCCATCTCAACTCTCCTCTCCATCTCAACCTCCACCCTTCCCTCTCACCACAACTTAAAACACAACACTCCAAACACAACACCCCAAACTTATCTCAGACCCCACAACCCCCAATTTCCCCACAACAAACAAAAAAACAAGCTAAATCACCTCACAAAAACAAAGAGAGAGAGCAAAAGAAGTATATACAAATTTTTATTATAGCGATAAATGTTTCGTTAAATCATACTCAAAGTGTAAGAATACACGAAGGAGGTAAGCTGTTTTTCCCTCTTTTTTGTGGGAGTTTCATCATTCATATGGTATATATACCACTCCACTCGCTTGGAGAAATCAGCCGAAGCCGATTCTCGAATCGCAAGGGGATGTTAGGTCACCTTTGATTTTGAGGACGGGGGTACTGTTACCCCGTTGCTGGGGTAGTCCTCTTCCTCTCCCCAGTACCGCCATCAACGGCAAGCCTTTCTAGGCTCTCCAGAAATCAGCTTTTAGTTAAAAAAGAAAATTTGCAAACCAAGTCTGCAAACACATCTCCTCACCCACTCCTATCGACCCCCTTCCCCTTCCTATCCCCCTCAGTAGATTTCAACAAATCCCTCAAGCTCCCCTCAGCATGACTCGCGCTCCTCTGCCTCCCCATCACATTCCCAGCTTGGCTCTTCCCCCACGGCAACCAAGAGCTCAAACTTCCCAATATCGAAGGTCGGGAACTAGCTTCACGTCTCAGTGCCGCAGCGCGAGACTCATTCTTTATCGTAGCAGGCTTCAAGGACATTAATTTATGTATGCTCGTACCAGGGGCACTTCGAAGATCTGTTCCTGTGGAGGTTTGCGGCCGTGCTGGTTCGCTAATCAGGGAGGTGGGGGAGGCGAGAGGGATGGTATTTTCATCTTTGTTCTTGGGGGTGAGGGTGTTGTCGATTATTACTGATGCGAAGGTTGCGGATTTTGAGCGTGTGTGTTTGGAGGGTCTTTGGGTGGAGGGGCCTGCTGAGGGGGAGGGGGAGGGAACGGCTTGGTGGAGTATCTCTGTCAGGAGTTCTTTCTTTGCGGCGCGACCGCGGACTTCTTCGGCTATTACTGCGGCGGCTTTTTTCTTGGTCTTGTCTTCGTCTGAGGAGCGGGAGGAGGACATTATTGTTTCTAGGGTACCGTAGGCTACGGATTTGGGACGTCGTCCACCTCGTGAACCTCGTCCGACACTTCGTGTGTGCTCGTCGTCAGAACCAACGGCTTGGAGGGTAGGGCCGACGTTTGTGTTTGATCCAGGACCAACGCCAGTCGTTGGCAGGAAAGCCTCCCCTCGTCCATGAGGCGGCATATGGACCTCATACTGATTACTCAGACTATACTTGCTCCTCGCACAGATCTCCGCAATCCGTTCCAAATCATCGGAAACACCATGTCTTATCTCATCCATAATCCCCTTGAAACTAAATGCCTCAATGGGTGGAAGCTTCAAATCCATCTTGGGAGTCGTCATCATCGACCGCCCATTTTCTCGCCTCGGGGTAATGATATCGCGTCGTTGGGATTGCGGCCTTGCTCCAGAGTAAGTACGCACTATCACAGGTTGGCTGAAGGTACTGTTTCTTGCGCCAGTCGACTTTGCATATCGATGTCCAGATCTTGTTGCACCATTGAGCTGGCGTAGGGCCGATATCCGATGAGCAACAGTTGCCTCGTCGAGGATGTGTTCTCCACGAGCTGCCTCCTCAGATTCCACCACCAAGCTTGCCGTCGAGGTATTGGCACTCCACAATGCCGGTGGGAGGAAGTGTAGGGGGAGAGAGTGTCGTCTTGAAGGATTTGGAGTTGAACGAGTGTGGTTTGAGGATGGGTTAAGGCTAGTCGTGGGGGAGGTGGAGGTGGTGGTGGTGGTGTTGGGAAAATGCGGTGATTTTGGGGGATGCGGGGTCATGCCATGGTGGTCGAATGCTGGCAGGGCTTTTGGGGTTGTTCCAGCAGGAGCATGAGCATCTTCCAATGCCATGTTGGCTCGCGGCTGCTTAAAGTGGATGCGGAGACATTGTCTCTGTGTTTTGTTGAGAAGCAATTGAACTGCACCCGCAGACGGAGCGAAAATTCGTGTTCAAGTGCGTGGCGAGCTGGAAGGGCCTTGGAAACGCATGATGAAGTGGCAGTTGAGAAGGAGCCGCAAATAGGAGAGCGGCTGTGAAGCTATTCCTTGATAGGGCGAGAATGGATGGGAGAGGATAAAAGCGGCGGCTAACGCAGCCGACCTGGGTGACCTAGAAGTGCTACCTATACTAAAACCACCTAAAATACTACTAAATGTATTGGGAGAGAATCCAACACGATAAATCTATACATGGTAACTGCGCTATTTGTATTCACTCTCCTTGAAATATAATTCAAAATCTTGTCGCGAACGCGCCTGGTGAAGCTATTCGCCCCTCCCCCGCGTTTTGTCCTTGGAAGTCCCTGGCAGTTACCGCTGACCTCGCCACTGCAAAGCATCTCACCCCAAGGCCTTCTTCAACACCAACACCAACACCGCATTGCATTACAACGCACAAAGAACAGCTTGAGTTGTCAGGTTCAACATGGCGTCCGATCCAGACCGCCGCAACGACCCCGGCGACAGACAAAACAACAGCAATGAATCGAACCCTCCAAACCCGTTCATCCGATTCCGCCAATTCGCAGACGCCCAAGTCGGTTCATTTCTGCAAGGCTTAATCGGCCTACCATCTGCCTTTTCGAAAAATACATCTGGAAATACAAGATGGGCAGACTTCGATGACGACCTCCGCCGACGCGATGATCTCCAAACGCGACAGAAACAGCTGAAGAGCGCGGATGCTCAGCGGAACCAGCAGGAAGAATTGGATGGTCAAGAGGGAATCATACCAGTGAAGAAATGGCCAAGAAAATGTTCCTCGCCATATCCCCCACAAATGGATAAAGCTACCGCCGCAGCCATACCTCTCTACTCGCCTGTCCACAAGTCGCTCTTTTCCCACTTACCTCAACTGGGGGACACCTCACCCTCATTCAAGCCCTCCAACCTCTTGAATGGCATCCGTCAACCATTCCTCCCAGAATACTGGCCCCTGAAATTAAAGCCCGACCAAAAATCCCCCGACTTCATGACCAACCTGCGATACACCGCCTACAACGAATTAAACAGCCATCCAGTCTACCAATCCAACTACTCGCTCCTTCCCTATCTCCTCTTCTCGCCTTATTCGCCGTTGAAACTCGACCACGAGGCGGACCACCTCCCAAGTACTTCAAAGCCGGATAATTTCCCGTACAGTATCGCTTTCGAAGACTTGATTATGATAACACATGGTCGTGCGGCACTGAATCTACCTCATCCATATCCTAGGTGCCAAAGCCCACGCGATGGTATGTCGTGGGTCTCTCTCTTCCACGGAACAGGTATTTTGCAACAAAAGGAGGCGAAGACGATGAATGAGGAGATAGTATGGGATTTCCCTAATTCCTCTCCTATCCTTCGGAAAATCAATTCCCGTTATGAGGAACCGGAGACGGAACAAGATATGTATAATTGGTTCCTCCGATCCGTTACTTCGCCGGCGGGTATTGCGGATGCGGTGGAGTCGATTGTTGAGACTATATTCGAGAATGGCGAGCTGGCGAAACTTATGAATGACATTAAAGATATGCGTGGTATTACGACGCCGGAAGGTCGGCAGGGTTTGAGGGATAGCCTTGCTGAGAGTGATAATAAAGATATCCGGGAATTGATGCTCGAACTTGAGAGAATCGGTCTCCTCCCTCCAGCGTCCGAGCGAAAGGATGTTGCGACCGAGACTGAATCCAAGACTGAGTCCGACCGGCAGGAACGAACAAATGTTGAGACTGATCAGCAAGAAAAAGAACCATCCAAGATCTCAAAAATCCACGACCCAAATAAAGTCATTTCCTCAAGCACCACCTCAGAACACCACACAAACGAGGATGGATCCGTAGATACCACCGTTACGGTGTGGAAGAAATACGCTGATGGGAGGGGGACTTGTACGGTGACGAGGCATATTGAGGATCGACCTTTATCATTTTCCGAGCAAAAAGAAAATCTCGAGGCGGAGAAAAATGGAGAGAATGTGGGGGAGGTTGGGGATAAGAGTAAGGATAGGAAGATATCTAAGGGTTGGTTTTGGAATTGAATTGAATTGAATTGATGGGTAATGTGGGGTGGGATAGGCGTTGAATTTTGTGGACTTGATGGATTGGAGTATTGGGTTGCTGGGAATATATGGAAAATATGACGTTATGATCGCCTTCTTCTATTCTTGGGTACAGTGGACCGTCAGTGTCTTGAGGGCATGAGCTGCTTGTATAATACATATTTTTAATGAACAATTTCTGTAGCTTTGTGTGCTAGTGTGCCAGTATTCTCGGATGTTTTTCTCCGTGCGTGATATTGAGGAGTTTGCGGGTTCCTAGGTCTATTTTACTTTTTTTTCTTTTGGCTTTTTGGTGGAGGGTCTTGGTTGTTGTGTGAATAGCTGAATTTAGGCGAGAAGGCGAGAAGTTGAGATGAGGTGAGAGAGGAGGGAACTTCAATTCGGGGGAGGGACGATGCTGGAATAAGCGCCGGGTATCTCGTCGCCGTGAGTCAGGTAGGTATTCTTGGTGAGAAAACAAGGGAAGGAGCGGGTTTTCAAATTCAGGTGAGGGAAGGAACGTTTGAATCCTGGAAAGTCGAGGCGGGCAGGCTCTTTGTCGTGGACGTTCGCCTAACCAATGGTTAAGCCAATGGAGCTTGATAAGACCGGGGCAAGTAAGGGGCGGGAAACAGAGGTAAGTTGGGGAAGGAAAGAGCGGCTAGAGTCGAGAGAGACTGAATTGGGCCCTCGGGCCTGGGAGAAACGACCTCGAGTACAATTAATCTTAAGAATTCGTGGATCTTAGTTAGTTAGCTGCTGTGAAGTGCATACATGTAACCAAATATATATGTCTTATTTTTGAGGTGCGTTGCTACTTGTACAGTAGCAATGCTCGTATTGTTCGGGGCATTCCCCGCTCAAAATAACTAACACAGAAAAGGAGCCTTCTGAGTCAATGAACGAGGTTGAATTAAAGAAAGAACGACTTGGGGAGTTGAGAGAGTCGGACGCGGTGTACCTTCTCAAGTTCCCCGAGGTAAGAGGGGAAGAGCGACCTAACGAGAAGTACTAGTTGGAGGTTAATTCAAGGCAAGCGCGAGAAGAAGACTTGATAAGAACTATGGTCAGAAGTCAGTTGCTCCTTCTCTTCATCGATCGCTCGTCGCTCTTCTTGTAGATACTTACGAGAAACCTGATGTAGAGAAGAAATTACTTAGAGCTCTATATTCATTTTAGAAATTCTGTTTTAGTCTCTCTGAACTTTCTTAGTCACGTGAATAACAATGATTCTTATTTTATAATCCTATTCGATCAATGTAGTTACCGTCATTTTCATTCTCCCAGCCTCTCTTCGCTCTTGCTCCAGATGGCCAAGGCGAATTCATTTCACAGGATAGTAAACAGTAGATAATTAAGAATATATGTTACAAGGGAAAGTAAAGAGACTATATAAGAAAATTCAGGCTGGCAAAATTCGTCTTCTTCTGAAGGTTCGTAAAAGGTAGAAAATTAAGCTAGAAGTAAATATCGTTGCCTACCACCCTCGCTGATTTTCTGTACAGATGTCTTTCAGAAACGTAACAATAAATTACGATTGTAAAAGTCCTAAGTGAATGCGGAGAGCTTCATGTATATCCATCATTGCCTCTTTCAAATTTCTATTTTTAGAGCTTGGTTCTTTGGGACATTCTCTGGAGAAGAATCGAGAACTTACGTTTCTTCTTAGCCTTCTCGAGTAAATAATTTGTATCATTCTGGGATTTTACGTAGCCATGCATAGGCTTAATTTGTTTTCTATTGAAGTGGAGTACTGGTGAAGAGAACTTCTCTTTCATAATGTCAAGTAGTGAGACCACGAGGTCAATCAGGCTATGAACTTGGAAAGAAAGAAGGAGATAGCTTCACAACTAGATAATACAAGTGAATAGTATGGAAACAGTCATCCGATCAGCAGACCGTTGACATGCTCCTAAAGTCTATAAAGTCTTGCATCGTAGTCTTATTTCTTGGCTTCCTCTCTATCCTTTAAGAATACTTTTCAAGTCTTGCTTAATCCACCTTGAAAAGCAATCATCAACAACACTTATTAACAACTTATCAATTACGAATAAATCTGTCTCATCATGCAACTCACATTCTTACTTCTCAGCTTCCTTAGCCTCTTCACCTCCGTGAGTCCTACCATCAACACTTAACTCCCCATCTCCAACTCATGAGTCCTAAACTAACAACATATACTTACTTCCAGATCCTCTCTGTTCCTGATCAACTCCGCCATCGCGAGGTGCCATGGACTTATACCGGCACATGGGGCGGTCGTGAAGTCATTGTCACAGGCACAATCCAAGAACAACTCACACAAATGAAGGCGCTTTATCCCGATTTCGATCCCTTCCTCGGTGCTCCCAGACCCGACCTTGAATCGCGTGCTGCCCTCAACACCCGAAATAAAGTTCGTTTTGCCCTCTTATATTCTCTCCCAATTCTTTGTATTGGCTGGATCGGGTTGAATGGACTGGAGTGGTATATTTTTGATCGATCAGCTAACGAAAATCAAAGGACGGAACCATCTGCTGCCCAGTCCCAGGACAAAGCTGGAGACCTGCATACAATAGTTACCTCGTCCCTGGTATAGAATTCATCAAGACCCATGATATCTGTCTTGTTGATGCTCGTTCTTGTTGTGGGTTTTCTCCGAGTTCTTCTGCTTTTGGGTTGTTTCAGGAGGATTAAGAGGCTACTTCCTCCTATCAACGCTATTACTTCCTCAGACATACCCCTAGAAAATGGTAATACTGACTCTGAGATTATCCGTAGCGAGATTAAGTTGCGATAGAGGAAACGCAATATATCTTTGCAATGATGCGAGTTGTCCCCTCCCGCTGATCAACTTCTTTCCTTTTTTGGCCTTGGCCGTGAGGTGAGAGCTAAGAGCTAATTAATTCTTAATAGAACCCTTACCCGATCCTACCGAAATGTGATTACATCGCTTCTTATGCCCAGGATTTACTTGGTCACTGTTCGCATAATGATGGTGACTATTTGGAGACTTGTGGGCAGGAATTTGATTCGGATCGATGTAAGCTTTTTACCCACTTTCCGTTCATCGTAAACAATGACTGACATCGAGGTGTGTAGATAATGTAAATATTCATAACGGGGATTGTTAAGCGAGATGTACTCTTATCCTCCAGCTGGCTGGAGGCGAGAAGAGTATCGACAGGGCCGGGTTGGAGTGATTATTTAGGCTGCTGGGAGGCTTGAATAAACTTCACACAAAAAGGAATCCTGGGGATTGATGATTACATTTATTTTGAATGTTGGCGGACTTGGATTGGTAATAAGGTCCGGATTTATTATTTTTAGCGTTGCGCGAGGTTTTGGATGAAAATTGAGGAACTCGACTTTTGGCGTAACTGAAATAAAACTCTTTTAGTTTCCTTTTTTTGACTCTTATACTTTTTCTTCTTACTTCGGTTTGGTGCGGAGTTAGGCGGCAAGGCTTGTTATGATTCTGTGGTGAGTCGTCTGATATATTAAATCTACACTGGTAAAAAGATAAACCAAAAAAGAATAATTGCCCTCGATCCCAAAGAAAAAAAAATGGGGCAAAGGTGGCAGGTTTCAGGGATGTTTCCAAAGACAATATACCAACTTTACGGAGCTGAGGTGGCAGATCTCAGCGAGTAAACTCATAGAATAATATGCCAACTCAACAGAGTCGCTTTCGGTAGCAGGTCACATTAAAGGACTATTTACCAGCTAGGCTAGGCCGAATCAAACTGACCTAAATCGCTTGATTCGATACCTACCGCATGCTTATTTGAATATAGATAGTAAGATTTTGTTTGTGGGCTTTTGTGAGACCCTACCATCAATGAGGTGGCGAGTGGAAATGGAAGGGCAGAGTGAAATAAACATCCCCTAACTCACATCCCAAACTGTACTAACTTCTTTCAACCTTCTATTTTGGAATAATGTCCCTATTATATTGCTTGCATGACAACTTTTTCGTTCTATCTAGCTCCAAAATTCACCCACGGAAATAGGTTTATCTTCTCCTTCGGGCCCCCCAAAACACAAGTATAACGGGGATCGAAGCGGAAATCATACGAAGCGCATAAAAGCAGTTGTTTGAGCCTTTTCAAATTGCTTTGGATCCTAAACAAATCTCTTTCTATCAGTATCAAGTGGAAGACAAGACGAAATCCCGAAGAATTGACACATAGCGAGGTACTCGAACTCGATACCAGAGACGAGAAATGGTTGCAGGCGACATAATGAAAATCTTGAGTATCGGCTCAAATAGAAATCCTATCCCTCCCTGGCAGTCGATTCAACGTTTAGGTCGTTCAAATCCCAAGGCGTAGGTTCAAGGGACGGAAAGAATCAAATATTATACGCAGTTGAAGCTATTTGTATCTTGAAGTAATAAACGCCCAAGAAAATTTGACACCCAAATTCCATGAAGCACACCTCAATAGAAGATCACCAACTCGATGTTTGGTTTTTGGAAAAGACGCGGAATTATGTTAGTGAAATCCAAGATACTTATATGATATATTGACTCTTCCAAGGATAGGCTACGGTCAGTAGATAAGAGACATGCATGGGCGATCTTATAGGTTTCTTTAAGCAAGCTCATGGATTTTTCGTGGATGTCGAAAATGAGGGTTCTGGGAAGCGCTGTTTAAGTTATTTCCTCTACCCAATCATACCTGTATTCGTTTGAGTAAAGAATTCAAATGCTTGTTTTTTGTTTATTAAATCCCTCGAGGCATATTCTTTGGATACTATTCATTCCTATTTATGGGTCTTCTTTGTCCAGAGGATAGGGGTCGGAGAATCCCTTGGTAGCATTTAAGCGATGTATTTATATGGTTACTAGGACTTTAATTGAAAGATATTATTACACGAAAGCTAGAAGAAAAGGAAATACCATTAACAGTATTTGACTATTACGTGTATCTCCAATCACGCATTCCTTGGGCAACTCAATATTCCAAATGAAAGTTGGAAGTATTTAGTTTAACTACACACGTTTTCGATCGGAGAAGCACCTGGGGAGTTATTATACCTCAACTCCAAGTTTCAAAATCATGCATAGGACAATTTCTGTTGAAGTGTCTCACCCCTCACTCGGTCGGTAAGATACGTCACGTGAGCAACTCTGATTTATCACAACCTCCTTCCCATATATTCAATATATATGACATCGCGATCCAGAATATATCATCTCATACGCTGTTCGGTTGTTTGGAGTAGCAGGAACAACCCACCTGGGCCATGCCAGACCTTTTGAACAATCCTTGTGGTTGATTTTGGCGATTACTGTACTGGAATTGTTCGGGGAGATGGAACAATGAGAGCTCTTCAGTACTGACTTGGTTGCTTCGAGGCCCTAGTTTCACCATTCCTGAAATGATTCGAATTCTCGTATAATTAGTTGCTAGTTGTGAAGTGGTGGAAGTGGTCGTCGTAAAATCAACCTTGACGATGCCGCTGGTACCCCTGAAGTCCTGTTGTACCTCCTATAAAATCAAGTTTCCAGCGAGATGGAGGAGCCTAGTCTCCAATTCCAACGTAATCGGAAGCTATCGGTGCTTTCGCGTTCACGTTTTCTTCAAAACCTTCCGTAAGGAGATCCAAGTCGGCCCATTGACATAAAAGAACCAACATTTTATCCCGAATCGTTGCTTACCTGTAAATATTAAGCCTTATCTCGACATACTGGGACTTTTCAACTCCAGAGCGGGGATTCTCCGTGAACACTAGGTGTGAAATTATCGTCAGTTTTGTGAGTTGACGACAACAACCCTACACCGCACAGCAAACCACAAAAATGGTTTGATTTCACCCCCAACTTTCTCGTAACACCAACCAAAATTCAACATAAAAATATTGAATCGTCCCAAGGAGCAGTTCGCGATAGAAACTGTGGTGCTGAATGGGAATTCCCCAAGACCTTGGCAGGGTCTTGGCCCCCCTTGGCCATCTAGATAGGAAGGAGATATCTTCCCCGCCACCAGTAACTACACCACTCATTGACAACGATTGGCAAACAAACAAACTATGGGCAGACTACGCCGTTGCAGGCCGCTGCATCGAAGGTCGAACTTGCAGAGAAGCCTCGGAAAACCGTTATCTTCTACTCTTGGCACGGATATGAAGCTTCTTCCATTGTGAAAAACTTGTCGATGGCAACATGGTCCCATGAAATCGCGTCTCGCACATCTTGACCCTTGCCCTATTCTCCCCTTTTCGGCCCCCTCCCCCCGAGTCTAGGCTCATACCGAGCTCTTGGGATCGTGAATAACAACGTGAGATTTCACGATAACAGTGCCAAGTCTGTTTATACTTTCCTCTTCAAGGTGGGAGGTCGTGAATTTCCAACAGGCAGAAGTCGCTGCAGGTGATGGTCACACCAAATATCACTTTCCGGGAATCAATTGGATCAGCTCCATGTGGTGAATTATGTACAAGGTCGGTCCCACAGTCTTGGCTTTGGGTTGTGTAGCTATCTATAATAAGAGCTCCATCCCCCGCCCCGGCTAAAACCCTTCTCTATCTCTCGTTCAACCTCTTCCCCCACCAGACCAAGATGGACGTCAAGCAAAGCCTCGAGGTCACCAAAGGTGCCTCTATGGTCGATCCTGTCGCAGTCTACACAAGCGACGAGAACTCTATCAACGAATCTCAAGAACTCTTGCGACCATTCCCCACCGAGGAAGAATTCGCAACCCTACCTCGTGTACCAGGAACCATCCCCTGGACAGCATGGACCGTAGCGTTCGTTGAATTTGCTGAGCGCTTCTCTTACTATGGCACAACTGCAGTTTGTATGAATTCGAGTCTGATTTTCGCTATCCCACTTACTGATTTGGCGCACAGTTGTCAACTTTATCCAAAAGGATCTTCCAAAGGGATCCAAGACTGGAGCCGGCTTTCTCATCAAGCCTGGATCTGGTGCCCTCGGTCTGGGCCAGCGTGCCTCAACCGGTTTGACAACCTGTAAGTTGAACTTTTGCCAAAGTTCGCTAACTGCGCGATCCCCACCCCAAGAACTTCATCCTTCTCACCACATTCCCACTGCCCATAGCCAAGTGGTGTTTTGAATGCTTCAAGTTATATTTTTGCTTTTACTTTGGTCCCAGCCCTCTCGACTCGCTAACCATATTTAGTTAACTCTTTCTGGTCTTATTTCACACCACTGTTTGGTGCTTACCTGGCTGATCAGTATTGGGGACGGTACTTGACTATCCAATACGCCAATGTGGTTGCTATTGTTGGTCACGTCATTCTCATTCTCTCGGCAATTCCACCCGTCATCGTCCATCCAACCGCCGCCGTTTCTGTCTTCTCCGTTGGTTTGGTCATCATGGGTATCGGCACTGGGGGGTTCAAATCAAACATCTCTCCTTTGATTGCCGAACAGTACAAGGATGAAAAGGCGTATGTGCGTGTCAACAAGAAAGGCCGCAAGGAGATTGTCGATCCTGCTGTAACGACTGCCCGAATCTACATCTACTTCTACCTCCTCATTAACATTGGATCTCTGTGCGGATCTTTGGCAATGGTTTACTCGGAACATTATGTTGGATTCTGGCTCTCTTTCCTCCTACCAACGATCGTATACGCTTTGTGTCCTCTTGTTCTTTGGAAATTCAAGAAGTCGTACACTTTGTCACCACCAACCGGAAGTGTGATGGCTAAGGCGTGGAAATTGGTGCGTCTTGCATTCAAAGGAAAATGGTCTTGGAATCTTGCTACGACGTAAGTACATCCCTCTCCTGAAAAAAGCTATCGGTTATTTTCAACAGCCGCTAACTCCATCTAGTAAGAAAAACCTTAGAGATCCAGAATTCTGGAGCCGAGTCAAGCCGAGTTCAATTCGAGCCCGCGGTGAGGTCGTTCCAGTGTGGATGACCTTTGATGACGAGTGGGTTGATGAGGTCCGTCGTGGAGTTCTTGCTTGCAAAGTCTTCCTCTGGTATCCAGTATATTGGCTCGCATACAACCAAATGACTGGTAATCTCGTATCACAAGCCTCGACCATGGAACTCGGAAAAGTCCCCAACGATATCGTTTCCAAGCTGAACCCAATTTTCATCATCATCGTCATTCCAATCATGGATTTCGGAATCTATCCTCTCGTCAGAAAGCTTGGATTCAACCTCTCACCAATTAAGAAGATCACTGCTGGTTTCATTCTAAGTGCTATGGCCATGATTTCCGCTTGCGTCACTCAGGCTTACATTTACAAACTTTCCAAGTGCGGTGATGACATCAACCACTTGACGAAATCACAAAAGAAGATTGATTGTACCGCCCCGATCACAGTCTGGGTTCAGGTCTTCCCATACGCTTTGATTGGAATGTCTGAAGTCATGGCATCAATCACGAAGCTCGAATACGCCTACACCAAAGCACCAAAGAACATGCGTTCCACAATTCAAGCCATTGCTCTTTTCACATCCGCTGTCTCTAGTGCTCTTGGTCAAGCTCTCACTGCACTTTCTGAGGACCCTCTTCTAGTGTGGAATTATGGTTCCGTTGCTGTGTTGGCATTCCTTGGTGGTATTGGATTTTACTTGACTTTCAGAAAGGCGGATAGAGAAGAAGATGCTCTTAATAATATGAAAAATAGTAAATTTCTTGGGAGAGTAGAGGGGGATGAGGAGAATGTTGCTACTCATGGGAGTGAGTTGAAGAATGAGAAAGCCGCTTTGGATTAAGTCTTTAGCGATGGTCTAGGTGGTGTTTAGATAACGATGGATGGCGATCGGAGATACCCTGATTAATGATAATTCAAGTCTTGCAACCCGTGTGTCTCCCGGTGGTATTTCTTCTGTTCTGACCTGAGGATTCCTAAATTGAGATCAGTTCCTCTGTAATGTTCAAGCTATTATTTTGTTCCTTCCGAAAACAAGCACCACCTACCCGCCTTTTTAAAACAGAAGCTGAATAGACGCTATTAAAACTCAAACTCCACCCCCTCAATCAACATATCCGCCTCCTTAGGCTTATTAACCTCCGGTCTCCAAAGCCACAAAACCTGCAGCTAACCCAAAAAATGATTCAAAATAACATACTCAAAGATCCCATCAATGCCAACATAACGCCCCTCATCACCCCCGTAAAAGTAGCTCTCACAAACCCAGAATACCCTTGATACGTATGTGAAACCCCAAACAAAAACGCAGAAAGAGCAAAAGCAAAATAAACCCCAATGTACGGCATCAAGAGATTGGGGAGTAAAAGTCGGTATACGTATTCATCCACTAGGGATTTGAAGATACTTAGAATTGCCCAATGAATTCGCTCCGTTGTGGTGATTGGAAGCATATATTGTAATTGTCGTAATTGATCCTTAAACAGGAAGGTTTTCCGATATGCAGCGTCGCCTGCTTGGAAGAAGCCCCGTACCGTTGTCAAAATTAGCTAAGCAGCGAGTATCCAGCATACCTGTTGAATAACGCGGGGAGCTGGGGGATGCAAAGCGGGTGGGGACAGATGGGTGGAGTACCCGAGGAGGCCTGTGATGCAAAAGGCTGTGATCATGTAGCGGTATAAGACAAGTCGCTTTTGGGGTGAGGTGTAGAGAATCATGGGCCATACCATGAGGACATTGAGGCAGGGTATTATCAGGAGGGTTTCGACCCAAAAGAGACCTCTGGTTGTGAAGAATATTTTCGAGTGAGTTTGAGATAATAGGTTTGGGTATAATGACCGATGGCATAAACCTTTGTCTGTTGCACAACGTCGAGGATGCTTGGCTTCAACAATTTGCGATGATTTCACCCTGTTCTGTACTAATCGTTTGAAGCACTTTTCTTGTAAGCATACATGGGTTCGTGTACAATTCGGTAGGATTTTGAAAAAGTTCCAAGAATCTTCTTTTGGCTTTCATTGACTGGGAAGTTTGAATACAAAAGGTGTATGAAACCATAGTTGAGTGAGGGTTTTTTTCCCTTCTGAGATAAAGATGGTTGCTCAAAAGGGCGTTGGTAAGGATTGGACCTTCCATGTCTTCATTTTGAGAAAAGAACTGTATAAGTTTGGAAAATGAGAGAAATACACTTATTGATCAAGCTGTAAGAACAGTAGCCAAGAGCTTTGGTCATTGAAATATCCGAGAGCATAAGAATGAGTTTTTAGGAGAAATAATGAGCCCGGTTTCGAAAACTTCCGACTTTTGTTTGTGACTGCAAGTAAAATAGCTGTTTACGGAGAGAGACTCGCCTCGCTTACCTCTTTTCACTTATTATGATTCGGGCCCTCACAAGCTCTGAGGCATCCTTACCCATGCACCTTGGCAGAACTAGAAGAGCTACAAAAGTTCATGACCGTCAAACTAAGTAAACTTGAAGAGTTAGTATTTTCCATTCGCAGTGTCACGTGCGGGTGTGGCATTATAAATATCCTGGTGTTCTTCCTTTTGCGATTTTGTACAAGGGCTTTTGCATTCATCAAGTCTCCCAGCTTCATCAACCGATCTTTCTCACTACCTTTCCCTTGGAACAAAGTTATTCCCGGGTAAAGGTTTCCCTATCTTTCTTCGGGGATAAGCAAAAGTTGTGCTGAGAAATCCGACCTCGGCCGAATGATGGAATAGTAAACCCCACCATTACATAGCCAGCGCATGTAATCGAGTATTCAACACATTTCTCTCTTTCTAGTCCCCATATTTGTTCCGTCTAACCCAGATTTTTACGAATTAATGAAAGTCTAGTTCCATATCCTTTTCCAGTTCCTATCTCGCAGTCTCAAAGTTCCACCTCCATCCCAAGCCGACATTACCCAGCCCAAGTCCCAGCACCATGCCCACCCCCGACCTCCCAGACCCAGCTCACCACGACGTCGACTCAATGCTCTCCCGCAAATTCGGACGAGAAATCGCAAACTACTTCTCGGGCTCTCCCCTAAACCGCGTCTCCTTCTTACGAACAGATCACAGCTTCATTTCCAAAGCGCTCGTCCACCCGTCGACATCCTTCCTCCTTTTCAACGATCTCGCACCTCTCTCGACAGACCCCTCGAAATTGGCATATGCGAAACATGAAGATGTGCGGAAATTAATTGGGGAGAATCCCTTTCAGAAGACGGAGGAGGAGATAATAAAAAGTTTCAATAGCAGTGTTACGCTGCCGTTGGTGCTGTTCTTGGGATTGGATGAGGGGAAGAAGGAGGGGTTTGAACATGGGATTTATACGGGATCTCCGTATTTTGCCGTCGATGTTACGCCTAGGGGAACGATAGAGAAGGAGGCGAAAAGTTTGATTGAGAGTATGAAAGCTAAGGGGTTGTCATTTACGGAGGGGAGGGTACATATGGCATTAAATGCTCCTGAAGGTATGCTCATTTCTCCATAATTGAGGACATTTTATTGATCTTTCATAGCCGCGATTTACGCTCACGCTCGATCACTTCTCGATTGGAATGCCCGGAATCCGTTCTGTGGTGGTTGCGGGCAACCGACTCTATCCATCAACGCTGGAACCAAAAGAGTTTGTCCTCCAACTGATTTAGCGTCTCTTCCAACACCTCAAGGAGGGGCAACTACAATTCTTTCTGAACCCCGTGAGAGAGCATCTTGCGTCACCCGCAAAGGAATTTCCAATCTTTCGTTCCCCCGAACAGATCCCACAGTCATCATGGCAGTCGTAAGTCATGATGCAAAGAGGATTTTACTTGGACGACAAAAACGATGGCCACTCCATTGGTATTCCACCCTAGCCGGGTTTTGCGAGCCCGCAGAATCTGTCGAAGAAGCTGTTCGTCGAGAAGTATGGGAAGAATCCGGTGTGCATCTAGGACGAGTCGTTATACATTCTACCCAGCCATGGCCGTATCCAGCAAATCTAATGATTGGTGCTATTGGACAAGCCTTACCAGATGGAGAGAAAATCCATTTAGAACATGATCCCGAGTTGGAAGATGCGAAGTGGTTCGAGATGGACGAGGTTAAGGAAGCATTGAGGGTTGGTACTAGTGGACTGGGGGAACCGGCTGAGGAGGGGTATGTAGAGGGGAACTTGAGATTGCCTCCGAAGACTGCTATTGCGAATCAGTTGCTTAGAGCTGTTGCGGAGGGGTTTTTGGATGTGGGGGAGGTTAGTAAGATTTAACGCTCAATTCATGAACCAGGATTTGCTTTAGAGTCAAAGAAATGGGATCTCTGGATAGATTTTTCGATGGAGGATTAAATGAGCGTTTTGTATATATCTAGAATAGATCTGTATTTATCTAAACATTTTCCGTAATTCATAAAACCTTATTTAAGGCTATTTTGGCTGTCTAACGACATACATCACTTCATATCTTCAAATTTCCATGTAACCAGACACCCAAATTGCACTTCCTCTTCACGCTCCTTATATTTCCTAATTTCCATTTGTTAATATTCATCCCAAGATTCTAGGCAGGCCACCACGCCGCATTGACCCCTGTCAAAAATTTAGACTCTCTAGCACCCCCTTTTCATTTTCCTCCCAACTCATAAAAGAAAACCTTCATCATTTCGCCTCTCTCCCACAGACCTGTGGGAAAGGGACAACCCACAATCCCCCCAAAATGGTGTCCAAAACAGCAACCATCTTCCTCCTAGTCCACACAACTACAACCTTAATCGGCTACCTCCTCATCCAACTCTACACCCAAGCAACAACCATCGACATCCCAACCCTCACCCTCATCCAATTCACCATCATCATACAATTACTTCTCAACATCCCCATTTTTCTGACACTAGAGGCCTTGAACTACTGTTGTCGTCTTATCCCCGTCTCCTCACGCGTCTCCTTCCGCCGTCATCTCATCACAACCCTCTTCCTCGCTCCCCTCCTCGCTCAGCTATTCGGGCGATGGATGGGCTGGCTGGAATCAGAGTATGGGAGTGTAAGTGCGTCGGCAATGGCATGTTGGGAACAAACCTCCCTTCGCGATCCGGCTGTGATTCAAAAAAGTAGGTTTTGTAGGGAGAAATATGGATTGGGGAGGGTGGAGGCGGAGAAGGGGATTGGGGGGAGGAGGGGCCGACAGATGTATGTTGAGGATTTGGCGAGGACTTGTATTGATGGGCTTATGGAGATGGAGTTTGCGGTTGGGGGTGTGTGGGAGGTTTGTTGGGTTGGTGGGGAGGAGGAGGAGGAGGATGAGAGGGTTGAGGAGGAGGGGAGGAATAGGTTGGTTTATTTTTCTTCTTCTTCTTTGTTTCTTGAGAAATCGGGGGTTTTTTTTGGTTTTGGGGGATGTGTTTCTTTTGGAAAGGGAATGCTGACAAGAGATGCTGGGTAGCGAGAGGGGGTATGGGAGGCGGCTTTTTGAGGCTTGTCATGCGAGGTTTGGGATTGAGGTACAGATGTTTTGGAAGAAAGGGGTGAGTTTGATGCTTTAGTTTCCCTTTTGTTACTACTGCGACTTTTGGGAAGGGGTTTGAGATTCGAGAAAAAGATTACTTGCTGACAAGACGAAACAGAAAGAGATGCCCGAAGTGAAAATCAAGGTTCCTGATATCATGGGAACGCCTTTCATGGGCCAATTTCTCGAGCTGGATACCGAGACTATGGAATTCGATATCTAAAATTACACTCAATTGTTTGGAAATACAAATACAAAGTCTTCGTAAAAGTTCTATGATTGGTCATCTGTGGACTAAAAATAATAATTGCAGCTTACCTTCTTTCGCTTCTCATTTGAGTTTCAAAACTCGAAATTAAACTCTTAAGCACTATTAAAAAATACGTCGAAAATCCCTCTTACCTCTCTAAACCTATACATCCTCACCTATTATTTTCCCCTCAAGCTACCTATTCCTCTACCTATTTATTCTAAAACAACCAGAACCAAAAACCTCAAAAGAACGCCATATATACAACACCAGGTTTAATACTTAATAAAAACCTTCTACTATTCTAACTCCTTAGAAATAAATAGATGGTAGCTAAAAACTTCAAAAGTACATCTCTAACTACCTCGCAGGTAATACTCAAAGGTTAAGTAATTTCGTAAAACTTATATATAAATTCTCTACCTACCTACACTATACTAGAGTATTCTAAATAAATTATTTAATAAAATTACTATCTAAAGGATTAAGAAATGTTTTTATAAAATGTTTACTAGCACCCTCGCTTAATATACTTTAACCTATAATATAAGACAACTTTAAACTTTAAATAACGAAGATCCATTAAAAAAGGGGTTTTAATATAAGAGTGGCTCTCTTGAGTCTATAAGATTTTGCCATCTAGGTATGTTTAGGTATTAAAAATATAAATGCTATTTTCGTTTCCTATACCTCTAAGTAGCGGCTTTTATTTTTTAAGTTAGAATTTAAGAATAATACTTTACAAGGAAGGTAGTAATTATCGAGTTAGTTAATAGTATTTTTCAGTCTCTAAACATACTACCAAGTATATGCGAAGTAACAAGTAAACCAGCTATCAGGTAAACCAGGGACTGAAAAAAAAAACATTAGAGACTAAAAAAAGAATCAAGAGTAAACTAGTAAACCTCAAGTAACCCATCTAAATCCTAGAATTCACATCCACGGATTTAATATAAACTCGTCGTCTACTTTAATTTCTCACTGCCTTCACTTCTCATAGAGTTGACCAAAATTCATCTGATCCCTATTCAATCTCTGTTTATATTCCCAACACATCCGGGACAAATTTCAAAAATGCGACATGCAACAAACCCCACTTCAGACGAGTAAGAGAGATTTTACAATTTTCAATTTCCATCTGATCTCCTAATACCAGGAAAGGCAGGAACGTGAGTAATGATTCCTGAGAACAAAAAGTAACTATTTATAAGTAACCTCACCTAGGAATAAGAGCGAGCGGATACCCAAAACCTCCCATGACCCTCAAACCCAACATGAGACTGGGACTAGTATTTTATCACAATGGTCCTTGCGAGAGGATTCGGAGAGGGGCACAAGGATAGAACGAAGGCAAGGGAGTAAAGTAACGCCCAAAATCAATAAATCAAATTCCTCAACGCCATGCTAAAAGCAACCCTGTCTAAGAATACAAATTTCCCCATCCTTTCCCCTTCCCATTTCCCATCCCCTCACATACACACCCCCTATCCTCTCCAGCAATTAAATCACTCCTCAAAAGCCTTCTTCCTCTTCTCCTGATCCCTCTGCAACTTCTTAAAAAAAGGATTACTAGCAGCACCTTTCCCCTTCCCCTTCAACTCCTTATTCCTATTCTTATTCTGTTCAACATACGCCATATCCTGGCCCCCCGCAAGCTCACTCAACGCCCCCGCCGTGCGCCGCGCCATCGCCTTCTTAATCTTCTTCACCTTGCTCTTCCCATCCTGCGCATGGAAAAGATCATCTCCGCGATCATCAAATTCAAGATCCGCATCGTTCGCCAGAAGAATATTTTGCAAAAGTTCCCGTCGTTCGCCAGGAGTATTGAAAGCGAGGTTAGGCATATCTTCTATACCTTGGAGGTGTGTGATGACTTTGAATGCGTATCCTTGGTCGACGAGGAAGGCTTGTCGTTTGGAGGAGTAGAACATTTCTTGTGTGTCTTTTGAGACGAGGGAGTAGAAGAAGGCATTAAATCCCTCGTCGTTCCTCCTCTTCGCTCTCAGGATACGACCAAGACGTTGCGCTTCTTGACGACGGGAACCGAAGTGCGAAGATATTTGAATAAGACAAGTAGCTTCGGGTAGATCAAGCGACGTATCCCCAATCTTGCTCAAAAACAGCGTATTAATCTTCTCATTATGCTGAAAATTCTCCAGAATCCGCATGCGTTCCGCATTCCCCGTATCCCCATAAATAAAGGCCTTATTCAACTTCGTAGCATAAGCCTTCAACGCAAAAATATTATCTGCAAAAACAATGATTTTATCCCCCCGCTTCTCGTGGTAGTCGATGAGGAATTGGGCGGCTTGGAATTTTCTGGGGTTCATGGTCCACATCAGTGGTCGTTTGCGAGAGGATTGCTTGAGGTATTCGGAGTAGAATTCTGTCGTCATGGGACACCATACTTCGGCGCATTGGACGCGCGCGATGTGGCCTTGTTCGGCGAGTTCCATCCAGTTTGCCTCGTAGAGTTTAGGTCCGATCAAGAAATTCAGATCGCTAATCTTGTCGTCTTCACGGAGGAGGGTGGCTGTAAGACCGAGTTTAGAATGCGTCTTAATGGTGGATGTGACTTTTCTAAAGACGTTTGCTGGTGCGACGTGGACCTCGTCGAGGATCATGAGACCCCATTCGCGACTTTGGATGAAGTCCATCATTTTTTGGGAATCGTAGGATCGTTTGTTAGTTGCGGCGACCATGGAATAGGAGGTTACTATGATTCCAGTGTTGCCGGAGAATTTACCCTTGTTGTCAGAGGTGAAGACTGCGATGTCGTTGGGATTGATGTTTGACCACTTGATGAACTCTGAGCGCCATTGCATGACGGACATGGAACTCGTGCAGAGGATGATAACTCCCTTTTTGATAGTGCAAGCGGCTGTGATTCCTACCAAGGTTTTACCAGCACCGCAGGGGAGAACGATAAGTCCGCTCTTTGCTCTTCCATTACCGAACATCTTACTTAGACTCTTTTCTTGATAATGTCGAATTTGGGCTGCGGGTTTCAAATCGATATCTAAATTGGCGTTGGCGGTATCATTTCGAAAATCGTATTCCTCCAATACTGGTAGACCAAGGTTCAGACATCGTCTTTGGACAATTTCCACGCCATCATCAGCAATCTCAAATGAATGAACAGCCTCCGTCTCGTCGTCATCATCGTCATCTTCATTAAGAGTAGCAATGATCTCCTCCTGGGCAATATCGTCGCCCTCCTTAGGTTTCGTTCCATCCCGTCGATCAGTAGCCTGTTGCACACCAGCAAAATTCTTGGTTCCCGGAATTACCAATCCCGTCATCTTAGGCGCAGAAGTAGTCGTGATATCTTCCGTCCCTTGCACCCTCAAAGGTCCAATAACTTCATCTTTCAGAAGTCGCTGCAACATCTCAGGATCCGAGCTCTCCACGAAATGCTTGGTATTTTTCAACACAAGCTTAACCTTTCCGTAACTCTGTGTACAGGATGTAATGAAGTTCCTGATATTATCAGGCACCGGCATTTTGCACAATCGATCGAGGACATTGATAATATCGCTCGGGTCCAACCCAACAGACACCGCAGCATAAAGACTATGTGCCGTAAGAGAGTACTCGTGTAAAAACTTCGGTCGAGACAGCGGTTCAGCAATAGTCGTCAAAAAATCCTGCGCATGAGCAGCCAAAGGTGAAAAACTCTCAAGTATAATCCGCGCTTTATCAGGATCAATCCATAACGGTCGATTCTCATGATCCGGCTTCAGCGACATATACGAGAAATCCTTTTTCCCATTTCTAAAGTGATAACTCGCGGAGTCCCTTCCATGTTGGGCGCCGGCGTTGTTCTTTGCGCTGAAGCGTTCTACGGAGAATTTATCGATGTTCGTTTCTATGCGCTCCTTTTCGCTTTCGCTGGCTGATGAGTATTCGTCGCTGCTGCCGATACTTCGGGGGGTGTTGGGGCCTGGAGTTGAGTTGGTCGAATCTCGGCCTGCCTTTGTTCCGCCTCGAACATCTAAGGAAGCGCAAGTTAGTAAGTGTCAATGTGGTAGAGCAAGTCAAAGCTCATACTGGATGAAGCTTTTCTCTTGACCGGCATGATGGAGTCTTGTTGACCGATTCAGTGGCCAGCCCTGATGTCGTGTGTAAGAAGGGAAGGTCGGTGTCTTTGGGGCGAGAAAGTTGGAGGCGGATTGTACATGCGCAAGGCTGATGATGACTCTTCAGCCGTGTCTTTGCTGATTGGGCGAAGGAACTTTGGCAGGTGGGAGATTTTGGAGTTACGGCAGCACATGAACATTTTGTACTTACCACTTCACCACTTACCTCCTCAAAGACTTCTTGTAAACTCCCAAAGCTTTCAAACTCGTCATCATGTGGTAAGTTGTACGTTTATACTATCTACAACCTTCTAACATCTTTCGAAGCAAACACATCCTCAACGCGCAAGTCTCAATCAGATCCCCATGTTGTATGCCCCCCCCCCATATCTTCCGAAGTCACATCACCTCTCTAACACACCCCCAGGCAGAAAATGGTTCGACTGCGCAGAATGCCATTCAGAAACCGAATCCCACCCCCTAAAACAACAAACAGAAATGGTCTTACCCCCCTCCTTTCCCTCCTCCTCTTCCGTTACACCAACGCCTCTCTTCCCATCATTTCTCCTCCTGTCTGATTAGCCTCCCTCCCTTCCTCTCTCCTCTAACAAGTATAACAGACATTCGCCTGCAAAAAATGCAAAAAGGTCTTCCGAAAAGACGCCCAAGAATTCGAGGAGAGCGACGAATACTGTCCCCACTGCGACAACCACTTCGTCCTCGAAGCTGTGACCGCGAAGCCCATGCTCAAGTTCGAGGGCGAGGACGCGCGGGTCGATAGTCGGATGTTGAAGGATGATCGACTTCGGGGTGAGGAGGCGAGGACGATTTTTGATGTTAAGGAGGCGCCGAATAAATTGGGTTGAAGGGGGTACCTTGAGGGTTGGGGAAATAAAATGAGGAAATGGAGGGTTTGATTTAGCGGCATGGAATGATCATAGGGTATTTTTTACAGGCGCGTGGGATGGGGGGACAAATGGTAAAAGAAATGGTAAAAGAAATAAATAATTGAGAAGAAAGAGAGGTTTATGGAGGTTGTTCATCGCTCATTGCTATTTTACACATGCCTCTATGGAAGATGCTCCTTCAGATCACCCCTCACTTCCGGAATTAAACCATGCGCCAAAGACCCAAATCTACTCATCTGAACCCCTTGACAGAATTGCTGCGCTTCCGGTACCTGGTGTTCGTCCTGTCTTCTTCTTTGCTGCCTCCTCGACCTTTTCTTGCTCGATACTCTTCACATATGCCTCGATATCCTCAACGGGTAACATCTCGAGAGTCTTTCCTGGCGCCATAATTGCAATTTCGATATTCTTTGCTCCTGTTTGTACGACTTCGAGTAGTGACTTGATGGTCAACTTGATGGTTGTTTCGCGGTCCATGTCATCTTTGTGGTTTCGCTCTAAGAACTCGCGGACTGTCTTGCTTGATCGGCCGATGGCATTTGCCTTCCTACAATATAATTAGAAATACCCTTTGTAACGTGAAAATGGGACTTACCATGCGGAGTAAATCCCAGAAGGCTCAGTCTGATACAATCTCGGAGTACTATCAAGCGGATCAAACCCAACAATCAAAGTACTAATCCCAAACGGCCGAACACCACCACTCTGCGTATATCTCTGCTGCACCCCCGCCACATATTTCGTAATGTACTCTATCGTAACCGGATCCTCCACCGTAAGTCGATGGGATTGAGCTTCCAGTCTCGCCTTGTCAACCAAGATTCGTGCATCGGCGTTGAGTCCCGCAAAGGCGAGACAGACGTGGGTATCGACCAGACCGATTTTCGAGGGGGTGATGCGGGTATCTTGTAATTTCATTGCTGAGCGCTTCTCGCATCCTAAGACAACGATGTCCTTTCCTTTGACGCCTACTGCACATGTTCCTGGAGTTGTTCTTAGCTTGCGTCTGACATCGTTGGGGAGGGAGGAATACCTCGTTTGACGGCCTCGAGAGCGTATTCGACTTGGAAGACATGTCCATCGGGACTTTTGTCGTGTTAGCATGCCATGGTACTGGGATGGCTGATGATAACAAACCTGAACACTGCGATGTATTAGTTTGGGAAGCCGGAGCTATTAGAAGGGAAGCTTAGCTTACCAGAAAGAGCTCTGTCGTATCCTGAAGCCATGATTTATGACTGATTAACTCGAGATCTGGAATTAGGGAATTGGAGTGTATTTTGACAGGGCGGTTGATTTGGTTTGAAGCTTGCTGGGTCTGTCTAGGGAAGCTTGATATGGTTTCCCAAAAGGCAGGCTGCACCGCGTACGAAGTCGCGAGCTTCCCCTGCCTGAAACCTTATTTTTGAGGCAGTCAAGGCTAACGATTAAGTCAATTGCACCATCTAGTCCCCACTTGAGTTTTAACTTCTTCAGCTTCCTGTTTGAAACTCTTGAACAAAGATTTTCTCTTACTTTCTACATCATGGCGACTCGATCGAGGGTATCTCTTGCTTTACGCAAAACTCGCATAACCCCAACTTCCCCCTTGAAATTGTTCCGACCCTTAGTTCAAGCCCGATGGCAAACGACAGCAACCACAGAAGGCAGTGAGGGCATTGCAAAAAACACGACTGGAACTTCGAAAACGGTCAAATTCACCTCAGAAACATATCCCAGTATCCAACGCGATTCGAAATTCGCCCAAATCACAGAAGAGCATGTCAATCATTTCAAACAATTACTAGGTGCAGAATCCGCCGTCATTGATGGGGTTACCAAAGACGCAACTGACGATTTGGAACCCTTTAATGGCGATTGGATGCGCAAATATCGAGGACATACGAAGTTGGTGCTAAAACCTGGGTCAACGGAGGAAGTTAGTAAAGTGCTGAAATATTGCAATGATAATTTACTCGCAGTCGTACCGCAAGGTGGAAATTCTGGTTTGGTTGGTGGATCAGTACCGGTGTTCGACGAAATTGTTATAAATATGAGCCGGATGAATCAAATACGCTCATTTGACGATATATCTGGAACTCTTGTGGTGGATGCTGGTGTTATTCTTGAAGTGGCAGATGGATATTTGGGTGAGAGGGGACATATTTTCCCATTAGATCTTGGCGCAAAGGGATCCTGCCATATTGGAGGAAATGTCGCCACGAATGCAGGAGGACTTCGGCTATTACGATATGGCAGTTTACACGGAAGTGTTCTTGGAATCGAAGCAGTGTTGCCAGATGGAACAATCGTGGACGATCTCTCGAAATTACGAAAGAACAATACTGGATATGATTTGAAGCAGCTATTCATTGGAGCAGAAGGAACAATTGGTATCATCACCGGAATCTCAGTGCTTTGCCCTCAGAGATCAAGTGCCACCAACGTAGCATTCTTCGGTCTCGAGTCTTACGAGAAAGTCCAACTAGCATTCAAAGAAGCTAAAGGTCAACTCTCTGAAATCCTCTCTGCGTTCGAACTCATAGATAGCTACAGTCAAGATCTCGTTCACAACGTCACTAAGAATAAACGCCCATTGGAAAGCGAATACCCATTCTACTGTCTAATAGAAACCAGCGGATCAAATTCCGAACACGACAACGAGAAGCTTGAGAAATTCCTCGAATTCGTGATGGAGAACGAAATTGTTTCCGATGGAGTCCTCGCCCAAGACTCAACACAAGTCAAAGCCTTATGGGGATGGAGAGAAGGTATTCCTGAATGCCTAGGTCACTGGGGTGGAGTGTATAAATACGATCTCTCAATCCCCATCGCCGAACTCTACGATCTCGTCAATGAAACAAGGGAGAAAATCACTGCTGCTGGACTACTCGGCGATAGCGATGAGCACCCCGTCGTTGCAGGTGGTGTTGTCGGATACGGACACATGGGAGATTCAAATCTTCATCTTAATGTTGCCGTCCGAAGATATGATAAGGAAGTTGAGAAAGTTCTAGAACCATTTGTTTATGAGTGGATCGCGAAGCGAAGCGGGAGTATCAGTGCGGAACACGGGTTGGGACTTGCGAAGAAGAATTATATTGGATACAGTCGGAGTGAGACGATGATTGGATTGATGAAGCAGATTAAGAATTTGTATGACCCGGTAAGTTCCCCTTTCTCGCTATTGAATTGTAGTACTGACTGGCGATAGAATGGGATTATGAACCCTTATAAGTATATGTGAGATACCAGTACATAGAAATAAAAATTTTCTTCTTCTGTTACTCCGCACTTGATTTTTCGTTTCTATCTGGCGCATGTATTTTGGACAAGGGGAATTGGTTCAATTTTGCTTACAATATTCGTGTAGCAGAGTACTCGTACATTTGAATTTGCAATGTTGAAAACATGGTCATGGTTTATTCAATCACTTTTTCGGCGGGGAGTCACTCTACGCCCTTCCGGCTTTACCACGGAAGGATTCTGGATAGAGAACCCCGCATTTGGTTGGCATTTTTCTACTGACCTTACGTGCTTACAAATAGTAGTTATCACATATATACATCCATACATACCAACATATAGCTTCTCACAATTCCCCACAAGCTCCTCCAACCCCCATCCAATCATCCAAAAAATAATCCAAAACTCAGAATCTACCCTCCACCAAAAAAACACCCAACCATGGCACCCACCTCCCTCGCCAACTCATACGACGGCCTAGCACCCTTCAACTATCCCTCCGCCAGAAAGGAATTACAAACATACTACCGCATCTTCGGCTCTCTAAAATCCCCCTCCGACACAACGCCGTTAATTGTTATCCACGGTGGACCGGGGTTATCATATGATTACCTACTCCCCAATTCTTATCTAACGGAGAAGTGTGGCATTCCTGTTATTTTTTATGATCAGATTGGGAGTGGGAGGAGTACGCATTTGCCGGAGGCTGCTGGGAAAGATGGAGAGAAGGAGAAAGATGGGGAAAAAAAAGAGGGGTTTTGGACTGATGAGATATTTCTTGAACAACTTAGTCAATTAGTTGTGCATCTGGGGGTTGAGGGGCGATATGATGTTTTGGGGCATTCGTGGGGTGGGATGTGAGTACCTTTTTTATTTGCTCTCTTCCGCATTCTTAGTCGTCTTTACTCTTTCCATTTCATTTCTGATTCTGAAATAAAAAAGTATATGCTAATCTATCACAGGCTAGCATCCCGTTTCGCATCCCGGAGACCGGTTGGCTTGAGGAAGTTGATTTTGTGTAATAGTGCAGCGAGTAAGAGGGCGAGTTTGGAGAACAGGTGGAAGTTTAGGAGGGAGATGAGTAAAGAACATCAGGAGGTTCTTGATCGGGGGGATAAGGAGGGGAGGGACAATGAGGAGTATAAGATGGTTATGGAAGTTTTTGGAAAAGGACATGTTTGTAATGTTGATGCGGGGGAGGACTGGGGTGCTAGTGCGAAGTTTGCGGGGGAGGATGAGACGGTTGCTGAGGCTATGTATGTTTTCACTCTCCTTTTCCTTTTCCCTTCTGATCAACCCACTCCCACTCTTCCTCTTCTCCATACACTTACAGGTTAACTAACCCATGTGATCACCCATTCACAGGGGCGACAACTCCTTCTGGGAATCTTCCGGGTACATGAAAACCTGGGATACAGGCGAAGAATCTAAGAACATCAATGCTCCTACTCTCGTCATAAACGGCATCAAGGAATTCGCGAGTGGGGATGCGGTGAAACCTTTTTTGGATAGTATTCCGGATGTGAGGTTGGTTACTCTGGAGGGGACGACGCATAGTCCGCATTTTGAGAGGAAGGAGGCGTATATGGATGTTGTTGCGGGGTTTTTGGGATCTGGGTAGGAAATAATAATATGATTTTTATTTTATTTACTTTTTTGAATTGGGAGGGGATGGATTTTGTTGTCGGGATGTGGTTTGGTAAAAAATGTGGGAAGGGAGCGAGTCCTCCTCGCAGCAAAGGTGTCGAGAGAATCTTTCCTCGTTAAAATAGTTATACAGATACTCCACCCACCAGTGAGCCATCCTCCGAAGATATCCCATCACCTCAAAATTAGGGCAAGAGTGACCATTTATTCCCCCCCTCGCCTTGTCGCTGGTACTCGAGGAAAGAGCCATCCAATTTCATTGTTGACCATCCCCTCATCGCCAGGAGGGAAGGAGCAACCTCCCCGCCATCCCATTGTTGAAATCCCTCACGTGCTTAACGCCCTCCAAGGACCCTCCTTCCTCTTTGGTTATCACTTGCATATTTGTTGCACGTCGCAATCATCGCCCTTTTTTGCTGCCCGCTTTTCGAGGCTTTCTTGCCTGAGATTTGTGGATAATTTCGTTGAATATGGGGGTTTGATTGGGTGGGTGGGGTTACCGCTTTATTGTGGTTTGAGGCGGGAAATAAAATGGCGTTATTACCCCTCTTTTTACATCTACGAATCAGAATGAGGGAGGTTGGGGATGAGATATGTTCGTGGGATTAAATGTGATGGAACGAATTGCATTTATGGAAGGCTTGCCATCAAGCCAGAGGCTATTTGGTTTGGTGCAATGATTGGAGGACACGCCGTACCTGCCTTTTGCGGGGGCCTCATTATGTCTTCTGCACAATTGGAATAACTTAATAGATTTTCCTTCAAATATGATGTTTTATATTCTATAAATCCACGATTGGTAAAGATACCTTATTTACTTGGATTTATTTTGCCAACGGGGCGATTCAATGACACTAGTCGCGACAGTGAGACGCACAATCGTCGACTGTACGATGGGTGATAAGTCTTCGCCGCTGTGACATAGCGCTTATCCTCAATAGGTTTTATTTTATTGGATCGATGACTTGAAAACCCTTCTTACAACTTTCTCCCGCCAAACCACTATCGCACCCTCTGAGTCCTAGAATTTTTCACTTTTAAGCTCGCTTCGAAGGGTCACCAAATGATGAACTATACATACCCAAAACTCGGAATTTCGTGTGTCAATTCCCACACTTTTATCAAAGTGTGACTAGTTGCAGGGAAAGGCACTCACTCGCTATCGGTTTGTTGTGGGATGTTCGGTATGTGGCGCCAACGATAGTAATAACTTCGTTCATTTCGCATCGCTAAGCTACCCAAAACACTACATTTTGTGTTGAGTTGGGGAAGGAGTGAGTATTGTAGGTCATGGAGAATTAACTGTCTTGTAAAGGTAGACTAGCTAGATCTATGTATAAGGGGTGTGTGCTGACAAAAGAGGGTATTACGCTATGGTAGCGCTTTGAATATGTGACATGAAACAAGTGATATAAAACAAGTGATCATACCAGTGATCATACCAGTAATCATACAGGTGATCAAGATAGCATATAAAACAGTCGATGAAGTGGTAAATCAAACAGTAGATCATTATGAGAATAAACAATGAGAGAAGTCAGGTGATGTTATGAATCCCACTGGCATCTGTACCATATCAAATTTTCAATGTGTCCTTCTTCTTGGTCATTGTATCGAATGGCCCTTAATTGGTTAACGAAACAAGACCTCTCCCTTATAGGTTGTACATATATAGAAAAAGTGTATACTATACCGAAAGTGGATACTTTTAAGCCGAAACCAGTACTTTGAGCTCAGCTAGTATGTGTACAATTTACGAGGAAGTTGGCGTTCTCAGATGAACCCACTCTTTCAACAGTTGAACCTTAGAAAAGCTCTGTTTATATTTACATATAAGTGCACACTTTTTATGTGTAGTCTGGAATTGCTAGACCTCGTAATTACAGTAGTTGGGCATTATTATTTGTGGCGTGGAATCACTTAGAATCAGTATAATTGATGCACGTGACCTAGAATATTTTAGAATCACAGCTTTATGTATATAAATACAACCTCCCTCTTCCTCTTTTTAAGGAGTTTGAGGCACAATAAAAGCATTTTATCACATTATTCAGTCAAGATTGCGTTTTATGCAAACCTCAATGCCGGGTAAGAATGATGTTCTCCTGTTAGTAAAAGTATTCAGACTACGAAAGCTTCATATTTACACCTGAGAAGAAGACGGGTGGTATCTGACTTTGCATTATGAGAGCTCGTACGTGAGAATTTACCTTTCTACTCTTGGCTTATGTGTAAAAGCTGCTCGCCTCCTTGGTACAATCTCCAGTCCGATGTTGAATATGCTCTTCCCTAGTCTCTATTTGCTGCTTTTGTTTACGGCTGCTCCCCGTTTCGGCTATCCTTGGATATAGCATAAGTCACAAGCTAATTAATCTAGACAAATTTACACGTCTTCTACTTAGTTAAAAAAACATTTGTTATGAATCATTTGCTTTATCATTAAGCCAAGAAAGACGCGGCATGATGTTGAACTGCCGACGCGGTGGGATGAGGTTTATAATTACTTGTCATCTATAAAGTTCTACAATTTCTTAGTACGGACTCTCTTTTTGCTTCTTTATCACACTTAGTCACTCTCACACAATATCAATTACACACGAAACAAGCAATCATGTACTCAGTCATCGTCCTCGGAGCGGCTGGCGTCATCGGCGTTGAACTCGCCCACGAACTATCTGTCCAAAAATCACATTTTAATCGAGTGGCTTTTCTTACTCCCCTCGCTGACCCCGGACCCGAAAAGGAAGCTCTAGACTCGAAAGTCGAACAACAATTAGAACGCATGGTAGGGAGTCTTTCCGACCCAGTTTCTTATAAGGGCTTCGATATTGTAATTTCAGTTGTGGGTGATGCTTTATATGCTCAACAGCGTGAGTTCATCGATGCGGCTTCTGAGGCTGGCGTAAAGCACTTTTTCCCGGGCAAATTCAGGTTTTCTTATGACCTAAAAAAAGAATGGTTTCTTACATATTGATACAGTTGGTGCCGACCTCACCCAACCAAAGGTTCGCAATGAGCCCTGTTGGGAGGATAAAATTGGCACACGAAAACGTCTAGAGAAAAGAGTTAGGGAAGATCCATCTCTTGGGTATTCTTATATCATGGTCGTACTATTTGCAGAGGCCTGGTTCACCTACAATATTTTGGGGTTATCTGAGGATAAGAAATCCACGAATTTCGTCGGATATCCCGATGCAAAGATAACCACAATTTTGGCTTCGGAGTAAGTGAACCTTCTTTCTTTTCCCTAGGAAATATCGCTGATAAGCTCCCAGTGTAGCGGAGTTTACCATCGCCTCTCTTCACGCTCACCTCACTTCCTTAGCCGGTCCTCGTGAGCTCAAGTTTGAAGGCTTATCACTTTCCGTAACACTTTCCGTAAGTTTTTTCAAGTATTGGAGAGATATACGGAACCAAGTGATGTGAAGTACATCACTTATGAGGAGAGTTTCAAGGCTGCGGAGGAACTTTGGGAGGCAGGTGTTTTTACGTTTCCACATAAATTTCTTACTGCTTAGAGGGGAATTGGATTTGGGGGCATGATGCAAACTTGGTTAATCTCAATAAGAAATACCTTGAAATCGTGGCTGTGGGGTGGAGGGGTGTTGTGAAGAGCTATTTGGGAAAACAGTCGCTCAGAAGGATCCATCAATCCTGGGAAGAATGAGTTGACGTGAAGTTCCGTAGTATAATGGGTAGAACTCTCGAGGAACTCACTCCCGGAGAAGCTTCATAAACAATCCAGAACCCATATTTATTAAAATTACATTTGATGTTTCCTAATTTTACTCAGAGCTTGTTTTAGCCCTGCGATGATAGATTGAGCCTTCAATTCGAAATTCAAGACTACTCATGTCACAACATACCTACGGTACATTACTCTTCCTAGCGTTCGCTATTGGCAAATCACTGTAGCCACTACTTGAGTGCTATTTTGTTCGCTTTCACTTTATTCTGGCGGACTATATCCATAAGCTATATCCGCACCATATCCGACCTGCGAGTTCTCGGATGTCGGCTCGGATGCTGAAGTCTTGGTACCACACAGGAACACCCAATTGTGCGGTTTTACGATTCTTGTGCGACCTAATCGGGACATCTATCGATGCTAGTGAGAGAGAGAACTTACTATAAGAGAAGCCAATTTCCCCAGTCAAATGAAATCCAAAAACAAAACTCCCCACCAAAATCCAAATCAATACCGAAGAACTCCCTTCTCGACCACTCGCAAAAATGGCACCTCTCCGATTCGGAGTTCTAATGATCCCTTACCAGGTCACCGATGTATCCGGTCCCCTAGACATCCTCTCAAACGCATCCAAACAATTCCTCAATTCCCCAAGTGCCAAAGCCCTCCTCCAAGCTGAATACGACCTCGACCCCGTAGGAAAGGACAAAGAGACCTTCATCAACATTGGAGATCGAGGGATTGATATTGAGTTCCATCACATTGGTCAAACTATGGAACCTGTCATTCTGACAGCTGGATACTCGGTAAATCCAACCACGACTGCTGAGAAGTGTCCACCGCTAGATTATTTGATTGTTGGTGGGCCGGATCCTTCTGACAACCATTTGACACCGGAGTTTTTGAAGTTGTTGAAAGAGCATGTTGCTGCTGGGAAGGGTCTTTTTCTTACGGTGTGTTGTTTTTCTCCTTTTGAAGGCCCGTGATTAAGAGGGACTCTTCACACCTCGCTTATTTTCATGAAATTGAAAGCATATACTAACTCAATTTAGTGCACGGGAGCACTAGCCGTTGCTTCTTCGGGCGTATTAGATGGCAAGAAAGCGACAACAAACCATGTCTGTTTGGATGTCGCAAAGGCGCAATTTCCGAACGTTAACTGGGAGAAGGATCAATGGGTTATTGATGGGAATATTTGGAGCGCTGGGGGTGCTTGTGCAGGCATGGATATGTTTGCCGCGTGGGTGAGGAAGAATTATGATGCTGATGTTGCGGAGATTTCGAACAGAATGTTGGATTTTCAACCTAGGGGATTGGATAAGAAATTTATTGTTTAGGGAGTTACTCGGAAAGAAGTACAGTTTTTTTTTTGAGCTCCTGGATCAAATGGCAATGGACTGGTGCAAAATTTCTATACTATGAGAGTTATTGGAATCCGTTGTGTTGCGAAAAGTGAGTGCTGGAGCAAAGTGTTGTTCATAAGAACTTTTCATGAAAATCTTACACAGTGTTGAATTCCATGGCATATCAACTGTAGTATTCGCAGTTCTTCTTGATCTACGTATCTTGCCTTTGAGAAAAGTGACTCTGGTGGTATGTTGAATTGAAGCAATGCCGTAGTCAGCGATCGTTTCAACTTTTGTGACAAAGTATACCTTACTCCAACACAAATAGTAAAGTACTGCGGCAGCAATTAATTAAAGAGGAACTATATCTCATTCTTAAGACTTGTTTACATCGGTAATGTTCTTTGAGTTATCCAGTCTCGAAAATAATTAGGGAGTTCCACTCCCTCCCAGAAATAAGCGAGCAATACCCCCCAAGTTATTCTCATTGCAAATAACACATTGCACCTCCACACATTCAACTTGTTACCACCTGTTTCACTTACCATGATGGTAATACTCACGATGAACAATGATGTAGGTGTTCATTCCGTTTTTGGAGAAAAAAAAGAATCGAGGTTTTGTGGCCACAAAGTAAGATTGCTGTTAACATTGTACTTGCCTATCTAATATTATTTGTTATCGCACAACTACAATTCGGCGGCTTATTTCTACATGATAGGAAGGTTTGTACACATTAGCAACTGAAAAGTGAGTACATATTGTGAAAAAAACAATTCGAAGAGGAATCACAGTTCATCTTGGGTCGAATTTCCAAGGAAGGAAGAGCTTGACTGATGTAGTTTTATAAGATTCTGGAATTATTATTGGGTTTCTCTACAAATATAAAATTCTCGTAAGAAAGATAGGTAAATAAATCCTTCATTCTTTCAACTTTTGTGTGTTCAATTTATTTTGAAGATCTGGATCTTAATTTTAAAGAGTAAGTATCAGTTTTACTAAGACTTTCACGTGCTCGTCTGTCCAAACTTCGAAGCAATACTCTGCTAGGTTTCTGGTGGAAATGTTCCATTGAACAAGTACCGAAACAGCTTCGAAAATTTAACCCTGTCCTACGTCTTTCTTTTTTGATCTGATAATACAGAAAAGCCTTAGGGATGTGCGGGCAGTTAGGCCAACAATCCACCAAATTAGTCTTGGTTCAAAGTGCCGAGAAAATCTATCATTACTCTGTTCTAAAATTATACTGTTTTAGATAAATGCGCCGGGACAATATTTTTGCAAGTTCCTTGGGTAACAAGAAAAATACTACATAGATTATGGGCTAACACTCTAAAATCTTGGCTAGCAACCATACCAAGTCTAGTATTTCAAGCGTTGAACATCCAATTACTCCAGTAGCCGAGTTGATCAACTAGAATGAAGACAATACTTGGATATTGGAGAGATGGTGGAACATAAATTGTTACTCCGGCTTCTATCCAACTAATAAATTCATGATTTACATTGTTTTTAAGCATCTCAAGACCTCCCAAGACGGGTATTATACAGACGCAACTCGCCTAAAACTTAGCACAAAGTGTTTCAGCAACAGAGGCCACAATCCCAATAGGAGTTTGACCCCTTCCTCCCAAACCCCTGCCCTCCATATCCTTCCACTGCCCAACTCTCTTCCCAAAAACTTCCCAAACTTTAATATATTTCTGGTTACTAGCATCCGTGGTGCCAATCTCTCGGAACGCCTCTCTCATCTTATCATGCGTCTTCAATAACTCGTAATCCCTCTTTGCCTTCTCTTTCAAATCATCTCGTGCAAGTAAATATCTCGCTTGCGCACAATAGAGAATCAGAGCTGCCAGACCAGCTGCAAGAGCCGTGGAGACGGATGAGCCGGTAAGATATTGGATTTTGGATACTACGGCGTCACTGAGTCCTTCGCCCTCTACTTCTTTCCCTGGGAGGAAGAAAGAGACAGTGCTTGTATCACCGACTTTGTCGAAGAGCTTCCCGTTTACGTCGGCTGCTCCAATCTTGATGATGTCGCTGGAGGCTTTGTATGGGTAGGAGAGAAGGTTTTCTCCTACGCCTTCGTCGCTCGCAGAACAGAACATAAGTATTTTGTTAGTAGCTGCTTCACGGATGGCAGCTTCGAGTTCAGAAATGGCGGCTTGGTCTTGGGTTCTGTCTATGATGCTTTTGATTGTCCACGACCTGCAACAAATTAGTATATATTCTTTTCGCTGACTCAGGAGCTGGGAGCAGTGGGTGTGGATGAAACTAGATCCTAACCGCTTGGATTAGGAGCTCAAAACGGGGCACAGAGGCAAAAATTGCATACATTGAGATGATTTGGACTTTCATTGTTACCGCTTGCCGAATTGCCTAAACTTCTTGTCAGTTTCTGGAAAGCGAAAAAGAATGATACGGGGTGGATTTACCTTTGCTGCACTCTCGATGGTGATTCGTCGTTCCTTGGGAAACTCTGGGTCGATGGAGTCTTCTAACTTCAAGATGTAGAGCTTCGCCATGGGGCAAATGCGATGTACCTGAGATGCCATGATTGTACCGTGTCCCCCGCTATAATTTCAAAGTCAGTTTGTGTTTCCGAGGAATAAATACCTGAGACTGTGTGGGGACCCTGGGGTCAGAGGAGAAAGTCTCAACAATATGTTGACAGTCTTCAGGTACACAAGCAAGAGATCGGATCCTTCCAGCAGTCCAATATGCAGAAAGAAAACAAATGTTTTAGGCATGTGACTTACCTTGAGGTGTACCATGGGGACGGTGACTCCATATCATCATGACAGAAGCTATGCCCTGTAATATCTCCCACCTGGCCAAGTTGCAGCTCAGTCGTATCCGCCCCGTCGTCAATAACAGCAACTTCGATAGCCTCCCTAAGATGCTTGAGGTTATTGAGGCCTTTCGGGCCACTATCCTGGGCCCATTTCTTTTCGGCATTGAGAAGAAGTGTCTTAAAATCGGTCATGGTCTCGATCCACTTATGTTTCTCAGGCTGTTCCGATGTGTCGGGGGCGCTTGCAAGTCGATTCAAAGGTGTATTCGGGGTTTTCCTCAATTTTGGCACGTCTATCTCCACGTTTCGATACTCTCTCACGATTTCCTGCGTAACTTGTTTTCCCATCAGGGAAGCAATGTCTTTCGGTATCTCTCTGAGACCCTGTTCACTATCTCGAGCCATCGTCTGCGCCATGATTTTGATCTTCTCTTTCACTTTGGCCTTGGTTTCCTCCTTGCGAATAGCCGGGGACCCCTTATCTGATTCTTTGATCGCTTTGAGTATCTCTTTCGTCGTCCTCGATAGAAGTTTGTCATATATCAGTGACTTCGATTCTTCCGAGATTTGCTTTGCGCGAGATTTGCTGATCACACTGACTTTTTCCGTACCATCTTCGTTTTTCTCTCGAACCTGCAAGTTTTTGAATACTGAGATCATCTCTTTGAAAGTCACCTTGAGTTCTTTATTGGATTTTGTCAAACTCGCTTCTGCCTTTTCACGGGCCCATGTTGTTGCAGTGTTCCTGTAGATGCGTGTTTTAAATTCCTCTACGTTTTCATCAATTCTCGATTGTGGATCGATTATTCCCTGCTGTTCCATGGATTAGAATGAGACCATCAATTAATTGCACACATCGACATACCTGTTGTATATGCAAAACAATTTTCTGTAGCCCTTTCAGCTGCGATAATCCTTCCTCCTCACTCCAGCCACGAAGTACAGAATTTTGCCCGCTCCAATATAAATGAACCTCCCTCACATCTGGGGCGGCTTTGCGAATGACCTCAGAAGAAAGGTCAACTTTTTTCCACTGTGCACAAGTTAGAAAAATACGTTTTGGTAGTGAGAAACTTAGTTTCGAACCCGCAAAGTCGAGGATATGTAGGGAACAAGGGAATACTCACATCCCATATTTCTACTCCCATGCCTCTCAGTGCCTTCTCTATAGCCACATCGCTATGAGCTGGAGCTTCCAAGTCATCCACAATCAGCTTGAGAATTGTAGTCACGCCCTTGTCCTTGTCTCTCAGCCAGCCAAACACCTTCTCCAGCTCATTACGGCCATTGCCATCTCGACCGCGAATCCTTTTTGTGTTGGCTGGACTGGTAGAGGGTCGAGCCTCTTCGAGGCTCAGTTTTGGGATATGCACGAATTGCAAGATATTTTCAAATTGGAGAATGGATATGATTTTCTCAATCTTATTAGTGGTTAATGTGGTGTACTCACTGACATTGAAAAATATAGCCTTGTCCTTTTCTGCGACGAGTTAGTCAAGTTCTTGAATCAAGAAAAAGCAACGTGCTTACCTGAAGTTGTTACACCCCCATACAAAACCTCCAAAGCAGCCGTGTGATCTCTCGTTCTAAGATAATGAAGCTTGAGAAAGCTCCCGATTTCATCACTGGGTGATTGTTTGACACTACTTGAAGACTTGGTATCTGATACACTTCTCTTTTCATCCCCTCCGTGATTTGAGGTGGCCATGTTGGAAGGCCTCCCGGTGCCTGGGGCTGTTAAAGACGTGGCATTCGACTGTATTACAATATCTTTCGAAAGAGGAACATCTTTCCCTGGGATTGCCAATTTTTTGGAATACAAGTCACCATCAATATCTCTGGTACCTCTCCGTGTAGGCTTTCCAAAGGGGTGTTCGCTTGGTAAGGGTTGCGCACCAGTATCTCGTGGGTAGCTCTGGTTGGATATTCTTTGGTCACGACCGGTACTCTCGGCGTCTTTCTCATCTTTCTTTTCTCCCTGAGGTCTTTTCGTCTCCTCGTCCCTCTTCATTCTCTCGATTTCTGACCGACGGGTCTCTAAGTAATGGATGTAGGGTGACTTCTTGTGGCGATTCAAATCACCCCCTTCCGAGGTTTTCATAACCATGTCGCACTTTTTAATGATGGCCATGACAAGCTCCAGCTGTCTTTTGCTATTTGTCGACTGTATTCGACGGTAATCAACAGCGAGATGCAGTGGAGTGTTGCCAGCCTCATTTTTGGCACTCAGGGTCTTTTCCGATGCTAGCTCAACCAAAAAAGCTGCAATGCTGCGTTCGCTCTCAATGGCATAATGAATACAATTCCCCCCCTTTCCGCTTTTAACCGCGAGAATCTCGTCGACATTGTCATAGGCCTCACACATCCACTTGACCATTTCCTTCTTTCGATTCGATATTGCAATATGCAGTGGCGTGCGCTCAGTGTAATCTCTTACAGCGAGAAGACGCTTTTGACCTGGTGTGGCCAGAAATTTAACCAAAGACTGCAGATGTTCGTCACTTTCAGGAAGTTCTTCTTCCTGAGAGTCCGCTAATACATGTAATGCGGTGGGGTGACCTGTCTTTTCTGTCGCTTCAGCAAGACGATCTCGGTCCTCGATACTGACGGCATTGAATCCCCTCTCTTCAATGGTTTTCAGCACTGCTCCGAGTAAAACCCGCACCGATTTCTTGGTTTGCTCATGCGGTCTTTTCTTGTTCTTTGTCTTCCTCGAATCCAACCCGTCCGAGTCGGAATCACTCCGATCACTTTGAGACCATTCGTCGGCTGAATTTGGGTATCCTCCACCTCTAGCAACAATCGGAGAGGCCATAATTTGATCGAGTAGTATTAATACAATTAAATTTAGAAATCGAAGATGTTTCGATACCGAGAAGCTGAGCTAAAAATCGATGCTTCGTAGCCTAAATTTCGCATGGCAAAAGTCGCAACTGGTTGGTCCCCAGACCAAACAAGGCTGAACAGAGAGAACTCATGATGGAAAACCTCACAGAAGGATCAGCGTAAAAGGATCCCATGACCCTGGTCGTGCTAAAAGTGCAAAGAAGGCACAGCTAGGGAACTCATCGTCAGCCAACCAATTCCGGCGTGTTTTACCAAAAATGGAACGTGGTGAACGCATGCTGCATACTGGGGTTTCGTAAGTAGCGACGGGAAACTGTACTTTCAGGGGTTAGGAGCATTTCCCGGGGTTTTGATTGGTTAAATTAACCTTGTATACGAAGAGAGATTAGAAATCCACTTTCTCACATCGAGCCGCTCTCGCCGCCCCCAAATCTCAGCCTGCGATCACACGACTCAACCAAGCCTTCAAAAGTAAAAATCGGCGTTGGAATATAAAAATCTTTGGAATTGGGTAATATCAAAGAAAACTGCTTGAAGTGTCTCTTAATCGAATTGCCCTTGTCAGTTCTCAACCCTAGTCTATTTCATTCCATCTGAGTGAGACTTGATCGTTTGGTTAAAGGTTTTATGAAGGGTGGTGTCGAAAATGTCATCGACTACAACGGATCCCAAGTTTTCAAGATCATAATCGTTTCTTAATTTGTTGGTGGGAGGCAACTCGGGATCGAAAAGAATAGGATCGTCCTTTGCGCCCTTGGAAGCGAAGAAATGCTTGATCTGGGTCTTCCAGTCGGCTTCGACATTGATCTTGACTTTGCACTCAAACAAATTGTTCTGCTTTCGCTTCAAGAGTATAGCGGTGCGTAGGAAAGATGGTATCCCTTTCGGACTCGAAACATTCTCATTGATGACGAAATTGACACTGAGATCTCTTCCGTACTTGTCGCAAATGGTGTCACCCACAAGAGTGATGCTGTCCGTCGAGGTGAAATTTATAGACTTGGACCAAGAATGCGATGCCCCTAGATTGACACCGAATTGTCCTCCTTCCGCCTTCACTTCGCCCCCACGCGTGTAGCTCTCTTCCTGGCTTGTCTCCAAAGGGGCATACCGTCCATAGGGAGAAATCGCCGCGACTTCTGGAGGAGGATCATTCGGCTCAGAGCTGGCAAAATCAAAGGTAATATTGGCCGATGCGATACGACGGAATCGCTGCGCGTTGAAATGAAAATCATAGACCAGCAGCGTGGCAAAAGCACCAGAATCGCCGCCAAAAGAACCATGAATCACCTCGCGGGATTTGCAACGAATATCAACTGGCCCGCGTCGTTCGCTGATATTGGGCCGTTGATATTTTGCATCCGGGAGGTTGTAAATATGATAGCCGCCCTGCTCGCCGTCTGCTTTTTCGAGATTTAAATTGAAATCAAGATCGGAGTCGTATTCGGAGTCGGTATCAAAATCGGCCCGGGGCACTGGCTCGTTTTCCTTCTCGACGACACTCATCGCAAAAGGCTTTCTGATTTCACAGCAACAATATAAAAATCTGAGGAACGGAGCTTTAAATCACCAAAAAAACTTCAAGTCGAATTTACGAGTATTCATGAAAAGCCTGGTAGTGGCTTGCACCGCCCCCGTTGCGGGCAATAATGCAATAATGCGGGCAATCCCATTTCAGGCTCCTGCATCCTGCAAGGCTTGTCACTTCCGTTGATTACCAAAAGACCCGCAACGAGTTGACACCGATTTGGGGATTTGGGGGCCGTAATCTTTGGTGGAGTCCCCCATGTCGACAACTTTTTCAGCCGCCATGGCATGCTACGCTGCACCTCCTCAGATCTTACGGAGTATAGACTTCCCAAGATTCTGAATTAGGGCTTTACCATGCTAAACTTGTCTACCTCGAAATTACTGCCACAAATTCATGTTTGAGGAGCAAGATGTCCGACTCAGAAACGACTGCGTCGTCGGCGAGTTCTGGTAAGAACCAGTTGTTGCAGGTATCCGCAACGGATAAAAAGGATACCGAACAGACTACAGAGGGACTGGGAGGAGAAAATCCAGAGTCGATTTCAAGCCCAAGTGATAATGGACTAGTAATACATTGGCCACCGCCAGATACACCATCCCCTTCTTCACCAGATGGTCTCGAGTAAGTTCACTCTATTTAGACTTAGCTGTCAAGCGTACTAACCATGGAATCTAGTGTTGTAATTGTACACGGCTTCTATGGAGGGGCTTCAAAAGACAACCTGGAAAACTCGGAAAATCCTGGTTCTGGAAACAGTAGCTGGGTACAAGAGTACACGGAGTCGCTCTCCGACCTAGATTGCAGGATTCTAAAGTTCAGCTACGATGCGAATTCAATTGTTACTACAACCCGTAGCCGACTTACAATCGAGAGTATTTCTAATCAGCTTCTGGGCGAATTAGCCAAGCTCAGAGAAAAAGAGTCCCAGGTCTGTGGGCAATTCTAATACTTCAAGTAATTTGGCTGACGCTGTACTTCAGAAACGAGCCTTCATGTTCGTCGCTTATGATATCGGGTGTATCATTGTCAAAGATGTTTGTGGAAAGCAATCTCCACCTAACCATATACCCACTGACAATCTTATTTAGGCTCTAGCAACCAGTGCAGTCAGTTTTACTTCGGAATCAGAGCGCGAAATTCTTGACTATACTCGGATGCTGGTGATAATCCTTCTGCTTTCTTGTCCATTAAATTGCAATTTCTGACTTTCAACAGGTTTTTTCTGGCTGCCCGCACAGATCTACTGATAAGTTCGACATGCAAGACAAAATCTCTCAATTTCTCTTCACAACGAGCAACCAACATGCGACAAAAATAAAACCTCTGGCGTCTTCGGTCGAATCGCTCACTGATGCTATTATTGAGATTAACGGACTCTTTGTTGACTCGAAAGTTTATTTACGCAGCCATTTGAGTAGTATAATTGCCAACAAGGAAAAACCTGGAAATATCAATCATGTGAGAAAAATTAGCTCAACTCAATCTCATCCTTTACTAACTCTCTCAAAGGTGTTCGATTCGTATACCGGTGCTTTAGGTATTCCGTTCGAAAAACAGATGCCGGAAAATTCCGATAAATCGGATAAACCTATTGGTCTATTCGACCATCTTGGCGGGTTGAGAAATTGTAAGTTGTTCCGAGTTGTGGAAATTTTCCAGACTACATGTCACTCTGAGCCGGATAGCACGAGCGCATTCGGTATTCCAATGCCCTTGATGTCTTTAAAAGTGGCAACTCCTAGTCTCGTTGTTCTGGTCCTGAAGGGAATGATCTACGGCAATTGTTCTTCATTTATGGCATATTCAAACCACATTTTAGGTAATGAATCAAATTATTCCAGAATGGTAGAACAACGAGGACTGGTCAATGCCGTTTTCATTGTCTATCATGATGTTTTGAATCACTTCATCTCAAATTTGCATGGCAAAAAAAGCCTCCGCCGTTGTTTTAATTTATATGGGCTTTCGGTGTGATTTATGCTCATAATATTCTCTTACTCCTTGGATTTTCATGTTCTCGTCTTTTACTGATACTCTTTTTGCAGACTTGACCCCATCAGAGACGGATTTGGTGTCCTACGAGCGCATCCTTTTATCATTGGCAACCCCGCCCGAGCCATTTGAAAGTAGCCCGAGTACCGACAGGTTATTCGCTAGCTCAGATTTCTACCAAGAATGGCTCAACCCATCAAGTCATGAGATTCTATTCGTGAAAGATACAGATGGCGCACGGAGCACAAGTGAGCAAATATTTTACGCTCTCGAAGAAAAGCACTCGGACCAAATTATTCTATATTTCTCATTCGATTGTTTGGACCACCGCCGAAACTCTATTAAGAGTATGTTGGAACTATTTATTACGCAATTTCTGTGTCATAGAACATGGTATATGTCGCCCTATGCTCAGCTAATGTTTACTGAACTTGAATATGGCCGTGGTTGGACCGAGTTGGACTTGATGAACTGGTTTCAGCGATGTTTCTACCTCTTACATATTTCCTTCGTTGTCAACAATCTGGATGACTGTCAGGTGCCTTTTCAGAAAACACTCCTTTCTTTCCTTTCTAGACTTAAATTAAATACCGAGTATGGAGGGAAGATAGCTGTCATAAGTCGTGAGCATCCGCCGAGCATGAGCGAAATATCAAATGTCCTATTTATAGATCCGTCAAACAACAAAGAAGCCGAAACGACTCGAGATCCCGGGAACACTCTATCATCTCTCATCAAGCTTAGGCCCGATTTGAAATCTCTAAAACACACAATTCAGCAGTATGTGGGTGGCGTGGATGGCTTCGATCCGCTCATGTTCAACATACTTTACGAACAGACAAAAGCCAAACGATCTTGGTCAAGGGAGGAATTTCTTCGGGCATCCCTCCCAGGATTCGATGTTAAAGTCGACGAAAGCAGCACAGCTAAAACATCTCTCGAATCATTTCTGGATACAGTACTCCGTCAAATCCCCGACACAGATTCAGTTCGACGGGTTTTAAGATGGGTTCTTTATACCACCAGACCCATGACAACTTGGGAGCTTGCCACTGTCATGTTTATTGGCACAAGTCAAGATCAAGGGAGCGAAGCGGAACCAAGCCTCTCATGCTTGCGCGAAATGATTATCAAATTGGAAACATGGTACGCCGGAATCATAAATATTCATCAGAATGAAGTCAGACTTTCACATTCCCGTCTAAGGGAAATTTTCATGGCTCCCAGGGCGGCGGATGGCCCGCTGTACTTGTGGAATGAAATCCATGAGACGGCTGATTTTGAAATCACCAAGCTCTGTCTAGATTACCTCGGCAGAAGTGGTGCGCGAAAGATTATCGAGTCATTTCCAACCGTGGGCTCTGAGTCGATTCAAGCGTCTACGTTTGGGGATCGACGTAACCTCTGCTCTTACGCGATAATGCAATGGCCAGCTCATGTTTCTAGGATATCAACTTTCGTCGAACCTTGGAGTCTGCTTGAGAAGAAAGTTCCGATATGGTGGTACCAGGGCTTCTGGGCACTTTCCAACCCAATTACCAGACCTGACCACCCCTTGTTTTCTCTATACACAATATTCGTCGGGTTGGGTCTAACATACGATGCCAAGCCCCCAAACGACGCTGACCTGGATGTTGCTTTAATCCAAGCAGCAAGGAATTCTCGGACCGACATTACCAAGTTTTTACTCAAAAGAAAAACCTATTCTCAATCAACACTTCTTGAGGCACTGAAAGCTGCTACCTCCGGTGAACATGAACAGACAATTCTTGACATCATAGATCGCATTACTGCCACAACCGATAATGCCAAGATAGATTGGCCAGCATCTCTCTTATACAGAGCTGCATTTCTGGGACTTGACCAGTTTGCAAAGAAACTTTTGGATCTGGGATGTGTACCTGAGCCTGGAGGCCCAGTGCAGGAAAAGCATGGCATAACACCTCTTTTTCTGGCGGCACGCTGGGGAAACCATTCGACAGTTCGGGTGCTGATAGAGAAGAAAGCCAATATCCAATTTGCCGATGAATTTGGCAAAACGGCCTTGAATTGGGCCATGATTCAACGAGACCCGGAAGTTGCCAGGGCGTTGGTTGAGGAAGGCAAAGCTGATGTGGATTTTGCGGATACGGGTGGCTTCACTGCACTTTACACCGCTTGCGATCTGGGGCACTATGTAAGTTTCATTTCGTGGTATGAAATGTTTTTCGACAACTATACTGACTCAAATACACTGATATATAGGCGGTCGTCCAGACTATGCTACAACTTGGTGCTGACCCGAATAAAACTTGTGCGACGTGGGCACCTTTGATAAAGTCAGCAAATGATGGTTTCATCGAGTGTGTACGTGCTTTACTCGAAGGGGACGCCAATCCAGATATTCCCAATCCGTCGAACTCAGCAACTGCTTTAAGCTATGCCGCCACTAGGGGTTACTTAGATATCTGTCGACTTCTTGTTGCAAAGGGTGCGGACATCAACCACCCAATCATGGGACCTCCTATCATTTGCGAGGTGGTACTGAGATTTGTTGGAGCTCCTCAACAATCAACACAACTGGAAATTATCAAGTTTCTCGTCGAGAATGGCGCGGATGTGAATGCGAAAGCTTCTAATGGGCTGGCTGCTTTATCAAACGCAATATACATGGGCGACGAAGCGATCGTGCAATATTTCCTCAAGCATGGTGCCGATGCTAACTCGTCCGACGATACTGGTCGAGTGCCATTATACTTTGCTGTTGGTCAGCCAGGTCACCGGGAGAAAGCAATTAGTTTTTCACGTGCATTACTAGAACACGGCGCGGACCTGAATCAGCGAAATACCGAAGGTACAACATCACTCATGATCACTGCTTGGAACGATTACACGGAAGTTGCAAAGTTTCTGTTAGAGCAACCCAAGACAATTGTTGATCTCGAGGTTGAGGGGACGTCAGAGACACAGCTAGGATGGACTGCACTTTCCTATGCTGTAAGGAACAATTTCAAAGACATGGTTCGGCTATTAGCAGATCATGGCGCCAATCTGCAGCATCGCGATAATGATGGTCTCTGTCCAATCCACATTTTAGCGCTTTTCGAGCCAGTGGATGCTCTTCGGGTTTTGCTGGAATATCGCAAAAGGATAGATATTGAGGCTAAAACAACCTCGGGTGGGTCGACTGCTCTGCTACGTGCAGTCAATCAAGTTCAGGTCCCGCTCGAAAATATCAAAGCTCTCATCAATGCAGGAGCAAATGTAAATGCAACGGATGACGCAGGCGATACAGCAATATCGTGGTGTGCCTACAACAACAATCAAGAAGCAGCATTATTATTCCTCAAACAAGAAGACCTCGATATCAATATAAGCTCTCCTCGTTATGGAAACGCTCTCCATCAAGGATGCCGACAAGGAAACTTCGACCTGGTGAAACTGTTGGTTGACCATGGGGCCGACGTCAACTTGATATGTGAATCGAATCCTGGGACACCACTCCAATGTGCCTGTATGACCTGGGATTCAAATCGTGGATCAACCAAAGATATACTCAGCTACCTCATCGCGAATGGCGCAAATGTAAAAGCGGCTGGTGGCCGTTCGGGTAGTGTTATGGCAGCAGCTGCGTTCGGATCGACACCTGATGCAGTTCGCCTACTTCTCGACCATGGTGCTCCTTTGGATATCATCGATGAGATGGGACGGTGGCCGATACATGTTGCTGCCAATAACACCTTGGATATCTTCAAAACATGCGTCAAGGCTGGAGGTGACATTACTGTCCATGATAAACTCAGCCGCACGGCCTTGCATTGCGCTGCTTTATATGGAAATGCCGAGGTCGTCGAGTATCTTCTTGAAAACATGAAGTCTGCAGTTGTCGACGAACCGGATATAGATGGATGGACACCACTTTGTTGGGGTGTGAGAGGGCTTGATCGTTACTTTAAACCCTACGAAGGGACGACAAACCGATTGAAAGTCGTGCAACTCCTGCTTGAGAAAAAGGCAGATCGATTCGTGCAATGTACCATTGGTGAAGAAAAATATTCCGTCCTCAAAATTGCGAAATACAGTAATGCAGAGCCGGAGATCATCAGTCTACTGAAGAAAGGTGGCAGGAGACATTCAAAAGATAGCGCTCGTGACAATTCGTATAAAGATGTCAAACCAGGTTCGAAGGCAAGGAGATTTTGTGATTATTGCCATTGGGTAAGTTCTTCACACCCCTTCCCACGAATTATCCACTAACGCAGCTCCCCATTCAGTCAATACGAGGAATAGCTTATTCCTGTAAAAACTGTATTGATTTCGATTTCTGCAATAAATGTTATCATCGTCGCAATATCATCCATCCAGCGGAGAAATATCCAGACCATGAGTTTGAGAAGTTGGGACAGGAGTTTGATCCTACTCCGCCGCATAGTAGGAAGAGTTCGAAGTCTTCTTCTTCCTCTTCTTCATCGGGGTGGGGTGGTGACTCCGATGAGGAGGAGGGGAAAGCGAAGAAAGTGGAGAAGGGGAAGGGGGAGGATAGTGATGATTATTAGGAATGGGGGAGGTGTATGGATATGTGTAGGTTTAAGCGAGGCGATTACTGGGGGCTTGCTTGGTGGACGTCTTTCGATATCACGACTCATCACTCGAAATAAAAACTCAGAAGACGCTTCTCGAAAATGGAAGTAAAAACGACATGATTACAACTCTAAACGCAATATAGCACCCAACGAGCAAATAATAATTTTACTAGAGTAACCTATCCCATAAAGATAAAGAGTGTGACTTCGGATGAAAAGCATCTACGATTTTCAACCATCCTACACATTTCTGCAAATTGAGACCTACTTGCTGTAATCTTTGAAATTGAGGAGCTTTCTCTATTACCTCATAGTGTTCTCCTAATTTAACGCAAACTGGACATTATTAGCTTGGTTGACCAGCGTGGTAGAAAGGGGGATGAATCATGTGACATAACTGAACAAGAGAACCTGGGTACCACGGTGGTGGAAATCACTCGGCACAGACAATATGAAGAACAACTTTCGGTGTTGAAAGTTACTAGCCAACCAACGAAACTGTTGGAGAGAGAATGTGTGATACACTAGATGACGAGTAAGCTACAAGCTAGCAGTTGAGAAGTAAGCTACGAAGGCAGTGTGAAAGCCAATAAAAGTAAAAAAGAAAGCAAGTAAGCTACAAGAGTAAGAGTAAGCTATATGAATCTATTTAATTAAGTATATTATTAGTTGACAGAAGAATTAAGTTCACAGGATAAGCTACTAGTTGATCAGTAAGCTGCCAGTTGACAAGTAAGCTAGATGAATTGATGCAATTGAGTAAGCTATCAGTTGGTGAGTAACTTCTCAGTCGAAAAATAAGCTACAAGAATCGAGTTGACGAGTAAGCCACTAGATGGCGAGTAAGCTACATAAGTTTGAGTAAGCCGCGAGTAACCCACGAGTAACCTATGCCACTCCCTTTACATCGTGAATCTGAAATTTGGGTAACCAGAATCTCTGAATCATTCACGCCCAAGGTTACAGGGTGGCTTGAGTTCTCTTCTGACTATTCGTAGGTTACCTACTAATAGTCACCTTCCACGATTTATTTTTGGAACACATTGCTCAATACGCTGAGGACCCCGAATTTACTGTTCCAAACAGCACTGATCAACTGTGGAGATGAAAGATGTTCTTGATGTTGCCCAGCAGGTCTCGGCATATGCGAGTCTACAAAACAGCAGACGCAGGAAAGGAATGATACCATGCAGCATGTTCCATCGTCAGGCAGTACAATTTTTGATTTTTGATACAGTCTGATGTCCTTGGGAGATATCCCTTTATTTGTACAATATTCTACACCAACATACCCATTTTATACAACCCGCTACATAATTCCCAATGGCTTCAACACCTTCTCCCGAGCAACTTCATTTGCAACAGCGCCGCCCCTATGTAAACCAATTGCACCTATTATCGCATATAAGGATGTCGCCATAATCACCGCATCGCCGGAGAAAGTAAGTTTTTCGGGCTGTCAATCATTAGTCTCGTTCATCAAAAATTTAGAACAAGCTCCTTACATCTTTTGGTTGCCACCTTACAATATCCCGCATCCCAACTCTTGTAGCCAATGCGGAAAGCTTGTGTTTCGTCAAGAATCCCCCGACCGGTGCGTCCTCCAAGTTTGCTAGTCCCTGTAACGCCGGGTGTTGTTGTTTACGACCTTTCACCATGCTCTGAGTTTTTGTGAGGGTGGGCGAGTTCACCAGTGCTAGATTTGCTTGCAGGGTGAGTAACCGTCGACCTGTAACCAGTAGTCAGTATGTGAGGCCATTCATTGTCCCAAGAGTCCATACCAAAAAAGGCGAGTCTATCATTGAATCCTCTCCGTCCCTGATCAAAACTTTTGTGTGTAATAGCCAGCCATTTGAGTTCTTCAGTAAGAACCTTCTCGCCCCCGGGTCCTAAGAAGTTGGCGTAGAACTTGTCTAATCGTTCCGGATCGCTATTGCATTCCCATGGCTTCCGACCATCTTTTGGCTTGTAAGGGTATGGGGCCTTCATCTCCTCTGGAGTATATGACCATCGTGGCCGCTCTTCTCTATCTTTTCCCAAATCGACTACTGATCTGGGGGAGGTGGTTGAGAGGTTTCGGGGGTTAGGCGTTCGGGAGAGGGAGCTGGCGCATTCACAGCTCGATCGAGTTCGTTTTATGGCACTTTGAAGTGATCGGCATGTCGTCCTTGAAGCCATTGTATCCCAATTCCTCAATATTTCCTGCCTTCGAGATATCGAATGTGGTTGTCGTAAGTATCTCGGTGGTGTTCGAGCTTGAAGCTTCCACATTTTTGTGGCGCTAGGGCCACTTTAGGAATAGCGTCAAAATCGCGTCTCCCCCATTCCGACCTAGTCGCGCTCTGAGAGCAACCAGCCAACCTCACCACTGCTCACCTACAAATCGCATGAACATGAGCCTCGGGTTTTGGTATGTTATTCAACATGTTTGCTCATGAAAATTCCACTTCCTCAGCATCAATTGCATCAACAACCGCTTCAGAAACATTTCTACAACGCTTGACAGCGGTACTACCAAAAGATGTCAGCTTCAAGATACACCACCTCTCCTCCCCTCCCACTCGAACCTCTTCAATTTACTCCGCACCCCCGGGAAGTCGTCCGGATCGAACGTACTGCGAAAGTCACTTTCTTACCGCTTCGATAAATGTTCCAACTTTGGATAACGGGAGGGAATCTGCGGATGTTTTGGTATACGCTATCGAGATTCTAATTTATTCAACCGCATACGATACCACATTCTTTGTCTCTAAAGCAGACTCGACGGGCTATTTACATCTTCTGAATCTGCCAAAGGGAACACCTTCTCCTTTGAGAGATATCAGCGCTACATTTTTACAACACCTCCTTGCAACACATCAAAGACCCAATATCCGAAGCGTCATATCGCTCTTCGCGCGAGCTCAAGATCAATATTTGTTTCCTGGGAGCGTGGAATATAGTGGCAAACATGTGCTGGATGATAGAGGGCTGGTTCGTTGGTGGTGTCGTGTGCTAGATCCGTTGATCGCCAATTCCAATACTCCGAAGTCACCAGCCCAAGGTTATGAAAGCATTAAGGGATATCTGGTAGTTCCAGGGCTCGACTCCCACGAAACCTCCTCCTACGTTCCCAGAAAATCAACCGCCGATGGTTCAGCGTGGACAATGGGCCATCCTCTGCACGAAATATCTCGGCACTCCGGAAATGTCCCACCGCGAGCACTTATTCCTCACTTCCCTGACGACCCCAAGGCAAGATTTCTGGATGAGTTGGACGAGGAAATTACAAAAGAACAAACTGAATCAAGTGGGCAATGGAAGAGTGTCAAGACGATAGAACAATTCTGGGACATGATGGCTTTTCGGCAGGAGTGCTCAGCTGGCAGGCTTGTGGGCTTCATTTGGGTTGTATTTAACCCAAAATCCTTGGAAACTGCACCAAACGGGGACGTAAATATGACTGGGGGTTGGGAAGAAGGACGTGCATTACCCGACTTGAGCCGTTCATACCCAATAACACCGTCAGCCTCCTTCAGCACACCCAACGAGCAACAGGCCCTGGATTCCTCCCACGGGTTGCCCTCCGCCGCCAAAGAGGAAATCGATGCAGCACAAAAACGACGTACCACACCCAAAAAGAAGAAACTTACCGGACCAATTGTTCCCAGACAACCAAAGGTTAAAACCCAGAACAAGAACTACGTTTTCGACATTCCAGAGTCTACTGCCTACTACCATTGGCCCGCCAACGCCCGAGGCCAGATTGGGGTTGAAGAACCAGATTACAAACGCATCACCGAATTGCTACTTCGTCTCGATTTTGCAAATATAGAATTGGCATCATCGAGCTCGAGGCGATGGATTAATGAGGTTCGATCTGGTGTATCGAGGGATATGAGAGATGCGTGGGGACAAACCGTTACAGGCACAAAGGTCCTGGAGGCCCGCGTTATGAGTGGAAGTGCAAGCGCGAATACACTCAACGTTGGGTTGGTCAGGAAGAAGAGGAAAGCTGATGTGGATGGCACGAAAGATACACCACCCAGTTCTGCGCCTGAGACTGCTTCCGCGGTCAATGTTATCGGAGCCGGTATTATTCGGAAAAAGCCAAAAGTATGAATGTTTACTGCAATTGGGTGTTTGGAGTCGAGGGAGGTTTGGCGTTAGCATTTTTATTATATGTTTACAATACCCAGGATAGTGGAAATGATTATGAATTTACAACCATCTCAGCATTTCCAGCTGCATCTACTATTTCAAGTTATCATTTGCGAGGATGCAGAGTGTGGCAAGAGTACACTTTGGGGATCGGGTAAGTTTCTCCCCTTGTTTTTAGGTATGTTGAGGGGTACGATAGGCGGGTGGGCTAAACCTCTTCAAAAAACCAATAGCAGGAGTTTGACGATCAAGTCAATGCAACACCGACCGTCAGCACTCTCTCATGTGGAAAATTAGTATGCGTGGAGTCGTACTTTCCTTCTTCTTTCCATCAGTGGCACCTGAGGCGAGCACAGTGAGCAGGAGCGACCTCGGGCCAGGTGCTGTCTTGCGGTCGGGGAAGGAGCGACCTCAAGGTCAAGTCTAGGAAAGAATGACCACGATCTTGAACCACGACCTCGCCAAAAACTAAAATCGCGCTTTCCGGGAGTAACCTGGGAATCCTAATAAAACCTCAATCGCAACTGAAATATTTATAGGCTTCTCGGTTTTGACTAATTGGCAGCTGATAGATATTCTCGTATCTCTGTTTATTTTTACGATTTTCTGCTGAGAGTGTAAGAAGATGCACAGGTGGTACTAAAACCCAACGATTGAGCCGTCCCCGTACAGATTATTCTCTCACCTATTAGGAGAACAACAACATGTCAGTACCACTCCCGTCTCGAAGGAAAAAGTGGCGCGTGACCTAGGTGTGAAATTGTGCCTTTCCCCTTGGGAATGTTGCGAAGTCAACGTTGAGGTAGGTGCGAAAGAGCGGTGGTGGAAAGAGCGACCTTCCTGTCTTGGACGGGGAATCTCGAGCCGAAGGACAAGCCAGACAGGCGAGGCGGGTTGACTGACCGTCGAGGCCAAGTTGGGGAATTCGAATCTTGACGTCAGCCTCATTACAGACCTCAAAATCCACGAAGGCAAGTAGGAGAGTTAGAGTTTGGATTCTCCTCCTGTCTTGCTCTTCCCCATGTTGGGTAGCAGCCTCTGGGTGGACTCAATTGCAACTGCGAAGTTCATCAGCCAAAAGGCCTCGAATCGAATCGCCAACAGGCAATTGATCCCACTGAAATTTGTCTCCACCAAATACACGTTGAAAATAAGCTTGGCGGGTGGACTCAATTGCCAGCTTGCTTCGCCGTCAGCCTCCGGGTATTCCGGCATGTGCATACATATAATTCTACTCCCCCATCCCAGCCTCAATAATGCATAGTTGTGGAAAAGTTACACTATCACTTCGTTCTTGGGTCCTATCTCAACGAAGTGCTGCCAAAATTCCTAGACCTATATATTACCATGGCGTCCCTGAGCAAAAATGTATCTTCGCGTGCTCTATCTATTCTCAATTACCAGTCACTTGATGGCAATAGTTTCTCACGATGGATTACCAACCTCCGCGCGCGTCAAATTGTGTAGATGGATGTTTAGAAGGCCCTTTTTCAGATAACTACAGCCTCAACAACAATAATCTCAACGACGACAATGGAAACAAACAGCAATCTCAGAGCTTCATTTCCCCAGAGTATTTCTTGGATTTGTGCTTCCCAGAATTTTTCCAACCAGACCAGCCTGCCCCCATACAGCCTATTCCTTGCCCATCTTCAAAAGGTCGTCCAGAGGCATCATACGACAATTCTTATGATCTTTCCACTCCGCAAGACATTAGTGAGGATCTGTTCTGTAAAATTAACACAACCAAAACGTAACAGATTTAGACATGAACACCCCCCCATACCAAGACATCACTTCATCCACCACCATGCTTGGTTCCGCTATGCTAAGCAGTAACAACGTCATCGAATCGTTGATGGTAATGGGAGAAGAAGTCCTACCATCCACAGCTTTAAACAATCAAGAATTTGACATCAGTCCGGAAAATCCACTGTTAAACAACGAGATATACACCTCGAACGACTCTCCTACCGTCCAATTACCCGTAAATCTCCCCCTCGCTTCGATCCCTCGGGTAATAAACCTCGATCCATCTAGCGCAACAACCCCGAATACCTCAATCGACACATCTCCATCTCCATCAACAACACACCACTCAATGCAATGTCCCTTCTGTCCAAGAACATTCCTAAAATGGAATGAGTACACGCAAACTCCCCCGAAATCTCCCCGGGTATTCTTAATCACTATCCATGGATTCCTAGCCGTCACCAAAGATCCCATGTTCACCCCGCAAAATGCCCACACTGCGTTCGGGGATTCGAAACCAAAAAGGACGTGAGAAGACATATCAACGACGTCCACGAGACAACAATGAGGTACTTTTGTATTGTGCGAGGATGTCATTACGCAAGGGAGGGAAAGAAAGGCGGGTCTCCGAGGGAGGAGAATTTGAGGAGGCATGTTAAAGGAAGACATCAACAGAAATAGGGTAGGGCTTGTAAATGGGAGCTTCCAGGTTGATGTTGTGTATGTTTTTGTTTTTCAGGACTTCAGAACAGCGGGTACGCAGGAACATCATAGAGTAAGGACTTCCAAATTCATCTCCTCGCTGCCCCTAAATACAACCAAGAAGAGGATTTTCTTCTTTTTTTCTTCCTCTCTTCCACTCTTTATTTTCCGTAATCATTCCTTTCATAATTCTGCTACAGCCACAATCGTATGGGCTTTTCAACCCTTGAAAATCCGATTGGTCTCTGTCCCTTCCACGTTTTCTTGCAATCCTTGCTAACACTTGTATCAACCCCAATCAGTGGCTCAGCGGTTCGCCCGACTACAGTCCGAGGTTTTTTTTGGGGATTTTCAAGGTTCTTTGAAATGGGCCAATGGCCTGCATCACCTGTCTGGTGGCTTTCTTGGAAGTCTTTCTTTACCAAAAAAAGCTGTCGATATTTGGTGCTTGTTTAATCCATTCCTTCTTTACCTAGGAGATATTGTCCACGATAAAATCAATCCGGATATGGAGACTACGGAATGGACTTCAAACCGACGAGCCACCAGGTTACTTAAATTTTCAAGAGCCTCGTACCATGCACAACAAGGGTGTTATGGAACGCAATTTGCAATCAATCGCACAACTACCTTTGCCAGAACGCATACCTTCTGGCTTACTAAAACCTGGGGCTGAGGCTATCGTTGGGACTGCTGGTTTCAATACCCAACTGTGCGATGGAAACTCATTCTTTCCGAGATCTTCGCACCTATCGCCAACAGGGTTCCCATAGGCGCTATGAACTCAAACTTACTTCGATCAAATCCATCTCAGTATCTTACGGCATTATGTATAAAGGCGACCAATTAAGTCTGGGGAACCCTCGAAACTTCTGGAGACTTGTTTGGTTTTCTTCGAAATGGAAATCCCAAAATTCCGATGGGAAATGGTTTTGACACGGAATTGAGTGCAATTTCGAAAACTCTCAGCCAGCTGCCACTTTCATTCCGCCAAGGACAAATCCAGGTTATGGTCTATCTCGAGAATTCTCGGCAGATTGGGACAAACATCGTGAATTCATCACAAAGATGTACGGCGAGGAACAGAGAACTTAAAAAGCCATTATGGACATCATTAAGGGCGAATACAGAGTCAAACAACGTCAGTGTCTTCACTCCTGCGAAAAGAAATCGCTAATTATCAAATAGCGAGAAACATTTCAAAACGAGATTTAAAGAATGGAAACTTACGAAATACATTCCGGGTCCCAAGGCGCAGTGAATGGCCAGCGAGTCGGAAGAAAGGAAGCGTCTCGGAAAACAAAGAACAACCTCTCAATTCAAAAATCAATTCCCGACCGAGGAGATTGTTAAAAAGGTCGCCAAAGAGGTAAGGAACGCAACAATTACTTTCTCGCAATTTTTTAATAGAGATCTTTATTATTTAACAGTTCAAATGACGACAAAACCTTTAAAGTAAGAAGAGAACCCATGTTGTATTCTTAAAGCTCTCGAAATGATGGAGATGAATAAAATTTGGTTTTTCTCGACATTTGATCTAGGGAGTCAAAGTTTTTATACTTGAAAATGTTCTCGTTATAGCTACTATGCCCATCCAACTAATTCCCTAGTAAGATACTTCAAACACTTCCTTTCACCGACTATAAGCTAACTGCCCTATGTGATCCTTGCGAGAAACCGGCTATTAGAAATTAAATTAATAAAACGCCGTCTGACTCCTCACCCCTCTAAGCGAGAAGTAGGAGGAGGCATTCGCACACCGAATAACCGGTTTTACAACATCAAACCTTATTTCCCTACTTTCAAGGCAAAAACACGTAAAACCGACATATTATGGCAGTGCACCGCCTGGCTCCCATCAATACCATAAATAAGTATAGATAGTTCATCAAAAACTCAAAACCACGAAAGGAAATACAGTTCACAATCTGACAATCACAACAACACGCCCACTTCCATTTTTTCTCCAATCTGACTATCATACACTACTTAATTATGAACATCTACATCCCTAACCTCTTCCTCGCAATCCTCATTATATCACTCCTCACACTTACAACATCGGCAAATCAAACAATCCGTATCCTTCTACCACCCTCACAATTTCAACCAGACGATATGGATATCGTGTTGCCGCCCTTCAAATCGCAGCAAGAAGATATCGATATCATAAAAGCCGCGAATTTTCCGAAACTTCGTCACCCCTTTACAACACTTTCGAGATACATGTTCTTCACGCGTTTATAATTGCCCGCTAGAATGAATGGAAATGGTATCGTTAGATTTCTAAATTTTCATCGAGTTACATGGAAATTTCTCTTGCTCGAGATTTTGAATTTTTAGGGGTACTAGGACCTGTAGATGAACTTGAAGAGAACTTGAAAGTCTAAGCTTGACATTCAAGAGGGAGTTGTTCCACTGGATATTAATTCGAACAAGAGTTGATTTTGGATATCGGGGAGGCACCAGTTTTGTCTATTGGTCTGGGACCACGTAGTGTGGATCGATTGGGGAGGTGTAACCTAGGAAAGGAAGAAAAGACCCAGTCAGGTAGTCATGAAGAGAAGGAATGTCTGCCGGAATAGAGCACAATGGATTTATTTATCTATTCTGTTTCGAAATGGAAAGTACCAGCACACTACCCCTTTGGATCGACCTGCATAATTTGTTGCAAGTCGCGAAAACTTTTTAGTAGTTAACCGACTAAAAAAAAACTAAATATTCTATTATCTTCTCTTCTAGGCTCCCGATTTTATAAATATCAACTTGCAACAATAGCTCAATCATGTACTCCTCTCGTATTAAAAATTTTTGTCTTATCGAGAGCGTTGTGAGTTGTGTTTCTAGGGTTGTCAGTGAAAAGCTGTTGAAATTGCAGGGGTTGGAGGCTAAATCACATGCTGCTAAGGGATGTATTACACGTGACAGTGCCTATATTCTGTGTTTTTTTGAAGAGTACAACTACGAGCAAGGTACTTCACTACTTAAAACAGGAGAACCAACATGTGCGGTGGCCTTGGGAAAAAAATTCTCGTACCCCACTGAAGTGGCTCATTTGCACGTGATGGGCATCTTTTTCTCCACCTCAAGGTCGATTCTCTATTTTAATTTGCAAACATAAAAGTGACTCAATCTAACGCCGTGTGTAATTTGAATAGTTTTGTAGTTGCCCAAAGATCAACAAAGATGAGAAATCTGGAAATGCGGATGATAGATGGATGGACCTATCATTGATACAGGAAGTGACTAGGGATTCCCAAGTTGGTAAACTGAGAGAGGAAAGAAGGAAATAGGTTGAAAGAACATTTGAATATGTCGATATTAGGGAATTTGCCAATTGACCTTTAATTTATCGTTAGATACTATAATGTCCTGATATAGGAAACCTTTCTCGCACCAGTCTTCTCGCCTCACCTCCAACTCGCTTGCGCGAGATCAGGTGTGGAGGCGTCCCAGATTGCTTCAATTAAAACAATTGCATTATCTGGACAATTGGCAATACGATACACGCTTTCTTTGAAGCAGACATCTTGACTCTTGCCTCACGATTTATGAGTGTCACTGCGACTCCTCGCTGTGTGACCGTATCGAGTGACTAGCCGAAGGTGAGGTGGTCGCTCTTTATTTATTTACACAACTTCTACCCCACACGAAACTTTCGTGCATGAGTCATCATTATTCCTCGGAGCATAGGTACCTACTGTACATCGCAAGTCACCATCTCTCAATCACCTCAACTCCCTCTCAATCTCACACCGGCAATTTACCCCTTAGACTGCTTGCGCAGACATTATTTTGGGAGGCACCCCCTCTACTTGGTATCATCAAGCCGCACAAGGCAGAAGAAATCATGGGAGACATCATGAGATGCGTACCGAGAGGTTCTTCCACCAAGAATGATCCTGTGAAGGAACTTCTCACCCAAGAACTATCCGGAATCAGTAGGAGTACAACATTCTATCAACCATCATATCCAAGCCAGCAGAATGATACGACGGACTCCTCCGAAGAATCTGCTCCCAAAGATGACTCGGAGTCTACACAGATTGGAGTGCAGGAGAATCTTGGACAGGAGAGCATTGGATGGTTCGCGAAGATATTGGTAAACTGGTGGATTTTGGAGATTGCAAGTTTTTCGCTTAGTTGTGGCTTACTCATATCACTTGTTTTTGTTCTTGCCGAGTAAGTGGTTCACCTTCATTACATCACGTTTTCTCTTTGAAGAGAGCCACCGAAATAAACTTCATTGCTGACTGTGTTTAAAATCAGGTGCGACGGACGGCCATTAAGTCATTGCGATTACTTACCAGGGGGGATCAGTCTCAATTCTTTTGTCGCCCTCTGCACAGAAATCGCCAAAATTGGTCTGGTATACCCAGTGACAAATTGTATCGGTCAGCTCAAATGGATTTGGATGACCAAGCGCAATGCAACATTGGCTGAATTCGTGGCCTTTGATGAAGCAACACGGGGTCCATGGGGTGCTGTGAGACTACTCGCAATGCTCAAGTTCTGGTGGGTGTTTCACCTTTCAATATTTCTGGCACGAAACAGGAAACTAACGCGGTTATAGGCATACGGCAAGCATTGGTGTTATAATTTCCCTCCTGGCTCTTGGGACTTCTCCAGTGACCCAACAGACCGTTGCTTATCCAACTTACCTAGTCCCGAGCGATGCATCATTTGTTGCTCAAGCGGCTCAAGTACCAACAAGGTATGGAAGAAACCTAACCATTTCCAACTCGTATCTCGAAAAATATATAAAATAAAAATATTCCTATTTGGACATTACTGACTAGAACATTCGAATAGCAATTTTTGGGCTGGCACATCACCCGGTATGAATTGATCCTTCTACAATTCATAAATCTTTCAGCTAACTAATTCTAGAAGGGTTAGAGTCACTGTCACCTTATATGAAGCTGGCGGTATACAGTGCTCTGCTCACACCACCAGCTGACAAGATTCCAGAAATTTCGGCTACATGCCCAAGCGGTAATTGTACCTGGCCAACAACGTATGACTCGCTTGCCATATGCTCGAAGGCAACTAATGTCACTGAAATGCTAACTCCCACCAAAAAGTTCGTTAATAATGCTTGGGAGGATGAATATATTGTGAGCTATCGTTCTGTCTAGTCCACCCTCTATCACCCTTTCAATAAGGCACCATTTCATCCACATCATCAACAACCAATTTAAATTCTACAACTACTTACTTTGAAATCTTCTAGCCAGCTGTGATCTTGCCGAATGGCGCATTCCTTATATGGGCGCATGGCTACATCTTCAACATAACTACGGACATCGCGCTAGATCTACTCACCGACAGCGCAAACATCGGCTTGGTGATCAGTAACACTTATTTTATTCTTCGAACAGATGGCAAATCCGTGGTGAAGAATCCGGCTTTCATTGCATTTGAGCTCATCTTTTACTGGTGCATCAATACATATGAAACAAGCGTTCAACAAGGTATTTCTTCTACTATCATCAAGGTATGATATTTGAATGATATTTGAACAATAGACCAATATTGCTCTTGTGTTGATGCTTGCTGACTTTGTCATTATTAAGTCTAGCTCTGTTAAATATAACAGAACCATGTCTCAGAACCTCGCGAGCGAGAACATTTTTCAATTGAATAGAAATATCTCTATGACGGCAACAAGGTATTTTAAAGTTTCATAGTACGTGAGTCAACTACTAACTAGATTCTTCATAGGGGAAATGCGATATACAATATAGCTGCAGACCCTCATGTCAAACTCCAGAAATTCGTTGAAGATGTCTTCCAAGGAGAAGTCGACGCAACTGGCGCAACCAGCGATGTTGCCAGCGTCTTGGTTCCCGCACTACTATCAGACCCCCCAACTGGCATTTTGAACTACACAAGAAACGTGGCCACCAGTTTGAGCAATGCGTAAGAAAATAACCAAAAAAAACTGTACCTATCCTAACATAATGAACAGAGTTCGTACCCACATTGGTTCCAGTGATGTGGTCAAATCGAATTATATCGACGGGACTGTCAACGACGTGGTCGCATTTGTTCAGGTTCGCTGGGTATGGCTCAGTCTAATCATTGGTCTCGTCGGCGCAGCGATCTTCTTTGTCATTTTCACCATGATCAGTACCGGCATTTCTGGAGTCGAAACAATGAAATCTCATCCCTTGGCTGCAATTACGATACTCAGTCCTGAGGCAAAGAATTTCATGGGACCTACCGCTCTTCAGCGTGGGACTGTCAAGCGAGCTGAGAGATTGAAGTTGAGATTGTCGAAAGGAGAGCTGGGTTGGAGCTTGGATCCAATTGAGTGAGGAGGTACGGGATGATGCCATGTAGCCAGTGACAAGGAGCTGAGAAATTTGGTGCCGTCCACTGCAATTTTGAGATTTTTGATTTACGAGAATGGGCTTCCTAGAACGCCTCTTTTAGATCGAGATCTTTTGCTTACAATAGACAGAAACCAATTGCTGACTTTTGGCCGTAACTGGATGGATTAATCGTAAATGTGATAAACACGACACCAACTCACCATTGCCTTTCCGGGCTTGCTCGCTTAGCTTATCCCGCGCGGGTTGTGGGTCCTACTAGAACGCAGTGTCAGGCAACCTGCCGAAGCACTCTGCTACTGCATGCGGATTTATTTTTTCACCAAACGAAAGAGGTTATACCAAGAGTCTGATTTCAAATCCTCGGAATAAAGGTGGGTCCGAACTGACCGATAGATGACAGGGGTCTGGGGTCTGTATATATACCCCTTTGACTTTAACGAGCTCTTTTCAGACTAATTTCAACCACGAAGTTTTCAATTATGTCTTCAATTAATTTCGCTAAACTAGAACGGGTCGATGTTCATTCTCATGCCATAACTTCGAAGTATCGCGAGTTTCTTATGCAGACCGGTCACCAAAATCCAGATGGGATGCCGGCGATTCCTGTTAGATGACCCTGATAATCCTTATATTTGACAAAAGATTGACAATTCGTAGGAATGGACACCGGAAGCACATATCTCTTTGATGAAAGAAACCAACATCACTACCTCAATCCTAAGCATCAGCACCCCGGGCACCTATCTCCAACCATTCAACACTTCCCTCACCAAGGAAATAACTCGCAGCACCAACATTGAGCTTTCCGAAATCTGTGAAGCTCATCCGGAGCATTTTCGCTTCTTTGCATCTCTCCCGCTTCCTTCGATTCCGGACTCTCTGGCCGAAATTGATTATGCTCTCGATACCCTTGGTGCCGTTGGGTTCTGCGTTCTCTCGAACGCTAATGGTGTCTATATGGGTGATAAAGCACTCGATCCCATTTTCGACAAATTGAATGAACGTAAAGCTATTCTTATGATGCATCCAACTTCTTGCAAGATACTCTCCCCATCTCACACTCACTTACATGGCAAGAAAGCGACACCGGACTCAGAATCCGAGATGAAAATGGCCGTCGTTAATCCACTTCAAATCCCCTCAGGTCTCCTAGAATACATGTTCGATGAAACACGAGCAGTCATAAACCTCCTCCTCTCCGGGACAGTAACTCGATGTCCAGATATCAAGTTCATCATGTCCCATGCTGGGTGTGTGTTACCTTCTGTTCTTGAGCGTGTTGCTGTTGCTATGCAAACTTTCTTTGGTAGTGAGGTGGATGCTGGTGAGATGAGACGGCTTCTTGGAGAGAGGTTTTGGTTTGATCTTGCGGGATTGCCGTGGCCGGATATGATTCATGGATTGTTGAGGATTGTTGGGCCGGAGAGGTTGTTGTATGGAAGTGATTATTGTTGGACGCCGCCGGGGCTGGTGAAGAGGTTGATTGAGAAGATGGATACAGGAGCTGCGGAAATATGGGGGGAGCAGGTTATAAAGGGGGTTTATGCTGGGAATGCAAAGAAGTTGTTCTGGCTATAGATCGTAGTTGAGCTTCTTTCATCCAAAAGTTGTTTGACCACCATCTGTGGATTTCCCATAGTCAAAAGAAGATCTCAAAAAAACTAATCTCACGCTAACTTTTGCCGCTTTTTAGTCCACAGCGTAAATCAATGATCGACAGTATATTTGAGCAAATATGGAGCTTCAGGGACTCAATATGGCCCACCCCAATGCTCGTAGTACAGCGGCCTTAATCAATCTGTACCCCAAATTAGGGTAAGCTGAAAACTTTGGAATCTGACTCGTAGGGGCCGAAATGCCAAATCCATTTATACAATCTGCCAATCTTAGGCATCTCAACATCCTTGCTCGTAAAGCAGCAATGACCTGGTATTTCTCCCTCTTGGTGTCTTACAGCGCCCCATCTGACCTTCTTCAAATGTCCACCCTCGTCGTCGGCTGGCCTATGACAAGCAGCCGCAATAACTAAGCTATTATTTTGGGCTACGAGACAGGGTTTAAGCTTCATGGCGCCAATTGAAATAGTTGCAAGGAGAATTCCAGTACCAAGAAGAACGGCCATGAGCGCTGCTAAGGGGGAGCAGGCAACAGCCAAATGGGACACAGATTCGTCAAATACACCATTGGAGAGGTAGACAGCTTTGCGGGAGACAAATAAAGATTGAGAAATAAGAAAGTGTAGAACTGTGCTTGTTAGAGCTAGAGGTACGCCACATGCCCAAGGAAGGGAAAGCCAATAGGTCGATCGTTGTAGGCCCTCAGGGAGTGTTGTGCGTAGAGCTTTTGCCTCTACTGAATAGCGAGACCATTCGTCACCTGCTGCCATCGAGGTGAAGATTGAGTTGATGGCAAAATATATGGAAGAGACAATCACCTGAGGTAAGTTGGCAACTGTAGCGGTGTGAAAGAGCACTGCGTTAGAATCGAAGGTCGGGGCGGAACCAAAACCTCCCGCTCCCATAATCCCAATCGTTGCATCTTGGCTGAACTCTCCAAATCCAATCGAAAAGGGTGCATTTACTTTCACGTTTGTAATTATGAGAAGAATGGACACTAAAGCAGTGAACGATATGCCACTGTTGTGAAAGTAATTAGCGAGATTCAGCATATTTATCAAGGGAACTGCCTTACGGACCCAAGGAGATGACCCATCTTAAATTAGTTGCGGCATCGCGCCATCTGAAAGTCTGGTGTCTCCACGGAGTACATGCATTGCCCAAGTCTTTACGAGATTTACCAGAACTTCGATCAGGGTGTGCCATGAAAGAAGCGATTCCATCTCCAATAGTTGCCAAAATTGGATCTTGACGCAAGTAGAGAAGTAGAAGAATGCAGACTAGTTTTGTGACATTAGATGCCAGAACACAAATCATAATGAGCGGACTGTACTGCAACTGGCATCTATTGTCGGTGTCAAGAGCCTTTGCCAAACAATAGTCGACTCCCAACTCTTCGTTGCCCTCCAGCCTTCGAGTGCTGTTGTAAGTCATGGTCCATGTAGTCGCGTTCTCAGCAATCTTTTTATAATCGCACAATTTGGTCTCATTTTTCGAGGTGTTGTAGGAATTGCAAATCCAAGACGAGTCTAAGCTCGCTGTGTCGGTGTTGAATCCGAAGAATATTTCCGAACTTGAATTGACCAGAAATGGGTTGGATGTCTGGTTTTTTGGCAATGTCTTTGCAACAACAAGCAAATCTCCGTATTTCGCTCCAACGGTGTTTTGGTTGCCATACTCGTTGATACAATCCTTATTCTCAATCCTTTTCAGAACTCCCTCATAAGCATCCGCCGTTAAATTATTTACGATCAACGTTCCGGATACTTGCTGCGCAGAATTGTCCCAGCCATACATGCTGCTGTTTACTGATTGGAAATCATTACGCTGTACTGGACTCAAATTCTCAATGAATTTAGGGGTTACAACCAAAATGTTATACTCTAATGACCGGCTTGTTGTGAAAACAGCAGAGTTCCAACTAGCGGTCGTTAGTTTATATTGTAAAACTAAGAAAATCACCAAAGCTTTTAACTTACAAGAAGTGCAATGGCAAAGTCGAGCATACTAGAAACCAAAACAGTATTTTCTCCTTCCAGCCGACGAGGTTTCTTAGGCTGACTATCCCAATATTGAGATGAGTCCCTCTAGAATGGGCATCGTCGACCTCTTTTCGGGTTGGAGAGCTCAAGCACTGCATGGAATAGTTGCTTGCAGCGACTAGCAATGTACCAAGAGCGTTTATAGCGTAATGCAATACTTTGCTAGCATTGTCGACAGAACTGCATTCTGCCACGAGAATGGTAGCAATGCCCAAGCCACTCTTGGCATAAACAGCGCCCCATACGGTGAAGGTAAGATTTACAAGAAGGACTAGGGTTGCACTGAGAGCTGCCAAAAGACATCCACCACGCCATCCACTGTAAGCTTTCCCTATTCGAATTTTCGAGGGTTTATGAGAAGGGAGAGCCGTGTATCTCCCGGATCTGAGGATAAACCGCATAAATCGTTGGTAATGCTGTGTCAATCTACTCGAAATTCTGGACGACCAGATATTTTAGTGCCGATATTTTAAGATTACAGAGTGAACTTACTTCTTTCGCCATACCTCGTCAGAAACAACACATGCCACTTCACCATTTTCACCTTGCAAAGACTCATGGGGTTTCAAGCTTTCGGTAAAATTGTCATTGCCTCCCGTGAAACTGCATTGTTGAACTAGACCATCGCTAGAAGCTCGCAATTCTGTGTCTGTTATATCTATGGTGCTCGAATGCGCTTCGTCATTGAAATCAAACGTCGAGACCGAAGAATAGTGTTGAGATCTGTGATCAAAATGTCCTTCATAATCAGGTTGAGACTGCTGCGAAGCTTGCGCATCAGCTGCTAATCGATGATCTGCGTCTAGAACGGATAATGGTATATCGGGACTAACTGGGAGGCGCCGGTAGGCAGTAGATTTTTCGAATAAAGACATTTTGAATTGATTGACAAAATTTCTATCGTGATTAGAAAAACTAAGATCATATTAAAAAGGGATGAAGATCACTGTGTCTATTTATGACATGTGAGGCTGAAATACTCTGAATTTGGGGTCCCTTCAAAATAACTGGATGGCTAAAAGCCCATGGGCGGTAGTGGCGTTTAAATGTTTGAGGCTTTTAGTCGTGAACAGGGGGCTATGCATGTGAAGTGACACAAGTCCCAATCACAATGGAACCCCCAGCTAAGAACTCCTTCAAGACACCTGTTTATTCTTTTCTTGGTAGGTGCGGCGGTTTTGGGTCCCGTTAGGGCAAATTTTAGCGTTCCGACATACCGTCGCTTCTAGGCAGTGGGTTCCTGGTGTTGTGAATGCCTTGTGGAATACGATCTTATACTTGCAGCTGGCTCGTACACCCCCAATTTGTGTCACAAACTCGCGCATATAATCGATTAGACCTAAAGTGAAAACTTCTTTAGAAATTTAAGCGTACGTACTTTGGCATCCAATTAAAAGAGGACTTTGTAACCTGGTGTACTTTCGCTTATCAAGTCGTTTTGCCCACAATTTCTGGGCATGCGTTGTTTTCCATTTAGGGGAAAATTCTCATTCAAAAATAAGTTTGCTTGGTTGGAAACTCCTCCAGTAACTATTCCAAAAAAAAAAAAAGATTCTTCACCTTTCACTACATCAGCCACGATTAAATTTTGTGAGACTCTGGAGCACTCCCATCTACGCTCTTCTTTTACCAACAATTCAAAAATTCGCTGCAAATAATAGAAAATAATGCGTTCAGTCTTGCACAGAGAATCAATTTGTACGACCGAAGTCCATCAATAGGGGACTGTGCTCGCTTAAAAGTGTTAATGACCCCCGTCCCTCACCTTCAAACTGGATTGCGCCATACAACGTATTCATCCTCGTACCACATAGTTCTAGAGTTGCTCCAAGTTCCCTCGAGAATGGTTTCCAAGCTGTATAGTTCTGCGGTCAAAATAATCAGTAGGGGCTCACATTTAGGGTGTTAGTTAATTGTAGACTTGCCTGGAACTTATTGTGCCGCTCTTAAAACTGCATTCTTCTTACTCAGCTCTTCATATAACCATGGATCATACTTTTCATTGCTAAACAATTTGTCAGCTTGGTTCATTGCCCAATAGGTGGCAACTGGTGCTCTTCAAATACTTAGATAGTAGCTAGAGGATTTGAGTCCACAAGGCGTGAAACAGTTGGAACCGTTGAACTGAGGTCATTTCGCCTTGTCCGTTCATTTCAGCTTTCATCGTCATCCATGCTGATTGAGCCGGTATCTCTTTGTCTTGCAATTGTAGGATGTCTCTCATAGTTTTGTAACATGAATAAGCAACACGAACAGCGTAAGATAAGCCTATTTGAGCTTTGTTGGGGTATATAGACAAAACATCCCGAGCCAACCGTACTAACAGGATGAATTCCTTGACACCCTTGATAAGTTCGGATATTTCTCGAGCGAATTCTGGGAATAGGATGTATCGGAGATATTTAAGGTTATTGATGACTCGATCTCCGTTCAATGAAGCATTATAAGCGCTCAATAATTCTTGTGGGAGAATGGGAGACAGAGTGACTTTACAAAACACCCGAGTCCTCCTCTTATCGCCGTCTGTTTCGTTGTTTAGGTAATTATCTTCCGAACTATCTACCTCACTGGACTTGGATTCTCTTAAATGGTTCGAGATGGTGTCACTCATATTTGAAACATCGATGTCAGTAGAGTGAAAATTCTCTCCGAATGGAGCTGAGCAGCCGCACTTCTGGCGGACTAGTCGACTATTGACATTCCTTGAATGGACTAGAGGGCTATAGCAACCAGAAAAGGGACAGAGATAGTTGCCGATGGGTTGCTTTCTAAATACCACCGACATTTCGAAATGATCGCCTTCCTTGACAGAAACTTTATCCCAATTTGTTCCCCCCATGGACCTTCCATTCTTTGCATCAGTAATTCTGAACATACCTCGGTCTACTCGGGATCGTCTAGATCTGCCTTCGAAGATCGCTTTGATGATCATTTGGATGGAAGCCCATTGTAGACAGGCCTGATACGGGAGCGCGAAATCTACCCCTAGCGCATCGGTAAAACGTACAATCGGAGGACATATGTGCTTGGATATATTTGTCTCTAGACGTTCGAGAATGTGATGCAAGCGAGTAAAATGGCCTATCATCAATGCAAAGGCCTCTCGCATCTCGCTTGTAAATTTCGCGAAAGATGTAAGCAGATTGTCAATTTTTACTGCAATGTCGTTCAAAGTCAACAATCCTAGTGTCGCCTGTGAGAGAGTATCGGTAGCAAGAATCAAGAGTGATTTTGTTCGTTTCTGGGTAGTCAAACTGGCCGTTCTGACTTCTTGGATGTGCTCATCTTGATCCCGTAGTCGCGACGATGTTGACTCCATGAATTGGGACATGGTTTCTTGTTGTTTCCAAAGTTGAGAGTTCATCTCATGTTGTACGACAAAAGTGGAATCTACCTGCGTTTCCACTTGCTCCAGCCTCCTTCGGTTTTCCAGGATCTTCATTTGTAAACCGGATGCAACTTCTTCTCGTTCACGGTCTGCGGAGGTAACAGAAGCCAAAGTCCGAGTCATGAGAAGAAGATTTATCGTGGCAACAAAGCTCCTAAGCTTTACTCTCAATTCTTTGACATCCTCCCTGTATGCCAGTCTCCATTGCATTCATCGTGGAAAGCCTCGAAATTTGAGATCGCTTGCATTAACGACGCCCAGTTTATTATCGAACTTAGCAATCTTGTTCAAGAATGCCCGTAGGGGGATTTGGCAAGTCAAAGCAGCCGTTCGAATTGCATCGAGGCGCAAAAAACCGTGTTTAGCGGATTGTAAGGTTTAAAGTTGATCCAATGCTCGGTAGAGCGTTTCGAGTTCAACGAGAAGGACCTGGTATTCGGGCGCAGCCTCACCATTTTATTCGTGAAAACACATTAGATAATTGTGCATATTTGTGGCGTAAGCTAACGCAAGGCACGAACGTTTCGGAGCTCTTCGGCAACCTGATGAATCACCTGTCCTACAACGATGAAATCTCCCACTGAGAAACCAAATGGCGAAGGCATGGTGCATCTAGATACAAGCGCTGGTTCCTGGTAATGCGCTTTGGAATATGGGTCGTTCGCTCGATTCTTGTTCCCCCACTCGAGGAGTAGCGATCTGGCATCGTAAAATGTGAAGCGGCTGCCCCGTTAGGTACTATGTTGCACGACATGCATGATGTGTGCTACACACAGAAGTCCACCAATCGCTGATAAATTCAATATCAGGAGGCTAATCTCCCATGAGCTACCTCAATTGTTTGTTTCAAAAATAAGAATCTCCATTAAATTTAAGGTCAAGTTTCCACGCCTTGCTCATGTTAACTTTTCTCTCCAGTTGGACACTCTGGTATCTAGGTATGACATCCTGAATACACTAAACTCCAAAAACGACCAAATCGCACTAACGAGTCAATTTCCCATAGACTGGCGTTCTAGTACCTTCTTTCGCTATCTTATCCTTACTATCGTATTCTACGCTATTGCTTTCTAAACTTCTACTCCTTCCTTTCGTTCCATTCATACTTCCAAAAGAGGAAGAGCGGCAGTAAGGAAGAAAAAGAAAAGAATAGGCGGGGGCAGGCAAGAGCGGGGAAATATGCACGAAATATGTTTGCTTCTCGCTTCCTCAAAGGTGGCTTTGCAGATACAAGATAGCGAAAAGAGAGAGAGAGAGAGCAAGGGAACTCAACTTGAAAGGTTTCTCGTGATGAGTAGAAGAAACGAGCATTACTCTACCAACAACCCCATGTGCATTACTCAAATAGACCTTGAAACATAGGTTTTTTGACAGATGGAAAAGGTTTTTGATTCTCCTGAATCGGTTTGTACGATTGAGGTAAAGTAGGTGTTCCGTGTTCAGTCCCTCTCCAACAAACATCCTCTTCTACGTACCCCAAATCGATTCTCGCAATTTTAAAGGTCATTCGAAAAGGCCTCAAGAAATAAAGGACTAATGTCTGGCTTTCCCAGAATCTCTAAGGTGATAGAAGGAATTTTCGTCAAACAAAGCCCGAAGCTCCTACACCGGTCATCAAAAGAAACCTTCAATGTGGAGACATTGGCATTTCCATTCTGTATCCTATGCGATGTCTCCTTTGGCAGCCCAGAAGTGTCTTGATCACTGAACAAGAGCACTCAAAGTTCTAGTGCAGGCATGAAATATTCCATCGCTCTCTTCCCCTCTCCCCATCCTATTTCCATCTTGTGCTTTCCCTCTTTGTCAGGGGCCAATATTACACACCCCTCCCTCACGGAAATCTGTGCCATTCCTCATCATCTCCCAACACAAATCACTCTCCTGAAAACACCACACAGGAACATCAAAACGAGAGAAGAATTCACCAAAACTCGAAAGCATGTCGGAACCCACCGGAGTGGTGCTCGGCAATTCGTTTGTCATGGAAAGCACAGCGACATCACCAAAACTCGAAAATATCTCGGAAGCCGCCGGAGAGTTGGGCAGGCCATTCCTCATGAAAAGCACAGAGACATCACCAAAAGTCGAAACCATGTCGGAAGCCATCGTAGAGTTCGGCAATGAAATTCTCATGGAAACCACAGAAACAGACGCCCTCCCCAAACCCCGCAAAATTGCACCCCTCAAAAAATCTCGCTTCCAACACGAGAACGGGAAAACAACCTTAAGCGACCACAAAACGGAGGAAATCCCAAACACCACACCAGAACCCCAACCACAAGAAGACGTGCCCAAAAAAATCACCAAAAAGCTGAAATTGGAAAGGCCTAAAAAAGGAGAACCAGGCTACAAACCCCGACCCGGAGATGCAGACTTCGATCCTTTTGTCCCCTACACCCCAGCCCCACCAAGAACCCCTCGCCAAATTGTTTTGCTGCCCCCATATCAAAAATGGTCTACTAGTCGTAAGATTCCTCCCGAGGAACGCGGCAATTGGAAAATTCGTGTCAGTCCTGGTCCGCCAACGCCTACACCCGAACCTGATGAGCCGAAATTGTTTATGACTCCTACTCCCCCTCCTGCTTCTTCTTCCGAAACACTTTCGGATGAGGATGAGAGTGAGAGTGAGGTTCCGTTGTCAATTTATGAGTTTTTTAGGGGGAGATGTAAAGTGTGCAAGGGAGTTGGTTGTAATGAGCATGACACCGAGGATGAGGAAGAGGATGATGATGATAAGGATGAAGGTTCGATTATCTATTCGGTGGATGGTTCTGAGGTTGGATCGGCAGGCTTGTTGAGGAGTTTTGTGATTACTGATCTCGAGGACGACTCGGAGGATGGAGAGTTTGGACTTGATGGGTCTGATGATGAGGATGAGGACGATGAGTACTCGGAGGGATCGTGGGATAGTTTGGAGGAGGAGCTTGTCGGTGAGGAGGCGGATGGGGAGGGTGGTGTGGTTGATTGAGGGGGGAAGGTGGATGATGTGGTGAAGTGATGGAGTGTTGAAGCGTGGACGGGTCGAGATTGCATGGTGTTTGGAAATGATTTGTGTGATTACTCGGATTTGAGAAACGATTTGTGTGATTACTCGGATTTGAGAAACAGAAATGTGATGATTACAATTACCTTTATGCCTTCATCGAAGATACGAACCTATATGAAGAAGCCTTTGAAGAATCCTAGAAAAACTCTAGAATTACTCTAGAAAAACTCTCATCGTCTAAAAGTGCCTGTTCCATTTCTTTGGGGGAACATGGTCCCAGACGATCTGAACACTCGCGCAGACTCTATTGCCCAACTTTTGCCCAACTTTTGGAAACCAACCACACACAAAATGTTTTCAGAAAGATACATGCTTAATGTTGCCTCTGTTGCACATCGCATCTTTTGACAGGTTGACAGGTTGGCAGGTTGACAGCGGGTCGTAGCTTCCTTCACGCTCAGTGAAAAATGGAGCGTTGCCGCGGATGCTTCGAACACACAGCAGCTTAGAAAGAATGTTTCGATATCATTATGCTCGACATGGTCTATAACATTCAAATGTATTTTTGTATGAGAAAAGGAGTTTGGCGAGACCGTGAAATTTATGTGAACTTGAGAAAGCGGGGAAGAAACGAAACATGGCAGGCAGGCGAATGACAAGGGGCTGGGCAGCCTGATAATCCCTGGGGTGTAGATCTATCAGGCTTTGGTGAGGGTCACGTTGAGACGTCGGCGGGTCTGCCCCAGCTGGACTTCAGACCCCAGCTGGACTTCAGACCCCAGCTGGACTTCAGACCCCATCTTGGACTTCAGACCCCATCTTGAACTAAAGACCCCATCTTGAACTAAAAACCTCTTCCCATCTATTTCAAGCTTTCGATGGGGTGGACCCGGGTATCTTGATTCCTCGATGCCGCCTTGGATCAGCATCTCATCTCATCAGCGTGAGCAGGAGTCTCCCTGAAGTGTTTGCCGGACCCGGTCATGTTGTTGATGGGAATAGCCCGTTGAAGTGGACCCAGCATCTGGACGGAAATCGTCTCAACACCAACATCGTGTTTTCCTCGTTTACCCTTTCCCATATCCCACGTTCTAGCCGCCGTCCAAACGCGTCAATGCTGCAACAATGCCCACTTCAGCTTGGTTGGGGGTTGGCAATTGCATGTTACATGACGATGTGGCCTTGCACGGTTGCTTCCAAGTTTCTGATGATTGCGCAGACTCATGGTTGGTGGATTCAGGGCCAGCCAAGCAACAAGAAGCGACTTGGCGAAGTCTCACTTCGCCGACGACGACATCAGCAATCTCCAAGCTGTGTTGTCAATATAATTTCCTTGCTGGCACAATATCTATACTAAAGCATCTGTTTCGCCAACACCTTCCCATTGATTGTTGAACATTCACGGTTCAACCAGGAAGTCGTCTGTTGTGAATCCGTTTGTCGCATCCCACCTGCCACCCCCCACCTCCCACAAGCAGAGATATCAACACCAACCAACCACCACCAGGCACGACGAGCCAAGCGCCAAGTGCAATCCAATCGAACCGTCGCGATCAAGCATCACACAAGCTTTCAAGCCAAGTGCGCCAGCAATCATGGCATCGCAACGAAGATCGAGAGACAGCAGGAGAGAGAGTAGGAGGAGCGAGAACGTCGAGATGCGAACGTCGAATGTTAGCAGTCCCGCGAAAGTCCACACAACCCACGAGAAACACCACATCCTCCCTACCCACCACCACAAACCAACGCATAATCACAATGGGCACAAGATTACCAGAGGCATCAAGCCCGAAGGTGAGAGTGGAAGGAAGGGCATACATCCGTTGCATTTCTTCAGAATAACCTGGAGATCTGCTAGTGATGCTTCGAGGCTGGTTAATATCCTATGGCCGATTGTGCCTGCTGCAATTGCGGTTCGATATACCATGAAGGACCACCATACCCTCATTTTCATCCTCAACTATATCGCTATGGTCCCTTGTGCGAATTTGATTGGTTTCGCTGGCCAGGAACTCGCGAGAAAACTGCCCAAGGTCTTTGGTGTGCTCTTGGAAACAACTCTTGGTTCGGTGGTGGAAATTATCTTGTTTATGGTTCTTTTGAGGAACGACGACTTTCTGGTTATCCAAGCTGCAATTCTGGGCTCTATTCTGGCAACGCAACTACTGTGTCTGGGATTCTGCTTCTTCGCTGGTGGACTGAGAAGAGATGAACAGGAATTCAACGAGGCTGTGAGTGAGGTCGGAAGTGGTCTATTATTGACTGCGTAAGTTCATCTCAACCTTTCTTATTACAACGCATGCTAATAAAATCCTATAGCGGCCTCGGATTGATCATCCCTGCAGTTTTCTACCAAGGAGTCAAACAAACCGGCTTCGTAACCTCCACCACAGAGCTCACCCGCCTCGTCGTTGACGTCTCCCGAATCACATCCATCTTCCTAATCGTAGCCTACATGTTCTACGTCTGGTTCCAAATGCGCACCCACCACGGCCTCTACGACGCCATCTTCGAGCAAGACGAACTCAATGACGCCGACCGCCACCGCGACCTCAAAAAGGATAAACTCACCCTCACAGAATGTATCGTCGCCCTCGCCATCTCCATCGCGCTAGTAACCATCATCGCAATCGGCCTCGTCGAGCAAATCGCCTTTATAGTCGAAGAACGAGGCGTCTCCGATTTATTCATGGGTCTCATCCTCGTGCCCCTAGTCGAGAAATTCGCCGAACATTTAACAGCTATTGACGAAGCGTGGGATAACCAGATGAATTTCGCGCTCTCGCATGTCCTTGGTGCTACGATCCAAACTGCTCTTTTTAATGCCCCGCTGGTGGTTATTGTGGGCTGGGGACTAGGGAAGCAGATGGATTTTAACTTTGATCTTTTTGGTATTACGGCGCTGATACTGGCGATTCTTGTGGTGGGGAACTTTTTGCGGGATCAGAAGAGTAATTATTTGGAGGGGGCGCTTTGTGTGATTGTTTATTGCATTATTGCTGTTGCGGCGTTTTATTTTCCGAATAATCCTGCGCATGCTGGGGGTTCTGAGGGGGGAGGGGAGACTGCTTCTGCTGAGGGTCATTGATCATTTCTTCTGGGTAGGGAATGGATCTTGATGATTTAGCGCTGCGAATGTTTTTGTGTTGTAGGATACATGGGTGTTCAATTTCTCGGTCTTATAGGGAGTTTGCATGTTTGGGAGCAAGATTTAACTTGCATGAGCAGTGATACATATGGCAAATTATGTCCTTCCCCTGGAGTTTTCGGGATCCTTTAGCTAGTTACGGCAAGAATAAAATGTGTGCTTTTGTCTGAAGTTCATCGTCCCTAACCCCCTACAACGCCTTTGAGAGCAGAAACAAAAGCCAACCCTACCAACACCAAATGCGGACCCGCCCACCAAGTTCCCCAATGTCGCCCCTCTGCATCTCTTCCTGTTCTCGTATACCCTAATAAATACAACAACCGCGCTACACACCACAGTCCTCCTAACGCCGCACTCGAGATTGGAAATTCTAAGCATGCGATGAGGAGGACGCAGAGGAAACTCGTGTGGTTCTCTGTGAAATTTGAGTGCACCTTTTGCGCGCAGTTGAAGCGGTATTTTTCGGGGGATGTGGAAGCCTCGAGGGTTGGGGCGTAGGGAGAGCTCGAAATCGGGAGGTTGTGTTCGTGTGGTAGAGGGGGAGGAGGGTTGATGCTGTAGGGTTTGGGGGTTGAAATGGGACTCGTGATGAATATTAAAAGCGGCAATAAATACACCTAATTCGTCTACCTGTTGTTCCAGCTTCTTGGGGGCAATTTCAAAAAAAAAAAAAAAAAAAAAAAAAAACATTCCCAAATAGCTAAGGCAATTCAAAATTTTAACCCAGGTGCTTTATTTTCATCAAGTATTTTGGTAAGAACAACGAGTATCTACATCCTACTGGCAATATCCCTCGCCACATAAATCTGCCCATACAAATCCGTTACCTCGACAAAAACCCCTAAAATAAGGCTAACTTCCTCTCGAAGCAAGGGAAATAATTTCTCTTTAACAGCTACCATACAAGACCTTTCGTATTCTGCTAATTCAAACAACTCCCGTTTTCTTTTTTCCAGATCACTTTCTCCATTCCCATCACCACCATTTTCCCCAGCCTTTTCTCTCCCAGTACCATTTAAATAAGCGAATTCAAACTCGGGAAAATTAACACAATTCACATTCCCCTCCTCCCTACCCCTTGCTAAGGAGCCGTAGTCGTTGTACATCCTACACATTGTACTGAGATGGGTGACTAGCTCTTGGGCTAGGTATTTGGTTACTGGTGTTGGGAAGGGGGAAAGACCGGAGTGCGCTTCCATGGCACAGGTTATGTAGGTGAAAGAGTAGGGACAGGATGTGTGTGTTGATGCTGTGGTGCGGACCCAGGTGTGGAATGGGTGGGTGGTGGGGAAGGTTGGTGTTGTGGTGGGGGATGTTTGTTGGGGGATGTTGGACGGGGATGGGAAAAGGGGTTGCTTGGAGAAAAGGATGTTGTCTGTTGAGTGGGTGTGGTGTCCGACGAGGAAGGCTTCTAGCTGGAGGGAAAGTCGGAGTTGTGAAGGGGGTGAGAGGGATGCGATGGAGGGGTGGAGGAGGATGTAGGTTGCGAATTTTGATAAGGTTGATTTGATGGTTTGGAGTGAGGCGGTGATGGACTTATTTTCCGTTATTATTGCTTGGTGGGGTGGTTTACCGACGTTATGCGAGCCATTGGTTTTTGTCGAGTGTCCTGGTTTATCTCCGTTGCTTGTGCCATTGGTAGGTGATGAATCTGAGGACTTGTCATCGTCTTCTTTTGTCCGGTGGACTGGTCCTTCTCCGTTACTTGAGCCGTTAGTAAGTGAGGAATGCGGGGAGTTATCATCAGTTGTTTTCTGTTGGCAACCTGCTCCACCTCCTCTTAAGCCAACGCTAAGTACGGAATCGGAGGACTTGTTATCAGCTGTTTTGTCTCCGTATGCTTGTCCATATCCGTTGTTTGAGCCATTGCTAGGTAATGAATTTTGTGTTTGGTGGCCAGGTCCATCTTCGTTAAGGAAACCATTGCTAAATTTCGGGCTAATTCCATGAGTGAACAAGCTTCGAATTACTGGTTCGATTGTGTCGAGATCCCCAGGGAATTGCACGCCTGCTACAGTCTCCATGTATTCGTCAACTTGATAATTCAACATTGATATCATCATCATATCCCAAAGAAGATCTGATCTGAGAAATGCCCCTTCGTTGTTGCAGCCGGTCCAGGTGAAGGGAATGTACTCGAGATATTTGTCCTTAGTCATATTTTCTCGTGGAAATATGTTGAGACGAGAACGTTGTAGGCGAGGGAAGAAAAATTGTGCTTCAACGAGGGAGGCTCGGATTTTCCAGCTCTCCTGGTTTTGAAATAGTGGCAACTGGGAAAAGAACTTGGCGTATCCGGATATCTTGTCTGGGGAAATATTGAAAAAGGCTTGTGTTTTTGCCGAAAAACTGTGGGTAGCATTTGCGTAGGTGGTCGCAGATTTGCTTGCTGCTAGACAATATGTTTTGGAAAGCACACTTGATCCGTAAGTAACCTTCTCAACCCAAGTATAAGTAATATCTCCCCATCTTGCCTCGTTAATTTGCAGAAACTCATTTCCCTTCTTTATCGCCTTCGAAGCTTGGCTGTCGAGTTCGCCTGTCCAGGGCATCTGAGAAGCGGCGACAAGTGTGAGGACCGTATAGGAGGTAATCTCACATGGGGCTTGACAGTTGCTTCCGGCCCAGGATCCCTCCAAATTTTGCCAATGTAAAGTCCGATGTAGAACTTGGATCATTACTAAAGGTATCTGTTCCGAAATGAGTACTAGTGGCAGTCCTGGAAGCGACCCCATATCCCACAACGCTATCAATTTTCGAAAGGTTTGCGCCAAAAGCATCATTGAGTACTGGCGAGATAGGTTCTAAACCAGGTGTTAGATAGATTTCCTTCACGATCAACTCGGTTTACACACCCATTTGTCAGACACATTGTCAGCAGACCAAGCTTTACACAAAAACTCGGCTGTCTTCAAGATTTGTTTCTCGTATTTTTCGGGTTTCTCTACATGAAGAAGAGCATCCAAAACATTGCAATTGGCGCTGAAACTTGATGTTTTCTCATTTACGTAAGTGCGAAAATGCGATTCCCCCTCGAATTTTGATATCATCTGGTCTAGGGAAGCAGGTTTACCAAGGAGACATAAAGTTACTATCGTTTTTGCCGCATCATCCTCGTCCGGGAGCAAGGAGGGGGCTGTGATGTATTAGCGATAATTACTCAGAGTTGCGGGGGTTCATACCGAATCCGACAGTCCCGTTTTGCTGGTGGAACTCCAACTCAAGGATACTGGAAAGCGTTTCTAGGTTGTAGGCACCGAGGGTTTTGGCTGTGAACCCAGATTTGAGCAATGTTGACAACACCTGATTTCTTGTCAGCATATCATATTTAGTGTCTAGCTAGAAGGAAGCACTTACCCAAGCTGTTTCGAATATTGTAGTGGGAAAAGCGCAGGGGACGCCACCGCCCCCTTTTCCAGCACCCTCGGTAACCACAGTTCTAAGGTAGCTTTCCGCTTCATGATCCCATGTTGTGCAATTCATCAAATATGCCGAAGTCGCAGCTGGAGAGCCAAGAATAGCACCATTTACTTTATGGCACGCTATTCTATCAAAGTCCAACTTCACCACAAAAGCTTCCAAGGTATGTAAAGTAGTCATCTGCGACTTTCCATACATCATTTCAGGTCTGAATCCAAACAATTTGTTACGATTCAACCTCAAAAGGCTTTCCTTGCTAGGAAAGTTAAACTCAGAGCCTATCTTCGCTTCAATATAAGACAACATAGCTGGAACCAGTACTTCAAACCCAACATGGTCACAAGCATCGACATCCCATTTTTGCAGTTGAGATCCCAGGCTGATTTCAGCAACAGAAATTCTGTTCTGAATTGTCGAATACAAATTTTGATTCCGTTCATTGAGATCAGACGAGTTATGGCAAACAAGTGCCAGAAGAGCCGCTGCTGTGTTGAGAATTCCGTCGACCTGAGAGGCATATGGCTCCCAACCACCATCTGGAGATTGCGCGTCGAGTATATATTGAAGGCATTCTGGAAAAATCCAATGGGAGCCAGAGATGGTCGTGCGGAACACCATGCTTACCCAAGCTGAGCCATAGATGGAAGTCGACATTGAACCGGCTCCAGCTGGCCGGGTCGCTTCATTCGTTAGAGTACTTATTAAGACAGAAGCATCTTGATTCTCGCCAGCGGAAGCAATCAACAAATCTGTGTTCTTGAAATTCATGTCGAGGGAATTAACGAAGCGATTGGAACAACTTGAAATATCTGAAGAGAAAAATTGGAACGTTTTCTTCTTCTTATAAAATCACGGTTGTAAGAAAATAATAGGCTACAATTTATTTACAGAATGTTTATCTCAAAAAAGGCAAGTTTTACCAATTCGTTACTGGGTTCAAGCACGTCGCAGATGCAAGTCGAAATCCTTCAATGAAAAATCCGGGTAGCAATACTGGTAACATCTTACGTAGTGAACGTCATATTTGGCTTATCTTGGGAGCAACCGATCTTGGTGGATAGGACAGACAAGGTGGTGGCGAAGAACAACACTCTCCACATGGGGTCAATGGACTTCCGCACTTTCTGAGAGCTTCCAATTGCCTTTTATTTACTTCGTCTTCTGAAATAAGCGCAGAGGCTACGCATCCAACCCGAATACTTGAACATTCATATTGTCACTTGCGAAATGGATCTCCTTCCTATAGATATTTTGGATCGGTATGCTTTTTGTATCATCGGCTGTACTTTGATTACATTTTTGATCCAAAATATTTGGTTTAAAAGTCGTAAAATCAGTATACCAAGAATAGGGAAATCGCCAGATGGATTTTTTGGGTTGGCAAATGCAAGGGCGGACTTTCTGGTCAACGGACGACAGTTGGTTGAAGAGGGTTACAAGAAGGCAAGTTCGGAGTGGTTCTCAGTCCATGACATGATCGAAAAAAACCAACAATTTTTTTGCAGTATAAGAACTCGTTGTATGTCGTACAAACAGCAGATATGGAACGAATTATATTGTCGAGCAAGTATGCTGATGAACTGAGGGCGTATCCAAAGGAGGTCTTAAGCAGCGTGGATGCTCAGTGTGAAAGACACCTTGCTTTGTGAAACACCTTGGATGTTGTGAAGCGAAGTGATCTTCATACGGATGTTTGTCGAATACAACTAAACCAGAATTTGGGTACGAGTTTCCAAGTTTTTGGCTAAAACACTGCTACAATTTTGTTGTTCAGGTCGAATCACTAGAGCATTGACCGAAGAGGTTGAACATGCCATTGGATGAACACTAGTTGAGAAGTAAGATGACAAAATCGGCATGAAGATATTCCCAATTCGATGAGTTAAAGCCTGGTTTGTAAAGCCAGAAGGTCGTTCTCGGGTCACTAGAAATTTTGTTGTTCAAAGCCTCCTAAGTTCATGAATTTTGCCTAGTTCAGTCTGCGTAAGGTAGCGAGTAAAAACGTGACCACTAACGCTTCGTAAAATTATAATGGAAAATTATGTCAAGGCGTGACAAGAGTTTTTAGCAAGTTAAGAGAAGACAATAACGATTTTTAGCTAGCTAGTAAGACAGAAATATCACGACTGACAAGTGAGAAAGTGATGAGACGGCTAGCCGGACTTCTCATTGGCGGAACGCCCGTTTTCCGCGGAGACCAGGCATACCTCAAAGGGGCTTTCCTCCACCACCATGTAGGTCTTTTGAGATGACCAAACTAAATTTCCAGCAGGACTATCCACTGGCTTGATATCAAAAGAATAGACCATAGACGCAAGCATTAGTCTGATTTCAGCATATGCCAATGCCTGGCCATAACATATTCTGGGACCCACAGAGAACTGCTGCGAGGCATTCTTATCGCCATTAATGAAGGGTGAAGAGTTATCCGTGATAGGGAGCCATCACTCAGGGTGGAATTCATCCGGTAGTGCAAATGTAGTAGGTGAATGCTGGAGTGACCAAGAATTGACTTGCAAATGCAAGATCTCAAAATAACAAGGTCCACTTACTCCACCTGGAAGCCATTCTCCACAGACAGTATCTCCACCTGATGGAACACATCTAGGAAGACCAGCTGGAAAGGGCGGTGCAATTCTCAATCCCTCTTCAATGACTCCATTGAGATATGGAAGTTTGATAAGACTCGAGAAAGTGATTTCATGTGGTGATTTATGAGCGGAACGAACTTCCTCGGTTAGTCATTCCAGGCATGCGGGGTTTTTGACAAGGTAACTTGTGATTCCAGACATAGTAGACGACGAATTGTGACTTCCCCCAACGCTCAAGAGGTTCATCGAAGATTGGATTTCTGGTATTGTCATTCCTTTCTCGCCATTGTTTCGCATAAGTAAGACATTATATCTGGGCGTTCGAAACCCTTGTCCATTCTACGTTGAGTTTTATCAATAAAGGCTTGATAATGTTGCTTTTGAAGCTCTTGCGTCTTTGGAATGCAAAGCAAAAATATCGTCTCGAGCCAAGGGAAGAAACGTATGCATCCCAAAAAGGCCAAGATCTTGAAAACGTCAAAAATTCCTTCGATCCACCAATGATATCTCTCATTACTTAGACAATCAAAAGATTCGTCGAAGTTGAGGTCACCCATGATGTCGAACTATTCCTCAAAGTTAGCCTGTGCGCACCACTAACATGAACGGAAAATCTCTTACTGTTCAGTATCTGTACCAGTCCACGATATTTACAACGATCCCCGAGTCTCGAGTTTGGGCTTTTTCGCGAAGTCTCTGGACCATGAGTTGAACATAATGCTGCAGAATGGGCTCTTGCTCTCTCAATGCCTTCTCAGAGAAGGCGCCACCAAGAACTCGGCGCATCCGAGCATGGTCCACAGGATCCGCGGTGATGAATGAGCTTGGTTGTCCAGGGGGTCTATTCCACCAAATGGGATTTCGGTAGAATTCTTTATGGCCGGGTCTGTGAGAAAATATGTCGTTCCAGGCTTCTGTTTTGGCAAACAAGAGCTCGTTTGGGGCAATCCGAACAATGTCTCCGTACTCTTGGTGGATTTCAGACACGTCTCGAATATTGTGGCCACGAAGCATTGATTGAACGAATGTAAGTTGTGTTATGATCCATAGCTTAGGCCCAGGGAATCGGGAAAGAGGATGAAAATATATCCTATATATTGCAACTGAAAATGGATACTAAAGATTCATGATTAGTTGACTCCTAAAATATAAAGGTTGACTTGAAGAGCCTAAAAATGAAGACAAAACAAGTACAATAACAATCCAGGGGATTGAATCACGCCATATGTTCTCTTTTCGAAAAAAAAAATTGGCAATCATGATAAAAGTATACTCTCGGTGCGTAAATGCACCAAAGATTTATTGAGTGTGTGTGCATGAAACTTCTTGAAAATGATGAGTAGGGAACGAGAGTCTGAGGTGTTGAAGTTTTAATAATGGATTTGTACTACCAACAAGTCTCTAATTCATTTTATGAAAGCTTGTCTTGTTTGTTCTGCTTCTTGTGACGGGCGTAGGTAACCAAGTGAGTTGTCTTCGGGGTAGATACCTATTCAGGAAAACGAAGCAACATTGCTTCGCTTTTCCCAGTATTCCAAAAGAGAAACCAACTCCCTTCATCGTATTTTCCCATTACTATTGATGTTGGGAATCATGAAAGGATGTGATGACGGCGGCAGATGTGGATGTTTCTCTCGCTTAATATTGCCACTTTGTCGAACGTAGTTTCAACTCTACACTATTGTACCGATGTCCATACCTTGAAATTGAAATTCCAACTGATCATGTAGGATGGTATGACAACTTGTTGGTGTAATCCAACATAATGCATGCCGGGAATGTTCGTTTGTGTAATCGTGCCCGAGCCAAAAGAGGGGTCAGTTGTCGAAATAACCGGAGCGCTTAAAGTCGCCCAACCTCTCACAACGGTCGCAAAACACGTACCATGCGCTCAGGGTGCTGCAGCGCATGGAACCACGTGTGCATGGGCAGGGGCAAAAATTATTAGCGCTCAAGAAGGGATTTCCAAATTGCCACTTGATAAGGCGCACCCCTGTTGGTCTGTGGAAAGTTGATGTCGATCGAAAGTCCATATCCCAGTATAAAGTGCTCACCTCTCTACATGAATAGTTGGGTAACAACATTGCCTCATATTGTCTAGCCTTTCGATATTGTTGAACACTTCCCGGAAAATGGGTCCCCAACCTGCAGCTGAAGATTACCCACTTCGTCGGGACTATCTTGCATCCTCGAGGTATGTTGGGGACCCCGAAAATAGACCCTCAACCCTTCCAAATATTGAAGCATTAAGACTCAATCTCCAGTCCCATTTATGGAAAGATTCACTTGGGTACACAATACACCCTTGCATTCCCAGGCTTCAGAACGATTCCCAGGTAGCAGACATAGCAACTGGTACTGGGTAAGTGTCGAAATCAGCATAGGGAATTTTGATCTAATTTTCTTACGGCGCTTGGCTGGCTTGACTAGCGTTTGAATTCAACTCTACAATTCAATTTGACGGCTTCGATATTGAAATCACCCAATGCCCACCATCACAATGGCTGCCACCAAATATTAAATTTTGTGTGGAATGCCTTCGATGAAATCCCTCTAGAGTTTCATGGTGTGTATGACCTTGTGCACATTAGACTATTCATGATAAATATCAAAAACAATGATCCTTCGGCGATAATTCGGAATGTATACAAAATGTTGAGTAAGTTTTCCACATGGTGTATTATGATCTTCCACTAATATACCAAGAACCAGGAGGTTGGCTTCAATGGGAAGAAGTTGATAACACAAACAACCACCTCGTTACAGTCGATGATTCCGTGGATGCTCCCGCAATGAAAAGCCTCCTTGACTACATACACGAGGGCTCCAAGCAGCATCGCGGAAGCGATGAGTATGTTGCCCATAGAACTGTGTGCGCCGATGTTGATGCTTGATAGCTGGTTTTTGAACATAATGTCAACTTTTGAGGCCAGCAAATTTGGAAATGTGGTCCTGAAATCTCATGAGGATCCCCCTATACTTCGGCGCTGGGTCTATGAGACGTAAGTTGAAATTTTTCTTCTCATCCAGGCATCAAGGTATTAATACGACTTTGCACAGGTGGCTCTTGACATTAGAAGAATTCTCTACGACAGGATTGAAGAGAACTGAGCAGGAGAAAACAAACTTACGACTTATCAAGGAATTGTACGAGAAGTCCAATAAGGGGGCAGCGATTCAACTTGGTAAACTAGTTTGCGTTGCTCAAAAGCTCGTGTAAAGCATCACGTGTAAAGCATCACGATCGGGCTGGAGTAATTCTTGAATTTCAAAATCATTTCCAAAAGACAACTATGAGATGCTTCGTGCCCATAACAGACTACAAAATTTTGAGTGAAGAAGCAACGGCCAACCCCATTAGGATTATGTGTGGTGCTGCCCACCATGTACCCCAGTGACGACCCTTCCCATTCTCCGCATTATCTTTTCTCGTGTAACCTAGGAGATAAAGCACTCGTGCCACTGACCAAAAAGCCCCTAGAACGGCGCTAAACCTCGGGTACTCCAGTCCAGCAATCAACAGAACACAGACAAAACTGGTGTGGTTTTCGGTGAAATTGGCGTGTGCTTTTTGGGCGCAGTTGAAGCGATATTTGTCGGTAGAAGCTGCTGCCTCAATTGCAGTGGCGTAAGGGGTTGGGTATTGAACGCCCGCTCGAGTGCGAAATGCATCGGTAACATGAGTATGGTAGCTGGGAATGAAGGTAGATACAGTTGCCGCAAGAAGAACGTATCTGTGAGGATGAAATCCAATGTTAGCAAAGGATTAAATATGGATTTCTAGGAGTTCGCATGCTTATAATCGCTTGAGAGAGTAAATGTAGCCATGATCGCTAAGTTGTTCATAGACTGAAGTGCTGGCGATGTGAAGTTGGGGGTTTTATTTTAGGGAAATAGGGAGCCTGGAGCTTGTTTGGATCTCGACCCTTGGCACTGCACCTGAACACTGCCCCACACCAACATCCGTGGTGTCTCAATCAGGGAGATGTTACCTATCAAGGGCCTTAGCATGCCTCTAGTTGGTTGCCAACACCAACATCAATGGATGGCATGGGGGTCGAATAACATCACATATAAGACCAACAGCCTCAGCCACCGTCCAACTGCTGACGCAAGAGAACTACTGTTTTTCATCTCGATCTATCTTTCTATTTTCCACTTCCCCAAACAAAAAAAATCATGGCCACTCTCTCACCTGCTCAACTTCTTGTGGAGCTGCAAGCGTTGGCTTCAACCCCCCAAGACATAGACGAAACCCTCCGGACTAAACTTGCTGTTGCAGCAAAGTCCGCATTTCTCTCACTCGAGAAGCCAGAGGATGTTGTCGCTCGGGTCTTGCTTTCTCAGGTATTGAACTGCAGCAATCTTTCTTGACTGGCTTTTTATTTTTATTTTAACGGGAATAAATGCTCCTGCTAACTTGATGATAGCCGGTGGAAGGAATCACCGTTCGAATCGCCATCGACCTCAAACTATTTTCTATTCTGAAAGATGGAGAAAAAACCCTTGCTCAACTTGCAGAGACAACCAAAGCAACTCCGGTTCTTCTGGGTGAGAACTCCCAGTTGAATTTCTCCTCACAATAAACGCTTTTCTAACATATCATCTCAGGTCGTGTTTTACGGAGCCTCGCTGCAAGCGGTGCAGTGAAGGAGATCGGAACCCAACGCTTTGCCTTGGGCCCTTCTTTTGCACTATTTGCGAATCCTGATTTCGCTGCTGGGATTGCTAATTGTGCCGACTTCCTCAATCCAGCATATCTCGCCCTTCCTGGATTCCTTGCTTCCACAAATTACGAAAGTCCAGGTGATCCAAAAAACACAGCACTTCAAAGGGCTTTTGATGTCAAAGGGAAAGATCTCATCGGCATACTCATGGAACGTCCTGACTCGGCCCGTGGATTTGGAACTCTGATGAGTACCTGGGGTGAGGGCAACTCGCTCATTCAAAATCTATATCCCATTGACCAACTTGTAAACGGCTTTGAGCTCGAAACGGCAATGTGGGTGGATGTGGGTGGTGGATACGGTCAAAAGACTATAGCTCTGAAGAAAGCTCACCCAGAGCTACCTGGGGCTTTCGTTGTGCAAGACCTTCCAGGTACTGTCCAAAATGCTCCTCAGAGTGACGGAGTCGAGTTTCTAGGTCATGATTTCTTCACAGAGCAGCCAATCAAAGGTATGTCTCTAACCCCTCAACTATTTCTCCTGTGACTCGAATTTGTCACATCGTTTGGTTTCCGATAGTTTGTCACTAAACTTTACAATAGCTGCACGAGCATACTATATCCGCCAATGCCTCCACAATTGGCCAGCCGAAAAATGTTTGACGATCTTGACTCAGCTACGAAAGGCGATGAAGCCAGGTTATTCCAAACTTTTTGTTCATGAGCTGATTGTCCCCGCCAGAGGGGCTTCTTCCTGGATTGTTACCCAAGATTTCAACATGTGAGTTGGGACGCTATTTATTTTTTCGTCTGCCATGCAGTACAGCGGTACCTGCTGTTATAAATATTTCTTAAAATAGCGCATTAATATAGACCGAGTTCCGATACTTTCCTCAATATACAAAAATTGACTGTTCATTTTCTAGGATGACTCTTTGTGCTACTTTGGAGAGAACTGAGGACCAATGGAGGGAGATATTGAAGGAGGCTGGTCTTAAAGTCACGAACGTTTGTGAGGCGCCTGATGGGGTTTCTGAAGGCGTCATTGTAGCAGAGGTTTTGTAACGGCCGCAAATATTTAGCTACCATGGCATTGTATGCACTTTATTTGTATTTTTCCTTGCTTTGGTTGATCCACCTATCAACTTGATGAAATAATATATAATCATATCGTTGTTTGCTGTGTTTTCTTTTTGGTTGCCTCTTTTTTTGCCGTTGCATGTAAATAAATCGTGAAAATAGAATTCCCCAACCTCCCCAATCTCATTTTAGGCACACTCCCCCCCCCCCCCCTTGTTCAAACTTTTGCTACTATATGTAATAGAGGCTGGCCGTCAATATACATGATGTCAACATATATATTATAGTTAAATTCAACATTATCATGGAGTGTAAACCAGAAGTGGCCAGGGGATTTTCCATGATTTTGGCAATAGTAGCAGTACTCATTTAGGCGCTTAAGTACGCCTAGGTCGACGTTGGGGTCAGTACGCTCTAGTAGAAGCTAGAAGCGGTTGACAGATAGGTGTCAAAAGCGCCTGTGGAGTCAGCGAATTTCAGTCTCAGTAAGCTGGCTTGGCACCTCCTGTAGAAAAGAGCATAATGATTCTCCCCAAAGCAGGAAGGGGTTCTCGAAGCGATGTACTACTGACACTTCGCCTTGTGGGGAAATAAGTGTGTGTTTGAGGTTATTGAAGTGGACACCTAATTTGTCCATGTCTATCAAGCAAAGCAGGAAAGGGGTATCTGTCTAGAGTACATGGAATTTAACTAGGCCAATAGGTGAGTTGACACATATTGAGCCTAAAGAGACTACTATACTAACTCCAAACTTGACAGTTACTTTGCCCTTTGAGGCTGTAGTAATAGGAGTGTTCCGAATTAAGTTGCATGCTAGGTACTAGTCATAACCTACAGTTGATTTTAGGGCTGCCCCTGTATCAATCATAATGCCGAAGAAGTAGTTTGAGCCATAGCATTTAACTCCTGTGGCTATTGGAGCCTCGGTTTCTTCTTCGGTAGTAGTAGTGGGTTGTGAACTAGTAATGTCATGAAAACAAGCTGTCTTAGAGAGCTCGGTTGTGATATTTGTAGCACTTGTTGTAGTAATTTAGCTAAGTGAAGTTACAAGCTCTCACTCTTGCTCTCTTTAAGCTCAGAAGTCAAAGACTTTTGATCTTCGTCATCTTCAAGTATAGTGGCTTGAAAAGCTTCGTTGTGATCATGTTCTCCTTTACACTTTAGGACGTATTGCTTAAAGGACCTCTCAAAAGTAGGCTCATTGAATTCACCTCTTAGGCTGCTCTGATATTTTGCCCTAAAACGAGCCCTGGCTTGGTTACGATCACGCTCAAAGTGGTTGGTTGACCAGCAGCCCTACTTCTTACAAACAAAACATTGTTTTCTACTTTCATTTCCCCGGTAACCACGTCTCTGGCTAGTACGCGGGTTGCCACGTGTAGATTAAACCTACGATCTGTCATATAGGTCTCTACTGAATTGACAGTAGTAGTACTATGGGCGTGCTCATGAGCAGTAATTGAGGTTTTGAGAGCGCTAATAGTAGCTGACAGCTGAGAAAGTGGCGGTGGGGCAGAGCATGCAATCTAGCATTCAGGGGTATCTTCACAAGCGAGTACAAGCTTGTTTGAGAGAAAGGAGTTGGTTTGGAGGTCTTGGGTAAGTCCATGACGAAGTACTTGGAGCCTAGCTGTTAGGAGTTGAAAACACTGAGTAGTTGTCTTGTCTGGGTTCTGGGATTTAACAAGGTTGAGATTTAGGTTGCTCTATTCTGTATGTGTGGCTCGCTTATAGCTTGTGTCTTCAAAGTGCTCCTGGATGGCACGGCAGAGGTCTTGAGAAGGGAGATTGGCAGTAGCAAGAGTGGCGTAGTAGAAGTCTAAAGCCAAGCCCTTGAGCATAATAGGTAGGGCTTTTGTGTAGGCTGCATCAAGTATGTCACACCTAATGCAAGCATTAGAGAGTAGAGTGATTTTGAGCCCAAAATTATCGCCAGTGCCTCTATATCTCATGTCTGTGAGAGGCTACATGCCGAATAACTCAAGAATGTAGGTTCAAGATTGACTATTAAGGATTGCGTGAAGAGAGAACTAAAGTACAGGAAGAGGCACATCTTATATAGACGTTGTCTCCGCACAGACCATCCTGCCACCGAACATGCCAGAAAGTTCCACGCGGGCACAGCCCAAGTCCTAACAGGGTTCTAACCCTGACAATGTCGTCTACTTCGTCACAGACATAACAGCTACGCCAAGGCCAAAATACAGGGGTGGTTTTTGGCAATGCCGCTTCAATAAGGTCTAGTATTTGGCGTTGAAATCGGGTATATCGTGCCTCCATGACTCTTGGTGTTGTGCGTGAACAGGTAAGAGCAGCGTTGGATTCTTCAAAGTCTATTGGTGAGCGACCGTGGAATCTGCCAGAAGGCTTGGCGTAGCTGTTTCGCCGGCGACGAAGTATATAGGTCTTTGCCACGTTCGTCAATTCTCGTCCATACCCTGGCTTTGCTTGTAATTTGGTATGAGGTAGCTGCCATGGTTGTACAGGAGGTGTAGGGGGTACTGGGGGCGTAGGTGGCGCGGGGGGTACAGTACTACTACTGGTTGCCTAGGCAGCTAGAGTTTGTTGGGACAGAGAGGGATTTATGCCTGTCTAGGGTTACTAGAACTAGTATAAGGTAGGGAAGTTTATACGTTGATTTAGCTGTGGTGTGGGCTCATATACATAAGTGCCTTGTGGTTGTTGTGATAAAGTGGTCTCTGATGGGGCAGGGTTTAAAGGGTTTTGTGTTTTGTTGAGTGTTTTGAGGCGTCTGAGGGAAGCTTTGAGAGGTGCTTTGAGAGGTACTTTGAGGTTGAATATCATGTTGCTGAATAGAAACCTTGAGTTGAAAAGAGGGGTCGTTCATTGTTTTGTGTCGTTGGTTAAATCCTGCTGAGTTTGTGTCTCCAACTTTCATGATATCAAGTATCTCCTTGTCTGTCCACCTAACTGAGTCGACCTCCTTGAGGGTATTGGCAAGAGCTGTAGCTAGCTGTGCCTTCTTGCTGTCTGTCTCAATCCATACACCTCGAAGACGAAGTGCTTTGCGTAGCTTGGTAACTTAGGATTTGTTTGCTGTTGTAAAGTAATTTTCATCCCAGCCTTCAAAGTCTTCTTGAAAGATATCCCAGAGTACTTCGTCGTCGTCTTCCATCTGGTCGTATTTGTCGATATGCTCAATAACAAATTTTGTAAGGTCGTCCTTACTAAGCTCCTTTGGTGGCTCCATTGGTTCAGCCATGTTGTTATTGTTGATAGGTACGGTGATATCTGTACAAGAAAGCCTGTTGTTATTTCTGCAGGCAGCAAGGCAGAATAACGAAGTCAGCCTAGAGGGCTGACTGGAGGTCTGACTTCAAGGCAGAATAGGATTGATGGGTTATATAATTAGGAGTTTATCTTTGGAGAAATAAACTAAGAAAATTAATTCTTGCTTCTTGGAAATATATCATTGTGAGAAGTGCTGTATTACAACAGTTATTAAGCGAGGTAGTGATAGTGGTAGTAGTGCCTCAGATTCCAGTTCTTCCGAGGTTTGAGGGTAAGGGGTAAATCCGCTGAGTATTGTGAGGGCGTAGCGTAGGTGTAGGTAAGGGTGAGAGTACTAGCGGCGATCAGGTCGCAAGCGTTCAGTCTTTGCAATTCCAGCACTTACAGAGCTCGATCCGAGAAGGCGCTCTGTAAGGTGCTTGTTGGAGTAGTAAAGTATGTTTCCACAGTTCGAGAGAGGAACTTTACTCTTCAAGTTATGATACCACCATACTGTATTAGTACGTACCACGATCCGAGAAGGGGCAGAGGTAATAACAAGTGTATCTGATCTGTGCGCGTTACACTGATCAGTGTTAGTATGACTTGGTAGTCATAAAGTGTGATGCAACAAGTGGTTGTATTCCTATATCTTATTGCATGAAGAAATAAAGCAGAAGAAGAGGTGGCATCCCACAGGCTTAAGTATGTGAGTGGCAAGCCACTCACATGAGCCTAAGCATATAGATCCACCATTCTATAAGCTTAGGTATGTGAGAAGCGAGCCCCTCATATGAACCGAGCATGTGAATCTCCTGGGACATAATGCAAGGTGTTATTCACCAGGAATGTATAGCGACAATAAGACTGGCATGTCTGCCATTAGATAGGAGCTTTGTGCTCAACTTAGTTTATCAATCTTATCATATTGTTTTAACACCTTTGATACTAGTAACGAGTTCACTTCCAAGTAAATAACCCGGCGCGTCCGAACCTCTTACCGCATACCAACCTTCGAGACTGTTACCTTTGTTTAGACCGTTTAAGTAGTTTCGTTACATATATATACTTCTTCTAAGTTCTCTTTTGAGAAGAATAGCTTGAACTTACTTCTTATCATTTAACTATATTTTCTCTTTTACTTAATGAAACGGTATTTCTTTCTTTAGATTTAGATTAGAACTTCAAATAAAAGGCTATGTTAAATAAGGCCCTGTTTGGATTAGATTATTTTAGAAAGATTATTCGGGATTAATTGAGATTATTTTAAAAGATTAAATAATAATCCAAATCGCCGAGCATCCCTGTATCCTTGAATTTACCCTCCTCGTGGATCGGGTATAATCGCACTTACAACTCGTACTTGTAACCTTATCTTTTTAACGTCTTGTAACCTTACTAGTAAGATGGCCGATCTGTAAGTAATAGAGATAGCTAAGGCTATTGAAGTATCTGAATCTGCCTTTAAGTGTATGCTAACAGTAGAGAAACTAATAGTAGATACTATTGCTAAACCTGCTACTAAACCAGCCTCTAAAGTTACTAAAAAGACCCCTAAAAAGACCTCTATAAGAATATACTCGAATCTGCTAGCACTCCTAAAGAATTTGTTGGTTGGGGAAGCCCTCAGTACTGTAGTTCATAGGGAATTGATTGTTCTATAAAGGTAGACTAGCTAGATTTATATATAAGGAGTGTGTGCTGACAAAAGAGGGTATTACGCTATGGTACCGCTTTGAACATGTGACACAAAACAAGTGATCATACCAGTGATCATACAGCTGATCAAGATAGCAGATAAACCAGTCGATGAAGTAGTAAATCAAACAGTAGATCATTATAGAAATAAATAATGAGAAAAGTCAGGTGATGTTATGAAATTAGAGAAGTACTTTTCTTTTTCTTAAGTTTAATTTAGAAGTTAGCTTTAATAAAGAGAAAAGTAGAGTAAGTAGCTTCTTTTAACTCTATTTCTCTATTTAAGTTGAAGTAGAGAAATAATATTCTTTACTTTCTTTTATCTATTACTCTTTCCTCTAAGTAATAAAATTAGTAGAGTAACTTTCTTTCTTTAATTATCTTTTCTCTTTTAAGTAAATAAATAGTATTTTTATCTCTAAGTTAAGATTAGAGTCTATTAAAAGTTAGCTTTAGTAAACTAAATAGTAAAGTAAGTATCTTCTTTTAACAATATTTCTTCTTTAACATAGAAAACTTAAAAAAACATCTTCGTTTACTCGACAATTAATCACGAACAAAAATTCTTCAATAATATTATAAAATTCACAAACACCAGACAAAAGAAAAGCCCAATGTTTCAACTCAACAAAGATATAACTACAAATTCCCCCCACAACTCCCCCTACCCAAATATCCATCCAACCGATCAAAACTCCCCCCCCCCCCCCCCCGCCTCGCCCCGTCACCCACCCCGGTAAGTCGGCGTAAGCACTCCGCGCCCAGTTTTGTCATTGCGAGCCTTGCCAGCCCGAAGTTGCCACTCTCTTTCTTCTTCGGCATTCGGGACAGGCCGGACCATCGGACGAATTTTGAAGACCAGCCCTCGTGGGTCTGGAATCGGTCATGCTTAAGGCATTCGCGGCAGCAGATAACACGGCTTCCTGGCTTAGGGGGAAAGGTACCGGTGCTTGTGGAGGAGGGGGAGGAGGCAGCGCAGAGTCGGGGGGTGGTTTTTGTGGGTTTTCGATCAGCGACAATGGTAGAAACTGCGGAAGCGAATCGTCAATCTCCCAAGGGAGTCGTTGAAGGGCCGCCATGTCAGTAGGGTCTTTATTCGGTGTTTGCAATTCGTGTGGCGATGTGATGCAAGGTGGTACGTTGGCTTGAAACAAATTTGGGAGGAAGAAGAGTGTGATGTCGAGTCTGAAAGCGGGTGTTGCGTCTTTGCCAACGGCGGTAAGAGATGGGAGCAAATATCTTCAAGAGACGAGCAAATTGACGACTCCAGTATCAATTGACGCAACACCTTGATGGCTGCCGGAAGGAAGACAAAACCAAGCAAAGAGCCAATGAGTGGTTTATCTTGTCGCGTCGTGTAGAGGTATTGGAATATCAAATTTCCAAAGTTGTCCTGCCCAATCAAGATGGACCGTGAGAGCAGGTTTTCTCGGAATTTGGTGGGGCACGAGCGACCGCACCTACGGAGAGCTCCCAAACCACGCATCGATAAGACACCATCGTATGGGACGCGCAGATATATTCCTTGGAAATCCCCCGCTCCGCGTTGTAAAATGCCGACACAACACGCAGGATTTCATCAGGATTCGACCATTCCCCATTCTTAAAATCCAGCTCCAGGTAAGCTCCACGATGGGAGTATTCTGTCCGCCAGGTGGGTACGAAGTAGCGATCCCCCATAGTAGAGCGTGGGAGAGGGGGGTCCAAGAGCGAGAGGTCGTCCTTCTGAAGGCTGAGAATGCGTTGAAATGTACCTATTTTGGATATTACATCTTTGACTGCAATTGTAGGACACCAGTGGGAGTCATGGGAGAAGGTATACCATGGATCATGCTTCATGATTCCAATAAAATGGTCAATCAGCTGGTGAGCTTCAGAGTCATTGCCTTGTTGGTGTTGCGATGACCAGATGTGAGGGCAGCATAGAGGTCTGTTTTGGTACTGCCTAACCCCTTCTCTGGAATCAGGCTGTTGAACCTCACCCTCATTCAGTTGGGTCATTGTCATTTTGGACATTGTCAGTTGATATTAGAATGGGCTGGTTGATTCTGTTAGCGTGATATACTTCCCCTATGGAAGGAGGGCGCTTACATTGTTGCGTTATTACGACGCTGGTTGGAAGGAGGAGAGACTGTATGTCGGTTGGCTGAAGGAAGAGAGAGAGACAGGCAGTATGTTTGACGACTGACCGAAGACTGACAACCAAGGAGTCAGTATATTCAGCCAACGACCGACCGTTGGCCAGAGAAGGAATTGAGATGTGGTTGATGGTTGAGGGTTGGATCTTGGTTTGTTGTGGAGGAGGAGTTGCAGAAGAGGAGAGACGGCTAGCCGACTTTTTATCAACCAATTTTTAGTGTTGTTGCCTTGAAATTCAGCAACCACCGTAAGTGACAGCGCAAACTGCCCTGTGAGCAAAGCTGATCTCTGTCAAGCCAACAAGGTACCGGTAATGTAAAAAGCCAAGCCATTATTCCTAGTACGCCGGAATAGTATTTAAAGAAAGCCATCGTTCCAGAAGATCTAGGACAAACAAGTTACTTTAACAGAGTAGCATAGAATAATTAGAAATGATCAATATCTATTACTTGATGTCTTGTAAGTCTAATCATACACTTTTATTATTCTAAACTTTTAGTATAATATTATTCTTCGGATATACGAAAAAGAATAATAGAGACTCTTACCGCAGTATAACATTACAAGCAAAGAAGGAATTACTATACGAAAAGCAGAAAATAGACATTCAAAAAACAAACTAGAAAAAGGAATGAACATCTAATCACCGCAATTGAAGTCTCCTAGTTGAGTTGTGGACTGAATTTCGTATCAGCGATAAGGATGAGGTCAAGTTAACCGCTATTCAACTCAAGCTACTAGCCAATTAGATGCCAAGACTCAAAGTACTGTTTCGCGTTCCAGAGAAAGAAAGAAAAGCTGCAGATGCTTAACAAAAAAAGATATTAGGCTCTTAGAGGCCCCTTGATAAAATACACAACGCATTACAAACAAACTGATCTTAACAGGATTTCTATTATTTCTGCGAAGGTTGGAAGTTTGCACCTTGGAGCTTAGCTGTGCTAGTCGCTTATGGATGTTCCTGGATGTCTTGTTATTTATATGCGTGGGGGTAAGGAAGATTTCATGGAAACACTTCTAAGTGATAATGGTTTTGCAGTAGTCTTTTCTCCTACTCTTGCTGTGTCATGAATACCTGCTGGAGGGGTGGCCGCGACCGGATCGTGGATACATTTCCGAGTTGGTAATTTGGACTCTCAGTGGAATCCAGGCTTACTTGGTTGCCCAGGTTCAATGATATCAACAGGCTGAGCTATACCCAGGCTTTTCAGAGTAATCCCGCATCTGTGGAAGATTTGCGCTGGTAGTTAATTGGATCTTGGGCTTCACGGGGAGATGTTGAATCCTAGATGTTGTTCGCCAGCCCATCAGCCTTGGAGATCATGTGAATGCCAACTCATGCCACAAGTCTGAGGCCATGTATTAATACCTGTTGGCAGATTATCGTGTCTCTCGTAGATGAGCTGTGCTAAGAAGAACCATCGTTTCAAGAGCAGCAATGAAGGGGCGACCCTCAGATGGGCGACATATAATTGGTGTGACGGTTACATGGCATATATTTCTACCACAGAATTCGATGCCATCATAGCTGCAATCGTCGTTTACCCATTTGGTACAAATATATAGAAGTTGATGGTGTTTTCCAATAGCCCAAGAGTTGGAATGTCGTCGGAAAAAAGCCCTTGTGTAGATCCAGCTCTTTTGGGCAAGTGCCCCCCTTAAAATAGCGTCTTACAGGGAAGTGAGGCCCGTCTCGGATTTTTAGCAAACACCGAAACCACCTGAAATGGACGTGCCAAGAAAGTTTCTAGGGAGGCTCCGGCTGTACGAGCCTGTAGCTTTTAGCTTCTTGCGCCCTTTCACATCGTTTCATCTCTTCTAGCCAAAACAACATGACCGCGCTGATGGCTTCACAAATAAAGGCAGCAGTTCTTGTTACGTTGGGATTACCTCCAGCCCCATTCTCATCGTCTCGCGCATCTGCTAGAAAATACGAAATATGGGCCAGATCTTCCAGGCGCTTGGGCAGGTCCAAGCAATCACAGTCTCGACTCTCAACCCCATGGGCTGTGCAAAAAGAAGATTTTCGGATCCGCACCTTCACCTCATCTACGACGACCCGCTCCACTCGAGCCTCTTTGTCTCTCGTTTCCCAGCAGCAGCATCTTCTCTCCTCTTTCATCGTCGTCTTAATTAATAGTGATATCAATAGTCACGACTCCCTTCCCATCCTGGATATGCAATCTCTCTCTCCTCCCAACCTGCACTGCGAGGGTTGCTGACCATACATATTTATCCCGCCACCTGCACCGCACTTTGCAAACCAACATCTGGAATACGAGGTCGCCCTGACGCATTTCTTGCTTGCTTTGCACGTCATTTTATGTAAATACCATTCACACCACCATCTTTCTCCCCCAGAGATTGCCATCGTGACTCGAACATGTTTACAATATCGACAATGGCTTTGCCAACTCCTCTCGTTGCTACCTTGCTATTCTCCATCTTTTCCAGTTTGGCATCGGCACAAACGGATAATGCCAATGGATGCACCTGTTTTCGAACAAACGGATCAGCTTCTGGATATTTCACCTCCCACAGGTTCTTCGATTACAGAAATGTTGCTTCTGGTCAAGCCGTGGTTCCAGAGATTGCTACGGGTTTGGATAATACCACAAATGCGTTGGCTTCATCCAACTTTTTCATGACCGATTCCTGGACGAGCGACTGGTCGATACAAAATTGGACAAACAGTGATAGTATGGCATCTGGTGATGCCACAACTCTCATGGCTAATTCTCCGAATAATGTCTACATCGGTATGTATTCATCCCAACTTGTTGTTCATTGACAATCTCTAACTATATTTCTCCCGCAGAAAAGAGTAACGACTCCGACCCCTCGTACTCAACCTACCTCACCCTTCGCACCTCCCGCCAACAAGACTTCCAATCCGCCGCCGAAATAAACTCCGTCGAAAAGAATTTCCAATACCTCTCCGCCCGCTTCTACGCGCGCGTAATCGGATCCCCCGGTGCCTGTGCAGGAATGTTCACCTACCTTGCCCCCAAAAAGGACAAGCCCGAAACCGTCCAAGAAGCAGACATCGAGATCCTGACCAGCGGTCCGAGAAACAAAGTCCAATACACAAACCAACCGTCAGTCGACAAGAAAGGGAATGCCCTGGATCAAGCCACGGTTAACAGCACAAACCCGGACAATAGGGATTGGAGCCAGTGGAATGTCTATCGTCTCGACTGGATCCCGAAACTCTCAGAGTGGTATGTCAACGGGCAGTCCGTGGCAAGTATAAAATTCCAAGCGCCCAAGGATCCGGCGGGACTTTTGATAAATATGTGGTCTGATGGCGGTTCGTGGACGGGGAATATGAGTTTGTTTGATGAGGCGTATTTGCAGATTCAATGGATGGAGGTGGTTTATAATACGAGTGGTCCCGTTGAAGGAATTGGTAAGAGAGAAGTGATGGATGAAGTTAATTTCGCCGGACCGTTGGTGAAGAGGAAAGGGAAGAAGGGGTGTAAGGTTGTTTGTGGGATTGATGAGATGGTTACTAGTACTGGTACGCCTGCTATTCTCATCAACAACACTGCTTCTGCGCCGGATGGATGGAAGGGAAAGGGTATGGGAAGTATGGTTTGGATGCCACTGCTGCTGGTTGGCGGTGCTGTTTTTGGATTTTCTTGATGGGATGGGACGGGGAACATAAATGGGGATTTTGCTGTATAAGATATGCATGGTCGGTGGATGGAAATACCCAGGTCACAGGATGGAAAAAAATATGGTGCATACCTTCGGGAAAATGGCGCGGGGGTTGCATCTAAACTGGTAAATATTTAATGTTTTTAGTGCGAATGATGAGTTTCGTTTAGGAATTCTTACACAGATAGATCTCTGTCCATAGCGAGTTGGAATTGAAATTGCTTGAATTGTAGGTGGGAAGTTCAGTGGCTTCTTGTCTTTCTTTACTCCTCCCTGTGTTATATTGTTTGAACTGTTTTCATTCACACCTCGCCTTTTCTACTTCTACTTCGTATCCTTTAGTCTGTGGGTTTTTGTTTCACGATTTATATTTGACGCTTCTCAAACGGAGGCTCAATGAGCCTGGCTTATCAATCAACCCAAAAATGCGAGCGAAGTGGTTTTTTCTTTAGCTCTCGGCTTGTCGAAGTTTCCCTCACAACTTTGTTCACCCAAAATTCTCTTCTGTGTTGGTACTTTATCTACGCATTTGTTCCTAGGTGATTTTGAATCGCTCGACAAGGGGTCACTCGTATTATATTTTCCATCGCGGAACAAACCCCATTTCCTTCCCTCGCTCCCCCAGGTTCTTGCTGGGGAACGTCATAACCCCGGAGTAGCCCCGCCAAATCTCATTCCGCGCCGCACCCCACCATTTGTGTCATATTTAAATATAATAAAGATGATTGGTCAATTCGTGGTAAGTAATCACGGGTGCGGTTGTGGGCGGCTTAAGGGGGATTGACAAAGACGGATTCACGACGCTTCGGGTTATGAAGTCGATGGCTTCGAATAATTTAGGTAGGTAGCTGTTCACCTGGCTCGCTGCGCCGTCAGCACGATAAGACGTTCACCTGTGACTTGACATTTTTCTGGCGGTGTTTAAGAAGGCTTTCTTGTTTCCTACATACTTTTCCTTCTCTGTTCCTACATCTCCCCACAACACTTAACAGACATCAAAGAAGACCTCAAAAATTCAGGGAAGACTCCAAACACCTCATGATGTTGTCTCTCGATACGCAGAATACCTCGTACTCGAGCATGCTCTTTTCTATGGTTTCCTTGGGTGTAGGAGTTTCATTTATCTCGGTGAGTCTACATCCTTTGCAACAGAAGTTATATGGAAGATGGAAGGTAGCTGATGGTGTGAGTAGTTGCTTGTTTTGTCAATGTATCGAGTTTACTTCCACCCTCTAGCAAAATACCCAGGTCCCTTCTGGGCTAAACTCACGGATTGGTATTCAGTTTACCATGCTTACCATGGAGATCGTCATTTGGAGTTTTATCGGTGTCATGAGAAATATGGTATTTCCCCAACTCTCCCCATCCACCACCCACCTCCCATCCACCTCATCCGCCTATCCACCCCCCTCACAAAAACTCCATCCTGAAATAGGAACTAATACATAAATCCACAGGCCCCGTATTCCGCTACGGCCCAAACTCCCTCTCCTTCAACACAAACACATCCCTAAAAACCATATACGGCCACAAAGCCCCCGTCCAAAAATCGAAATTCTACAGCGTCTTCCCGCCTACGAAAGACACATTCAACACGCACTCTTCAATCTCCAAACCTCAACACGCACGAAAGCGCCGCGTACTCTCTCACGCATTTTCCGAGGGCGCGATTAAGAATATGGAGAAGTATATATTGGCTAATGTTCGGACTTTTACGACGAGGCTGGGCGAGACAGGAAGTGAGATGGAAGGGGGAGGGCTGATCAGAGGGGAAAAGGAAGTGGGAGAATGGAGTAAACCCCAAAACATGGCGGATTGGAGTAATTATCTAACCTTCGACGTCATGGGCGATCTCTGTTTTGGGAAGGCATTTGAGATGTTGGAACGGGAGGAGAATAGACATGTGATTGATTTGATTGGGAATGCGGCGCATATGCATTTAATCGTTTGCACCCCTTTTCCCCTTTCCCTTCTTCCTTTCCTCATTCCCTTTAAACCTTCAGAAACTAACGAAATTTACAACAGCTCGGTGCAAACCCCATCATCAAAACCTTAGGCCTGAACAAGCTCCTCTTCAGCAAGATCTACAACCTCCGAATGCAATACATGGCATACTCCCGTTCCCTAGCCGCCTCCCGACAAAAATTGGGTTTAGACACTGATCGCAAGGATTTCTTCTACTACCTCCTCAACGCACGCGATCCCGAGACTGGTAAGGGCTTCACGACACCAGAACTTTGGGGGGAGAGTAATCTGCTTATTATTGCGGGGAGTGATACGACATCCACAGCTCTCGCAGCTTCATTCTTTTATCTTACACATAATGAAGATGCGTTGAGACTTTTGAATGAGGAAATCAGAGGGAAATTTGACGATGTGGAGGAGATTAAGGGGGGAAAGGAGTTGGGGGAGTGTGTGTGGTTGAGGGCAGTTTTGGAGGAGAGTATGAGGATGTGTCCACCTGTTGGTGGGATCTTACCTAGGGAAGTCTTGGAGTCGGGATTGGAGATTGATGGACTTGCTATTCCTATTGGTACGGTTGTGGGGACGCCGCATTATGCTATTCATCATAATCCTGCTTATTTCCCGAGACCTTTCGAGTTTCTTCCTGAACGTTGGATTGACTCTGAGTCTATTCAACGAGTTGGTATGGATGTCGCTGTTGCTAAGAGCGCATACACGCCCTTCTCCATCGGTCCACGAGGCTGTATCGGCAAGAGTCTTGCGTACGCAGAACTGGGTGTTGCGCTCGCGAGGACGGTGTGGTTGTATGATATGAAGCTTGCTAGTACTGTTGGGGAGGGGCGGCCGGGAGGGGAATGGGGAAGGGAGAGGAGAGGAGAGTATCAGACTAGGGATAGTTTTACTAGTTTGAAGGATGGGCCTATTGTTGTTTTTAGGAGGAGGGGTTAAGGCGCTGATGATATTGGGGAGGATTGGGAGGCGGGGATATGATTTGGATAAGGATCTGAGAGGGTTCATGATTTGGGAGTTTATTTATTGAGGGCGTATTTGAGTGGGCAGTAGGCATTTACTAAATTGTCATTGTCTGAAATCCTTCATGGCGATATTTCTGTCTACCTGTGGCTTTTCTGGCCTCACCATCTTTTTTTCTATCTATGTCCCTGGTGGGAAGAGCATTTCCCGATTCCAATTTTGGGATCGGGAAATTGGGGCAGGAACGAACCTAGTGAGATATCTGTATACGAGACGGCTCACGTCTACTGCCCATCAACGTCATTTATTCCAGATTCCTGGGACGAGACACGTGATATCAAGTAAAACGTGATGCGGGACCCTGAGATCGGAAGGAGGAAGATTCGAAAGGAAAGCTATGTTCTATACCCACAATTCGCTGCCTATAAGTTCATTTATTATTAAACTCTTGTCTTTGGAAATGTATTACTTGTGAGATGATCACGTTTTTTTGTTTTGTGGAACGATGACAGTGCTATTGGTAGGTTACCTACAAATTGAATATCTTATAGAAAGTTTACAAGAATTTTTTTTTTTTGGAAAGTAGAAATTTAAGAGGCGAAACGTAGTAGTACTTAATGGCTTAGCTTACTCGCTAACTGATAGATTACTCGATAGTTGAGAGCTTATTTGACAGTTGACAGCTTACTCGGTTCTTGGTAGCTTACCCGACAACCAAGAGCTTACTCGTTAACTAACAACTTCTCTGGCAATTAACAGATCACTTGGAACACTACTTTTGGCCCCCACCCTCAAAAGTGGTGATAGCTTACCCCGCCATTAACAGCTTACACGTCAATTAACAACTGACCTAGCAATTAACAGATCACCCCGAAAACCCCTTTTGCCCCTAAAAGTAGCGGTACCTAGCTTACTTCGTGATTAATAGTTTACTTATGAATTAACAGCTTACTTGCAACTTGTTTTTTGGACCCCAAATATAGTGTTTAGGTTACGTCAATTAATAGCTTGCTTAATGATTGTGTAGCGTACTTGTGGCTTACTCGTGGATTACTTGTAGATTACTTATGACTTACTTATGGCTTACTCTTGGCTTACCAGCTCGTGGGTTGCACCGACCCTCATACTTTCACTCAAATAATTAATTACTCCACAACCAACGGTTGGAAAACCTTCGCGTTTACATGAAACCCAAGATCTACTAGTAAAAAATCATAATCACGAAAGAATGGTTATTTAAGAGGTGCGTTGAGGAGTGAAGGGTGGGTGTATGCGACTCTTGTTATTTCACAACACGAAAACCAACCAGTACTCGCCACAGCTCTCTTTTAAGCCTCAAAAACAGGAAGAAGGGAATTGCCCATAATTTTGAAGAGGTGCGAATCTAGTTAACCTAGTTTCTTTCTCTGCCCTAAAGCTTTCTGTAATCCAAAATCTGTGCTGTATGTTCAACCTGAAATCTGATTTCTGTCGTGAAGACCACCATACTTCTTGTTGAGATAATCCTTCACATTTTCACCTCTGGTGGATGAGATACTGCAGTTGACTGCGGGTCCTCAAACACTAATTTCGTCTTTCCATCCTCTCCCATAACTCCAAATACCTTGTTTCTTCCTTCAATTTCCCCCATTGGCTCCTCAATATTCCTACGTTCCAACGCAGAATTTGCGGAAAGAGCTGAGCCACGGAATGTCGCTGCCATTTCGAAAGGATTGAGTCTTGTGTGATGACCCAAGTTCCAATCGCCGAAGAAGATAGGGACGACACTCAGGGCCCCCACTAACATTATTAACATCCCTCTAGCCTTGTAAGCAAAATTTGTCTTGAAAACAATCTTGTTGTTTTTTTGAATCGCGTTGATCTCTTGTTTTGTAGGAACCCACAAATCACCCGTCGTACTTTCGCCATATCGAAGGCGGAGAAGCACTCCTCTTTTCCAGTCTGGGCCAGCTGAAGTGCTCCCCGAAGCATCAAGTCGTTTAAATCTGTCATTATATCCCTCGTTAGGTCCGACCATGTGTAATTGCACTTTTTAGCAACCACAACAGGGTCCGAGGTATCATAGCCAGTAACGTATTGTGAAGAGACTGTGTCTAATGAAGTCCGCGAGTAAGGGCCGTTTCCAGAGATTCGCCCATCAAGCTCTAGTGAAACATTAAGTGAGAATCTGTTCTGGAGATACAATGCGAAACCGCCAAGCACTGACTGTCCTGTCTGGAGAGAGGTAGCGTACACCGCAAATGGAAATTTCTCAACTTTTCTGAGGTTACTGGATGAGTAAGGTGTAATGTCATGATCTGTCATGAGTAATACATACTCCATAGTAGCTTGAGAAAGAGTGCATACAGTGGTTGAAAACTTTCCAGTACAGGTCACATAATTATCTTTGTGGAAGTAGTTTTCGGGGGCCGGTGCTTCTTTCGCTGCGATTGATTCGGTTTTCCCAATCTAGAAAGTTAGAATTGGTCTGACAATGCTTTTATGTGGCTTACTATAATTTCGATTGTCTCATTTGCCAGTTCCCCCCATATTTCAGTTCCAATTGTGCCATGATTCCAGGTAGTGGATACTTGGAATACAGGTTTGATGAGATGATCTGATCCATTGTTCCAACGAAGCTCCCAATCCTCGTATTTCGGCTCTTTACACGTCTTATAAAATCTGGCAGCACGCAAATAACCAGTACAATTTATAGTACAACCTTCTAGGTCTGAGTGCACGGGCCCACGCTCATTCATGTCTTTCAGTATTTCAGTGAATTTGATGTTATCCCGATGAGGTGTGTTTGTCGTTCCTTATAACCAGTCCGGTTAACAAAGGTTGTGGCTGAAAACCCTGCTGGAAGAAAAGGTGCAATATGTCCGTGTATAATGACTGGCTCTGTAAAAGTCAAGGTGTCGACCGAGGAAGCCTTTTGGAGAATAGGTCCGACTATAAAACACAAGGTGACTACAATTGTAGCGATTGCAACGAGATTTACCTGCTTTCCAGAAAGTAACGCAGAATACAAAATTGATGCCATCTTCCAATCCTGGCTCAGCTTTTTTATCGTAGATCCTTTCAAAGCTCTGTGCCAGCAAAATATGACAACGCCCTCGGTTAGCGCATAAGCCAAGGCAATCTTGAATACGGCAGATGCGATAGATAGAATGACAGACGGTTGGACTGGCCAGTGATCAATTATTCGCTTGGGATTGGAGGAGAACAAACATTGCGGCCATCATGGAGCCAATAGTAAAGAGTATCGCAGTAAAACCCCTGGAGGGGAAACGTTCAACATATCGGGTGTGTAAAATAGTTTGGTAGACTAGTTCTCATGTTAGGTCAGATTATCAACCACAATGTGGAAATAGAACTCTTACGGGACTTTTGGTTCTGGTGCTGTTCCACTCCCAACTCTGGCATTTGAGGCTCATAGGACGTTGCATTGTTGGCAAGGGGTTGAAGACTGTTGTGGGATTACTCAATCAGATGTTGCTTCTGTTGCGAACCCATTGTAGATGTTGGGATCAGTTCGCAGAAAAAAGAGAGCGCCAAAGTAGAATGGTAGTCATAGATAATAGACGATAATAGTCCCGAATTGCTTGTAGGGGGTGGGTTATACATTCACTAATTGAAATTCAACATAACCCACACTAATAACATCTTTTATTTGCTTATTCCAGCAATGCTTTATCCACTTCAACACTGATAATTCCTCTTGAACACTATCCTATGGAAAAAAAAATTCCTCAGTAAATTCTCCTTCGCTTAAAGGTGCTGGCTCAAAAGCACCCCTTTGAGAACTGGTGTAACATGTTCTTTGCTAAATTGTTTCTTTCAAAACATACTCTGTATTAGTCAAGGTAAAACGCATTCTATGGCTCTTGGATTGCATGATAAGTTGGTTCTCAATTTCTCAGTAGAAAGTCATGCCTACCCCTCATCTCACCCGCTTCTGCATGCCAAGCTACATCGGACAACCCTCATTGGTCTTGCAAGGCAGGTTACACCTATTCACTTCTTTTAACCGTAGAAAAGAGAAGAAAGAAGCACACCTCGCCTTTGACTAATTTCTTATATCAGCAGCGATATATAAACCTCAACAGGCCCCCGTCAACCTCAGTTTAACCTAACTACACTCTACCTATATCATGGCAGTAACTGGTTTTAATTTATTGTTTATCACTACGATTTTTGTGACCTGTGTATTTTCAGAAAGTTTACCCCCGCATTCTCATACAATCCTCAAAGATGTGGTAATCCTGGGTGGTGGCCCCTCAGGGTCATATGCAGCTGTGCGACTTCGAGAAGATTTTGGAAAAAGTGTGATCATAGTGGAGCAAAAGGCTCGTCTGGTATGTTCCCCCTCAACTCTTCGCTTCGGGCTTAGTTGAACTGACCATTTAGGGTGGGCATACTGAAACTTATACCGATCCAACAACTGGTACGCCTTACGACTACGGGGTGCAGTCATACTTCGATTACGGGGCAGCAAGAGAATTCTTCATTCGATTTAATATAACACTGACCACTCCTACTCGAGTGCCTCTCAAAACAACCTATGCCGACTTCACAACTGGAAAACCCATCAGCGGCTACATTCCACCAAACGCTACTGCTCAGTCAGCAGCTCTCAATAATTATCTCAAACAAGTCGAAAGTTACGAAGATATCTTCCTACCAGGATTTTGGAATTTTCCTGCCCAAATTCCTCCAGACCTCCTCCTGCCTTTCAGCGACTTTGCCAAAAAGTATGAGATCGAAGCCGCTATACCACAAATGCTCGTAATTGGAGGCCTCGGGATAGGGGATCCAAAGACAAGCCCAACCTTTCTTGTCATGCAAACTCTGGGTGCACCCGTGGTACGATCTCTACTTTCGAGCTCGTTGTCATTTGTTCCAGCGTCACATAACAACAGCGAGCTGTATGGCCGAGTTGCGGAAAAACTCAAGGATGATATTTTGTATTCAACAGTTGTTCTTGATGCTGAGAGAAGCGAAAATGGAGTCAATCTCACACTAAAGGGGGATGACGGGCTTTTGACATACGTCCAAGCAAAACGTCTCCTTGTCACATTCGCCCCCACGATGCAGAATATGGCGCTTCTACGACCCGACGAGCTTGAAACTTCACTTGTCAGTAAATGGGAATACTATAAAGCCTACCCGTGCTTTGTCATTCACTCTTCCCTTCCTATCAATGGCTCAATAATCAACATCCCGGAACTCGCCGTGCCTTCCAATTACCTGGAGATCCCCGGCATTCCATATATCGGACGATTTAGCTACGTTGGAACTCCCGGGTTTCGAGTTATCATTGGTGGCAACGAGACATTCACTTCTTTTGAAGCCAAGAAAACTGTAGAAATTTCACTGTCGCAGTTGATCAAGGGGGGGACTTTGCCCACTACAGACCCAGCCGACAGGTTGAAATTTATCGCACTTGCCGATCATGGGGCTATGCACTTACATGTTTCATCGAAAGATCTGGAAGATGGGTTTATACCTGCACTGTATACCTTGCAGGGTCGAAATTCTACTTGGTATTCAGGGGCTGCGTGGTCGTCGCAATACACGACCGTTGTGTGGGCTTTTACCGATACTGTTTTACCGCGGCTGCGTGAAGGGTTGTGAGTTTACAAGGAGGGGAGTGTATGTGCTGATTCGTTCTAAAACGCGATGTAAGATCGTTGGGTACATCGCCAATATAAAATGAAGTGGATTCGAAATTCTTCACGAAGTGATATTACGCTCGCTTAACTTTCCTTGGCCAGTCCGTAGTGAGGTTAATTTTAACCTCATCCGCCGTATCTCACTACCACAGCCTCATAGCTTACTCTCATCAAACTCCAAAGCAACGTAAGGCTTCGACTAAGCTCATTTTGAATTTCACGGGCTCGAACTGCACCTAATACGTACAAGATTTCCCAATACGTTTAGCGACGTATCACTGGTTAGAGATCTAAAGATGTGATCTAGGCCGTGCGTAACCCTCACCAATCCCGGATGGCATACCGCAATCGCAAGAGCAAAGTATATCGAAAGTAAATAGTATAAGAAGAAGGCATAGGACGATACTTTCAAAAACCATCTCCTTTTGTCTCATCTCATCAACAGTATCATTCTCTTATCTTCCTTCTTCTTCCATCTCGTAATCTTCAAAAACACCTACCAAATAAACTATTTTTTCATTCAAAATGCAGTTTACATTCTGCATCACCGTTGCTTCCCTCCTCTCACTTACCTATGCCCTGGCCCTCCCCCTCCCCCTCCCCCTCCCCGTCCCCGCTCTATCGAAGTTTGCTCCAGCCGTCCAGGCTGTTATCCCCGCCAATCCGACCGATACAAACTGGGTCCAAGTCTCGTGGAGCAGTCCAGGTCAAATTTCGGGAAACTACCTCAATGTTCGCGTCGGGGAGTTAACATACGTAAGTAGGCTTTTTACTTTGGGTTTTAGCTAGAGCTTTTGTCTCCTTATACTGATTTCATCTAGGTGAACGGAACTTCCGATGCCGACAACAAAGCCGTTTGTGTTGGCACCATTAATTACGCCTCTGGAGGAGGAGGCATTGAAAGCGTCACTGGAAGACCACAAAACACAGTCATTGAATGCATGGCCTACCTCGACAACGAGGGAATAACCCCATCAGGAAATCCATTCGGTGGGGACGACAAGACTACACTCGGCGATGGTAATGGTGTTGAAATCAGCACTGTATTATGCTACGGCAAGGGAATTCAGAAGGGGCTCGCGCTGGAAGAGCCTGAAGCGCCTGAAATTGTCTTGCCTGGTGCCTATGCTAAGGGAAATTGAAGGAGAGGTGTGGGTAGGAGGGCGGTTCCTGGTAATTGGTAGGTAATTAAGTGTGGAGAGTTGAATTTCGTGTTACATTTGCGAGGAAATATATCCTTAACCATTCTTTTAACTTCTAGATTCAAAATGAATAGTCTCTCTCTATTTACGGAGATTATCAACTTTGTTTCAGTGATATGCAAATGACTTTGGAGATGATGTGAAATTTGACTAATTCTGAGATTCAACCCCGGAGAGCCTCTGTTGCTTTAATCCTAGGTATAAAAAATCGCAAGTAGGTCCTTGACTCACCGACTCATTCCACCGGTTTCCCTTAGCACAGTCAATCCGTAGGTGTGGATCGGGTTCCGACAAACTGATCATCTCTCCTCTCTTACGCCATCTCAAAGCCCCTCAGTACAGCCAATGCGACAGGTGCCCCTTTCATAATGCCACTGTGGCCTTAAAATATCAGATAAATTGGTCACAAGAATGGAAAATATGACTCACCACCATATTTAACGATGTTCTGACGAATAATTCTATCGCCGGACGTCCATGTGCTAGACGAGCCACCTTCACCCGACTCAACCGTCTCCTTGCCGTCTTCAATTTCTGACAACGTGATTGCTTCATCCATGTTTGCCATAATTGTAGCATAGAACAGTTCATTGCAGTTTTTCTAAGGGATCACTTCATCACTGGTGGCGTGAAAAAGCGTCAAGGGTAGTCTTTCACTCTGCTGCACGAGGATGACGAGCCGATCTGCGGTTCTCCAAGTATCTTTGATCGATTTCTTGAACCAGGTCTGTATCGAGGGGATAGATCGTAGTGACGCAAGTGGAATCCAACCCTTAATGGAATATCCAAAGAAAACACTTGGGGCGCTTGTGAATGTTGCACAAAGAACCAAGCCCGCGAACTCGATTTTAGGCGAAGTCACGAAATATGCTGCTGCACCCGTAGCAACAGCAGTTCCAAGACTTTGCGCAACGAGGACGATTCTCTCTGGAGGAATACCGGCCACTTCTATTGCCCACTTGATAGTCGATATGGCGTCCGTGATCAGACCATTTTCTGTTGGATTTCCAGTTGAGTAGCCGAACCCACGATAATCAAATGCCAAAACAAAGATCTTGTCCGGGGCACCAGAGTAAATGAGACGATACGCATCCGTCCGGCGGGTCTGACCTACTGTTACAGCATTCTAAAGAGCCAGTGAGGTGTTTCGGTTGAATAAAAGAGAGGGTTACACAATAGTGCCTTGAAATCTGCATGCCTTATTATTCATAGTATGATTGATACTTAGAGCACCGACACGCTTTCTTGATTCTGGATTCATATCGACGGCCTCTTCACTTATATAGTATGACAGGTTCAATTGCGCTTCATGTACTAGCTCCGGGTGCAGAGCTTGAAAGTGTAGGCATAGCGCATAATTGACAACCTTTCTTCCGTCCTCGTTTCAAAGCTTTGATACTTTGTTTTGGATATTCACGCGATCGTGTATGTATCCCACCAGGAGGAGGCGGCGGGCCCTTTTGTCTGTTTGGGCGACCATGAGTTTCTAGTAGGAGCCATTGAGGATCCCGAAATATATGGCGACACGAGTAACACAACATCGAATGGAACACGAAGTGGCCCAAGTAAGGAAAGGTGAGTTGAACCCATAGATAATATAGACAAGAGAAATTGAGAGGGGGATTTTTGTTGCCAAGTGATGTTGAGTGGCACAGCCCTTGCGTAATTTAGGCAGAAACCACCACCAGCTGTCTGGCCTCGTTGTTCTAACGTTCTAAGTTATTCAAGGTCTAAATACTTAGAACAATTTAAAATTAACCAAGACAGTTGGAACAATCAATTTCAATTGTCCCCAATGTCAAGGTTAATTAATAGTTTGGATTCTCTCAGCAGGTTGGAATAACGGATTTTTTGCTTACTACTGTTGCTTTTAATGTCCACCGCGAGATAAGCTTCACTGGAACATTTTAAACAACAACCAAGTAGAGCTTTTCTCTAGGTACACTCTCTTATAAGTTATATATAAAAACTCTAGAACAATAGATGAACGTAATTGGGGGGGTGCGCGTTGAGGTAGAACTACTACCATACATCTCTAATAACTCACATAAAATGCCGCGAAATGTAACATTGAACATAATCGTATTTAGAATTCCACGCGCAAAACACATAGAGCGTTTCTGCTGCCTCAAACCACCAACCCTACTTCCTTATGCATAATACAATCTCCATCCGCCCTTTACCCCTAAGTCCCCATATAGGTTATACCATCTAAGCAAAGAAAGCCAATCCCAAAGCCGCAACCAAACTGGTACCAACACAAGCCCATCCTGTCTTAATAACGGTCTGATTGTTGAATGCCTTTGCGGAATCCCAAACCAAATGCCTTAATCCGTTGAAAGAGTGAAATGTAAATGGCCATGCGACGAGGAATTTGGCGAAGACTTTTGCGACGATTGGCCTAATTTTAATTAGCATGATGTATTCAACAATTCTCGACACGCCTTTGAATTCAGTCCCTTCGACTGGACGCTTTTCAACATCACCACCTCTGCCCGGCTTATGCCTTCAATTTGAGAAGCCCAAAATGTTGTTCCTTCATCATCTCCGCCTCCGCTGGAGTCCCTCTCCAACTAGCATTCTCCATAAATAATCCTTCCTTTTCCTTCCCTCACTCTGCCACTCTACAGTACATTCTCCAATATAGCATGAAGAGCAAAGAAACAACCACTCACCAACTACCAAAAGCAGCAGCCATGCTCACCGAACTCAAATCCCACCCCACCAAAGGCGCAACCAAATACGCACTACCAAAGATATAGAATCCACCACTGAGAATACTACCAGTAATTCGATGGGTAATAGAGAGAATCCATGGGATCTGCGGTTGGTAGATTGCGAGATGTGGTGCTACGGGACGGTTTTTTCGCTGGGCGACGAGGATTTTGTAGGAGTCTGCGGGCGTGAGGTGGGTTGCTGCTTGACTGGGAAGTTGTTAGCTTGGGGATTGAATTAGACAGAGGAGAGGAGAGAGGAGAGGAAGGGCAGGGGGAAGGGGGTGGAGGGGGATAGGTACCGGTTTTGAATCTTGGAGATCGATGTAGGTGCGATGGCGAATTTGGAAAGGGCTTGTTGGGAGTAACCACCTGCTGCCACTATCCCGTGTATTAGCATATATCCTCGTCCAGTTCCTCAATGCATCTCCTCTCCTCAATCCCCTCTATCGCCGCCCCGTCGTCCTCTGCCAGTCCATTCCCTCACATCCCGCATCTCTTGGAGCTCAACCTGGGGCACATACCTCTTCGCAGCGATTGCTGAACAGTTCTTTGTGCCAACATTTTGAATACCTCGTCTGTCGTATCGCAATAGAGTGGAGAGTCCGAATATCGTTCCTTAGTAGAGGTCAAGATGTAGCAGGGCAAGTCGTTGATACTCGTCGTCGTCAATCAACAGCACGGAACGAATCGGCCAAGATGTCGCAAAAACACCCTCGGCATTTCGCTCCTCCCCTCCTCCAATCAACGTGTCCCAATTCCTCATCTTTGAGCCCCACCTTGACCAGTCACATGACCATCAAGTCTCAAACAAAATAGAAAAAATCGAGAGGGGGAAGAGACTTTCTTCTCCAATTATCACGAACATCTCTAAAACCCACAACCCACTCTAACCTTTATGGTGGCAGTAAGGCACATTATCATAATGACTAGCTGGTAACGTCTTGTTATCGGTATTGGTTGTTTCTCAACTTTTGGGTGTTCGGAGAGGAAAGGATCTGTCGTTAATCTCGACCTCGGCCGTGGAAAAGATGGCGAGGTCGTTTCATTTTATGATCTACATATTGCGATGGTATGAGAGGAGCGAAATTAGAGTAGGGTAGATAGAGAGGGACGGAAGGGGAAGAGCTTATTTTCTGGCAAGCCAGGTTCTGGCGGTCGTGAAATCAGAGTGACGAAGTGTCTGCGCGCTCGGAAACTAGCTCAGTTGAATGATGATGTGGTGCGATTCTGATTCAAGAAGAGGCACTCACATTTGAGATAAAGTCTTGGTATCTCTAGTCGCTGGCTGGTCGAGATCCGGTCAGGGAAGGAACGACTCGACATCGAGAACGGTCTAGCCACCTTCGCGGGCATTTTGTTGCATATCGCAAGAAACTAGGAATCCTGCAGAAATCCAAACATCTGTAGGATTTGAATTATTTTTTGAAGGAAAAAAGCTATGTGTTGAAAGTCACGATCGCTCCTTGCATCTTTGATCAATCCCCGAACTTTTGTGTCTCTTGTGTTTGTTTCTTTTAACAATCTCCATCGGAGGAACATTAGTAAAGGTATTAGTACTATCTACTTGTATGCACGGGACAACCGCCTACCCTGCTAAACCGCCTAACTAAAATATCTCTTCTATCGCCTAATTTACCTATAACACTACTACCTTTTAGTTTTATACTATATAATTAATTATTCAGTATTCTAGGAGTATAGAGATTACTATTCTTAATATTATTTATATTATTACTATATAAGCAGAGTAAATATTACTGCTTTTATATAACCTAGAAGGTCTATATAAGCAGGACATAGAACAGCCTCTTTAAAAGACAGATAAGAATATAACACTAATTTCGAAACTATATATATAGAACTCTTTTTTACTAACGTGGTTTATCAGGACCCCGATCATATCAGTACCCCGATCACTTTTCCTTGGCATACTACCCTCATACTTTACAACGCGTTTTCTTTACCTTCTAATATGTCTGTGATTACAAGAGAATCAAAAATTATTCTAGCTATCGAGGCAATTCGGACATCCAAAAAGCTAAGCCGTCGGAAAGCTGCAAAAACCTATGATGTACCTTATACGACACTCTCTGATAGGATGAACGGCCACCTTCCCCTCGCTGAGCGCCGGCCAGCAAGCCTTAAATTGTCAAAGTTAGAGGAGGAAGTTATTATTCAGAATATACTCGATATGGACTCTAGAGGATTTGCGCCCCGGTTAGGTAGTGTGGAAGATATGGCCAATTTTATCCTCGAATCGCGGGGGGGGAAACGCGTCGGCAAGCTCTGGGCTCATCGATTTGTACAACGACAACCAGACTTAAAGACGCGTTTTAATCGCGTTTATGATTTCCAAAGGGCCTTATGCGAAGATCTAGAGCTAATTGGCGCGTGGTTTCGACTTTTTACGAATATGTGGGCGAAGTATGGGGTTTTGGACTGCGATATCTATAACTTTGACGAAACTGGGTTTATGATAGGTATGATTTGTCCTAGAATGGTCGTTACTCGTGCAGATCAGCGTGGCAGAGGCAAGGCAGTTCAGCCAGGTAATCGGGAATGGGCTACAGCAATTGTCTGTGTTAATGGGGAGGGCTAGAGCATTCCTCCATTCTTGGTGGTTCAGGGCAAGAACCATCTCTCTAACTGGTATACCGACGGCGGCCTCCCATCTGACTAGGTTATTAAACCGACAAGTAACGGGTGGACGAATAATGAGACAGGTCTAGAATGGCTAAAACACTTCGATAAACACACTACTGCTCGTGTAAAGGGTCTATATCGAATACTAGTGTTGGATGGGCATGAGAGTCACGAATTGGCCGAATTCCAAGAGTATTGTAAGACACACAATATTATTACTCTTGGACTACCTCCTCATTCATCCTATCTTACCCAGCCACTTGATATTGGGTGTTTTAGTGTGTTGAAGCGGGCGTATAGTCAGCAAATTGAGACGTTTATTAAGGCCTATATTAACTATATCACGAAAGTCGAGTTCTTCCTAGCCTTTACAGCAGCATATAAGGAATCAATAACAGCCCAGAACGCTAAGGCTGGGTTCCGTGGAGCTGGCTTAGTACCTTTCGACCCGCAAGCAGTGCTTTCAAAGCTTGATGTGAGGCTACGGACTCCAACTCCCCCTCGACCCTCTACTGCTAATTCCAACCC